>OY987279.1:14685832-15323595 GCA_963920785.1 Sphagnum contortum | reverse complement strand
ATTCCCTTTGTGGGAAAATTGTCGAACTTTATCTGCAAGATTAATAGACTAAAATCGCAACAGCGAATCGTGTGACACAGAGAGTTTTGCAACATTCCCAAGGAGCCTACCTCGCAAGGAAGTTCAAATTATGCGATTAGTAGGGTACTGTGAACCATTGTCAAAGGAGAAGCCGATAATTTCCCTGATTGGGAAAGACCCCCAGCAGGGGGAGGGAGGCAGCAGCCCCATCAAACATTAGAGAAATTCAAGAAATACAAGGGGGGCAAGAAGCACCACACAATGGTGGCGCAATCAGCCCCAAAGATGCCTAAGTGGCACCATTCCGCCTTAAAGGCTTGATCAAGCGTAGCTTGAATACTAGGGTCCCGGGTGGACCGAAGAGAATTAATGGCCTTCCAAGTGGCCATTCCAACCTCAACGGTAGCAACCCAGGATTGCTGAAGGATTTTCCTAGAGGAATACTGGTTATCAAAATGCTTCTGGCATCTCTCCGTCCAGAGGAAGTAGAGGATAAAACTGCGAAGGATGTCAAGGGGTTGTCTGATATAGGAGAAGCCTCCTACATGGTACCCTTGGATCCCAGGGGGGTCATCTTCTCTCTCAAAAACAGCTTCACCCAGCATGATGAATGACCAGGAAAGAGTGATGTCATTGGGCGCTCCCCATTTTTCCCAGATGTGAAAGAAGGCCTCCCAAGCCCGTTTTGCAAGGGGGCACTCGAGAAGACAGTGTTGAGGGGATTCAGGGACCTCCTCTGTGCAAACCTTACAAGTGGGGAGGATCCCCATGCATTGTAGCCAGGTGCCAACCGGGAGGCCCCGATTTAAAGTGAGCCATATGAGAGTACCGACCTTCCGGGGTCGGGCGTTATGCCAGATTCTGGCTATAACTTGCCTGACGGTGGAGTTCTGCAGATTTAACCTTTGAATGAAGGAGCAAATGTAAGCGCTCTGGGTGGGGTTCCTTACGTTTCGGTAACCCCGCTTTGTGGAATAGCCAAAAACAGGAGAGTCACCCATTTGGGAAGAGGCTTGCCAATGCCACTCTCCCGGGTCCCAAGGAAGCCCATCAATGAAACCGGATTCGAAAATCCAGAGTAAGGGGAGCTTAGTGAGTGATGGGAGCTCCCTGGCAACTTTATATGGGGCTCCATGTCTTTCTTGAAAGAGGACCCTGATTGGGTGATAACCTTCAGGGGAGAGGGTTATCATTTGGGAGTTCGCAGCTCTGATGAGACCAGTGGGGGTTACCCTTTGGAATTCAATGGCTTGCACCGTGTTGGGGGTGACCCCGGTTACATGGTATATCCATTCTAGAGTGGTGTTATTTCCAGAGTTTCTTTCGCTGATCCAGTCCCCTGCTTCAAAGCGGTTAGTGTAAATTGCAGGATTCCATGGGATGCTCGCTATGATGATTTCTCTATTGTTCCTGTTGGTGGCGTGGTAGGTCATCCGGAGGTCTTGGAGGCTTTTCCATGCCCTTCCCTCCTGATCCCAAAGATCTTTGATTCGGGTGCAGCCAGAATTGGCAATGGCTCGTCCTTCATTGGGAAGCACCTATTGAGAGAAGCGAATTTTCGCTTTGACATTGATTCTAAGGCCCACCTTCCACTAGGAGTCAAGGGCAAGGTAGAACTTGAATTAAGCATTCCTATTGGAGCAATCACTGAATTAGTCCCAAGGGCTTTACACTAGGAGTCAAGGCTGAAAAAGTAAAAAATTAATTAATCTATCACTTTATGGCCTTGACTTGGCGTCAAGGCAAAAAAAAAGTTACCTACCAACCTTGGAGGCCAATTTGCAACGCTTACTGCCAATGTTGCTGCAATAAAATATAGTTACTTTGATGAAATCCACATGGTAGAATGAAGTAAACCCTGAACCAAGCCTTATATTTTCTACTTCATTATTTCATCTTTCTTTATTTTTCTCTCCTCAACCAAACATTACATCTTTTAGTTCTTCATTTAATCTCTCTTTGTTTTCTTCTTCTCAACCAAACCTTATTTCTTCATTGCATTCTCTTCATTCTTTTTTCCTATTTTTTTATTTTTTATGTTTGTTTGTGAATGATGGAGAGATTTTTTACTTTTCTATTTGAGATATGGTCATAAAAAACAAGAATCACCAAAAAAACTATGTTTATGTTCACCCATGGTGGTCTGAATTTCAATTTTTAATTTGAGAAAAGAAGCAAAAATGAGAGAAAAATGATTCCAAAGAAGAATGAAAAAAAAGAAGATGAGAGGTTGAAGCCTTGGTCACTACTTTTCGGTCTTAATTGCTTTACACATGAACTCATTGACCCTCAAACAAATAAAATTTTATTAATAATTTCGGGCCAAACAACAAGCAAATGCTCAAATTTTTCAGTATTGGCCCCAAGATTTTTTGGCCTCAACTCCTAGTCAAAAGCCGGCCTAAGAAGGATTTCTAACTCTCCCACATTCAAGCACACAGGGAGTTGTTCAAAAACTCCTTGTGAGACTTAACTGTACTGAGCCATTAAATTTGACGTTTGACGTTTGAACCTGCCATACAGGGCAGAGTCATTCCATGTGATCAGATACTATTTCCCAATTATCAAGGAAAAGGAAAATTTTAATTAAAAAAATGTACTTTCAAGAAATGAAACCAGGAAATAATCAAAAAATTGTTTGTTGTTGTTTTAAAATTGGGGTGGTTGGTTGGTTACTCCCCTTGTGGTTACTACCCTTGTACTCACCTTGCAATGTCTGCTGCTGCTGCTGCTCATTACTAGTACAGCGAAAAGAAAACCCACGATTCTCAATTTGATTTATATCCTAGCTAGGAGATTTGATGCCTGAGAAATTGTCTTTTGTTTTTTTCATTTCAGACAAATGTACATAGTAGTTACTTTATGGAGTTCCTTGTATCTGACGTATAATTTTCAATTTCATAGAAATGCTTTTTTTGGGTAAGGAGACGAGCATGAGGGAAGCAATGAAGTATTCATTACGTAATGTGTTCTTGGATCTTATTCTTGGCTGGTCTATGATGCATATAAGAAGAAGAGAGCGAAGCTGCATATGAGGTAGATTTTGTTAAGGGCAGTTGCTTTCTGTGATAGCTGGGGACTGTTTCACGTAAAACTTGACTCAAATCCTTCCTCAATGATGCTTCTGTATAAGTTAACTCACATCTTTCACACTAGTGTTCCACAGTAATTAGACTCCAATCTTTTCTCCACTTCGCCATCCAAGGCAGAATCAATGAGCAGAAACCCCTTGGAAATGATAATCTTGTTCACCTAGTAAATTAGCAGTCGATAGCCATCCCCATGAAGCTCACATGTATACAATCATTGTGAGTGCATCCTAATAATGACTAAATATAGGGACTAATAAGGCTGAAGTTCTTAAAACCGATTTGAAGTCTTTGGAGCTGAGATTCAGAAGTTGTTCCATTTTGGGTTGGTAGATGGTACACGAGGAGAAATTTTGGCTTTGTCTTTAGTGAACAATGGACAGCATGGAGCACACGGAGCATTACCCCTTTGAGGAGAGCTGTCACCCTTAAGACCAACCTGCTCTAACATTTGCACATGGCCATTCTGATTGCCTACATCTTGGTCATGAACCAGACCCGTGCCAACACCCTAATCATTGCATTCAAACACCTGATTGACTATACCATTTGCGCTGCTGCTGGCTGCTGATGGCAAGGACTATCAAAGTATCAACAAACAAAACAAATTGTTAGGTAAAGAAATTCATATGCTGCCTTGTATGTTGTGGTGGTGTTTGTCTAAACTCTGTAAAAATCATGATGACCATGGCATATGGTCAAATCATGGCCATAAAATAAAGCAATAAAGTAGCCCTTCCCTTCTATTTCCTTCCCAACTCCAGGTCCCCCAATTGAAAAGTTTGTCGGTTTCAGTGGATTGGGGAATCTCAGCGACCAATAGTGACGGCAAGGGTAGACAAGAGGGAAGAAGATATGTATTATGCAAGGTAGAGAAATGTTGAACTTTCATGCTAGATTCAGAAAGGTTTTGACAGGCCCGACAACACAGATGATCTTAGCATATTGCCTTGACAATCTTTAGGTAACCCTCTGGAGTCTGGAGGCTGACCATATTCCAAAGCTGACTATAAATCCCCATTTCTGGATATCTAAAATTCAGAATCCAGTGTTATTGGCAAATGGATTAGTACCAGTGCCTTTATTTTTTGGCTAATTTTTGCACGGTGGTGACCAAAAAACCAATCCATCGTCAAAAATTGTACAAAAGGTCTTTTTGGAACAAGTACACAAAGGTCACCAGATTTTGACGGGAAAAGAAAAAGTTAAACCCTATAGTCTCATCCTAGGCCCCTTATTTTGAGAATGCCCCCACCTGAGGGCTTTACCTTACACTCAAGACATCATGTTATATCAAATAATGGGGTCCTTAACTGAAAATGGCTGGGGGTCTTGGTACCATCAAAGAGAGATCAAGCAGCAACAACTTCACTGCAGCCTGCTCCTAAATTTGATTTGTAAATTTTAACAAATTGTTAAAATTTTCTCACTACTATCCTCAACCCATCAAATGTGGGAATAGAGCAGTGTTTTTCCTCAGGTGAAATTTACTTTACTTTACTTCTTATGAAAAGAAAGTGGTTTTTGAGGTTTTCTTGTGTTGTATTTTTTCAAATTTTCAGAAACATTGCTGGATTTATATATCGCTACTGTGGCCTGTTGCATTGGCTCAAGTGTGAACCTGTTTCAAAATAGGGGAAACTCAGCATATGAAAATTGTTTTGTAGGATTTAGGATTTAGGGTTAAATTAAACCTTAAACTGTAGACCCTATATCCAATTTTTGAAGAGTTAAATATGACCTGCAAGTGCACCGACATTCTCAACTGATTTGTGCTTCCACAACCTGGTTTTTTTATATTTATTTGAATTTGCAAAAAATATTTGTAACATTTGATATCTCCCACATCGACCTAAGTGCAAAACTTATGACATAAATTTCATTAAATGTTGTTCATCAAGATCTTTCCAATAATACCAAAGGCACATCCAGTGAAAGCATGGTAAAGTATTAAAAAAACTTGATAAAAAAATATCACATTTAAAAAAGACAATTTTTCATGAAAACACAAGAAAGTATATTCAAATTTTACTTAAATTTCATTTTGAAATTATTGAGCTCTCATTTGGGTTTATTATAAATCAACTACAAATTTTCAAAAACTTTGGAATAATAAAAGTAGGGAATAAGTACATTTGAAATTAACTTATCAAAATTATGTTCAAACCTATTTTTTCATTAAAACTTTAATGAAATATACATGTATGAAGTTATAGCATAAAGATCATTATATATTCAAGGGCATCACCAAAAAAAAAAATCTATTTTCTCTTTGGTAGAATATACTTGACACATACTTTGAATCTTACACTATAAAAAGTAGTTTTTAAAAATTACTTGCATTTAAAAAAGTCTACTTGAAACCTACTTAAATTACAATGCAAAATTCAAAAATTAATGTGTAATAATCAACAAGTATCTTGTTATTTATCATTCAACTAAAAAGATTGAATGTCTAATAATTTTTTGATGGGTTTTGGTCCTACTTTTTGTTCACTTGACAAGTAGATTGGCAAGTACTTTTAATTGTACACATTACCGTGCTTTCACCCCATCCCAATTCATCATACTTGAATTGAATGGTAGGTCTCCAAGTGCGACTACATTCTCAATTGATTTTTCCTTCCAAAACTTGGTTTTTGGTGATTTATTTGAATTTTCAATGACAAAAATCATGTAAAATTCAATATTTCCCCCATCTTACATCCAAATCTTGAAAAAAATATTCCATTAAATCCTACTCCTTGAAATCTTTCCAACAACACCAAAGGCATGTCCCAATTCCTTTGAAATTTTCAATTATGATTTAATTTAATTTTCCATAAAAAATCATTCAATATTCAAAAAAATTACACCACAAGCCCAACATCATGAAACCAAAACCAATGCACCCCTCTTCACCAAGAACTTTCCAAAGATATCAAGAACACAATATGTAAAATGCATAAGAGAATCAATATTATTCTTCAACAACTAAATGATACAACACATTCCTAGCATGCAATAAGGAGCAAGGACAATCAAATTAGCTTGCATCTAACTAGATTGATTGTGTTGTCCAAATACATCTTGGCCATAAGTAGCTTATAGTTTTGACAAAATCTTCATTAAAGGCTTCAACAAGGATATTCATGGGTTTTCATGTTTTTGAGCATTACAAGCCCTTTAGTTTCCATTTGTTTCCACCATGTTAATGAACTTAATGAACTCCAAGCATTTTTTGAATTATGGGCAAATGATGAATGATAACTTTATAGTAGATTTTCTATATTTAAAATTTTCAAACTAAACAAGGTCTTGAAAGCTAGATTATATCTATGAACCATGCATTGAACCTCAATTGAAAATGTTGCATGTCAAATGTGTTAATTTAGTTGCTTAGTTAGGTCCCAATTAGTTAAGGATAAATTGAATTAGCTTAGTTATTTGGGTTTTATTTCAAACTAATTCAAATGTGAATAGGGTTCAGGATATTTTGTTGATGGGATATAATCTTAGGTTGTGTGATCTCAAATCATTTTTGGTGATTTGAAATTCTAAAACACATTATTTTTTTACATTGTAGTTTTTTTGTATTATATTAATATTCTTTTGGCATATGGTGTTTTTGGTTTTCCATCTTATGTTTTGGGCTTGCATTCCTATGTTGTTATAGGTGAATCATTTTTTGGTTTAGATATGGTGTACCATTCATAATATTTTTATGTTATGTGTTGTATGTGTGGTGATAGTGGTGGTTGCATGTGCCAACATAGGAGGCCACAACATGTATGCTGAGTATTGATTTGCAAACTAACCCTAGTTTTGGTTCCTTGGAATGTACTTACCCCATTAACCCTAAAAAAAAAGAGTTTTTTGAGCTATAAAATGTGAAATCAATCCTCTGCCCATTTAGAAGGCTTCCATGATTATAACCATCAAGTTGTTAACCCTTGTTCCATTAACAACCTTTTGAAGGAATATTCTCATTGGAATTCTTGCCTAATTTTGCATCATGAATAATGTGTGTATGGAGATCTAATTGGGTGAAAACATGGTTAAAGGAGCAAGGGCCATCAAGGTAAAAGTTTTTTTCCAAGGATTGCACATGACATGTGTTGTTTTTGTGTTGGTTTATAACTTTAAAATTTGTATTTTGGGTACCCTTTTAGGCCATATTCAAGATCAAGGACCCCAAAAGGACTTGCACACATGAAAATTCATTAACATATGTAACTTCTAAGTTTGATCAAGATTCAAATTTTTGCTTATTTTTCTCATTTTAAACACATTTCTTGGATAATACATTCAAAATAAATGAATGATATAAAACAATCAAACATTTTATACAAAAAGGATCTCCATTGAAGTCATGAAACAAAAAAATTTAGGATTGTAACAAAACCAAAAATGATTTTAAGGACATGAAAGGATTCCAAAAGCTTGTTGAGTTCTAAAGTTCTTGGACTCATAATGGGTTAAAAGGCCATATTTACCTATGTTAGCTAATAGAAAACTATGTGAATCAATCTTTACAACAAACATGACCAAATAGTCAAGACATTTTTAAAGAATATTGGCCATACACTTAAGGACTATTTGAATTTGGTTAGTTTATGGCATTTATGCATGCAAAAATCTTGGCATCAATTAAAGTTAAGGCCCATTAAAAAAATATTTTAAAAGTATCCAACCTTGTTAAAGAACAAGATTTTTTTTAATTTGCAAAGTTTTAAGGACTTTGCTTTTGAAAGTCAAATGTAGAGTCTGTCATATGGGGAAAGGTGTATTCTAAATGTTGATTGGAGTCATTGATATTAACTCATTACATATCTAATGGTTCAATTTGTGGAAATTTCTTTTCACACAAACATAAATGTTTTATGGTGGTGATCGATCTATAGTGCGGTATGACCATTATTCCATGTATGCTCTACGCACTACGCAGAACACTTTTGAGCTTGAAGGACACAAGGGAGGTTTCAAGCTCAAATCATGGAGCTCTAGGTTTTATAGTATCCATGTTTTCTCTATAATCTTTTCATTTTGAAGTGCTTCTTGTCTATGTGTAGGTTTTGTCTCTACAAGTATTCATGAAGATCCTCGATCTTGTAACAAGTTTTGGGAGTCTATCGTTTGTAGGAATTGCAATATGTATGCAAACATCTATAGTGTTGAAGCGTAAGTTTGAAATTGAACCATTGCCTTCTTACTACATCAATTGCCTAGAACTTGGTGACATTCTTGTATACAAAGTTCCTTTAAGAGTGCATCCTTGGGGTGTGAATCTCATCCTTATCAAGCCAAAAATCTATCACTATAATTTCAAGAACTTTTTTTTTTGTTTGAAGAAGGTGAATTGGGTTTTGAAGGCCTATGTGCACATTGGGCGTTGGTGGATATTGGTTTCGCTAGATGAATCGAAGATGCAAAGACTTGATCAGGTCTATGTCTTCTCTTACCTTTGAGCTTTTTCAAGGTTTGTCACCGTTAGTTGCATAATTTTTTGCATTGTTTTACACTTTCATAGGTGCCTTTAAGATTCCATTAGGTTTATAGGTCATGAGGCAATGTAGGAATGATTTTTTCTGTAATACAATGCAAACTTGCGTTTAAAAAATCTATTGATATCTATAAACTAAATTAGGTGCAAGTGTTTTAGCATATGTGTGGGTGTGTTCATTGATTTAGGGTTCTGATCTATATATCGTCTCTTATATAGTTTGATGCTTCTAATGGGGAACAAAATGAATGAGCAAAGCGTTTGAATCTTTAAAAAATGTTGCCATCATGAATCTTGTTAATAGTTGATTTTTTAAGTACTTACTTATGCCTTTGGGTTCATACAAGTCTTGAAGTTGCCTAGTATTCCTTTGGGACCTTACAAGCTATCTTGAGACTACCAACAAGTTGTAGGACATCTTCATGAACCAGGACCTTAATGTTACTAATCCTTCAAAGTCTTAGATATGGTTATTGTGTCTTGCATTTCCTTTATGCCTTTGATTACAATTTGCAATCTGACATTAATTTGTAATTGCAATTATAGATATTTGGTATGCTAACATAATTCAATTGTATTTTTTAGTTTTTATTAGGTTTAAAGATAAATATCTAGCAATTGGATTGGATTCATATTGTTCTATACATTGAAGCCTTGGTTTGTGTGAAGGTTGAAAGAATTCAACACTTATTGCTATCAATACCATATAGAATTGACGGAGCCCAAAGATGGATGTAATAAGATGCAATTACATGGGCCACACAAAGCTTGTACTTGTCAGTGCAATGAGGTATGTAATCCACTAATATCTATCTACCATGATCAACATCAACACCAAGTTGTTTGAGCAATGAATTAGTTTTCAAAGGTGTCATTAATTTTTGGCAAAAGATTGTTCGTGCAAAGCTTGAATTCCAAGAGTGGCATGACTTGGATTATATCAAAGAAACTGTCCAAATTGTGGTCTAAAGTTGTGCCCAATGGAGAAGGATCCAGAACATGAATATTCTTGATCTGGAAATGCTTCCAAGTACTTGCTAGACCACAAAAATAGGAGAACCCAAAACAATGATTTGTTTGGAACATATGCAAAGTCAATGTTATGAATACTTGGATTTCATGGGGCCCAAATTGCAACGATTTGTATTCCACAACTTTGTTGCAACTTGGTGAGATTATCAATATAAATTATGCATGGCAAATCAATCACTAGATTCTTTTGTTTCCTATGTTGACTTTTCCGAAAATTATTCATTCATGGAGTCAAATGAGATTCAAACTTAGCATTGGCACAACTTTCAAATTGTAATTTTAGTACACTTGACTTGGAGGATCAACCCTAATTTCAGGGTTGGAGATGATGAAAAAACAAGAGTGATTAATGAATATCACTTTTACATTTTAGATTATCACATTCATGACAATCTGTTTGTTCAACATTGCTTTAGATGGCATTAAAATTGGCTCCAAACACAAAACATAGTGCTCCTTACTAAACACACAATTTGGAATGATGGATGTGCATCTCAGTTCAAATGTGCCAGAACGTGGTTTCATGTGTCAAGATACTAAGCACTAATGAAAACTATTGGTCTTCCTCAAGGGTGTGTTGTGGATTGGAACTATTTTGGAACAGGTCATGGCAAGGGCCAATGGGATGGGGCTATAGCACATGTAAAAAGTGTTATTTGTAGTGAACAAATGAAAATTGTTGGTGCCACAAAACTACATAATGCTTTAGATGTGTGCAATTTTCTACAAACAAGTATGGGCAAGGCACATCTTGCTTACCCTACAATTCAACGGCAAGTAAAATGATACTTCCATGAAATTAAGTTGGGAGATGTTGGTTGCATTCATGGCTATGAGGCACACAAAGTTAGTGGTAGTAGGTCAAAACATGCAATCTACTTTTTTTTCATTTGAACAAAACCTTATTACATGTGTGAGAGTAGTCTTGCTTCTGCAAATTTTGCATAGATGGTGGAGATCGACCTTGTGACAACTATACCCATGTACAACCTTGGGACCTAGTGACATTAAAATTGTTCATCTATTAATGTTAGGTGTGATCCAAACATAAATGATATGTAAAAAGTTTTTCATGATGGGGAGTCATTAGCAGTTTATTTAGAGGTTGGTGAATATTTTGGTGTTGTAGCTACTGATGACGTAAAAAATAATGTTGGTTTTTGGGTTTAATGTGCACAAAAAAGTTACATATGGTAATAGAAGATGAACATGTAGACACATATGGTCAAATATTTCTCTACAATAGTCAAGTTGTTATTAGCAAATACTTCAAGCAACAAGGTAGGAGTCTATACTCATATGTCCAATGTGACATAGGTGAAGCATACATCTATTCCCATTTGATTAGGGCAGTGAAGTTTCAGATCATACAAAGTTCCCATAAACAAAAAGGGAGAAAATCTGTCTATCAAAATTTTAAGATTATTTTATTTGAGATATAATTTGTAGTTGAGAATGTTGAAGATGAATGATTTATCTACAAATTTGAAAGTTAAAGATCTATCAGCTTTATAAGCTTCACAAGTTTATATGTACAACCTGCAAATTTATTATATTTTGTGGAAAAAATTTCACTTTGGATGTTAAGTGATGTTGTGGCTATCTATCCAATATATCTTGATTAGTGGACTATGGGTTTTGAAGGTTGGATGGTGGTTCTAATGGGTTTGAAAGATGGAGGTTGGTTTTCCTAGTATGCAATTACAATCATTAATAATTAATTAGGGTTTATGTCTTCAAGTTTCATGGTTGTAGTTAGTCATTTAAAATTAAAATGTCATGAAAAAAGGTTACTTGGTAGTTGTTTATTTTTGGTATAGTTTATTAAAGGTGATGGAAAACATTAGCACATCTCTAACACATTATGCCATATTCTTGGAATGGTGGGCAATTCAACAAATCTTTAACTTGAAAATTCAATGTTACTTGTAAGTTTATGTGTCCAGTGTAAATGATGAAGAGTTTTTTTAATTTGAGCACTATACATCATGGTTAAGAATTTGCCAATGGATCTATGAAACCTTTAGAAATACATTCTAAATTGATTATGTGTGAGCATTCTATGATGTATAATGTGTTTTCCAAGTAATAGAGTTCTAGAGTAATAAACTATATGTTTAGTTATTTTTGCTAATTCAATTTGCAATCCAAAAATATACAAAACTTCTAATAAATCTCATACAAATGCATAGGTGTGATTTACACTTTCTTTTGAAAACTGAAGTTAGTTTCTATTATGTTCTACCTCATGAAACAATGGTAGCCATATTTAAAGGTAGGAGAAGTGAGAAGCATCTAGACTAGTGATGATGGCTTGTTGGCACTAAGTTCACAAATCTCCCCAAAGCAAATGTCTAAACACCTATAATTAACTAATGATGTAGATGTTAAATGAATTTTTTGGTAGAAACTTGAATAAAAACATCTAATTATTTCTACACAAATGAGTAGACCAGAGATTTGTTTACATCCAAAACTTGTGTTTTTTGTTGTCCAAAACCAAAATGGAACAATATAAGATTATGAATGCCTCTAATGGAAACCCCACCCTTGTTTTTTCAAGGTTAATTGGCATCCATTTTGGGCATCTACTCCTTTCCCTTAACAACTCATGAAATATTTTGGATAATAAAAAAAATATTAATTGAAATAATACCCTTATAGTTGAATGATAATCATGATTTAGTTGCAAGGGTGTTAAACTAGTGCTAATCATTCATTTATGCATGTTTAACTACTATGATGTATGTGTTCAACTTATGCGTGACTTCATTGCAAAGTGTGGGAAAGGAAAAATATTGAGCACCATGGCACTATTGCAATTAGGTGTGGAATTGTTGTTAAGAAGCTTTCACAACTTGCAAGTTGTCACACTTGCAACTATTTAAATGGTACATAACACAACTTATGAAGGTAAGTTTATGTCAAAATTTGAACATTCTAGTTTTTCAAATGGTATACATCTTAATTTGTTTGGTTGCAAGACACCAAGATTGCTGGTGCAATTATCCCTAAGGACCAAAGGTTCAATCCCTCTCTTGGTGCTTTCAAAACATCTGCCTAAATTGTAATTAGTGGTAATCTTGTATAGTAAATTTGGATAATTATGTTTGAAACATTCTTTAACCAAATTGTGCCAATTTACAAGTTAAGAACATTCCCATAATATTCTAAACATACTCACATCTAATAATTGAGACAAACAATTCAAATGCTTGTACAAGATGGTCTCTAGTTAATTTGGGCTAAAATCTAGCTCCAAGAACCAATCAATTTCAAATTCCAATCATGGGTAAATGATCAATGAATGGACATAGGTTTCTAAAAAGAAGTTCAAAATTGGTTTCATCTATGAAGTCCATAATCCATCTGGGTAGGTAAAATTGTTTTATTTTGACTTTTTTGATGATTTCTTGGCCTTAATAGGCTTAGATTTTCTAGTTTTCCTAGGGAAGATTCCAGGAGTTGGATAGCAAGCATTCCTCTTGTTTTTCTTCTTCTGAACTTCATCTATGCCCACTTGAATTTGACTCAATGAAAAAAAATTTGAAACATCTAGCTCCTGGAAACCATCTCTCTAATAGACAATTTCAACTTGAACAAGACTTCAACTTTTCAGTATGAAGATCGACTTCATCAAGTTGATCATTTCTGGTCATTGTCTTTTTTGCAAGTAGGCCATCACTCCCTTCATCATCTGAACTATGAACTAAATCACTCCCATCTATGTATTCAATATTTTTAACCTCCCTTGGTAACATTTTTTGGGGTGGAAAGTGAATTTATGAAAGTCTAGTGTCCTTGTTCTCAAATGTTCCTTCAGATCTGAAGTTGAAATCCCCCTCTTCTATGCCAAAAATTTCCATGCTTATCTTAGGCAACTTTTCAATTTTGATAGCAATTAAATTTTTTTTGTGATCAAAATCAAGCTTTGGCACTATGTTGCTATCAAAAGCAGTAGCTAAGTTCAATCCCTTGAAGGCTACCTTTTTGAAATCTTTTGCAATGTGAACTTGTTACTTAAAGTTCTTGAAGGGGCTTGTGACTTCACCTTCAGTATTTATTTGTACACAATGAAACCAACCCATGACATCTGCTTCACATAGAAGGCATTTTTTGAATGGCTTGATAAAAATGCAATCATAACAAAAATTGGAATGTTGGCAATCGTAACACATTTCAAAGAGACATCTAGGGTTAATGTAAATAGTTTAACAACTCAATATGTACAAGATGATTCATTTTAATGTATCAAGACACAAACACACAATGTTCAAGCCTCCACCTAATGTCAACCACCCTTCAAAACTTTGTAAATTTTGCAAGCAATACTTTAACACTGAATGTATGATAATACCTTTAAACTCTTCATCAAACCTAAAGAAAATTTTGGCTCAAATCTTACAACGGGTAGATGATGTTATCTTAAGAATGGGGAATGACCTTGTGCAATGATAGTATGGAGCAAACTAGAGGCATATGATGTAGGTATTAGAAAGGAGCCAACTTGCAAATACATCAATTCAGTGTCAAAAGGCAAGTATTTTGAAAGATAAAGAGAGAAAGATAAATCATTTTAAGGCTACTTTAGCTATTAACAATAACCAAGAAGGTTAACAATTCAAAAAAATTGTGATATATTGGACATACTTGCAACACTAACTTGGATTTGTTGACATTGCATATGATGCAAATAGTTGCAAACATTGTGTAGGATTTTGTGATTGAAGAAGCCTTTACATTATACTCCTCTTTCTCCATATCCATACACCATAATGTAGAGGCACCCATGGGTGTGGCTTGGGAATTAGTGATATCAATTCCATAAAAACTTAATTCATCAGCCATTGTAATGTTCATGATGGTTAAAAATTTACCAAGAATAATCTCAAATGTTGAACCTACACAAATTTCATTTCCAATTTGGAAAACCCTTACACACAAATCATGACAAAAAGAGAAATCTCAGCACATGAATACAACTCAAAACATAGGATGAAATCATAAGAAAATAATTGAAAAGGTGCATGTTTTTTAAGATTAATTCCTTTTAGAATTGCTTGTGGGCCCAACACACAAATTTTGAAATTGAAAGAAGGCATCATGAGGAAAATTCATCTTAACTTGTAATGGCTCTACTGATTTGCATGTTATTTTTTATCTATAAGTAGAACCAATAGAAACCTATAATTTATGACTCAATGCAATCACAAAACATAATTTGAGTATTCCATATCTGGATAAAAATATATACATGAATGAATTTAAAGAATAGTCCTAAGTCAAGGGTAAGGAATTAAAGGATAAATGGACATGACTTTTGAAAAGGTAAGGAAACAAGGAATTAAACAAATTGGACACCAAGGAATCAAAACTTGAATCTAGACTCTATGAACTTCAAATGGACTTGCATGACACCACATTTTTAATTTGGACTTATCATGGATTTGCAATGGAATTACATCCTAGCAATCTTGAAGCCCAGAAACAAAGTGGATTTATAGGACAAGGAACAAAAACCAAAGGACTGACATTGGATTGGCAATGGACTTATAAGCCATCAATCCTAAAGCCTAAGAACAAAATGGATTTTTAGGATGAACAATAATAAACAAAGGATTGATACTACACTTGCAATGGACTTATAAACTATTCTTAAAGCCCAAAAACAAAATGTACATAACAAGGACAACCAATTCCTCGATATTAGATTGATATAGGACTGAACATTTGGACTTATAGGTAATAATCTTGTAACTTTTAGAGTTCATTTCTACTGGACTATCACTAAAATCACAACTACTGGATATCAAAATCTGGATTTTCAATGGACCTATGTTCTAAACTCATAAGGAACCAAAGGAGATTCTTATAATAATTCATCTTCAACATAGGATTGAACCAATTTGTAAATTTGATTGAACCAATGCAACAAATCCAACTCTGTTAGGTTTAAAATTGAAACATGAAACACAAATACATTCCATAATTTTAAAGTAGAATCTTACCTAAACTATAAGCCTCGTGCTTCAATCTTTATAGCCATGCATAACACATTGGTGATTCAACTTTCAAAGAGGTCATCGTAGCTTCACTCAAGGGCCAAATACCAACTGTTGTTAGCCAATTATGCTAGAATTCTTCCTTGTAATCAATAATCTTACAACACGGATGAGAACTCACATAATATGCCATACAACATATGTGGTATGTGTGACCACAATTAACAACTATAGTATCACTACTAAGAAACCATTATGCATAAACACAACATTCATTGACAACAAATGTGGATTTACCTAAGCATTGTATAGTAAAAGGTTCAGGTTTATAATCACGATCATGAAACATGGGCAATGGGTAAAGTCCAAACCCCCCACCTTCTTGCATCAGCTTCAACAAGTCCTGAAACATTGTCCCTCAATCTCAAGTTGACTTATCTTAGATTTCTTCCTTTCAAACACAAAAATAGATTCTACCACCTTGGCCACCTAATCTACCCAAACCAATTATTGTTCTTTTAATTTCATATTCATTGTCTGCTTTTCATTCAAAATTTGAACTCCTTTCCTTTTTAGACCTTCTACATCAACAACTTTAGATTCAACCTTCACACATCTACAAGTTGGAAGTTATGGAGCTTGTTTCACCTCACGAACACCACCCAATTCCACTTGCCAAACCAAATTGGATACCTTTGTCTCCTTAAATTTTGTTACATATTTGGCGCAATAAACTACATATTTTGCCCAATCAAGGTTGTTGCCATTCATCCAACATATCACACCTCATGTAAAACCTTCATTAATTTGTCCATTAGTCACCTTGTGTTTCCTTGTGACCTTTTGTACAATTCAAAAATATTATGCACCACTAGAGCAAAAACTTTCCTATCATATCTATACTTGTTTTTTGAAATTTTGGGCCCAAAAACTTCTTCAATCTAAGTTGTTGGCACATCTTTCTGAGCCAAACTCAAACATCAACGCCTTTTGTTATTAAACCCATCATTTTAACATACCAGGCTACATCACAAACCATGGACTTTTCCTCCTTTGAAAAGCTTCTCAATGAATTAAATAATAAGTCTATAAAATAAATTGAACAAGAAAAACACAAATGCACAACATTTCCCTTTCACCAAGCTTTTCAATGAAGGTATTAAGGAAGTCACCCAACAATTTTGTAATTTTTGAAAATCCCTCCTAAAAAAGGACTTGCAAGACCTAGGGTTTGACTTTGACTAGGTGAAAAAATTAACAAGATTGTAATTTGTAAATCCTGAAAGTGGTTCCTAATGGGTATACTTAAGTTTGAATATGGCTTTTAACACTGCATTTTAGATATAAACACATTTTGACTACAAGTTGATTTTATATCATGTATATTATGCATTCATGCCTTCTACCACATAAACATGAACAACTTTTGTTAAAGGCACAATTCAAAATTCATAATTTTTAAGGTCAAAAGCATTTTTGAACCAAATGTATTCAAATTGGTTATAGAAACAATTTTCATCAATTCAAGTCCTTTTGCCCTTCTGATCATCAATGTTAAAATCCTTTCCAAATTTAGGAAAGAATCGTGCACATTTGGTAGAAAGAAAGGACGTTTGAAAAAAACAAGGACTGTCCATTTTCAAAGTTTGAGTGCTTTCAACATGTAAAAACATTTTTTATGTGTGTCAAGCTTTGAGCATTAAACTTAGCAATTAATGAAAAATATTCCAAAAACAATTATGACAATCCAAACTATTATGTTTCATTTGTGATCTTTCAAAAATACAAAAATATAGTTTTAAGGAGTGTCCACTCACCTAGGTGG
The DNA here is from genome assembly GCA_963920785.1 of Sphagnum contortum. Taxonomy (NCBI): domain Eukaryota; kingdom Viridiplantae; phylum Streptophyta; class Sphagnopsida; order Sphagnales; family Sphagnaceae; genus Sphagnum; species Sphagnum contortum. Next base: position 15,306,144 of record OY987279.1, on the reverse strand, counting down.
CTCCTTTGATTGTGTTTTTACCCAATTACCATTATTTACATGAATGTTCACTAGTTCATCACATGTAAGGGCCACATAGTCAATAATAAAAATAGTAGCCAAAATTGCATTAGTGATTTGAAAATACATGAATTATTTAGCCATTATTCAACATGAAGTCTTTGACTAATGCATTTTGGGATTCTTAACCACAATAATGAATGCATAAAACTCTTAATTCCTTACATACTACACTATAAAACAACACCCTTCCAAGATTTGGAACAAATTGGCAAACAAGAACTTTTCACTTGCCAAATGAATGTTCTTGTTAACCTATTGTAAAATAATAATAAATGATTGGGTAAAAAGTAAGGCTTGATGTTTTTTTGTATGTTTAGGTCTTACTATTGTACCATTTCTTGCCTTTACACCAAGCTAAGGCATATCCTTTTCTATCTTCCTCTTGGTCCTTGTTTCATCAAAATGTCCCATTTGGGAGCAAACAACATCAATGGCTTCTTATTAATCATGTTACAAAATTCTTTACATTTGACATTATGAAGAATGCCTTTAATGGTAAGGATTTGGTCAGCCCAAGGGAAATTTGTAACCCATTCAAGTTGAAATTTTTATGTGCTATTGTAAGATGTTTTTAGCTTTTGAAGTAGAAGTAGAAGTAGAAGACAATGCAACAAATTTGGATTTGATTTAGTATTCGACAAATTGCTCAAGTCAACAACAATTTTTGATGATGTGGGGGACTTGACATGGATGTTGGAACTCAAATTAAGATGCACAAGATATTTACTCTTCTTCCACCTAGTTGCAAACCAATGAGTTGTAATCAAATTTCCAAAGTCAAATATAATGCTGATGGCTTTGTGGCAAGGCACAAGGTTCATTTGGTGGTTAAAGGATTTACACAAGTTGAAGGTATTGATTTCAATGAAAAAATTTCCCTTGTTGTATGAATGGAATCAATTCAAACTATGCTTATAATTCTAACCATTGAAAATTTTGAGGTGCAATGTCAAGTGAATGTTAAAAATTTCTCTTTGAATGGAGATCTTTTAGAGGAGATATAAGTACAACAACTAAAGGGGTTTCTGGTCAAAAGTCTTATTGTTTGTAAACTTGATTGAAACTTAGAATCCATGGTCTTTTTCCAATGCTCTGAATTTTCACCATTCAAAGTTTCCATAAAAAATGGGGCTCATTAACATCAACAAAAAAAAGAAAAAAGATTCATGTTTTTCTCAACCATTGTTGAATTTTTTTTGCACTTGTTGAGGAATTCTTTCATCCTCCATTTTTGGTTCTTGATTTAAATTCAGAATCCAACCTTGAAACCATTATTTCCCCATGTTAAAGTTTTCAAATTCATTAAAGATAAAATTACAACTAATGATAACATACTAGATTATAAGGTTGTACAATTTGTACCCTTTAATCTCTTCACAATAGCTAATGAATATGCATTTGACACCTTTGGAATCTAATTTTGCCCTTGCTTCCTTTGGCACATGAGCAAATGTAACACAACCAAAACACACAAGGATGACAGTTTGCTTGAATGTCTCAAAAATATTGCCCTACGCAATTTTTTGGGCAAGTTTTGGTACAAAATACCACTTAATGCAATGTTAAATGTGTGATAATAAAAATGTAAAATTACAATCTTGTAGTATTGAATAAACACATAAAAAAAATATGAAAATATTTCCATGGGTATGAATACAAATGGTATTTTGGTGGTATTGTATAAACACCAAAATATTTCTTTTATACAGCAAATACTTCTTACGCATGTAAAATTATTATAATATAACCATTTGTATAAGAAAAAAATTATAGTGAGTTGATATGTATATATAAGATGCATCTTTTGAATACCTTATTGGCCCAATTACATCTATTGATGAACCCCTAGAATGTTAAGAATGTGCTGAAAACCAACAATTTGTTGTCCACATAACAAAATATTTTGATTTTTGTGTGAAGGGACGAAAATCACCTCTTAATGTATTTAAGATGATTTATTATAGTGCCCTATCTATTTTTATGCTTAAAATAAATCCCCTTAAAGTTGTAGTCATATGGTTTACAAGTGGGTCCCAAACTTCCAAATTACCCATAAAATATGACTTCTTTTCACCAAATACCAAAATTTTCTATAGATTTGACTGTAATGTGGGTAGAAAATTGTCACAAGTCATGTTGTTTGAATGTTTTAAGATATTAACACATAGAAAATACGTAATTTGTATGTATAGGTGGAAAGGTTGGTGGAAATGTCTTTAAATGTTGTGGTATTTTAAAATACTAGAAGATTGCAATACCTTTATCATTTTTGAGACACTCAAGCAAACCATGACCCACAAATGATTTATGGAAAATTTGTATCTCCACCAAACCTTTTCTAGTGTCATGCTAAAACACTAGAAAAAAAATGGGGTTTTTAAACTTGTCCAATGTGACTATTTTTGTCCAAGGCAATTAATTTTTGTTGCATGCAACTTAAACATTAATCGCCTTGGACAAAATAGTCACAAAAGTTCCTTACAAAACCCCATTTTATTCTAGTGAAAATTACCTTAGTAGGGATTTGATTTTGGATATATGTTATAATTGGTATTACTTATGCCCAAAATCTATGATCCAACTTAAGCTTCATATGTTGCAACATACATCACGCACTTTCAACAAGTGATTGATTTTTCCTTTTAGTTACACCATTCTATTCTAACGTGGATGGAGTGGTTGTTTATTTCACAATGTCATTCTCCTTGCAAAATGCATCAAAATTCTTAAAGTTATATTACCCACCTCCATCACATCTAATTGCTTTGATTGTCATGGACACCACTATCACATGACAAATGGAATTCATTCATATGGATGTTCATCCATTATTCATAATTAACTTTTAGTTCATTATTAGTTAACTCTTAATTCACTCTTAATTAAATCCCAATTCATACTTAGTTAACTTCAAATTCACTCTCGATTATCTTTGAATGAACTTATAGTTCACTTTTAATTTAAGTCTTAACTAATTCGTAGTTCATTTATAATTTAAAAACCTTCTAAAAAACTTTTTTTGTTGGTGGGCACATAAAAAATTCTATGGAAGCTTCTTTGAACTAGGTCCCAAAAGGGGTATAAATAGATGTAGGACCTCCCTGTTACCTTTAGTTTATTCAACACTAGTTTAAAGTATGCGCTTATTTTATAGCCTTCTTTTGACCTATTTTTGTGTTTACATTTGTTTACTTCATAATAATAAATATTTGTTTATATTTTGGTCTTGCACATTTCGTATTTTTGGTTTTAGCCTTTGTGTTTTTGTCTTGGTCCCTTTTTTCATGTTTTGGATTTAAATTTAGACCTATCCTTTCATCATTTGTTTTGATAATTTTGGTGCTTGTGATATTGATCTTTTTTCTAATCTAATTTTCTACCAAATATTTGAAAACCTTAAGCTTGTCAAACACATGAAATTTAATTTTCATACCAGTATGAAGAAATGTCTTCCTAGAGAAATAATCAATGAAGGTTAGAAAATACTTTGCCCCTCCATGAAATGTTGCATGGGACCACATATGTCTATGTGCACAAGCCCAAAAATTTCCTTTGCACAAAAACTCCCACTCAAAGGAAATGGGGTACGATGGTGTTTACAATACACACATCCATCATAAAATTCAAGTTATGATCCATTTAGCTCCATGCTTTTAACAAGGTTGTTTTGATCCATGGTTGTTAAAACCTACATAAAAACATGTCCAAGAATATGATGCTTCAAGTTACTCTTCTTAATTTTAGTGTTACATTTTTGCAACCAAAGATTGAACAACTCCAACCAATTTATAAAACCTTCCTTCTTGAATAGCTTCAACAATCACCTTTTTTGGCAAGTTGAAAACAATAGTGCATTTCCCACATACATTAAGCACACTATTGTTTCCAAGATATACTTTGTGATTCAAAACAAACTCCTTAAAGGTTGAAAATACTTCCTTTGAATGGTTAAATGTTGTGAAGCTCTAGAATCGATAAACCATGCATCCCTACAAATTGCAAAAATAATTTAAGTAGTCACAAGAAGTTCAATTTTGATTGTTGTGACTACTTGTGAAGAACCTTTGAATTCATTCTTTCAATCTTGTTTCTTCTTGTGACATTTTCTTGCAAAATGGCTTTTAAAGTCACAATTGTAGCAAGCTCTTTCTTCTTATTCTTAAATTTCCTCCAATTTACAACCCTTTAACATCCCAAAAACACCCTTTTCAATTAATGTTTCATGTCTTGTACCATGGTTAAACTGCACTTTTTGTTTAATCGTAATGCTTCTTACAACAATTGTCCACACATTAACTCCATAGACAATTGATTAGTGCGGGTATTAAGTGAAACCACAAGGTTGTGGAAAGATGATGACAAGTTCCCTAAAAGTGTGAATGCCAAATCTTCATCAAAAACTTGATGATCAATGTTTGTTAATTGATTTCGAATCATCCAAAACTTGTCAATATGAACTTGCATTCAGGTTCCTTCCTCCATTTTAAGATCGTAAAGCTCTTGATATAATTATAGTTTGTTGTCAACATGGTTTTTCTCAAGTGTTGCACAAAGATTATCCCATGCATCTTTTGTAGTTTTTGAAATGCATGAAGACGAATTATAGGGTTACAATGGCACCACCTTTTGATCTAAATCCTTTGATTTGGATCTAGAAGACAATTGATGAATCTTGAGTTTTGCCACATTGCTTTGCAAAGTATATTAAGCCAACATAGATAGCCTAGTTCTAAAAAGTGTAGAGGATGAATGTTGTTTCTTACATATCTCTAGCATTCTTTAAGAGCTTAGAGTTACTAGAGATCCTCACGTTCCTATAATGGTTGACATGTAAACCCAAAAAAGTTTCACTTTAAAAATATTTCCATACAATGTTACATTTGATGCATGAATTGGAGCAACAAGATGCTATGTTAATTGTGCATAGATTAGATTTTTTTTCTTTTAAGTTGTTGATGCAAAGTAGCCCAATTCATACCTTAGTACAATTTTGACAGTTATCTGAGTTTTTGATGTGGTTTGCAACTCCCATCATTTCCATCATCTTAATAAGTGTAATGAAATTGCTACACTATGGATTTAAGTAGCAAGTTTGTTCTCACCCACAAGGCCATGGAGCCATACTACGCACCTTCATAAACTTGATAGTAACTAAAATCAATTACAAAATTCTAGTTGTAGCCACCAATGAATGACATGTCTCTCTGATTTCCAACCATAGCCACTACACTTAGCTTGCGACACACTATCCTTTGCCATGTTCCTACCTTGCTTTGCACAAGGTGGCCAGTTCCTTCAACAAATGTTCCAAACATATCACCACTAGGGCTCCGGAGTTCAAGACTTCTGTGCCATGTAAGCACACTCTAAAAACCAAAAAAAAATGGATGTTCAAGATCACACCTAAAACACTAACTCCATGGTCACCATTAACATGTTCATTGTAATTATTATTTCATGCTATAAGTACTCTCTTGAGGTTTTTTTAGTTAGAGGCCTCATACTTTAATATTTATAATATTGCCAAAAGTGGACAATTGGAGTAATGATAGCACATATGACCAGTGACCCCATGCAATATTCAATATGGGAATGAAAATGTGATAGATAATTACATATAGTAAAAGAACAATGAAGCTTCCCCTGAAGCCAGATGAATGAAGCTTCCCCTGAATCCACCTGAACTGTCATCCAGCCGGACGAACATTTCATCCATCCCGTCATCCACACAAACCTATGAAAGTGGGAAAGAAGAGGGAGTTGAAGTGGTAGTCACAAAGTTTTGTCAAATTTTGTGGGAGAGTGATGGTGGTGGTTTGATTTGCTGCATGTGTGACAAGTGAAGCTAATGCAATTGATGATCATGTGAACTTCAATCAACAATACATATAATTGCAACAAACAACGTCAACAACAACAACCATTTCTCATTGACATTACCATCTCTCTCTGTGTTCTGCAGTTGCAACTCTAGAGCTTCAAGCCCATCAACAAGATCCATTGCCATCTACGTGCTTTCCATTTTTACGCGTACGACATGAGCAGGCAAGTGGAGGCGCACCACTACTGCATGCACTACAACCAGGACATGCAACAATGCGCCATCTTCAATAGTCCTGAGGCGGATGCTCGCCTCATCGGTGTCGAATACATCATCTCCAAGAAGCTTTTCGATATTCTGTCTAATGAGGAGAAGAAACTGTGGCACTCCCATGACTACGAAGTCAAGGGTGGGATTCTCTTCATGCCGGGAGTTCCCAAAGCAATTGAGAGAAAAGAACTTGAAGAGGTACAAATGTCTAGCATTTGAACCAGCTGAATTTCTTCACGAGTCATGGAAAAAATCTTCTTCTACAGTTGTTGAAAGTTCTCAAACTTCGTTGCAATCCATGATCACCGAGCTTGAACTCAAACTTTCTTTCTCTATTTCTCTCTCTCTATGGGACTCTAAATTTGGGATATGGTCAAATTCTGTTTTGTTGCTGCAGATAGCCAAAATGTATGGGAAAGTGTTCCATTTTTGGTAGTTTGACAAGGGCGACACTCTTCCAATCGACCCACCACAACTAATGATGACCATCACTGCCAATGGTCAGCTCAGGCTTGCAGCAGGTGAGTGAGTACCTCCTGATCCTCATCCTCTTATTGACCTCTTGTTTTTGCAGAATCATCAATAATGATGATGAGATTCTTGCAGCAAAACACACACACACATACACACACAGAACACAGATTTGAGAAGCTTGAAATTGGGTAGCTTTGTCTTCCCACCATTCCCAAGTTTGCAAACAAATGAAAATGGCACAGTTGCAGCAGTGGAGGAAGATTTTATGGAGTAGAATCTCTCCATGAGCTTCCACCAATGGAGTAATACCACTTCACCAATAGTAGATCAGGCCATTTAGACCGACCTCTTAACGTGTGCAAGTTCAGAAGGTGTGGCAAGGGACCTTGAGGAGCATATTGGCCTTTGCATTGCTCATGGAGGTGGCCGCAGGTTCATTTGGTTCATTTGCCCTGTTGGATCTGCTCACTTTCCATGTTAAACAAGAAGCTCTTGACAACACTCAAAACAAAGTAGAAACAAAAAATTGCCAATTTTTTTGCTTTAGTCTAGCTAAAGGACCGTACTGTCAAATACTCACACTTGTGCATTATGCATGGGGCTCAAACTAGTAATATAATATTGTATATGTGAGCCCATGGGGTTTTGGAGGATTGATTTGTGCATGCATGTTTGAGGAGTAGGGAATGTGGACTCAGTGGGGAGGTGTATAGGAAAAATGTCCTTAGTTTATAATGAGAAGCCCACTAGGGACTTATGAACAAATGGTTATTATTTGGTTAAAACCATTTCATTTTGGAAATTGGCTTGTGAGTGCAAACACCATTATTATGGGTAATGATTTCAATCTGGAAAAAGAGTTGTTGGTCAGTTGATGTTGAACCAAATTTAAGGGTGCACAAACATTCACATATATATCCTACACTAGGAAGGCTTTTTTGTGCTACCCCTAGCCATTTTTTGGGGTTTGGGGGGACATTTCAGTTTGACACAGTACGCCCTTCTTTTGGCCAATGGAGAACATGGTGTAGCAATTAGCCTCTTGGAATGGTTCAAGGATGAAGGCTGGAATTATTCTTTTTGTTGTGTTCATGGGTGCAGTTCCTATCTCTAACATTATACAATAGTACATGGTACATCTGATCACTGGTATATAGTTCATATCTGGTATATGGTTCATTGCACATTAGATTACAGGCCATAAGAGGAGGAGGGGGTTGTTCACATTCTTGGTGTGGAAGGAGGAACTTTAATGGCCTAGATCACTTAGACTCACAGCATTTTTTTGCAGTGGTGAAATTTCACCATAAAGAGAAATTGAAAATGAAGTGATGTTGGAGGGTTTCAAAAGTGAGCAAAAAAAATAGTAAAACTTGTCATATTATCTATATCTGGTTTCCAGTGTGTAGCCATGAAATGTAGAAGGTTGATTTAAAATTTTGTACTTTATATCCGGTTTGTAGCCAGATTTGGCTAAAATGCCAGCTATGGATGATCACCTTTTGGGCTACATTAAAGAATTCCTTAAAAAAAAACTGCTATTGAGTTTGATTACTCTGAGAATTATAAAGAAAACACACCAAATACTACTTCTTTACAATTATTGAGAGGGTCAAAGCAAGTATTGGCTCTTGACAAGAACAAACAAGCAAACAACAGTACATCCAAGCTCGGCCCGTTCCCCTTTGGCCACTAGTGGGAAGAGGACCTCAATGTTAACTTCGAACAATATCTGATATACAACATATGGTATGTGCATACATATATACACACACGCGCGCAAGGTCAGTACTAGTAAAACAGCCATTGGCATAGCCAAATTGGAAAGGACAAAAACCAGATGAAAGAAAAATGTGTGTTCTTTTGCTGTGAGGAAAAAGAGACAGACGGACAAACAAACCATCAAAGAAGATGCAACCCACTATCCACAATACAACACTAGTATCCAATGTGGCTCAAGACAATCCTGGAAGTCTTAATATGCTGAATACATATGAGGATTTGTCCACGGGCCACCTCTTAAATGTATGCACTCATCTCACCCGTGGATCAAGTGTCAATAGTTTCTATCCTATACATGCAATTTAGAGGACATGTTATGAATGCTTGTAATGCGTCATGGAGGGCCCAAGTGCCGGATTGATTCCTGAGTCCTTTGCCCTTTTACCTTTTGTATGTGATCTATTGAAGACTAGGGTTCTTTTTTTTCCAATTTTATGATGCATCCAAATAGGATGACAAGTGAGGACAGCAGCTTTGAATTTCCTTTCTCCATGAGCACACCCAGGCTTTTATACATGAGAACAATGTCATACAACCGTGCAAAACTTTATCAAAGGACGAGCATCTCCAGCAGTTCTGCCGCTGGCAAGGCGCTAAATACCCCTAACGAGCTCTGTCCGGCGCTGGTTTCGGGCCTGACAGTGCAGCCCTGCGGAGAACTGCGTTGTTCTGCCACAGGGATTTAAATTTTTTTCCCTCTTTGACTTTGTCTAGTGAATAAATCTTAAAATAAACCGTTCACCCCAGTGTCTGGTGGTATGTCAGTGGTTACAGCTTAAATTTTTGCAGCGGAGGTTCCCGGGTTCAAACCCTGCGGGGAGGTTTCAGGACGATCATGCCGAAATTGGCAACAAAGAACATCGACAGAACATTCTGTGCTTTTTTGAAGAACTGATGAACATTGAAAACAGGGTTGCATGGTTTCTTGCAGAACTGTGCAAGGCCGAAAAAGGTGTGCAAGAAGACATGCGAAACCAGCGCCTCACAGAGCTCGTTAGGGGGCTGTTTAGCGCCTCGCGTTCCACTGGAAAGCAATTACTATCACTAAAATATAATATCTATTTTTAACATAAATGTTTATCCTGTGCTCACCCATAAACATTATAATTTGCACTTTATTTTCTTCAGTTAAAAATAAAAGTGACACATTCATCAATTGTGATGGCAAGTGAATGGGCAGCAAGCAATTTGTTGTTGATCATCGTGGTCGGCCTCCCAAACTCAAAACCATAAGTTTATCATGGCAGGGGCTTGTAATCACACCATTTCGTAGGTTTTTGACAGAGCAATATTATTCACACCAGAATGGCAGAGGGCTCATTCAAAAAGTAGTATTTGCAGCCTATTTCAGCAGCCACTGGAGCTACTAAAAGAACATCTCCACCCATACCTGGTATGTGGGCTTCTATCTTATGCCAACTTTAGACGAGGGTCCAAGGTCCAGGGACCAATGAATTCGAGCAATCTTAATTGAAAGCTGTTAATTGGTCCCAAAGCTTTTAGATGAGGATCCAAGACCTAAAAGTGGCAAATTGAGGCTAAACCTACATGGCACCTGTTTTGGAGGGATAATCAATTGGTTCAGACCAAAAAAAGTGCTAAAAGGAGAGCCCCTGATTTGGCGAACCAAAAATCAGGCTAAGGACCAAGGTACATCCAACTCATAGATTCAATTTGCTTCAAATCAGTCCAAATTGGTTCCTAGGAAATTGGACCCTGGACGCTCATTCTAAAGTGGGCCTTAGTGTTTCAAATTTCTAGCAAATTCTTGCCAGCTGGTGAAAATGCTAAACAATAGTGCTTTGGAAGGTTTATGATCACCAAATGTTTTTTTTTAATTGTGAAAAAAGTGCCACATTTTACATCATGCTCAAAAAAGATAGCCAACAATATAAAGGGATTTTTTATAATTAACTTTGTTCCATCCATGTTTATCACAGGTAAGATACTGTGCAAGTTATTTCCTCATGCCTAAACATGAATATTGGATAGTGTAAAGTGAAATGTATCAAACATTGCCACAACATGAGCCAATCATTTGTGACCAAACAATCAAAAAATATCAAGTTTTTTTATGAACCCCTTTGAAGAGTCTTTAGAGCCTTCACCTTTGAATGAAGTGCAGCCTAATCGTGTGAAAATGGGTTTAGTCCTCATACTTGTAAATTACTCTAGGATACAGTGGGCCACACAAACTGGAGTGAAAAAATGGCTCCGGTCTTGATTGGCCAGTCATAATTATTGGCCCAATGGGGGTGTATTTAAGCAGTCTCTCTCCTTAAATTGTTCAAATTTTCAATAGGGGTTATGGATTTTCAATAAGTTACAATCAGACCTGATGTAAAGTCCCATAGTGTTAAGTAAGGTAACATTTGGATAACATCATGTTTTTAAAAATTTCTTGGTTAGAACTGACACACTTAGGAGAATTGTTAAAAAATATAATAAATTGCTTAAATAAATTTGACTTAAAACCCCATTTTGTTATGTAGTCAAAGTAGCAATCATTCAAAAAATAATTTAGTCAAATTTGGTTACATAGTCAATATGAAAGTAAAATAAAAACAAATTGTTTTTATATTTTATCATAAAACTTATCATAAAAAATTCACAATTTAGAATTTTTTTCTTTTGAAATCTAGTGAATATGGGCCATTTTTTTCAATAAAAAATCCTTTGCATAGGTCAAAATCATATTTTTCAAGTTAAAATTTCACGAAAATTCGTCAATAAAAGAAACATTGTTAAGCATCCATTTAATGTCAACTTAACTCCAACTTAACATTGCGAGTCACATAGGATTCTACCTAGGATTTGATTTTAGCTAAGATTTGTCATTTAAATGCAACAAGAAAAACTTGCCAATCTTAACATCAACTTAGCATTAAATGTGATTGCAACTTTAGTATGTTATAGGTGATAAAAGCATATTTGCCTCAAAACTATTAGCAACAAATAACACTTCCCTATGAATTGCAAGCCAAACCAAACATAGATGACATGCCTTTCCACATGAGCCCTTTAGACTTGTGTGGGGGTGGGATTCAAGTTGAGAGCAATGTTGTTTGGTCATCCAATTCAATCTGACAATTAATATGTATAATTAGTATATATGTATATACATATTCAAAACTTGTGTTAGTTTTTTAAATATATGAATATACATATCTAGTGGATGGATATTGATTGATTATCTATGCATATCCATATCCTTCAATTTATTGTTCATCAATAACCTAATACATATTCATGTCCATCGTAATATGTGCTTATGTCTAGATATGTATTTGACACTATGCATATCTGGATTTTACAATTTTTTTATTTTTTTAGGGTTGAAATATATGCATTCAAATGCTTGAGGGTTTGTAAGTTTTTGTTGTCTCAAACCCTAAACAACAAAAAGGCTATGGCAATGAAATTCAATTTTGATCCTACTAGAGTTGAAACTCAATTCTATTTGTTTTTTCATGACTGCTTTGTGCAAGGGTGTAGTGTGTGATGTTTCTATTTTGATCAACTCCACCAACATGAACTAAATTGATAAGGATGTAGTTATCATTTTAGTCTTGGGAACTTTTTCAATTAAAGAAAGAGTGCCTAGGTGTAATCTCTTATGCAAACATATTGGCTTCTTTCTAATTTATGCTTGGACTTTGCTCTTGGCAAGAAAACCAGCAAGTGAGTAAGCGTGAAGTTGATGTTGAGTTTGCAAAGTCGATGGGGGCTTCCGATCAACTTCCAAGTTCCCAAATTCTTGCAAAGGTGCAGATTTCTTATTGTATTTTGAACAATAACGGGTGAAAGAAGCTACAAGAAGATGACCAAAGATTTTTTTACATGTGTATTCGAAAAGCTGCAATAAGACAAGAAATGGTCTCCATACATGTTTGAGAAGATGCACAATCTTTCCAAGAAAAAACACACACACACACACACTCTCTTTTGTTATCAATCCAAAACTCCCATGAAACTATTACTTATGTGCATTTGAAAAAATCCTCAACATTCATCAGTGCGATGGAGAGTTCTATGGAAAAAACTCTATACATGTTTAAAAGTGCAAATCATCCATGACTATAGCTACTATGACAACATTTCAACAACGAGTCATTAGCAAAGAATCTATTTTCAACAACACATGCATGATCTAACATCATTGCCAACTAGAGGCAAACAAACATTTCTTTCATCCTCTTTCTTTTTGCTTGTTTGCTTGCATGCTCTTTCACAGATTCTCTAGTTGTTATTTAATCATCTAGGGTGAAAGCACATTATTGTGATCAAATACTACTTTTTAAATTGTATGTTTTTAAACTTTTACAAGCTAATATTGAAATTTTTTTTGCAAATAATACTTGGAATGAGGTTGAATAAAATTGTTAAAAAGATCCTACTTTGAAATTGATATTAAGTGATTGAAAAGTATAGTAATGAAAAAATTGTAATCATACCGATATATTACAAAGTGCAAATATATTTCAAAAACTATTCAAACAATTACCAAACTTGATGTATTCAATCCTATATTACATGTGAGTTCATTGTCCCATTTCAATTCTATATGAAGAATTTCACTCATGTGATTTCACAAAAAAAAATTGGATGAATTTTTCATTCAAACAAGCATAAGTGTGTGAATACATAAAAGTTTTTTGAAAAACCATTATCATTTGAAAGATAACAAGAATTGTGAGGGAACATTTGTGTCAAAAATCCATTTTTAGTGTTTTTCAAAACGTTAGATGAAATGAAAAAAAATCTATCCCCAAAATAATACAAAATGTACTAAAAAACAAGTATATTGTCTTGTTCAAAATGTACCATTGTAATGTGCTTTCACCCTCGACACCATTGTCAGAAACTAATGTGAAAACACACTACACTGTCCATAATATGTTGTCACAAGGTAGTTTTTACAAGATTTTGGAATTTGTAATTAGCCATGTGATTAAATATAATCAATTAAAATGAAAAAGGACTCAACATTACAATATTATATATATATTATAATCACATAGTATGAATTACATGAATAGTTTTTGAATAACCATAACATAATGGACTTTCAAAAAAATACCCAAAAACCTATAACAATCCATAATCAATGAGTATGGATTCCATGCACCTTCATATACTTTTTTTAATGAGTAAGGGACTCAATGATGTGATTACATTGATACTAAGGAGGAATTTTCGAAAGGATTTTGATGATCAAAATTGTCTATATAATTTGAATTATGGTTTTTTCTTATTAAGTCCTTTATTTAATAAAAATAATAGTTTAAAAGTTCATCTTTCAAATTTAAGTTCTCCATAATGTAAACTAGGGTTGAAAAAACATTTATAATATACTTATAATTATAACTTGTAAAATGATTTGTGTGATTCAAGGTATCCTGCTTTCACACTACCTTTGTAGAGTTAATTTAAACAATCATGGACTTCCACATGTGCCTAAAAGTGTTACATCTTAGTGTGCTTTCATTCACTAATGAAGTAATTGGGTGGTCATGGCGGCATGTCACTACTATTCATGATGAAAGTGATGGTTTAACACTTTGTGATCAATTCTCACAAGGTTAGGAATTAGGACTATTTTCATTGTTCTATCACTTCAAAGTGTTGTTGGATGGTTGCAAGGTAGGGTGGTTCACTTTTTGCGCCACAATCCACTTTTTTGCAAAGTGGCATGTGTTTACATGATATTGACATGGCATAAAAACAATATTTTAAAAAATTTGTGGGTAGATTTAGATTATCAACTTGAAGAAGAAAACATTTCTAAAAAACATTTGTAATGTACATACACCAAATATATAGTAATGGACTTTTGAAGTTGAAAAATATGGACTAGTTTGCTATTTGTGCCTCTATATACATGCATTTTTGTGTATGAATTTTATTCGGGATATATTATAGGGACTCAATATATGATATGTTAAAACAAAAAGAACATATTGCAAAAACATTACTAGAAAAAATCAACCAAAAAAAAGTTATAGACTTTTAAATGGCTTCAAACAAGCCATATTTTCATAAGTTCATATCATAATCATTTTTGGGTGTATTTCAATTTTTATTTTCTTACCATGTACATTAAAAATTGTTTAAAATGGCTATTCTTCATATGGACTTTTTAATTCATTGACCACCATGTAATTCCCCATTAAATTAATGATATCAAAATATATTGACATTTTAATACATATTTGTTGTGTTGATTTTTTTGTTATAAATTAGATAGGTGTGTGAGAAAAAGCAATTTGGGCTAAACATTCATTTTTCTCTCATGAGGTAAATATCATGGTCCGACAAGGATCCCCATTAATTGATTGTCACCAACATTCTACAATGTAAAATGAAATTCTTCTTTTTTGGTGTTCCTTTTCTCGAATCGAAGACGTTCTTTTCCTATAGAAGTAAAAGTTTCAAATCACTTTAGATTATTATAGAAAAAATTGTGAAGGATTTTTGTTCAAATCCTCTTTTCAATGCATATGTAAAACAACCAAGAAAATTTTTTCTAGGTGAAAAGACATAACATTGGACAAGTATTGGATTTCATGTTTCTGGCAAGCTTATTAATCTCATATTTCTTATTCTGTGGGTGTGGCTTCACATCTTGATCATTTTCCAAATCCAACAAATCTTGAATGGATTGTAGTCACCTATAGATCTTAAAAGTGAAATGTATATGGGAGAGCATGTAACACAACTACTAAGGATGCAAGCAATGGCATCCTTGAACTTTTACACTATGGTAATTCCTTTTTCTTGGTTATGTTATTATGATCATTCCTCTCTTATTTATAGTTTTGTCATAGGACCCTAATTTGACAAATGCTAAATTCTTTTTTCATGTCATTTCATATTTTCAATGAATGTCTTTGAAATGAGTTCAAATGGTAGTTCTCATGTTGTTCCACTATTATGTTGTGGTCAAGGTTGATTTACACACTCCAAATTAATTTCATGTTCTAAGATCTAAAGAGTATTAAAGTATCATATATGTAGGCAATTGGTCATTTTCACCTCTTAATGAAATTCAGGGATTCAAGGAGTTGAAGGAATCGTAACTCACATCCATATGCATTCATGAACTCTATAACAATGTATGGCCACCTAAACATTAATATTCACCTATGCATTTTAATCAACACTTGGTGGTTATGAGTGTTTAAGTCAATGTGGTTGTTTGTCAATTCAATTGTCTTGATATGATGCAAATTAATAATGTTTCAA
This sequence comes from Sphagnum contortum, assembly GCA_963920785.1. Classification (NCBI taxonomy): domain Eukaryota; kingdom Viridiplantae; phylum Streptophyta; class Sphagnopsida; order Sphagnales; family Sphagnaceae; genus Sphagnum; species Sphagnum contortum. The sequence continues at coordinate 15,290,489 of OY987279.1, read as the reverse complement.
GAGTCCTTTTGCATGTTCAAAGCAACGATGACAACTTGGGTTTTTTTCAAACGTCTTTTTTCCTTAAATCTAATGTGTACCATTCCTTTTCAAAATTGAAGAGGGTATTAACATTGATGGTTATAAAAACAAAAGCACTTGAAATTGGTAAATTTCATTTTTAAACGCATTTGAACATATTTGTTTCAGTTAACTTTTAGATGTGCTTTTGACCTTGAAAATCATGAATTAAAAAAATATGTGCTTAACAAAACTTATTCATTTTTGTGTTATTTAGGGCATGAATGCATTATATATCAATGATATAGACCAAGATATAGTAAAAATAATTATATTCAAAACATAATTGTAAATTAAATATGAAAAATGCAAAAATCAGGAAAATTGACCAACACAAGAATGCCACATGTGTCAAATGAAGTCCTTGGAAGGGATTTTAACTGTGTACTTTGTGGTTCCTTTTAACATGTTTACACCCTATGATTTTTTATACATTCTCCTTCCTAGAAATGCCCCAAAGTTGTCAAACCATATGATTGGGATCTATTGATCATGCATGGCACCAATAGTGATAAAGTGTGCTTTTTATGTTTGGGAAAAACATTTGATCAAAAGAATTTAGTCAAAATTATAGGTAAATTCCCTTATTCAATGTACAATTATAATGTCTCTTGTTTCATTGTTAATAGAAAGTATCACACCTATCCATGCATGATGATCTACAATTAAACACTTAGATTCACTACTAGAATTCCTAATTTTTTAAACTAGAAATGTTGGTAAAACAAAAATCCATTTTGGACAAGCATAAAAAAAACCTCTCAGTCATTTTGGATAAGTTGTTTAGAACTTATCCATTATGATTGGGTTGTGTACTTTTTTATTAGGTAGGTTGGCATTTTTTACTAGTTATTTTGACTAGTACTTTTGACTAGTCAATACAAAAGTTAAATATTTTTTGATTAGTCAAACACCATTTTGACTAGGCAAATGCCATGTGGCATTTAAATAGTGGTCATCCAAGTTAAACCACATGGCAACAAAACATTGGCCACCTAGGTTATGCCACATGGCATTTAAACATTGACCATATAGGTTATGCCATAACATTGGCCATCTATGCCATGTGGCATTTAAACATTGGCCATCTAGATTATGCGACGTGACATTTAAACATTGGCCACTAGGTTATGTCATGTGGCATTTAAACATTGGCCATTAGGCTATGCCACGTGTATACAACCTAAGCAACCTAGGTTAAGCATAAAATTAGATACCTATTACTAAGGTACCTATGTTTAGGAACCTACAACCTAAGCTCCTAGGCTTAAGTTTAGGAGCCTATGATTAGCAACTAGGTATAGAAGCCTAAAGTAGGCTAGGCAAACCTAAGCTATGACCTTTACTAGGTTTAAATGTACAACATTTAGATTAAGCTTACACCTAGATGACCTAGGTAGGAAATTTTTATTTCATTTGAATTTGGTTTTTAAGGTTCAACATTTTCAATTGGCTCATCCCAATGACCTTCCCTTTTAAAATATTTCTTATGTTTTGATTGCTTATGGTGCATCTATTTATATTGCTCATCATTTGGAAAGGATGACAAATAATATGGGACAAACTTTTGGGAGGGAGAAACATTTTCATGTTTAAACAACATTAAAGCCTTTTAGTTCACACAACATTATTCCTAAATAATTACATAAAAATAAATAAATAAATAAATAAATAAAAAGGTAAGTAAATATGTATGTTAATTAAGTTTAAATAAAAATTAGTAATAGTTAATCTCTAGTTATTTAGTTGTAATTAATAACTACAACCAAATTATAATTAATCCTTACAAATTTGACTTAATTCATTTCATATTATCAACAATGTATTTTTAATAATTAATATTTAACTACTTAATTACTTCATTAGTCTATTTTAACTAAATAACTAGTTTATCAACTAGTAATTTATCATAGGTACATAAATGGCCTACCTTAGCCTATATAATTAAATTATAGGTAAATAGATGGAATATAGGTAGGGTATGAATAAATAAATACACATACATATAAACTATTTCTATTTAGGTTATTTAGCCACATATTTACATTACATAAGTTAAATAGGTGGTTAATTTAATTTAGGAAAATTTAATTATGAAAAAACTAATGATTGGTAAAATAATAATCCCTAAAGCAACCACAACTAAAGTAAATATGGGTAAATTAATAATTATTAACTAATAATGGCTAAACCAACCAAAAATAAAAACAATTATGGAAAAACAACCATGATTAAACTATTTTTGGATAAAATAATTATGACAAAACCAACAATGGCTAAATTAAAATTGGTTAAATTAACCATGAGTAAAATAAATATGGTGAAACTAACCATGAATAAAATAAATATGGTCAAACTAACCAATGAATAAATATTTTATGGCTAAACCAACCATGGTGAAACCAGAAATGGTTAAAATTAACCATGAGTAAAGTAAATATGACCAAACTACCCACTGAATAAATATTTTATAGTTAAATCAACCATGGTTAGATTAAAAGCAATTAAACTAACAATGAGTAAATATTTTATGGTTAAACCAATCATGGTTAAACTAGAAATGGTTAAATTAACTAATGAATACATTTTTATGGCAAAACCAACTACGCAAAAAGTAATTTTGGCTAAAATAAACATGAATGAACTAATTATGGCTAAAGTCAAAATGGTTAAAATAATTATGGAAAAATTAACCATGGTTAAACTACTAACCATGAGTAAAATGAATTTGGTTAAAATAAACATGAATGAAATAATTATGGATAAAATAAAAAATTTTAAAATAATTATGGCAAAACCAACAATGGCCCAACTAGTAATGGTATAGTTTAATATCTTAAATTAATTATCATGGCTAAACTTACTAAAGTTCAACCAACTATTGTTAAATTGACCATGGTTAGATTAATTATGGTTAGTTTCAACTTTAATTAATTTTTTCATAGGTAGTTGAGCCGTAATTAATAGTCAATTTAACCATGGTTAGATAAACCTATATATATAATTAATTTAACCACAATTGATTTGGTCATAATTTATTTAGTTATGATTAATTAACTTTTACATTTTCCAACTTTTTTTTAATTTGTCAAAACGTAGTCAAAATGTTACATGTAGTCCGAAGATACACAAGTAATATTGGAATTTGTAATTAACCCTTTTAACTAAACCATTGGCCATTTTAACTAAGCCTACTTAGTTAACCATATTGATTATGTATAATAGGTGGCCTTATTGACTAAGGCACTTGCCAATTTGACTAAATTGGGTGGTCTTATTGATTAAACCACTAACTAATTTGACTATGTGGTATTTTAAAATCCAATTTGACTGGATGTCCAATTTGACTAATTGTCAAATCAGTCATTGTAGTCAAATTGATTATCCAAATGATACCCATTGTTATTGACCTCTAATAAAAAATATATGTCCTTTAATAAAAAAGACCCATCCAGTCAACTTTGTTAGTTTGAAAAAATAGGAATTCTAGTAGTGATTGTTGCAATTATTGTTTCACATGCTCATTTATAAACATAATTGTTCATAATATAGTTCTAAAGTTGGTCCATGCCTAAATAGATAGAAATTTTGTGTGTAAACCTTTTGTCATATATATACTTTTGTATGTGTATGACTAACTTATACTTGAGTTGGTCCTTGTGCAACATGCCATCTAACAATATTAGTTTACATGTAAGCCTCACCACATACACATAACAACCCAATATGAAGTTCATGATGATGTGCTATTTTCATGGATCTACTAATGTGAATTTTTTTGTTGATATTTTGATGAGGATGTAACTTCAAGAAAAATTTAACAAGGCTGACACTAACAAGGATGACAAAATGAATACGGATGAACTCTATAATAATTGCCAATAATGAAGTGAGGTATTCTTTTGCCACTAGCCCCCCAACAAAGTAATTTTTTCTTCACTTTTATTGTAGAGATTTTGGATTTATGATTTAACTATTTTTAAGATAGGCCAAAAAAACATATAGTAATCCACTTCATGTTGTTTGCATATGCAATTCAAAACAAAAATATTGAATGAGGATGCATGGGCTTTTGGGGTGTTGGACATTCAAGAGTAATCAATGCCCTATATGTGGTGAGAATCTAGGCAAAGGGACTTCTCTTATATGCATCAAACTACAATTTGGTTTTTATGGTATTACTGTGTTTACAAATTGCGTGGTTTGAAAATTGTGTGGGTGGTTGAATATTAGTTGGTAGAAGGTGCAACCACAATCAAATGAATCAATGATGACAAAGGACTTAAGGATTACAATCGTTTTTGTGGTCATTTTCATTTTATCATAGAAAAAACTTTTGGAATGAAATATTTTGCAATATGTTACTAAAATGCATATAAGTTTGTCAATACATCACATTTTTTTATTAACTTTTCATGAATAACTAAATTCTGATGAACATTTACAGATTTTATAAAATTCTATGTTGTGATTTGCAAAATTATTTTAATTTCAAATTGCATGAAAATATATAAATTATTTAATGCTTTATTTTACTGTTTCACAAAATATAATTTTTAAAAACATTCATGTACATTACACCCCATTTACATGTGGTAAAGGATTTTTGAAATTTAAAATTTTGTTCAATAGATTTTTAATTTTTTAAAATTTAAAATTTCACAACTTTCTAATTGTGAGTCCTTTTTTAATGTGGATAATCAATTAACATCATCTCAATTTTTTTTTCATCAAAATTCATTTATAAAGAGATTCTTTAACTTGGTAATCTAAAAAATTAACTACTTTTGATGCAAATGTTATTGAAGTTCAAAGGTGTTTTATTAAAACCAAAACCTAGATTTTTATTTTTATTTTTTATTTTTAATTCTTCAACATTCATACTAGTCATTTCGCACTACATTCCATGGTCAACATGGCATTAAAGTGGCATCACAAAAATATATCTAACAAAATTACAGTTTTTATAAAGTTATAATAGTTGCTTGACGTGCTTTTTGGCTCATTTAATTATGACTACACCTTAAAATCTTGCTTAGCCATACCCATTTTTTGTTGATGCAATTTTTGCTCATTGTTAAACTCTTATAAATGTTGTTAGTTTACTTTTGATCTATTCCAATACTAACCATGGATGGATTTCAATGTGAGCATTCAGCTTGTATGTTTTATGATAACATTTTTGGGGACTTGTAACAAAAATTTGAATCAATATCCATCAATCCTTGTATGAATGTTTCCCTGACTTGGGAGGTAAATATTTTAATTGTTTTGTCTCTTGTTGGATATGGTTTTGACTAAGAAAAAATGTTCATTACAGCAAGGAACTATTATCTGGTGAAAAGGAAGGTTTGATTTAGTTGCCTTAGATAATAAGGCATTTGTTTGACAACATTGAACACCTTCATCTCAGAAGAAACAACGTGTGATTTAGTCCCTGGATCTTGTAGCAAAATGAATAAGGTGTTTTTTTAACCCTCATGTCGAGCACAATACAATTTTGATGGAATCATTTGCAAGGTCTATTCTACATAAGGCTATCATTTTTGGGTTTGGTGAGGTGAAAATTTGTTGTGCTAATGTTCTTGCAAATATTTTCAACCATTCCTTGTGATCCATTTCAGGAACAATTGTTAACCTTTCTTTTGTGCAATAGGCATAGCTACAATTGGAGTCAGATATCACATTAATACCATTGTTGCTTTATTTCCTCTCTATTATTTATGATCTTGTGGGGTAGGGTGTGATTATTGTGCAATGGTTGAAAAAAAAAGGGTGTTGCATGGTGTTGATGTTGTTGAAAGTGTGGGCGAGATTGACTCCAATTTCTATGATTTGACACCGTCAAATATTGTTGGCAATAATTCAGTTGTTGAAAACATGTGGTTTGTCAATATTATGTAATGAAGTCAAAGAACTTTTCATAATTTTTGATTATTGAATTGAATTTAATATTCATGAATTCAATATAGTAAAATATATTTTATGGATATTTTCCAAAAAAGTAGCAAGTGTTTCCAACTGGCATATTTAACCATGCTTATGCCCAAATGTAATGGGGTGATTTTTATGAAAACACACATTGATTGTGTGCATCCCAAGTTGCTTGTTGCCAAGAAGAAACAACTTACTGAAATCATTCCTTCAAATCATACTCAACAACTAGCAAAGAAAAGGGTTGGAGTTATTGGTAATGCAATCACAAATTTTTTCGGGTCTTCAAATCTTTACAAACAACACAATGAGCAACAACAAAAGTTTTTTGAATATTTGGTCCTATAAATTTGTAAGGGTTACAAAGTTATGTCCACTTGTGAAAATATCTAGTTAAGAAGGTTAGTCTTATGCCAATGCCCTCATGTTTTATTTCCATCTCGCTAACAATGTTATAATTGCAAGTGCAGTAATTGTTTCCACTTCATGTGATTTATGGATGTCTAAAGGAGGCATTGACATGTTTGTTTTGGTTATCAACTATCTTTCTAAAACTTGTGCATGCTATTGTTGGTTTGTTTAAGTAAATGAAACAATTGACTTGTGCATGGCATGACAACTACAATCTTCGTTTGAGAAATTTGGTTTGATTCATTGAGTTTTTGCTTTTATCAAAGATGAGGGCAACAACTTGGCTTCAATGGCTACAAATTGCACTCCATTGTTGATTGTGAATTGTCAAACCTTCCCCGGGTTTAAATGAAGGCACTTGTTTTGGTCATGTGTTAACTAAAGCATGCCAATATTTTATGAATGATGCCAAAGTTTCTATGGGGCTAAGGCAAGTGAATGTGGAAGATGCCCAAGTAGGTTCACAAAAAATAATTACTTGGACAAAAAACAGAGAAAGGGAGGCAAGAACTTGTGTTAAAAGTGGGTTGTCACCTCGCAAGTTCAAGACACTTGTCAAAACAAGATTACAATCAAAATCATTATGTTTTAAGAATGTCTTGACTTCAAAAAACCATCTTTTTTTGTTATGGCAAGCAAAAGACAATGACATTACATCAATGAATTCTTAAGGCCAAAGTTTGGGCTATTGCAAAGGTAATTACTTCTTGCTTGAACCCTGTTATGAATGCATGTGTGATGAATCAATCAAAAGGGCATTGGATCTTATTAGATGTTTTGATTACTACTATTAATATTTCATTCAACATGGAAGTTAAGGTTATCTAGGGCTCGGTGATGGGTTGAAATTATGGATGAAATTGATTTAAAACTCTTCACCTTGGGAAAAAAAAATGGCAGGAAGTCACTATGGTGATCAGACCTTTCTTCTTGTTTTTGAAAACATTTGATTTGCATAATGTTCACAATAGGCTTGCCATTATGTTGGATCTTTGTTTCAAATTTCTATGAATTGTAGAAAATTATGTGGCCCATGGCGCAACAACTCGTTTTGCTTCTGAATATGATGCAAAACAATGATTTCACTACTTATGGCTTGTTTTGATTGATTGAATCCCACTTCCTGAACATGTGCAGCTACTTGTGTGCCCAATTCTAAATTTAAAAAAGAAGAAAGTAATATATTTGGTGTTGGAGCATCCATCAAAGAATCCTCTTTGTGCTCTTGTTGTTGGAGAACTTTCTTTATTTAAGAGGTTATTTATCCTTGGATCTACATGTGCATACCCTTTGTCTTAGTGGTGGTGCCATGAAAACCAGTTTCCAAATGTTGGCTTTCTAGCCATGCAAATTCTTGGAATTCTAGGGCTCCAAATTGAAATTGAACATGTTTTTATCTTGTTGGTGTGTTAATAGCCTTGCGGCATTATCACCTACAAGTGGAGAATCTAGACTAGATAATCATGGTTGTAAAAAATTGGCCTGATGATCCACATGTAAATTGCACACCTATTATTGCTCTTAAGGATTATATGAAAGTTGAATGTGCTTTAATTGAAGAAAATTATGATTTGACTAAAGAAGTTGATTTTCCTCAGTAGTTGGAAGTTGATGACGATTAAGTAAGTCAAATAGGTTTTTATCTTGTTGTCTTTTTTTAAGGCAAAACTTGCACTTGATTTTTTTCATCATTGTGATTGATTTTAGTTGTTGCTTGCAAGTTTTATGCATGGATTATGGACTTCACACCACTCCTCACCAACATCATATGTTGTTGCTCAAACTTTTGACATTATCTTGAGCTTTTAGATTTTGGGTGTTGGGGTGGTTTTTGGTTTTTTTTAGGCAACTTGTGTTATAATGGGTAGAGTTTTTGTCTCAAGAATTAGGGTTCAATTCCTCCACAAGTTCTTTCAATTTGTAGGGTGAATTGGTAGGGTGTTTGTTTTACTACACTTATAAGTTTTTGTGTAATATTCATATGTTTCATACATATATATAGTTTATCAACATTTGAATTTAGTTCATTCATAATAGGACCATCTACATACCTACAATTTATTAGCATTTGAAAATTGGTTCATTCATAACTTTACCATATACATATTTATAGTTTGTCAACATTTGAAAACAGGTTTACTCATAACTAGATCATATACATATTTATAATCTATGGGCATTTGAAAATCTTTTCATTCATAACCAGCAAAGCGAAACTAAAATGGTTGAATACATAACCATTTACGCAATCGATTTCCTGAATTTTAAAAATACATATCCTTATTCTCTTTTTAAAATAAAAATTTGTTATGTTGATATCTCAAGGTTTGTTTCAAAACTAGATTACAAAACAACATTGGTTGAGACCACCATGGTGACATGAGAGTCTATGCTTGTGAATTAGGGTTTGACTCCTCAATTTGAGATCAAAACTATTCCAAACAAGTGAAGGCTTGTTCACTTAAGACAACTTGTGATTAAGCACTTTGGTGTCACCCCCAATAAACCCTTTGGGGCAACTTGGTGTTGTCTTGCATTTCCTTTTGGGACAACATAGGTTGCCCAAGGAAAGACTATTGTTCCAATTAGGTCATGAGCTAGGTGGGGGCCAAGGGCATCAAGGCCTTGAAATTTTGGGAGTCCACAATGAGACTCTAGCCTCATCTTAGCAAGTTTAGATTTAGTTAGCGAGTCAAGTTTGGATGGTTCAAAACAAATTCATGATAACTTTGTGTGTCACAAGATGCACAAATAGCTAGGAGTTAAGAATGGGGGTGGGGTAAGGAACTCAATGACATGAGAGTGGAAGGGACCAGCAAAGGGCCATCACAACAGACAGCAAACCATAAAAATAGGATAAGAACAATGAGAAAGTGGAGTACACACACAATTTTTGCAGGTACTGTGACCGATCTCTTTTCACAAATCAAATCGTTTTCAAAAGGGGACGACTGTCTCAGAAATTGATGATTAGTCCAAACTCCAGAGGAAACCCCCAGAAGGGGAGTGAGGCAGCAGCCCCATCAAACATTAAAGAAATCCAAGAAATACAAGGGGGGCAAGAAGCACCACAAGTCCAGCCTCCAGAGGACCTGGGAAGAGTACTCTTCGTGTGATGACAATCGGGATAACCAAAACCCAATTAGCCTATATGCTTTTGCATCCTCTTTACCGTGTCACAGGGAACTATATTTGGCCCAATAATTGATGTTTCTGAACCTGTGCTTGAAGCTGTGCAAGAGACTAGTGGCAACCTCAATTAAGCATGAGTGTATTATGATACCATTACCCTTACATCCAAATTGATAATTTACAAAGCCTACATACCACAGTTTTTGTGTGTGCAAAATTTCACCAATGTGCGAAAAGTAAATTAAAAAAGGGAATACTCTGTCACAATATTCCCATATTTCAGAGAAAAAAGATTGCTAAATTTTGAGGGAAAAGAAAATTTGAAAAAATTTCACCACATTTGGACTCTGCCTTTAGTTTGGTAGCAGTAACTAGTTTTTTTTACTATTTAGACAGGTAAATCCCTCTTGGGATGCTAGCCAATGATACAACATCTGAAACTTGAAAAAAAAAATCACTACTATCTACCCTTTCTCAGTTTAAATTTTAAAAGGTTAAATACCTGTAAACCTAAATTAAAAATTGAGTGTATTATTAATTACTCTTATCCAGCTGCTTTTTACACCAGCATGATTGCTGCTAAAATTGGTGTGATTGCAGCATGGCCTGGTGGCCTCTTTTTCTTCCAAAAGATTATCTTTTGAAAGTGAAAACAATATGATGAGGAGCTTGTATGAGTTATGGATAGCAGCACAAAATAGACAGCAGCTCTGACAAATAGGCTTGCAACTTGCAACCCTTTGAAGATCACGCGAATGAGTTCTCCGACTTATTAGACTTATCCATAAAGTAACCCTGTCTTCACCCTGTCTTTGGGCCTCCTTTCACCCCCTACCCCCTCTTTCAGTGGTATCCACAAAGTAAAGACATTCTATTAAATCTCAGTATAGAAATGCTGCAACTCAGTACGAAATGCTCTAATGCACAAGGTTCGAGACTAATTATAGTAGTTGTACAGGTAGGAGCAGTGAAATATATGTAGCAGCAGTGGAGGCAAAGAAAAATGAAAGACAGGGATGAAACTCAGTTAACACCAAAATTGATGGTTTTCTGAGTTTCACACCCTTTGAATGGTAATGTAGTGTTTTGCAGGTTTTTTTTTAATCTCACCCCATGAAATACTTGGCAAGATGTTTTCAATCACTTATATCCGAGGCCCATGTTCTTTTTTTCTTAAGTGACCAACTAATAAGGTCTCAAGAATTCATGACTTGGAACTGGACAAAGTAGTTTGAATCGAAATACCAGTGGTTGATGAGTTATATAATAGAGTTATCCGTAAAGTAAGACTAACAAAGACTGGAACCCTGTGTTGCAAATCTAGAAGCTCTGCACCTTAAAAGATATTGAACAGAAATTTGAAAATCAACATCATCGAGTTCAATTTGTTTAAAAATGAGAGAATAACTCTATTTGGAAATGATCTCAATGTTGAGCTGAACACAAATTTAAAGTTTTGATTTCCCTGAGAAAGGGGGGAACCTTTAATCTCAATCACACGGATAGATATCTAGGTTTTCTGTTTCATTTCTTGTAGTTGCCATGAATTTGAGAGCCAGGGTGAACCAGCACCCACATTGGTACTTTCACCTTTTTGAGTGAGGCCTCTTAGTGGCCATATCAAGCCCCAAAAATGTTAGATTGTAACTCATTTTTCTTTCTCATGAGCTGCCTATCCACCTTTTTCCCATTCCTTCCTTCTCCCTCTCTTTTCACTTATGGCTTTGAGAGGAGCCCCTTCAAAATTCAAACTAGGCTCTAAACTTACCTCCTAGCACAACCCTTGTTATGTTTGTTCAAGACGTATCTAAAGGGATGTCAGGGTCATTATTAAAGGCCACAGCACCCATGCATGTCCATTCTGGCAATCCTGATCTTCTGGATGAACTTTGTCCCATGAAAGTTAATATGTTCATTCATAGAATTTCATCAACTGAAAAATCACAAATGATATTTTCTGGATGTTTATCCATGGTATTTTGAATTTTTAATGCAAAAAATAATTGTAAATGCATTACATCATGGATGAAGTAAATTATGAATAATATTTCTTTGAATTTTATTTCATCTTAAGATTTCTTGATTTTTCATGGATGGACTTCCAGTCCATTAGGATATTTTTGATTCCAAATCATTCAAAATAAATAAAATACAAAGCAAACATGAAATTTGAAATTGAAACTTTCAATTTGCTCTCAATGTGTTCAAAAAATAATTTAAAAGGTAGCTAAATTCTTATTTTTGAAAAGGTTCATTACAACAATATGTGTCTAAATTCACTTTATATTTCACTAGATCTTGAATGAACTTGAACAAATTTACAATGGCAAAAGTGGGTAGCCCTTAATGAATTGGGACCAATTGCTACAAACAAATGAATTCACTAGTAGTTAATCAAATGCACTAATAACTAATCCATTAAACTAACTTCTTAATTCATAACTAAACTAGGTAAAAAACCTAGGCTATGCACTTAACCACTTAAGCTAGGTGGCTAAAGTTAGGCAACTAAAGCTAACCATCTAAAAATCTAGCCTAAATTAGGCACCTAACAACTTAAAGTAACCCAAACCATTTAACCCACCAACTTAAAATCCAAATGTGAAGGTTTGAACCCCTCACTTCCTTTCATTATGAAAAATCATGTCCACAAAACCCACATTGCTATGTAATTAAAGTTCAGCAACCACTCAAGTACAACTATGTCCCCCAAAGTGTAAGTTCTATGCAATTACATTTTACAAACATGATGATTTAATAAATAAGTTTTCACGTTAGAAAATAAGTTAATTATTTGGTAGTTGCATTGTAGTTAAATGTGTTTTATATACAATAATTTACACACCATATTTACACATGTATTCAACTATGTTTGATTTTTTGAGTAGTTACATTGTAGTTGTAACATGCAACTAAGTTAAGACTATTCAAAACAAACTACACATTGAACAACTTTTCTACAACTAATGTGTAATAGCTTTAATACATGCGATTACACCATGTGCTTGCATTTTGTTGTCCATGAAGTACAAACTTCGTAACTAGTTTTCAATTATGAAGTCTATTTGTGCAACTAGTTGGCCACTATGTTGTTACTAAATGGCCATTATTGTACTATTAGTTGTTCAGTACTATACCCATTAATGTGTTATAACTATGCCATTATGTGACCACCCGGATGCCACTAGTTGTTACATATATATGTGTCACTATATGGCCATAATATTGGCACTATTTTATAATTGGATGGCCATTATGATGTCATTACTTGGCTAGTAATAAAAAACTACTAGTTCACTATCCATATAAAATGTGAATTTGTAAATTTCAAATTGGATCCCAATGCTACATAAACTATATTAAAAATATATATATTTGAGGTAAACCAAGGTATTCAAGCTCATACATCTAGATTTGTTTTTAGGTTACATGAACAAATGCAGAATTAATAATAGCCATTTTTTTGCAAATAGGTCCTTGGCACCTACAAAGGTCGCATCATATGGGATGTTTAATTTATAATATTTAGAAATAATTTACTAAATATTAAATATCAATCTATTGATTAATTTACTTAATTACTATGAACTAGAAACTAAACCAAATAATTAGCCCTTAATCTAAATTAATCAATCTACTTCAAAAAATTATGAAATTAATCAATTCAAATAATTCATTTTTCAATAATGTAGTAAACATTATGGTCCTATTTTTTGTGATTGGTGTTCAATTGTTATATTAATAATATTATTTTACATTGCAACTCACAATATCATGTTGGCATACATACATATCAAACTATAAGATTTCATGGAGGGTGAAAGTCTACTTTTGAATTGAAATTGAAATTAATGTGTATATTTTATTAAACATTTAATAAACATGTACATATGTCTCTATATATCTCGATACCTTTTCAAATTCATGTTTATTATTTAGTATTTCATGATGATTTTTTAAATAATTTAATAATTTAATAATTATATTTATTTTATTTGATTATTAGAAAAATAATTTGTTAAATTAAATAATAAACTATTCGTATGAATTCATAATCAAATTTAAATAAAATTTTAAAGATAATTCAGGTAATAAAAATTAATATCTAAAATCAGATAATTAACTATTTAATAATTAATTATCTTATTTATATTAATTAATTCAAATAACCAGTTTAGATAATTAATCATCAGATTTTTATTTAAATTATTATGTCAAATGATTAATTATAAAATTCAGGTTCATTACAAAATTAAAATCAAACATAAAGCATGTAGGAATTGCTTTTTTGTAGTTGCAATTCAATTGTAACTAGGTTACAACTAAAAGATTTAATCCATATGTTTTGTCTTCAATATCTCAATTCACAAACTATATAAAAAACGTGTCCTTTCTTGCATTTTCATATTAACATACACATGCCATGTTGGGATGAGCTCATAAATGCTTAAACCTAAAGGCAAAACATGAAATAATAAATAAATAAATTCATGGTTATGCTCTAGTGCATTTAGTCTTGTGTCTTTCTACCTATTTCTCTACCTAGGTACGTAAGTAGGTACTACATGTAGATAGGTAGGTAGGTAGGTAGATCTTAGGTAAATACATAGTTATAAATGTCCTAAGACCTACCAACCTATGAATATGTACAACCTACCTAACTACTAAAATAAAAAAAGATTCATTTATTTTTTCCAAAATATAATTAATATACCATGTGGAAATTTTCAATTATGCCACATGTCACAATCTCAAACCATCTTTAACAATCATAATGAATGATGAAAATCAATATTTCAAAAAGAAAATGATTTTCATGTTTAAACTTCTTCATAGTGCCACATGTTAGATTTTACTGAATGGATGACAATTAATGATGTTAGTATGACATCATAGGTGCAATTATAATGACAATGTATGCATAATAATTGACAATGAGTTGTTTTGATAGAGTTGTAATTTTGCAACTCATGCAACTTGTCTATTAGCATTCACGACATATAAATATAATGAGTTACAACTGTCATGCAACTCAAAAATTGAGTTACAAGGCTAGAATAAAATACCTTTTTTTCTCATAGTGTTTCACCTCCGTTTTTTAAGTGCTTATGTGAAAGCTTGAACCCTTCACCTCCATATTTAAATAACAAGTTCTCAACCATTGGACTACTATTTCAATAAGTGAAATGATTTGTCATCATATATTATTATTATTGACAATATTTTCCTAACTTATGTGTAAGCTACCATAGGCTAGGTTCTTATGCTATAAGTTTTAAACTATTTCTAGGTTAATATATAATACCCTAGGTTATTTTTAATTACCATAGGGTACAAGCATGCTAAAGTAAATCAATTGTGATCCTTACTCAAAAATTAAATGTAGGTGGAAAGCAAAATTTGTAATTGTCAATTTTAAACCTTTTACCAAAGTTATAGATTTCGGGATGTATTTACCATATTAATTAAATGGTCATTTGTAATTTATATTATTATTTGACCTATTTTATTTATTTATTGCAATTTATATGATATCTTATTAATGTTTAAGCCAACATGGATATTGGTAACATTTTTTGGAATGTCAATATTCAATTATGACAATGTTAAACCCTTCAAAAGTAAGTTTCTCCTTACATATTTGTAAAGCACTGCAAACTTATTTTTCAATTTAATTACACATGCATTTGTGTTTGTAACATGGTAAAACATGTTTTAAACATTCTATGAGGGAAATAGAATAATGAATTTAAAAAATGAAAGGTCACAATTATACTTTATGTTTACTTTGTGCAAAATGGGACATCAACACCAAATCCAAAAACATGAATGAAACTAGGTTGGAAAAAAAAGTAAAGATAACATCTTAAGTTTTTGAAAGTTTCTTCATGTCATATTACAGATGTTCATGTAGTTAAAACATTAATTTTCAAAGTATGTTTCTTGTTTTTTAACATCCAAAGTTGACAATTTTTTTACATATGCATTGGCATATTTTTCTAGTTTATTTTAGGATGTTATTGCCCCATAGGCTAAGATTTTAAACTAGTCCTAGGATATTATGCCCTAAATTATTCTTGATTAATTTTAAGTTATTTACTTTTATGTTATTTCAAACTATTCTACCCTAAGATATTTTAGATTACTCCACCTTAAGCTATTCTAAATTATTTTTAGTTATTTCAAATTAACCCATTTTAAGTTACTTTACATTAAGTTTTTTAAAAAATATTTTAAGTTATTATACTTGAGGTTATTTTTGGCTAATTCACCCTAAGCTATTTTAGGTTATCATAACCTAAATTATTTCACCTTAATTTATTATAAGGAACATAATTTATAATAACTTAGGGTATATCGTAAAGTAGAATAACCAATAATATACTAAGGTACAATAATTTAAAATAGCATAACTTGATGGAATAGTTTAGCATAACCAAAACTAACCTTGGGTAGAATAGCTTAAAATAATTTTGGCCCTAAGGTGGAATAAACTATAATGACATATAATGAATTAGCTTAGGATATTTAAGAATGGCCTAAGATAACCTAAGGTGAAATAGTTTAGAATAATTGAAAATAAATTAATTAGACTGGACTAAATTGAAATAACCAAAGAAAAACTTAAATTATTTAAAGGAACAACATAAAAAAAGTTAGTTAATGTACTGAATTGTTAATAATAGAATATGATAATTATATAATGACCTTATAGTGACATATTAACTTTAAGCAAAGCAAAATGATTAAGGTGGGGTGAACCTATTTCACTTTCTAGATCCAGAGGGGTACATTCATAATTGAGGTACCACAACAAAAACCATGACTGCCTTAGGTCCAAAAAAGTTTAATATGTAAACCCAATGGCACTTATTTCAATGCATCCGTCTTGCATTTGTTGTTAGTGAGTACCAAACATTTCAATCAATTAGGCATGTAACTCTAATTTCCCTTCTAACATGCATGTTTAAATGCCAACACTATAACAAAACCATGCCTTTTACACCTTTTAAATCATGACTACAATGACTAACTTGTAAAGTTTACTTGTCTAAATGACTAAAAGAAATACTTTTTATCCACTTTGGTCCCCTCTACCCAACTAGGTTACTTGATATGACTAGGGTTGTAATTTGGCATATAGGTAAGTAGGTAGGTAGGTATGTAGGTGATAAGTAGTAAATAGGTAGGTAGGAAGGTATGTAAATTTATACCTATGTTGACATTGAAATTTTAATGGGGTGGATAATAATGTTATAATGTGTGAAATTCAAAATATGTGCGTGTTTATATTTTTTGCAATAATAATATTTGTCATCATGTGAAGGGGTGGTTGGATGGTGAAGACCTTAGATTGTGGTCAAGAGAGGAAGGTTCAAACCTCACTTTGCATATCTTATGATCAACTTACATGACTAAAAATAATCATGATGATGTGACAAATAATAATAATATAAATAAAATAACCTACATCAAAGGTAGGTAACTTAGGTGGGGGGAAGGGGGGAACCTACATTTTACATTTCACAACCCTAGGTAGCCTCATTGGTTGGTTGCAAAATTTTAATTCACAATTTTGCTTAATATATAATTTTAAAATCTAAATCAAAATAGTCAATCTACATCAAATAGCACTTGCTAGTTTTTAATCAAAATATACATGATAGAAAAAACTGATATGTCTGTTAAGATGGACCTGACACAATGGACACAACTAGTCATCATGTCTAAAATGACTAATGTACTACTTTTTGCTTGTTGAAAATGAATGGTCTTTTTTCTTTTTTCTTTTATTGTAGCATCATCTTGTCCAAGGTGTCTTTTTGACAAAAATTCGATCACAAAAAACAAGTTATGTTGTAGTGCAAGGACCACACACACATGCTTCAATATCAACCTCCCACACAAAATTCTTGCACAATGTCAAAGCCTAATTCAACTTTATGAATTCCATGCATTATATATGGAAATTTCAAATTTCTTTTAATTATTTATCCTTTGTCTCATATGCATAGAGTTGTACATGTGTTGGAAGCATCCACAACCTTGGATCTTATTGTTTCATACAAATCAAAGCTCAATTTGAGCTCTTTGGTATGTATTTTTTTTAGGTAATTTTTTTTTGAATTATTATATGATTTGCATTATTGGAATGATTGGTGCAAAAATTCTTGCAAGTGTAACATGTTACTTCATGAGGTTTTTTGTTGCCATGGGGGGCCAAAGCGAACCAGCACCCACCAGCACACACCATGAAAGATGAATGTGGGTAAGTGGTCAGGAAACAATTTTCTGTTGGGTTCCAATTCCGTAGCCAACCATGGTTGTTAATTTAGATCCTCTTTTTTCTACCTACCCACAAGCAAGTTGTTAGTAGATAGGTAGCAAAAATAATCATTGCCTATGTGTAAACCATCTACCTACCTATTTATTTTCCTACCTATCTATACCTATATATGAGAGCTATTTCTTATAGAATTGGTTACCAAGGTGAAACCAAATATTAACTCGGTTGATGTTCATCCATAACTGAGTAATAACCGGCATCCAGTGGATGGTGCACTGGTGTGTGCTGGTTCACTGTGGCCGTCATGGGGTTGGCATGGGAATGGCAAAGGCTCCTCCTACAGTTGATGTTGTTTGGTTTGTAGAACATTGAGGTTATGAAATGAAGGCAGGAATGTGAGAGATGTATTGTGGCTGACAAGTGCGACAATAAATATTGAGAAGATGAATAGTTTATTTGGCGCCCAAGGAGTGCTCTTTAAGGACGATCTTCTGATTTGTCCACTAGCTCCATACCTGTTCATTCTTGCTATGGATCTTCTGGGCCATATGCTGGACGACCCAAAGCACGAAATAGATGGGATGCACCTCCCCAAAGGGCGATGTGTTCGGGATCAAACTTACACGAATGACACTGCACTTTATTTTAAGGGCTCCTCGAATAACTTAAGCAAAGCTCGGGCGGTCCTCGAACTATTCTGTCTTGCCTCTAGGGAAAAAATCAATTGGGGAAAATCCACGGCCATATGGGCCAGCAAGGAAAAAAAGGAATGGGAATGGGGACAAGAAGTTGGGCTAAAATGGATCCCCGAAGGACAAGGGGTTCAATACTTAGGCATCCAAATAGGATTCCGGTTACCCATTGAGGCCAATTTTGAAAAACTCATGCTCACCCTAAAAGGGAAGATGATCACCTGGGGTAAATGCAACCTCTCTCTCGCCAGCAGAATTCTAGTTGCCAACCAAGTATTACTTTCCTCAATGTGGTATCTGGCTACTTGTTGGAACCCCAATCTGAGGATGTGCAACCAGATCAGAGGAATGGTAAGAAACTTCATTTGGGGGGGAAAGGCTTCCAACACAGGGGGCAAGGTCAAATGGGATTCTCTTACACTTCCCTTGTCTAGCGGTGGCCTAGGGATCATAGACCCCAAGGCACAATTTGAAACACTTCTTGCCAAACTTTTGGAGAGAGGTCTTGCCCCAGGAGGAAAACCCTAGAAAGAGATTCTAAGGCACTGAGCAGATCAGGTCCATCTCCCGATGCACAGCAAAGGGCCAAGCATCCCGGATATAAATTGGCTCTTCGCCGCCCCAAAACTCAAAAAATTGAAATGTTCATTTTGGAAGAGCATCCTTGGTTATTGGCTCAACGTAAGAGTTGGTCTAGCAAAGTTCGAACCCGCATCCCATGCGGAGGTTCTTAGACAAACCATTTTCAACAACCCTCTCATCCTCAACACGACTAATCACCTTTTGGGAATGAATGGTCGCAATGAAGGACAAGCCATTGCCAATTCTGGCTGCACCCGAATCAAAGATCTTTGGGACCAGGAGGGCAGGGCATGGAAAAACTTCCAAGCCCTCCTGATGACCTACCACGCCACCAACATGAACAACAGAGAAATCATCATAGCAAGCATCCCATGGAATCTTGCAAATTACACTAACCGGACAGGGGACTGGATCAACAAAAAAAAACTCCGGAAACAACACCACTCTAAAACGGATATACCATGTAATGGGGGTCACCCCCAACACGGTGCAAACCATTGAATTCCAGAAAGTTACCCCCACTGGTCTCATCAGAGCTCCGAACTCCCAGGTGATAACCCTTTCCCCTGAAGGTTATCACCCAATCAGGGTCCTTTTTCAAGAAAGACACGGAGCCCCATATAAAGTTGCCAGGGAGCTCCCATCACTCACCAAGCTCCCCCTACTCTGGATTTTCGAATCCGGTTTCATTGATGGGCTTCCCTGAGACCTGGGAGAGTGGCACTGGCAAGCCTCCTCCCAAATGGGTGACTCTCCTTTTTTTGGCTATTCCGCAAAGCGGGGTTACCAAAACGCAAGGAAACCCACCCAGAGTGCCAACATCTACTCCTTCATTCAAAGGTTAAACCTGCAGAACTCCACCGTCACGCTAGTTATAGCCAAAATCTGGCATAACGCCCGACCCCGAAAGGTCAGCATTTTCATATGACTCATTTTAAACCGGGGCTTCCCGGTTGGCACATGGCTACAATGCATGGGGATCCTCCCCACGTGCAAGGTTTGCACAGAGGAGGCCCTTGAATCCCTTCAACATTGTCTCTTCGAGTGTCCCCTCGCCAATGGGCTTCGGAGGCCTTCTATCACATCTGGCAAAAATGGGGAGCGCCCAATGACATCACTTTTTCCTGGCCATTCGTCATGCTGGGTGAAGCTGTCTTCGAGAGAGAAGATGACCCCCCGGGGTCCAAGGGTACCATGTAGGAGGCTTCTCCTACATCAGACAACCGCTTGACATCCTTCGCAGTTTTATCCTCTACTTCCTTTGGACGGAGAGATGCCAGAAGCATTTTGATAAACAGTATTCCTCTAGGAAAATCCTTCAGCAAGCCTGGGTTGCTACCGTTGAGGTTGGAATGGCCACTTGGAAGGCCATTAATTCCCTTTGGTCCACCCAGGACCCTAGTATTCAAGCTAGGATTGATCAAGCCTTCAGGGCGGAATGGTGCCACTGAGGCATCTTTGGGGTTGATTGCGTCACCATCGTGTGGTGCTTCTTGTCCCCCTTGTATTTCTTGGATTTCTTTAATGTTTGATGGGGCTGCTGCCTCCCTCCCCTTCTCGGGGTTTCCTCTTAAGGACGATCTTCTGATTTGCAACAACTAAGCGGGTTTGAATTCCTAACGTTTCAGGACCAGAATTGCTACAGACCACTGGCATAGATTCAATCACCAGAGAGATTTGATTTCTTTTCTATTTGAATAACTTACACAGTCACAAAGTCAAACCCTGCAGTAGAACCACACGATTCTCCACACGGCTGCAATGTCAGGCCCAGAAAGGGCGCCAGACACTGCTTGGTGGGGGCTAGATAGTGTCACTCAATGAGCAGTGCGAGAGTTGTGTCTACAACCTATGAATACTTGATGCACACAAAAACAAGGCATCGATCACAAACACGCTGGCCCTGCCAATACATAATACGTACGTACCTATTGTGTCCACACTCAAAACACCAAAAGAATCCATTCCAATCTAAACAGTCTAAACACTTTCACCAAAGAAACCGGTTCACCTAATGTTCTAGTTCTGGTTCTATTAAGGTAAACTTCCAAAAGTTGGATCCAATGCAATAGTCCCTGACCCTGTGAGAGCAGCGCCCAACAAACATAGATTGGTCTAAAAGTTTGACTGGGATGTTGGACACTGGAGAGGCAGGAATAGCTTGACTCTCTAAAGACTAGCACCCCCTTTCTTTTAGTCATGTCATTGTACTTAGGCCCGCTTTACACTAGGAGTTAGGGCCAAAAAAACTTGGGGTCAAGTTAGTAATAAATGCTAGAACATTGACGTCAGGATATTAATAAATGCTGGAACATTTGCCCCTGGGGTTGCAAATTGGCCTCCCAACTTTGATGATATCATTTTTTCTGCCTTGGGGCCAATACAAGGCCATAATTTATTACTAACTTGGGGTAGATTGAGAAGGTTTTTTCTATGTCAGCCTTGACTCCTAGTGTAAAGCCCTTGGGGATGATTTCAACTTTTGTACCAATAGGAATGCTGGATTTGGGTTGAATATTGGCCCTGACTCCTACTGTAAAGCGGGCCTTACTATATTATGGGAGGAACTTCCTTCCAGAAAAAACTTTTAAGGCCGCAGGCAGCCTAATGGATTTTTAGCCACTGTTGTTACTGACAATAATACGGCTTACCTTACCTACTACTCATGTTCGACAAAAATAATTAGCAAAAGGTGTAGCTAATAAAGAGAAAATTTTATTGATATTTGTTGAAATTGTTGAGAATGAAACTCCCATTGGGTTACTGTTGTAATACATAACACAAGGTGTACTTTGCAATTTATTCCTCAATTGTTGAAATCCTGAAAAATTAAATTTGACATTGCCAATTTTATTTTATTTAAATAATTAACTATTCAGCAAAGAAGTCCTGAACAGTGTTTTTTTTTTGGTTTGAATGGACTGGTGCAAAATTTCGCCCTCATCTAGGGCCAACCGTTGTAGTTGGCCAATGAGAAATCGTCATACATTGCTGAGAAAGAGTCATTTTCCATTGCTGGCACTCTAGGAGGGGCCCGGTAGCATGTGCACTTTTCCAGGCCCCAAGCAGTTTCAAAGTTGTTTTTCTCCAAATCTTCATCCAAAAAGTAGTGTTCAGGGGTATGTAAATGCTGCCGTGGGGCAGGGTCTTACGATTTTACTATGAACGTCTGGAATCTGGGTAGACAAACGTCTTCTCCAAAAGCAGCCAATTGTCCTTGGATGGCCTACTCTGTGAGGGGAGGAAGACGTCAAAAATTCCTAAACTAGACGATTGCATTTGCATCACTGTCTCCACTTAGGCACTGTGCTCTGCAAGTGGAAGAAGAGCGACCTTCTACCAGACAAAGAAACGACTGATGCGTTCCATTACTTCAACGCTATCCAGCAGTGTCCAGGGTCCACACTCCAGAGTCCCGACAAGTCATAACGCATCTAGCTCAACTGTATACGTAGGGGGACTGGGGAGCCTCTTGGCTGATGAGGAGGTACACATGGCTTTTCTGCCTGCACACTGAAGCAGTGCAATCAACCATGCCGCACCATCCCCCCAAACTCCTCTTTCTCCTTCCAACTGTGAAATTCCACTACTTTCACCTTCCAGGCTCCATCAAGCATAGGAATTTTTGTTTGTAGCCAGAGTGGTGATCAGTTTTTTTTTCCCAAGTTCAGCTAGTTGCAAATGTGGCTACACAACTCAAAGTCAACTTAGCATAGTTGGCGTTTTTCTTTTTCTTTTTTTCAGCTGGAGCTGCCTCGTCAAATTTTAATTTTAAAGGACTATGTCCTTCCAAATGTTTGCAGATTGGCTATAACCAGAATAAGTGAGATCAAAAATATTGGCGAAATGTGGGTTTACAAGGGAGTGCATTTGACTACAAATTTTTTGTAGAGAGAGGAAATTTGGTGACTTGTAGCACCAAATAGAAGCTCATACAAGCAAATAACCCTAGACTCTATTAAGCCTAACTAGTGACCACTTATACATTAAATTCCCAAGTTACAAGTTTACAAAGAAAAACAAACTTTACGCTTGCATATGGATATGGATGGAAGGAATTAATTGACAAATTAATCTACCTAGTAGTAAAAATAAGGACCATAGTTGAATGAGGAAGATTTAAATCTTAAATAGTTTGAAGGGGATTTGAACCCCAACCCTCAAAAGGGTTACATGCACCCAAAAACCAATTAGAAAATAAGCTTTATACCTTTGAGTTTCAAATCAAATATAAACCTTAAATTTAAATTCTAAAATATACACAATGATTTTAGAATTATGCCATGACCTTAAAAACTTACAATCTAATCAACAAAAGGTCAAAAATAAATGATAATATTAGATAGGGAAGAATCTAGTTGATAAAAAATATAAGTTCCAAATCAAAATGATGGCATAATCCTAAGACCTTATCTAATTTGCCACCTTGCACTTGTAGATTGCAACCTTCCAAAAACTTGAAATCCCCTATGCATTTATAGAATATTATATTTCATCTTACCATTTGGCAATGGTTTGGTCATAAGGAATTTTTTTAAAACAAGAACACACTACCTATAGAACCTAGTGTAGAAATCCAAATGAGTGTTCAATTGATTTCATTATTTGTACTTCACAAAGTTGATACCGTGAAAGTTCATTCATCTTCATCAAACCCAAACACTTGGATAGTGTAAATTTCAACCAATTTAATGTATTCCAAAAGCTTATGGTTGAGGATGGTAAATGTAAAAATCTTGCACCAAATCTTAGTAACTAAGTTTAGCTCATTCTCTTTGCACAAGATTGCATTAAAGTTATAATCATTCTCATCTTTAAAAAAATATGCAAATCAAGGTTATTAATAGAAAGTAAAGATGGCACAACTTTGCCACTATCACCCACCTTCCAAGTGGTACAAGAAATGAACTTCAAAAAAATTAGGTGATTGTGAATAAATTGTATGTTTGTAGCGCATGAATTGTGAATAAACTATGTCAAGGGCTATCATCACTTCATGTTTTAAAAAGTGTTGTTCAAGCTTTGCAACAAGATGCCAAGCTAACCCCTCAAGCTCATCTTTCACTTTGGTGGCAGCTTTGTTGAAAACATCCTTGATAACAAGTTCAAAACCAATAAAACAATCATTGCAAGTTTGATAGATAGGGTATTTGCCTTTAACAAATAAGAATGCAATATACACTTCTTCCTCACCACCATTTACATTTAAAAACCAATTCATGGGGACAATGTCATTAGATAGAATGGGAAGAGAATTGCAATCATCAAATATTGGATCTTCATATGTAGTAAAAGGATCATAGTAAAACTTGAACAAATTTTGTTAAGCTAACTTGACAACATCCACAAAGTCACAAACAAGCACATCATTGCTTTGTGAAAATTTTATCAACATATGCACATATTCAAGCAAAAGAAAAATACAAAGTAGCCCCAAAATGAACTTGACATCATATAATGAATTCAAGTTTTGCAAAGCATTGACCTCACTCTTTGTAGATTTAGCATGCATCTTGAAATGAAAAGGTGACATTTTGAAATAGTTTGTTGCCTTTAACATTTGATCAAGTCAATAAGCTTTTGGAATTTTAGAAATTTCTTCAAGCTATGAGTAAAAAATTGGTACAAATTTTGCAATAGATATTCAAGTCAACACACCAAATTTAGTTTTGAAAGTGTGAGCACAACCAAATCTGTTTTGTGGGCAAAACAATGAATTCCATTTAGAAAAAAAGCAACCTTCTCAAGTTGAATTGCAATGTGACATCAATTTTATTACCTTAGAAGACACTAATGCCATCACAACCCATATTAACCACCTTTCCTCCTAAATGTTCCAAACTTAACCCACCAAAATTTTGAAAAGACTTAACCATCAAAGAAAAAATATTGTTAAATGTGGAAGGCATACTGATTATTTCAACACAAAGGGGAATGGGAATTGTTTTCCACTCTTGGACCACATATAAGTGGATTGAAATTCATTGAATGCATGTTGTCAAGTACCATAATTTCATTTGCACTAATGGCAATGGAAGTGAAAGCAACAAATTCAAAACTTCCAACAAAACAATATGCATGATTTTTACCTTACCTTCAATTGACGTATCATACCAATGTATTTTTGGAAACATTTTTATTTTCAACATTTGGACTAAAAGTTGGAAGTTTCTATAATCAATCATAGGCCACCCACCCATCAACCAAAATGTGATAAATTGGAATAAACTACACATATTTGTGTTTTTGATCAAAGGGGACATATTCAATCTAGAATTGGTCCAAGATGAAATGGTGGAATTAATAATGTATACACACTCCATCTTCATGTGCGTTGAATCCATCTTTAAAATAATATGAACCAACATCAACACCTCGCTAGGACACTAAACATATTTTACGAACCACATAATAACAAGTTGTTTAGCTTTGGAACTAGAAGCTTTTTTTTTCCTTCAACAAATGTGCATATTTTACATTTAACTTGGTGCATTGCACCCTTTTCATGAATCATGAATTCAGCCCATAGCAAACATGTTGTTTAAACATCCTAAAACTTTATTAACCCATCATATTTTAATTTTATTTTTTAACATTAGCCTTAGATAAGTCTTCATAAACTTCATCAAACAATACCACTGATGATATTTCATTAAAAAAACAAAAGCACAATATGTTGATGAAGAAGATGGACTAACCCCATCTTGAGGAATTGAAGGGAAAGGATAGATTGGCTTGAACTTGAAATTTTTAGGAATTTGCAAAGGGGCCATGACAATTGTACATTTTAACAAAACAAGGATCAATCATCTACCTTAGATGATAGAAGATCAGTGGCACCTAAACCTTAAAAACCTTAACAAACAAGCTACCAATGTTTTCTTATTTGAAAAGTACCTCAATGTCAAAAGATTCAGTAACATCAGTAAAAAACATCAAAAAGATAAAGAGAGAGACAAAGACACAAAGAGCTTGAACAAATGAAATGAAAGGAACAAACTTTTTTATAGTTTTTAAGGCAAAAAGATAATGTGCATTGTTCAAGTCCCCATTGGTGTGGCAATGATCATTGAATGTTGCAAAATGCCAATAAACACATTATATATACAATAAACATAGCAAACGTAGTGAAATGATGAACAAATAGAAAGTAATTACATTGGATGTGATTCTGGAACTTTTTTTCCTTCTTTTTTAATTATCCTCTTCTTAATCCGTAACTTGAAGTGATTTAATTCTCTCTCTCTCTCTACTAGTGAGCATCTAAGAGAGAGAGAGAGAGAGTACTAAATCACTTCAAGTTCAAACAGCTATGGTTGGTCCCTGCATGAAATAGAGAGGGGCCAAATAGAAGAAGGTCATGCAATCAGTCTCACTTTTTGTTTTTCCAGATGATTTGGATTCTGTGAGATTCGAAAGGGGGTTGGCATTCTTTTCTTCCAAAACAAAAACTGACAATCTCTTTGATAAGAAAGTTTCTTATACTAATCAGATTAATTTCTGAACTCACAATGAATAGATTGTTGAAACCCTAAATCTATTCTCTAGCAGGAACTGTGCTGTGAAACCCTAAATGTATTCCGCGGGAGGTGAGCACACAGAGAGAGACACACGCAAAGTTGGAGAGAATGAGAGATAAAGAGAGAAGCTCATTTACGAACACTCTGTAGTAACCGCACCATGATCAAGCTATTCGGCCCCAGTGCGTGCCCACGACGCAGTTTTCTCGCAGTTTTTCGTGGACTTCTCTACAGTCGAAGCTGATGACATTTTCCTTTTCAGGACTGATGATCGACTGATGGGTTGTCAAGCCCATTCGCGAGGCTTATCGGCCATCGCTAATACTACTGTAATCTGAATATAGCCTGGATTTCTGGGATGTCGTAGATGCTGGATGAGCCAGAGTAATAAGAAGAAGAGCCAGGGTCTAGGGTTTGGAGCTTGAGCCATCTTCTCCATCCTTCCTTTGTGGCATTCGTATTTCATGTGAAGGCTCGTCTCGTCTCTCTTCGACTCACATATGCAATACATTGCTATAGCTTCCTAGTATTTGAGAACGACTTTGTGGTGCACTCACTCAACCAGGGAGGTGGTGTTGCTGTTCGTTTTCCTTCTTCAGCAATTTCTGGCGGATTTGAGGTGCACAATTCGTCATTCATTGAAGAAGATTTCAGGTTTGAACTTATGATTCAATCTTTGAGGTTGTAGTCTTTGGATTCACCATTCTCTTTTGACCTTCCCGTGGACATGTATTCTTAGGATCTTCTTTTTGGTCTTGTTGTTCTTGTTGTTCTTGTTATTCCAATGTCAATTTTCTCTGTGGTAGAAAGGAAGTTTTTCTTAGACAAAACAGAGGAAGAAGTTTTGTTTGAACTTATCAGAGGCAGGAGAAGATCGGAAGTTAATTTGTAGAATCAACTACAATCATTGTTACGGCATGGTGATGATCCTTCAAGCTGGTGCAGAAATGATGTTAAGCCAAAAACCCTGGACATGAATTCTGGAATGGAGGATTTCCATCTCAGATTTCTCCCATAGCTTTTTTTAGGGTTTTTGTTTTCTTTTGAGTAGAATCTTAACCTCTCTTTCTGAGTCCCTCTTTGTGTAAATGATGAGCAGTGCCCTTGACATCTTTGTTACAGGGAGGGATTTTGGGCTTTGGTTTTCCAAGCTTGGCTAGTGCTGGAGCACTGCACTTAGCAAGTGCCTTCTGTGCATCCCATCTCTCACATCCCACAGGTTGTAGGGGTGAGTATTTTCTTGAACCTTAAGGTAGAATCTTAATCCCTCTGAGTTGCAGACCACAAGGATCTTTCTCTAGTGATGAGAAATAGTCTTGACATTGTCTTCTTCTTCACAGGGATTTTGTCTTCGATTTCCAAGTCTCGAGTGGAGTGCTCTCTCTGCAAGCCCCTTGTGTGCATCTGATTTCAGCCTTCCAGATGGTGCTCTCCTCCTCTTCCCTCTGCTTTTCATTTTTTAGGGTTTTCTCAATTTAGACCTATCTGCAACAACAAAATAATTGGCAAACGAATCCTGGGACACCACAATGCTGATCTTGCATTTCTAGAACATTAGCCAGATGAGGAAAGGGTTACATGTTCTTCTGACTGTAGATCTGAGTGTGACAAATATCTCTATACAATTCCAGAGTGCTGTTTCTTCTGTTTTGAGAGAGCAGTATAGTGGTGTGTTCAGTTGGTGTTGCTGTCACTTTTAAGGATTTAGTTGTCCTCACTTCAACAAAGAAAATTTTCTGGATTGCCAAATTGATTGCCAGTGTTGTTCTCATCATCTTCTTTCCTGAATTGAGGATTGGGTTTTTAACCCCAAACATTATGTTGCACCCAATCCCTTGTTGACAGGTTTGTGGGAGGTAGCTGAAAGGACATTTTGGAAGCCTTTAAAGGCATGTCAAAATGATGTGAAGATGTTAGAATAGAGCCTAACATTCAACCTGTGTTTGCATCAAGCATTTCTCTCAGTATCAACTTTTCATGTATCTGTTATCCTTAGTAAATGTATTCCTTTCTGGGGACATTGTGGGTTGCGGGGGGTGAGGAAATTTAGGCAATGTTTATAAGAGTGAAGCGCAAGAAGACCACTTTCTTTCTGCATTGTGATCCTTCAGAAATGGTTCTTGAAACAAAGCAGAAGCTGCATACCCTCAGTGACTTCCCAGTCGATCAGCAGCGCCTCATTTTGCTCAGCACCAAAGCTACTCTGGATGATAACAGGAGCCTTGCTGATCAAAAGGTCCCACATAACCTTACACTCCAATGAAGGTGGCTATGACTAGCTTCAGTCTAAGTCAACAGATCTCTCTATGAGTTTCAATTTTTGGAAGGCTGACTGACACCTGTGTCCATCAGCCCCATGGCAATTTAAGTGAAACCCAACCTTATAGCCTTGTAGGTCAGAAATATCACCTACCAATTTCAAGCAGGATGGTGTCTACCCTTCTGTAAAATTGTAAATTGGTGGCACTTTGAAGAATTGAGGCACACACGGTCATGGATTTCCAAGCATATACAGGAATAATATGCAAACTGACAAACTGTCCTGAATTATCTGGTGTTGTGCAGGTTGAGAATGATGCAGTTGTTGCTTTGACATTGAAAATACCAGGTTTAAATTTTGGTCATTATTTTGACCACCCACTTTCTCTATAGATGATGAAGATTATGACTACTTTCCAACTAAATGTCATAGCTGGATCCTACAAATGAATTCTGATGATGCATGTGGTGCTGCAGAAACTGGGGAGTGGGAGGATGTGAATATTGAGAAGCCAGCAGATCATGCCAATCTGATTGAGTCAGAAAGTAGTTGAACCTTGAACAAGCATATATAGGTCATGATTGTCATTCTCAGGGATGTTAACATGCTCCGCATCCCTTGTCTCGCTTTCGTCACTCGTGATTTCTTGTGTTGTATATCTGTTTGGTGACTTGGGTTTTTACCATTTTGAAGGATTCCTATTTGAGTCAGAAAGCTTTAGAGGTTCAGTTTTGTTCTTATGTTGGAGGCTATTTTTGTCTCTGACACTTTTGACTGCTGGAAGGGGTCACATTGTGTTGCTACGGCACTCTTTTAATGGCTTATCATACAATTCAAGCCTTTTTTAAGGGATTTTACCACTGATTTAATTTGTGAAGCCAATATGTGAATATACTTCTACAGGAATGTGAATGAGACCCTCTTGTATGCTTTTGGTTCCCTTGTCTTTGTTTAGTGCATACTCCAAACACTAAATACTTGTGTTACTGAAGGGATTTGATTTGGCTGCCTGTTTGGGTGGGTATCACAGTGGATTCCATCACATGCTGTGCTATATCGAACCTACTGAATAATGGGGAGCAGCATGTGCTTGAGCTCTTACTGATAACCTGTCAAGTTGCAACCAAAACTGGACTCTTTCCAGGTGCATGGCAAATACTAAGAGAGACACATTGAACAAAGACTCCTAAGCAACTTGCCCCAGAAATAAGGTCCTCCTTGATATCTTACAGATATGCTATACTTTGTCAGAAATACCAAACTCTCAGATATATCTTCATGTAGATGTTAATGCATCATACCATTGGGAGAACAGAATCTAAACTGGTGCCAAAGGTACCCAGTACACAGTGAGCTCAACAATAGAAGGACATGGCATACCTACAGAAATGTGGATTCAAGGGCTCACACATAAGGTAAGCAATTAGTCCTTCAAATCTTCTGTGCTTGGTACTACATAGCTGTTGTGGAATTGTTAAAGATTTAGTGTTTCAAGAAGTACATCATGTATAAGGTAGGCAGTGGTGTCCAACTGACCAGGCACCAAATTAATCGATTTACTATAGGAGTTTAGAATCACCCAAGAGGAACAAACAATAGATGGATGCCTTGGCCTAGAGTCTTGTTGTTCTGTTGTAGAACTTTGTATGCACATGTTGGCTTCACAGAACTATATTTCTTGTACTGCAGCTGGATGTCTAGGAGTTCTTCATCTTTGTCTGCTGTTCTTGTACTGCCTGTTTACTTCATCTCATCACTTTCTTGAAGTTCTTGACAATCCCTTTGTAACTCAGAACTTTTGCACATGGTTGATTCAATGATCTTCTCCAGGTCTGGATGTCCCTGCTTTCCATGTATGTTTGTATATTTTCTTTTGGTTGAATTTGCAGTGCAACTACAGGATTGCTCAAGGGTATAACTAGACTTGCAAAAACTCTTTGTTTGCTATTCTAAGCTATGACCTAAGAAATGTTACATATTTTTTTAAAGATGCGTTCTACACATGTTCCTGTGCCATGGTCTCTCATTTTTTCCTCTCCCAGAATGGATCAATGTAATGTGCATTGCTTGGTTTGCCTTCTCATCAAAACTCAAAACCCAGAACAATGTATTGGAATAATTCAACTTAGTTGGAAATGGATCTGTCATCATTGTCACACAGAATTTCAAACACATTGACAATGAAATTCACTGATGATTTCAGGTCTACCCAGAAATCAAATCTGGAGTAACAATGAGATTGGATGAGCTTATAGGGACTTATTGTTTGGACAGATTCCTGGACTTATTGGCTGAAATCAAATCACAACATGACTGATGAGTCTGTTGCGGATGTGTAGTTTCTGTGTTTTGCAGGAAAGATTTCAAACTTATTGATGCTCACTAAGGCTGCTAATTGCAATTTCAATTTGATTATGGACTGAAAGAACCCAGTGTAATTACTGACACGAATCTGAAGTTGAAATTTGATTTATGGACCTGAACAATCCAGCTTATGGCTGCTAATTGCAACTTGTAATCTGATTTATGAACTTGAAGACTCCAACTTAAATACTGCTGCTAATTGCAAGTTCGAATTTGATTTTAGGACTCCAAAAAAACCCAGCCTAATTGCTGCTCCTGATTGCAAGTTGCAATTTGATTTATGGACTTGGAGAATCCAGCTTGATTACTACTGCTAATTGCAAGTTGAAATTTGATTTATAGACTTGGAGAATCCAGCTTAATTACTGCTGCTAGTGTTTAAATTAAAGGATTTGATCTGTGGCCTTGAAATATCCAGGTTAAGGTCTGCTGCTAATTGCAAATTAAAGGTTGATCTATGGACTTGAAGAATTCAGCATAGAGCAGTAGCAACCGCTGGCTGTGAGAGTGCATGTGGTGAATGGAGCACCAAACATATTCACCTGAAGTGGGTTTTTGTGAAATGGAACATTGCATGAAAATCAACCACTTTTTCAGATGCCTGTGATCTTCATTAGTTAGGCTGGCAAAAAGATAATTTGAAGCTAGGTAATATGTTAATTATATTCTATTCAACAAGGACTAATATAAGGCTGCTTTATGAAGAAAGGAGAATTGAATCCAATAGAAAGATGAGGATCAACTATAGTTATGATAATTTAATGCAATTTTTGTACTATGTTAAATATTATGCATCTGTTTACATTTGGTCGGCTTACAATTGATAAAACCATATTCAAAAAAGCATAAAACATGTTCAAGTTAATGCAATTTCAGATTTCAAGAATTGACATTCAAATACACAAGTCATGTGAGAATGAAAAGTTGTCAAAGGCGTGACCCTACACCGTGAATCCAAGTTCATTCAATCATGCTTGAGTGTTTATGCATCAAAGTACTTGCAATCAATCCAATTTCTCTCTCTCTCTCTCTCTCTCTCTCCATGCAACCCTCCTCTTTGCATCCTACTATACTATTTTAGGGGTGAAATCAGATGTAGTTAAGGGTTCTTGAATAACCTTGTCTATAAATTAGGTCAAGTAGCATGAGTAGTTTTGCTTGAATTCTTGTTCCATATCCTCCATAAAGCACATCAATGAAAGCATCCAAAGTTTAAAATCTTTTTGTAAGCAATGTTCTACATATTTCTTTGTCCCCACACCCAAGATCAATATTTGTCAATCCAAAAGAAAAAAAGACAATGAGAAAACACATGTTTTCTAACATCATGTTTTCAACAAAAATGTATACATTTATGAGAAAGTTGACTTTCTTTTGAACCCAAAGACTTTAAAGTCATAATAAACATCCACCACCATGATCAATTAGGTTCTCAACCACATACTCACCCTCCGAAAAAGGTTACCCTATCAATTTTATGAACCCTAGGAAAAAGGAGAACCCAATATCATCAATTGTGCCATGAAGATCTTTGATACTTGAGCTCTTGCAAAGCACCAGAACTAACATCAACTATGTTTAAGAACAAAACACACAAGCACAATCATGGAAGATGAACTTACCAAAAGTTGTGATTTCATGCAAATCACAACTTTAACATTGACCTAATAGGTGAGCCAACATTGAATTTCATTGTCAAAAACTTGGTAGTTATGAGCATGATCATTTTTAAAAATTGAAACCTCCCACTTTCACAATCTCCCTATTTCCCAATTAACAAAGCCAACAATTAAAACATTTAAGACTTTTCATTTCACATAAATTGGGAGCTAGTAATTTGGGTCCAAAAATTGGCAACATTATAGATGGATGTAGGTGCTTTTAATGAAAAGCAAAACATGAAAATGGGAAACTTTTGTGAATGATGATTACAAAAGACACCTAACTTGCACAATTCTTTGAGTGAACAAGAATTCATAGAAAAAATGATAAACAATATGTTGCATATCTTGAACTTGGTTCTAATGAACCTAATTTGGAAAGGGAAAAGGTCAAAGAACATTACAACAAGAAAAAAAAACTAAGTTGGAAGTGGATTTTTATGTGAATGTAACAATGATTTGGCCACATCAAGTAATAGCAACATAATCAACTAGATTGAAAAATGTCCATTTAGATATGGTTAAAGGCAAGGTAATAGAAAGTAATAACATCTTTTTGAATCATTGTGATTAGTTCTAATTGACTAATAAGTTAGCACAAAATTAGTCAAAAAAAGTCTTGAGACAATGCTAAATAACAATATTGTTTTTACATTATAATGCCATATTACAAAATATCGATTATGAACTTTTAAATGTATCAAAAGGTATTTTATATTATTCTAGTGACAATGATTTCATTGTGGCTAGTTTAGGTGGGATGGGCTATAGTCATAGGTCATACAAAAAGACAATTCCAAACTACAAATTTATTAAAAGTTGATTCCAAACTGGAATTTTTTTAAAATAAACATTTTACAAGTTGTAATGTTTCAAAATGTCCTTATGAATCCTTATGGATATTGAAAGAGAAACAAATATCTTTATTTTTTTCAATGTTTTTGGAATCTTTGTGTCTTTCCAAGTCCATACACATGTTTATATGTAATTTCATACAAATGTAAATATGTGTTATTTCATTTGAATATGTTGATATTATTTCAAAAGATTAACATGTTTTCTCTTTTTTTGAGATTAAACTTGTTTCCAATAAAAAAAACTCCCTTAAATACCTTATTCAAGGATTTAATCCCCACTTGCTTAGTCAATTTAATGTTTATCCACCCTAATTGCTTTCAAAATTTCAATGAATTAAAAACATGGGTGGTTGATTATATTTCCCCTTGGATGATAATTGGATGGTATTTTATACAATTTGAATTTTATATATATTTGAAAATAACAAAGTTTTCAAATGTAAACCCTTATTTCTTTTTTTGTCATTTCATTGTCACTAGTCTAGTGCGTAGCAACATAGAGCCCAAATTGGATTACTTTCAAACTTATTCAAATGCTAGATTGATATATTAAAAAGGGTGTTGTACAAATATAACACACATTTATAACATTAACTTAATTTACGAAACTTGTAAACATTAAAAGAGAGGATTGGTCGTGCTCAAATTGATCCTTGATAATGTGATTACACCCATATGTGTTTGATCAAGTTATTGATTTGGATTGATTCAAAATGCTGAATACTTGGTAAGAAATTATGGGTATAAAAAAGGTTTGGAGAATGATGAAGTTAATTTACAAATAATCTTTGAACAACACCTCTTAAACCATTGTAAGTTTTCATAGAACAAATTTTTTTTACAAAATTATAATTGAACAAATGTTCTTTGCCAATCACCCCACTCCCACTTTTGCAAGCCTTTTAAATATGATCCAAAGCTTGTTTAAAGATATTACAATGATATCTCCAACAATTTATAAAGATTAGTTGCAGAATGGTTATAAGTCAATGTTGTGTGTACTTGCAAAACTTCCAAGGGCTCCTACAAGTCCTACCAAACAATTTTGATGAAATTTCCTTTTGGGTTACAACCCAAATCTTGCTAACATCCCAAGCTCACTACTAGGTGATGTTGTAAACACAAAAACTCTTGCCAAATTCTTTGCTTGAAAGAATTTTTGAATTAAGTACAATGAAACTCAAATGAATGAATTTCTTTCAAGTAAAGGAGCTTTTTTGGGGGATTGTTGTTGTTACTTTCCCTCCAAAGAAGCCTCTTTTCAAATGTACAACCATTAAAAAACCTCTTTAACAAATGGGTCCACATTTGAAAAGTTCATTTTTTAAAAAACAACCCCATACTTTGAGAGTTCATTCCAAGATAATAAAATTCAAAGTACAAATTTCTTTGCAAATTTGGATTCAACAATATCTAGAGAAACCTCATTTGTCTTTATGAATTAAAATCCAACCTACAAAGTTAGGTGTGAAATTTGTCCCAAATCCTTATTTAAAATGGTGTAAAAGCATTTTGCTCAAACACTTGGAGATGATTTACACATTACTTGACCAATTTCTCCATTAATTAATTATGTAAGAAGATGTCTATCATTATATCTAGATACCCCACAATCACATATGTCACCAGAGCAATTATGCAAGAAGCCACTAAACCATGATCAGATGTTATGCAAGTTACAAGTATAGAGAAGATAAAAAGGAGGTGAAAGCTTTTGTGGACACTTTTAGTTTAAAATATAAACTTACTCGTAGTTCAATAATAGTCCTAGTGTTATCTCTTTGTTATGGCCTTCTTTCATTTTGTACCTTTTTGTGTGAATATTCTAACTAGTAAAAAAAGGACGTTTGAAAAAAACAAAGACTATCCACTCTCAAGGTTTGAATGTTTTGAACATGCAAAAAAAATTGATTTGTATCAAGCTTTGAGCATGTAAGCTTTACAATTAATCAAAAACATTCCAAAAGCTCATTATGACAATTCAAACTTTTATGTTTCACTTGTGATCTTTGAAACATACAAAAATGTAATTTGAAGGAGTGCCCACTCACTTGAGTGGCTCCTTTGACTATGTTTGTACCCAATAGCATGATCCAACTTATGTTTTATTAATAGGCCAATTACACAATTTGGATCCTAATATAACTTTGGCAAAATTTTGAACCTTCAATCTAAATGCCCCAAAACTTGATTAAAAACTTACACTTGAAATTACCTAACACCTTGAACCTACCAACATTGGTTCTAACTAATGTTGCCCAATTCTTTTTCTTTTTCATAACTAGTGGGGACATGTTGTTTTTTTTTTAAAAAATCTATTCAATTTGAAATAACCAGATTTTGATTTTTTTGTATACCCACTTACTATCAATTTTCTTGTTTAAGCAATGCCCCCAATAATTACTTTATTCAATTATTTCTCTTATAATACCCACACGTTAAGCATTATGGTTGGTTTGAAATATTTAACTTAACACATAACTTGATGACCACTAAGTATGATATCAAGGTACGATTTCGTGGGTAAATTGTTTTTAAAAAAATCTTCATTCCTTGTGCATTTTTCACAATTGTCAACCCATTCCAATCAAATTCAAGTTTAAAAGAGAACTATGGGAAACACTTTTCTTTTGAATTTACTAAAGACATGAGTAAAAATATAGCGTCTCATACATTGGTTGTTGAGTATAAATTATAATTAAATTTGTTTTATAATAAGGTTATGTTAATTATGAAAATCAAAATATAATTATTTTTTATGTTAATTATTCTTTTAGAAAGCAAGTTTGTTTGACCTTGTCCTAGGATGATAACTATACTTTGATTCTCTTTCTCTTGTTTCCATCTTTCATTCAAAACTTGAACATGGATTATTGCTTAGATGACTAAATAATC
Organism: Sphagnum contortum; assembly: GCA_963920785.1. Classification (NCBI taxonomy): domain Eukaryota; kingdom Viridiplantae; phylum Streptophyta; class Sphagnopsida; order Sphagnales; family Sphagnaceae; genus Sphagnum; species Sphagnum contortum. Next base: position 15,253,834 of record OY987279.1, on the reverse strand, counting down.
AATTATCCAATTCAAATATCTTTGTGAATTGTTTCACATGGTTTAGGAGGTCCAATGGTATTGAGTTAGAATCATCAACATCACCATTATTTGCAAAGTTCTGAACACCATAATAAATTTGCCAAGCCCATCATGTAAAATGGGTGAAAAATAGTCAATTTATATCTTATTGTGATCATGTGAGGTAAAACATGCAATATTGTAAGATCATAGGAATTGTTGTCAAGTTAGATTTCTTGTTCTAAATCTATTATTCCATTTGTGTGTTGAGAATTACTATTTTTAAATCCTAGAATCTCATATGTCTGAATGTTAATGAAAATTGCATTGACTACAAAATTGGGTGACCATGTTTAAAATGAAGTGAATTGCAAAGAAATATTGAGGTAGTTATTCTTGTTTGTTCTAGCTCACCGTGCAATTAATCCACCACTAAAACAACAATCTTGATTTCCTTTCTAACTCCAAGTTATTAAAACAAAAAATTAAATAAATATTGAATATTGAAATTGGATTATATATATATATGTAGGGTGGCTAAAATATGTGAATATTATAAACTTATGTATATAATAGGATGTGAACACATGATAAAGTAGATCGAAAAAGTAGAGGTTGAAAATTTAGTTTAAAAATGGTTTACATTTTTACACAAGTGAAAAACGTAATTCTCAATGTCACTTAATCAACATGATGAAACCATGAAGGTCATTATTGAAATGATGGTAGGTTGAATGAAAAATTTGAAAAAAATAATACAATAAAACAAACAAACAAATGTGTTTTGAAGTTCATAAGTCAAAATTGTGTTCAAACATTTTTCTACATTATAAATTTGATATATGATTATGGTATGTAAAATTTAAAAGCATATGTCAATACATTTTAGGGCAATGTTAACTTGAAGATGAAAAAAATCCAATGTTTCACCTATTTGAATCCTACTTCATGAAAAAAATTAAGGTTTGTAATTTTTACTTGCATTTTTTAACATTTTACTTAAATGCATATTAAACATGTGATTTCTTCAATATCATTGTAATATCATATATATGAGTAATAAATATGTTTATATTGATCATTAAAATAGTTAACATTTTAAAGGTTAATATATTATAATTTATTTTATGTTTATTTTCTATTTTTGTTACAAGGATCTTGAACTCATTATTTTGCCATGCTTGCATTTTAAAGTGAGGAAGAAAAAAATTCCTTTATTTAATACCCACCCAAATACTTGTTTGACACATATAGTTTAAAATTTTAACATTTAATGTGCCCCTAGGCAAAGGAATTGAAAGTGGAGCTAAAATTGGAAGTGCAACCAAATGAAAATTGATAACTTGAAGGTTTTAATGTTTAAGGATTCAAGACCATGTTGGGGTAAACAATAAAAAGGTCCAAGTTGATTTTTTCCTTTTATCAAAGCAAGACCCAATCCATAAAAGATCTCATGGGGTCTATATATAATATAAAGTAAACATGTTGATGTCAAACATAGTTTGGTTGCTTCTAATTCTTTCAAAGAGGTATCGTGGACCTCCACTTTGTGCACCCACCACCATGAAGATTTTTCAAATGGACAAAAAATGAGGAAATATTTCAATGAGAGCATGCTTGTAATAGATCTATGAAATGAAAACAAGATGGTCAACTCTTAAAGGGAAATATCTTCGTAAAATATTAAGGACAACTTCATATTGTAAAATGTAAGTCCAACATGAATAAACTCAAAGATAAGCATAGTATTAAGATTCTAGAGATTTCCAATATGATAGTATATCAATGAACAAGAAAAAGAGGAGGCTTCAATGCTTAAAATACATTAAAAAAGGATTGTGGACAAAACTAACAACCACATGATGTTTGGTGACCTTCGAGAATAGCATGTATGGTGCTGACTACCTACCTACCATTGGTTTCATTAGCTCCTAAAATTGTGTGGAGGTCAAACATTAACAAGCATACTGAGTTTTTGTGACAAGATTTGTAATGATAAGATGACTTGACCATTAATGCAAACCAGCTCAACAAAACATACAAGATATGAAGATTAGTAAGGAAAATACAAACAAATGTAGAAGATAGAAGGAATTTTGGGAAAAATGGGAAACATTGAAAATCACGATCACCTACAGACAAGGTTGGCAACAAAAAACATCCTATGTTGGATTAACAGTCATTAAATAAGGGTCTTTAAGATTCCAAATTCAACCAAAACATAACTCTCTTTCTTATGATAAAACTGACTTGTAGGCTCTTTTAAAAGAAATTTTCAATGGTAACCTTCGCTCTTAGAGAATTAATGATCTTGCCGTCTGCATTACTAAAAACTCTTTGAGCAACAAAGCTTTAAGGACCTAGAAAAGTAATTACTGATAATGACAAATTTGGCAATACTATGAAATACTGTAATACACATGAAGGATTCAAATCATATTAGTAGATGTATATATTGCTTACCAATAATTCTTTTGATTGTCAAGGTGTTTCTTAATTCAAAAAAATCCAGGACACTAATATATTTGCAAATGAGATAAACAGTCGACTAAAGGTATTGGACACCCTTGTAATTTTGTATATGCTTGATGTAAATGAAATCAAGGGTGATATTGAATAGTGGATCAACTACAATCTACATTTGTTAAAATCAGCATGATGCAACAACTTTATGTCATTGTCATGTCTAAATCAGGGGCAGACACTCGTTACATGATATTGGCATATGTACACCAATTGTGACCAGACACAATTGGTCATGGCTTGCAACTGGATGAATAACTACGGCACATATCCAAATGTTGAAAGCACATATCAAAATGGAATTGGTGTATATACAAGAATTGAATTCACATCCCTTCCTCCAAGCAACCAACTTGGCACTGGGTTGCATTTGTGTTGGGCTAGATGTATTGCAAAACCTAGTTAATGAACAATCCTGCAGGATAAGTTAGAAGGAAAATTGGACAGGCATTCAACTGAATTAGACATGTCCAAAAATGGACTCACCTATGAAGAGGTAGAAATTAGCTAATGGATTGCACCAATAGCACCCCATTGACATACCACCCATAAAAGATTTGAACTGCCAAAGGTGAGGATATAGTTATCTACCACAAGAATCTAGCCAAGAAAACTCTTGCTACCTTGAAGGTATGGGGAGATTTCATTACCTTGTTTCACCTAAACCCAATTTATTGGAAATGCCCACAACTCATTTTTTCACTTCAATCCAATCCACCTCATGGAATCATAATACAATGAATTCAATCTGACTGTCAATCTCAATGTTTCTTGCTAGATTCTCATGTTCTAACAAAACTAAGAAGAAAAATTGATCATAGAATCTGAGAAATTCTGAGAGTATAAACAGAATCTGATGATGCACGTACACCATGTGTATTCTCAAGAAGTTGAGAACTGACCATAACCTCCTTTGCATCTGTTTAAGACTGATAGAAATTCGAAATAACACTGTTCAGAAACCCCTCTGGCCTACAATTCTCTTCAGGTTTTCTGCTCCCTGCATCAGTTTGTTTCTTTCTCTGCAATCGTTGCTGCAACAACTGGATAGCAACAAATTTCAAATGAGCTGTGTGTTATAAAGAATAATATCTCTGCCATGTTGCCCTGAACAATGTAGCGAATCGGAAATCGACTGAAACACTGTGCTGGATTCGAAAAGACGCGTAGGTGGAACGTTCTGCAGCGAATATTCCAAGAAAACGCGTAAAGCGAACGGCTAGGCATGACGCGCTAGGGTTGGGAACAGATAAGGCAGAGTGACCACACATTCAACGCGCTTCGAGGAGAGCAGTTAAAGACGCTAAAGAAGGAAGATGCACAAGAGGAGGCTATCAAGGAGGAAAAGATTTTTGGGGGGAGGACAGGAGTATGAGATTGTCGGTAGAGGGCAATACAATCGAGAAAATGATTGTTGAGGTAGGACAAGAGAGTAGAGGAAGACATTTTTGTGAGAGGGAGGCAAGGTAGTAGAGGAAGAGAATGTTGACAGAGGAGTCAAGCCGGTAGAAGAAAAGGTCATTGCTGATCTGGGAAGGAGGGGGATTTTGAGCCGACAATATGACGAGGAAGAAAAAAGTTCTTCTTGGCGCGAAGAAGACAAGGAGTGGAGATGTTGCACCTCTGTTGTCGCGAGCGTTCTTCGTGATATGCTTGGGGCACTTTCTCTTGGCACTTGTGCCGAGGAAAAGACTTCTAGAACGTGTTGAGGTTGAACGTGTTGAGGTTGGCCTAAACCTTCACATCTCTGTTCAATGACAAAGGAAGGATTTGAGGGGCTGGAAGGGGAAGAGAGATGTTTGCTTTCGTGATAAGTTTTCTTTGCACAAAACTTTAGTCCATACTTTGCAACTTGTTGAACATGTTTCGGAAACTCTTGAGGTTGACCGACCTTCAAGGCCCTCTTCAACTTGTTGAGCATGTTTTGGAACCTTTTGAGGTTGACCAACCTTCAAGGCCCTCATAAACAACAAGGATGTGATGTGGGGGGGTTTGCTGTTTGAGGGTTTCGTGATAAGCTTTCCTTTTCACAATTTTTTTCCTTTAATACACACTTTCTGGACCTTACTGATTATCTATAGAACCTATTGAGATCGACCTACCTTCAAATCTCTCTTTAACAAGAACAAGAAGTAAAGGATGGGGGTTGTTTGTTGATCTGACGATGAACTTTCTTTGTACAAAACTTTGTCTTGAGCACACACTTTCCACATTGTTGAAATTAAAATTCAGAACTCATTGAGTTGTGGTTGGCCTTAAATTGTTCGCCAACAACAATGAGTGAAGGTTGTGTTTGGATTCTTTGTTGATGGTTTGCACAACACGTGTTTGGAGGTTCTTCCATTGTGCACACATGTACACCCCCTCATCCATGTGTTGTTTGTTTCCTAGTTTGTAATTTTCAATAACTTGTTTTGACATTGGATCTTGGATTGAAAATCTTGCTCATCTTATAGGTAGGTCATTTGTCATTTTTTACTTTAACTTGATTTGCATCATAAGTAGTGGGAAATCTCTAACATGAACTAATGTATTATGTGTGGAATGTCATTCCATTTGTTACAAAGTATTGGAAAATTTGTTCAACTTGGTGTGAATACACTTTGAACTTTGAAGATCATTGTCCAAGGCTTGTAATGCCTTAGAAATTAGAAATTCAACATGTGAGGCATATGATTATGTTGATAAGTTTCTATGCAATTGAATCAATCATCATTTTAACATAGATTGATTGACTAAAATAAGCTAAGAGGAAATTATGGGTCTATGGCCTTTTCTTAATTATCTTAATTAAAGTTTATAGTCAAATTTTCATGTTTTGATTTAAGGAGCAAGGTGCCAACATAAGCCACTTGTGGGCTGAGTATATTTGCCATTCCTAAGTCATAGCATAGCAAAATGAGTATCCCTCACATATTTCCACACATAAAAAAATTAGTCATTATTAATAATAATTTTTTCCAAATATCATTGCCATCATTGTAGTGGAAGGAAATGTGGACATAACCCGCCCGAATGGGAATGAACTTATTTTTGCTTAGAAAAATAATCACCTTTCAGAATGGGAAATATTGTTCAAAATCCTTTATTGGCCTATGGTTCAAGGTTTAGCATTCTACTGGGATATGATTAACTTGGTCAAATGGGACATAGTAATAACGATTTCAATTAGATTATTTACATCTTGTATAGTTCATCATTCCATGTTTTGTTCTTTTTGGTTTGTCCATATGGTTGTGTTCACCTTTTTTTCATAGTTTCCTTGTCTCCTCATATGTTATATTTTTCGTAGACAACTACTTGAATTAGTGTCTATGTGAAATCAACACCTTTGCAATTAATTAACATGGGCATCCACCCATATAAGAATTGGTGAAAGTATACATACATATAAAATTATCCAATACATAAATGATTTTGGTGATTACTAACATCATGTTGAAAACAATTGAATGTGTGAACTTCATCCTTGAGTCATTTGGCTCTTAATTTTAATTTTCCATCTATCATTATTATTTTCAATTTTGTAAAGTTTTGAATGATGTCTTTTTTTTTTCCTTGTGTGTGGATTCAAGTTGAACTCAACTTGTTAATCTTTTCTAATAATATAAAATTTCTTAAATGAAAATGTTTCATTTGGAAAACCCAAAGGTAATTATTTTGGACCCTTTATGACCTAGAATGTTTTAGGATGTTTGCAAGATTTATTTCTTTCCAAATTTCCTCTTATGATGCTTTTAGTTATGCCAATGAGTTTTTATGAACATGAAAATGTATCATATGTATAAAATATTGTGAGTTTGATTTTACCACAATTTTTTTCATTTAGAAAGTAGGATGTTATTTTGATATAAATGGATGAATCGTTTTAGGGTTGAAAGCTATGAAAGAGAAGTTGATATGTTTTACAATTTGTATTATATTGATCATCTTATCAATTGCAGATAAATCCGGTTCATATTGTGCATCCGAATGCCATTTTAACACACCCGAAATTGGTGATCATTTTTTTTCACGGCATTGTTTCTAGAAAGGACATTGCCAAGGCATGGAAAGAAACATGGACATCAACTACCCACATCAATGGAGATGAACATACATTTTGGATAAAAGAGTGGTTGGTTAAGGACATGGGAGAAAACATCCAAATCCTTTCTCTTTCATATGATACCAATATTTATGGGGTCAATGGTGATGTAACAGATATTGGGACAAACCTTGTAGAAAGTTTGTTGATGGATCGAAGGTGAAACAATGTCATTCCCAACTCTAATATTCGAAAGTTTTGTTTGTTTAAACATGTGTTTAACATAACCTTCCATACTTCAATGGATTTCAAATTTTGTAATATTTTTCATTACTAATTTATTTATAGTAGTTATCAAGGTTACTGAAATCTCTTCTAATTTGGGATAATATTTTAACAAAAAATATTGATAACACATACTTAAACTATATTTCATTTAAAACCTTTTATGAGATTTGAATATCCTTACATTATGCCACAAATGGAGTTTAAATACAAAAGTGACATTGAAACATAATCTAATCATAAATATTGTTTGCATCTACAGGTATGAAAACCTTTGGTGTGCTCCGATTGTATTGGTTGGTCATAGCTTTGGTGGCTTGATCATCAAAAGTTTAGTGGTGGAAATCCAAAGACGCATGAATCAAAAAACATCAAATGATATGGATTTAGCCAGGAAGGCAAGATCCAAGGATTTTTATGATAACCTTACTGGGGTAATTTTTTATGCTGTTCCACATGAGGGTGGGACAAAAACGTTTTCAACGTATTTTGCACAAGTATGCCAAGAAATGGGTTATTCAAACAAGACCCACTCAATAACACGACAAAGCTTACTTAAGAATGTTCAAGTTTTAGATCAAAAAATGGAACAACTTTCAATGGAGTTTGATAAAGCTAAAGAAAATCTTAACATTTATGCTTTTGTTGAAGGACAACCCATGAACAAAGATGAGGTAACTTTTCAATACAATGACCTTCAATAAATATGCATCTTGATATTTTTGTAGAAATCAATTTTTTTGCAATTTTATCTTTTAGATCTTTGCACAAGCCTTGTGTAAAATGTGATGAATTGAATGTGATCAAATAATTGTGCTTGAAATTAGTGTGTATGTTTTTATGTTTTAAGCTTTTCATAGCAATTTTTTAATTGAAAAAAAAATTATGTTGAAAACATATTTTTTTAAATGAATGAAAATATCTTCAGTTTGTATTTGATTTTCAACTCTCATTAAACTATGTGTAGAAAATTCTCGTTCCACAAGCATCAGCCCAACGATCAGCTGGTTACAATTATTACAAAGTTGAAGATGTAAACCATTTGACTATTTGCAAGCCACCTACAAGGGAGCATATGAGTTACTCAAAATTGGTGGATTGTTTGAAGATTTGTTTAAAGGTGAGACATCAACTTCAATGCAAAAGTTTTAGTTAGTCATTATATGAAAGGGAATATTAAAGGAATTTTTAGGTTGTCATAATGCACATGACACTTTGATTTTGCATCAAGTGTCATATCTACATGAAATCCTAACACACCTATCAAGTCGAATGCCCAATGTTTTTTCAAGAAAAGGTGATATACTCATCCCCAAAAATAATGATTGAAACAATAACTAATACCAAAACAATCAAATGATCGAAAAACTAGGTGAGCAATCAAAATTAGTTGGTCATTATTGTTTTGAGATTGAAAAATCTCAATTGCAAAATCAATGGTGGAAATAAACCTTATTGTTGAGTAAACAATCAAAATTGCTTGATGAAAAACAAATATTTTAAAAAGTTGGTTGCCAATTCTTTAGCAACCAAAAATCACTATGACAACCAAAACCAATTAATAACAACTAAAAAAATTGCTAATCTATTTGAAATGTTTAATCGTCGATGAATTGATCTACAACATCGATGTTGTGACCATTAGGTTGTATCAATGTTCAAACTAACATGTCATGTTATGACGGACTTAATAATGCCATGACAACCTTAGGAAGTTGTGTTCATAACACTTTTGTAAAATCTAACATTAAACGTATAAGTGACAAAAAATTAATTTAATTTTTTGTGTTAATTCATAACATTGATTTGTGTTCACTATAAATATACAAAGTTGATAAGATATTAAATTGTCATCAAGACATATGATGTAATAGCATGGGACTTTTATAATTTATATATTCTTAACCAAATTTTATTTATTTATTTATTTAAATTATTATTGTATGGCATATATTTCTTTCAATCAAAATGTTGATATAAGATTTGCATGAATCACAACAGAATCCACGACATCTTCCATCACTACCATCATGGGAAGTCAGCTTAGAAGAAAAAGCAAAGATTACTTATAAATTATTACAGAAGGTATCTATCATTGGTTTGGTTGGAATGGGCGGTATTGGAAAGACAACTTTGAGCAAAAAGATATACCATTTATTCCATGAGCAATATGATAAATCTAGTTTCTTGGAGGATGTGAAATCAAAAAATATTGAAGATTTGAAAAAACAACTTCTACAAGATTTGTGTGGCCGAAAAAAAAATGGCATGGAAGTTGTGAATGGTGATGATCTTAAATGTATTGAGGAGACTATGATTTCCAAGAAAGTGTTAGTGGTCATTGATGATGTTGATCAAAAGCTTATCGATGATTTATCAAAAGTTCTTACTTTTCAAAGAAAAAGTACAATAAGCAATGTAATTGTGACTTGTCGAGATTGGGGAGTCTTGGAGGGTCATTTAGATCCAAATGGAAAATTTGAAGTGCCATATCTTGACAAAAAAGAAGCAAGGGAACTTTTTCTATCTCATGCATTTCCCAATATAAAACAAGTTGAAAAAGGTTTTGAAAACATTGTTGAGGAGATTGTGGCGGCATGTGCTGGTCTTCCTTTAAGCCTTGAAGTCATGGGTGGTTTTTTGCACAAGAAACAAAGTTGGGATATGCAAACAAGATTGCAAATTTGGGAAGGAGCCTTGAAAAAGTTACGAACGGGGAAAACTTTGGATGGGGGTACAAAGGATATACTTTGGCAAAGCTTGGAGATTTCTTATAAAGATTTGAACCAACCAGAAAAAGATATGTTTTTGGATATTGCTTGTTATTTTGGTGGTTTGAAAGAAATTATAGCCCTTCGAATATGGGATTCTAAATCTTCGACACTTGAATTGCAAAACTTAAAAGATAGATCTCTTGTAAAAGTCAACAAAGATGGAAATTTAATTATGCATGATCAACTACGAGATATGGGTCGAAATTTTGCAATACAAGAGGAAAAGAACCGAATATGGGATCCTGAAACAAACTTACAAATTTTGCGTGGACAAAAGGTTATCATCATTATGTCAAATTATTATATTTTTTATTTATACTTTTAAAATTAATATATTAAAAAAACATTAAACTTATTACATAATTTGAAAGTTAAATATGTTAACTCATATGTTGTAATTTTTCTTGTCATAGGTGGCTTCAAGACTACAAGGTTTATCATTGGAAGGAAATAAAAATTTGGTTTCTGGGATTTTCAAGAATCTACACCTCCCCAAATTAAGGTTGTTTGACATGGCTCAAGTTTCATCAAACATTGTGGAAGGTTTTTTACATGACCAACATGTATATGAATTACGATGGATACATTGGCAAGAAGCCAAAATTAAAGAAATACCATTCAATTTTGGTCATTGTCCCAACTTGCGTGTGCTTGATTTGTCAAAATGCATCAACCTAGAAGTATTACCTACATCTATTGAAAAATTGATTACTCTTCAACACTTGAGTTTATCCTCATGTTCAAACTTACAAAAATTACCTACGTCTATTGACAAGTTGACTGCTCTTCAATCCTTAGATTTGTCATGGTGTGAGGAGTTGAAGGAATTACCCACATTTATTGACAAATTGACTTCCCTTCAATTCTTGGATTTATCATTGTGTACGAAGTTGAAGGAGTTACCCACATCCATTGACAGATTGATTGCCCTTCAATCCTTGAATTTGTCACATTGTTTCAAGTTGAAGGAGTTACCCACATCTATTGACAAATTGACTGCCCTTCAATCCTTGGATTTGTCAAACTGTTGGGAGTTGAAGGAGGTACCCACATCTATTGACAAATTGACTGCCCTTCAATCCTTGGATTTGTCATATTGTTACAAGTTGAAGGAATTACCCACATCTATTGACAAATTGACTGCCCTTCAATCCTTGAATTTGTCAAAGTGTGAGGAGTTGAAGGAGTTACCCACATCTATTGATAAATTGACTGCCCTTCAATTCTTGAATTTGTCAATGTGTTATACGTTAAAGGAGTTACCAACTTCTATTGACAAATTGACTGCCCTTCAATCCTTGATTTTGTGTAGGTTTTACAACTTGGAAGAGTTACCCACATCTATTGACAAATTGATTGCCCTTCAATCCTTGAATTTGTCAGATTGTCAAGAGTTGAAGGAATTACCCACATTTATTGACAAATTGACCGCCCTTCAATCCTTGAATTTGTCAAGGTGTTCGAAATTGAAGGAGTTACCCACATCTATTGATAAATTGACTGCCCTTCAATTCTTGAATTTATCAATGTGTTATACGTTAAAGGAGTTACCGACTTCTATTGACAAATTGACTGCCCTTCAATCCTTGAATTTGTCAGGGTGTTCAAAGTTGAAGGAGTTACCCACATCTATTGACAAATTGACAACCCTTCAATCCTTGAATTTGTCAGGGTGTTCAATGTTGAAGGAGTTACCCACATCTATCGACAAATTGTCTGCCCTTCAATCCTTGGATTTGTCAAGGTGTTCGGAATTGAAGGAGTTACCCACATCTATTGACAAATTGATAGCCCTTCAATCCTTGGATTTGTCAGGGTGTTCAACATTGAAGGAGTTACCCACATCTATCGACAAATTGACTACCCCTCAATCTTTGAATTTGTCAGGGTGTGTGGAGTTGAAGGAGTTACCCACATCTATTGACAAATTGACTGCTCTTCAATCCTTAGATTTATCAAGGTGTTCGAAATTGAAGGAGTTACCCACATCTATCGACAAATTGATTGCCCTTCAATCCTTGGATTTATCAGAGTGTTCGAAGTTGAAGGAGTTACCCACATCTATCGACAAATTGACTGCCCTTCAATCCTTGGATTTGTCAAAGTGTCGAGAGTTGAAGGAGTTACCCACATCTATTGACAAATTGACTGCCCTTCAAGCCTTGGATTTGTCAAGGTGTTCGGAATTGAAGGAGTTACCCACATCTATCGACAAATTGACTGCCCTTCAATCCTTGGATTTGTCAAGGTGTTCGAAATTGAAGGAGTTACCCACATCTATCGACAAATTGACTGCCCTTCAATCCTTGAATTTGTCATGGTGTTCAAAGTTGAAGGAGTTACCCACATCTATGGACAAATTGACTACCCTTCAATCCTTGAATTTGAAAGGGTGTTCGACATTGAAAGAGTTACCCACATCTATTATCAAATTGACTACCCTTCAATCCTTGAATTTATCATGGTGTTCGGAGTTGAAGGAGTTACCCACATCTATTGACAAATTGACCACCCTTCAATCCTTGAATTTGTCACGGTGTTCGGAGTTGAAGGAGTTACCCACATCTATCGACAAATTGACTACCCTTCAATCCTTGAATTTGTCACGGTGTTCGCAGTTGAAGGAGTTACCCACATCTATCGACAAATTGATTGCCCTTCAATCCTTGAATTTGTCAGAATGTTGGGAGTTGGAAAAGTTACCCACATCTATTGACAAATTGACTGCCCTTCAATCCTTAAATTTGTCAGGGTGTTCGAAGTTGAAGGAGTTACCCACATCTATTGACAAATTGATTGCCCTTCAATCCTTGGATTTATCAAGGTGTCCAAAGTTGAAGGAATTACTCACATTTACCAACAAATTGACTACCCTTCAATCCTTCATTTTGTCACGTGTTCAACGTTCAAGGAGTTACCCACATTTATTAATAAATGAACTGCCCTTCAATCCTTAGATTTGTCAGGGTGTTCAATGTTGAAGGAGTTACCCACATCTATTGACAAATTGACTGCCTTTCAATCCTTGAATTTGCGAGGGTGTTCGACGTTGAAGGAATTACCCACATCTATTGACAAATAGATTGCCCTTCAATACTTGAATTTGTCACAGTGTTCGACGTTGAAAAAGTTACCCACATTTATTGACAAATTGGTTGCCCTTCAATCCTTGGATTTATTAGAGTGTTACGAGTTGAAGGAGTTACCCACATCTATTGACAAATTGATTGCCCTTCAATCCTTGGATTTATCAGGGTGTTCGGAGTTGAAGGAGTCACCCACATCTATTGACAAATTGATTGCCCTTCAATCCTTGGATTTGTCAGGGTGTTTGGAGTTGAAGGAGTCACCCACATCTATTGACAAATTGATTGCCCTTCAATCCTTGGATTTGTTAGGGTGTTCGGAGTTGAAGGAGTTACCCACATCTATTGACAAATTGACTGCCCTTCAATCCTTGAATTTGCAATGGTGTTCGACGTTGAAGGACTTATCCACATCTATTGACAAATAAAATGCCCTTCAATATTTGAATTTGTCACAGTGTTCGACATTGAAGAAATTACCCACATTTATTGACAAATTGACTACCCTTCAATCCTTGAATTTGTCAAGGTGTTACGAGTTAAAGGAGTTACCCACATCTATTGACAAATTGACTGCCCTTCAATTCTTGGATTTGTGAGCATGTTTGGAGTTGAAAGAGTGACCCACATCTATTGACATATTGACTGCCTTTCAATCCTTAAATTTGTCAAAATGTGGGGAGTTGAAAGAATTACCCACATCTATTGATAAATTGACTGCCCTTCAATCCTTGAATTTGTTAATGTGTTCGGAGTTGAAGGAGTTATCCACATCTATTGACAAATCGATTGTCTTTCAATCCTTGAATTTGTCAAGGTGTTCAGAGTTGGAGTTACCCACATCTATTGACAAATTGATTGCCCTTCAATCCTTGAATTTGTCATGGTGTTCGGAGTTGAAGGAGTTACCCACATCTATTGACAAATTGATCACCCTTCAGTCCTTGCATTTGTTAGGGTGTCGAGTGTTTGAGGAATTACCCACATCTATTGATAGATTGACTGCCCTACAATCCTTGGATTTGTCAAGGTGTTGGGATTTGAAGGAGTTGCCCACATCTATTGACAAATTGACTATCATTTAATCCCTGGAGTTGTCAAGGTGTTAGGAGTTAGAGTTACTTACATCTATTAACAAATTGACTACCCTTTATCCTTGGATTTGTCATGGTGTTCACAGTTGAAGGAGTTACCTACATCTATTGACAAATTAATTGGCCTTTAGTCATTGAATTTGTCACAATGTTCGTAATTGCAAGAGTTACCTACATCTATTGATAATTTGATTGTCTTTCAATCCTTTGATTTGTCATAGTGCTTGAAGTTTAAGGAGATACCTACATCTATTGATAAATTGATTAGCATTGAAAACTTGTTTTTATCAAGGTGTTCACAACTAAAGAAGTTACCTACATCTATTGACAAATTGACTTTCCTTCAATCTTTAAATTTATCAGGGTGCCGGGAGTTGATGGAGTTACACACATCTTTGACAAATTGATTACCCTTCAATCCTTGGATCTGTGAAGGTGTTGGGAGTTGAAGGTGTTACCCACATTTATGAACAAATTAACTACCTTTTTAATCTTTGAATTTGTTACATTATTAGAAATCTTGTCATTTGTAATCATTCACTATGTAACTAGCATGCAACTGGTTGTCATTTACAACTATTTTGGTCATGTTTGCAACTATAAATTTGGTATTGTATAAATTTTCAGCCATATGGTTATGTGTGCAACTAACATGAAACTAAATGTACACAACATGGACACATGTCATAAAGGTGGTTGTCCTTGGGTTTAGGGTTTAGGGTTTAGAAAAAAAAATTGGTTTGGAACAATAAATGCATGGTTTGGCAAAGTGAATGTTTGGAGCTTAAAATCCTTGGACACAATTCAGTTGCTTTTGAAATTCAAGGAAGGAGTGTACATTTCAATTTAACACACATGTGCATCCACATTAACAAAAGCCATCACAAATGTAATCCATATTTCAATTTTCATGTTTTATAATGATAATTTAAATTGGTGTTGAAACTGTTGAATGTACTTATATAACAACATTCGTAATATATCATGGGAACATTGAATAAATTTGGAATCAATCAAATGAATACAAATGTTTTTTAAAAACTATCACTAGTAGAAACCAGCCAAAATGTAACCACTCCATTTCCAACTACATGCGACTTGTAGTCGTTTGCGACTAGATGTGGAATATTTGCAACTACAAGACCAAATTTCAAGTATTTTGGTCATTTTCACAGCTATGATGCAACTATTAAAAATTTAATCCTATTGGTTGGATTAATTTTACATTATTTTCATCCATTAATAGGTTGATATGTCCCATTAATCACAATAGTCACCAAATTAGTTACATCCTAAACGTATTTTACAATGACATAGGGGTGTATTTTAATGTATGTACTCAAATAATTTATATGTATATGTATGTATATTTCATATAATGAATCTCAAAATTAATGTTTGAACACTGAAGTTTTTATTCAAATCCGAGAATTGATATTTCAATTGTGAAATCTACTATTTTAATTTTTAAAAAACATATTAGAATTTGAAACTTGATATTTGACACTCAAAATTGTTATTTCAATTGTTTAAAACATTATTTGAATTTCAAATTTTTGATTTGAATATGATATTTTCAATTTAAACTCAAAAAGGCTTATTTGATCTAAAACTCGATATTTGAATTCTCAATTAATATTTTTGAATCTAGATATTAGTATTTCAATTCAAAAAATTATTAATTGATTAGAAATGGACATTTTAATTTTGAATTTTTTTATATGAATATGAAAATTTATATTTCAACTTTGAAAATTTTGCATTTAGACTTTTAAATAATCATTTGATTTGAACCTGAAATTTCAATTCCAAATTATTATTTTGGATAGTCAAAATTAAAAATTCCAATCTGAAAATTATTCATTCAGTCTAAAAATGGACATTTCAATGTTGAGTATTATTATTTGAATCTGAAAATTGACATTTCAATTCTGGAAATTGTTCTTTAAATTCAAAAAAACTATTTGATCTAAAACTTTATGTTTGAATTCTAAATTATTTTTTTCGAATCTAAAAATTAGTATTTCAATTCAAAAACATTATTGAATCTAATCATCGACATTTGATTTTTAAATATTTTTATTTGAACTTGAAATTTGATATTTGAATTCTAAAGTTTTTAATTAAATTTTAAGAAATTATTTGACTTGAAGGTTGAAATTTGAAATCCAAATTATTATTTTGGATTCTCGAAATTAATATTTCAATTCAGAGAATTATTAATTGAGTCTTAAAATGGACATTTTAATTTTGAATATTATTATTTGAATCTGAAAATTGACATTTTAATTCTGAAATTTATTATTTAACTTCAAAAAACTTATTTGATCTAAAAATTGATACTTGAATTCTGAATTACTATTTTGGAATCTTAAATTTATATTCTAATCCAAAAAATTATTGATTGAGTTTTAAAGGTTTTTTCTACTAGTGTGATCCATAATAAATCACTTTTATAAATATTTATAAATGATTGTGTTTATTAAATCTAAGTTACACTAAATTATTATAGTTATAACATAGATTTGTATATTATCTAATTTAGATTCTTATATTAGAAGAAAATAATTAATGTAATTAATGTGACATTACTTTAAAATCATCTCAATTACTTCAGATAAGAATTGATTAGTATGTGCATAATTATTTTCTAATTGATCATTATTATTCACACTATGTAATTTATACCTTCAAACCTAAATTAAAAATTTGGCAAAATTATAGTCTAGCTAAAATAATTATTTTACTGATTTTAGGTTCACGAATTATTAAATATTATTATCAATTATGTGATTAATCATCTATGATATATATTTATAGTAATTTTACAGTAATTATGAAAATTAATGTTATGTTTAAAAAATTATTGTATTTATAGTTAATAATTACCAAGAGAAAAAAACTACTTGACCTATAATAATTTTTACAACAATAAATGTAGTTATATAATAAGTAATATAATTATTTGAATAATAATGTTTAAAAATCCATGTAAGAATTTATTTTCTAATATAAATTATTAATTCATTACTTATATTTAAAAATAAATATTTAAATATTTTAATTATAGTCATTAAATTAGTTTTACATTAATTATATTATATATAATTCGATCAGATTCTAAAAAGTAATAAAATATTTTATAATATTCTAGTTATTTAATTATTTATGAGTCATGTATCAATAATTTGTGAGTAATTAGATAGCTAGTTTGTTAAATATTAAGAAGTTATTGCTTATTTAAGTAATTGATAGTGAATACTGAATATTTTTAGTGTATAATTTATAATTTAAATATATAAAATTTTAATCATTATTAATTAAATGATTATCTAATTATCTAGTTTTGAATTGTCTAAAAATCTAAAACTTAAAAAAATAAGGCATGAAGAATGTTTTGAAATTACAATTTAGTTTGTGAGACTGTTGCAACTTTAAAACTTATCCCATATTGTTTGTTTTTCAATCTTATATTGAACACTATATAAATAAAGGGGTATGGTCATCTAATTTCACATTAAGAAATTTGTGCACATGGGATGAGCAAATCAAAAGGTTCAACCCAAAACAAAAAAACAAATTATGTACATTTCTAAAGTAATTACCTTCCCAACCTACTTATCTACCTAGTTAGGTAGGTACTTAGTTTGACATACCCACCTAGGTTGACCTAGTTACCTATTTGACCTAGGAAAGTAAAACCTACCTACTTTTTTTTAAAATTTAAGTAGGTAGATTGATATGTAACCTAGGTTTATAGGCATCTATTTATGTACCTACTTAAATACCTATTCAAAATAATAATAATAAAAAAAAAATATTAAGACATGTGACAACACATCATTTGTCATCAATTGTGACCAAAATAGTTGCATCTTAGTCACATGTGATAATATGTATACAATGTAGTCAAGGATGAAATGTATTTATTGAAATTTTTTTTCATACAAATACCCTTTATTATTTGCGACTAATTTATCACATGTGATTTGTTTTAGGCGACTAAAGGGATTTTAGTTGTAAATTGTCTCTTACGACTAAAAATTAGTCACAAAAACTAGTTGAAAATACATGTTTTTGTTCTAATGTATAACCAATGTTTTTAAGCAATTGTTTTTTAATGACTTGGAAATGACCAAATTTTTACAATTTTCAATAAAAACCTTAACATAATCATATAATAAAATATTTATAATTTAAAATATTTAAATATTTTTGTCCAAAATATTCCAAAGTAAATTATAACAAAATGTGGTGAAGGTGGCTCCTATTATTGCGGCCACACCCACACCCATATTGTTTTAGATCATTCAAAATGGACGAAAAATGAAAAAGATATGGGATTAGAAAAATGGTGGGGTTTAATGCAATTTTTTAAAACAAAATTTTGTTTTTTAGACATATTCATTTTCTTTTTGTTTCTTTATTCTTCAATTGTTTCTTGAGTTCAAAAAGTATTTTAAACCTTCACTGGGTGCACCTATACCCATGAAGACCATTAAAACATGATAAGAAATGAGGACCTTTCAAATAATTGTTCAATTATCAGCTTGTGTTTAGTGATGGGTGTGTTTACCTTATAGCAAACATGTCACTAGTAGAAAACCCCCCTTTTTTAACCAAAAGTTTTCAACTACATGACATTTGCAACTATGTTTCAACTGGATTTTTTAAAATTTAAATTAGAATTATGGAAATTACCAATTAAGTTGATTTGTTTACTATATTGGTATATACTTGAAAGCATTTTTCAATTGTGTGGTCATTTGTTGAATATTCCCGGCATCAAAAATGTCTCCAAGTTGAACTTCCAACTATGTTGGTAAACAATGTGAAGCATGTTTCAACTAAGGAGTCATTTTAAAATATTCTTAGCATCTAAAGTTCTTTAGTTGGCACACATGCAAGACATTGACTAGTGTATAATTATTTTTGATGATAAAATGTACTAAAGGATGGATGAAATATAATCTTCTTTGCAACTATCTCTTTCAACTAGGTTAAACAACTAATATGCAATGTTAATTTTATAATATAATATTGTCATATTTATTTAGAATATGATAACATTAAATTACATGTAAATTTTATTCATATGAATGAATTTGTTTTTGTGCATATAAATATTAAACTTTAATTTCTAAATACATTTTTTAATTTTTTTTAAAAATGTTAGTACTAATGTTTATGTTCAATACACATGTAATGTATTATTTCTATGTAAATCATTACAACATATCAAGTAATGATACATAATATTGTTCAATTATAATGTTTATTCATTTTTATACACATGATATCTTAATATTTGTTTAAAATTATGATAAAAACTCATTAAACACTAATTTACCTTATGTCATTGGCCCAAGTTTGAATGCATTCAATTGAATTTTCCTTCCAAACCCCTTTTTGCTATTTGTTTGAATTTTCAACAACAATACGTACCCACCAAAAATTCAATAATATTGTTCACATTTTAGGTCTCAAAATTACAAAATCAACTTTATTAAACCAAACTTGGTGAGGGCTTTTCAACAATACCAAGAACACCCCCAAGTTCCAATATAGTTTTCAATTTTGGTTTTTCAAAAAATTCAATGAAAAAATGGTTCAATAGTCAATAGTTTCCACACTGTAGCCCCAAACATTTTAAACCAAGTCGTTGCACCCCTATTCATTCAGAACTTTTTCATGACAAGTTCCATAGCATAACTTAAGACACTGTGGTTTGGGAGATATCATTATGACAAAGCAAAACAAACTATGTTCCTTCATGGATAAATAAGGTAACATGTGTTGTTGGCCCCAAATGTGAACACATTCAACTCATTTCCCTTCTAAACCCAATTTGTTGTAATTTGTTTGAATTTTCAACAATAAAGTTCATTCAAAATTCAATATCTTCCACACCTTAAATATGAAAATTATGAAATACATTTTATTAAATCTAACTTAACAATTATTTTCCAACAACACCAAGTACACTTTTGGATTTGAGTAAATTTTCTATTTGTGATTTTATTAGTGTTTATTAAGAAAATGGTTCAATAATCAATAACCTTTGCATTGTAGCTCCAAAACATTTCAACCCAAGTTAGTGCACCCCTATTCATTGTTAGGTTTTCAAAGATATCAATAGCATTATATGAAGTAATTTGGTTTAGGAAATTTCAACATGATAGAATAAAACAAAAAAAATTATTTACCTTCATTAATAGATTAAATTATATGTAAATTATTTTTGTATAAAATGAATGGTTATGTATGATGTAAATTTTTTTTTGTGCACACAATAATAAAATTTGATTGAAGGAAAATTTAAGGAAATTCTGAAATATGAATTTGTAATAATGTGCATGTTCAATACACCTAATTATTATTTATATGTAAATTAGATTTTAGTTTACAACATATCAAATAATGATACATAATTAATATTTTTTGTGGAACTTTAATGTTTATGAATCTTTGTAAACATGATATCTCAATATTTTCCTTAAATTGCAATAAAAACTCATTAAACATTAAACTACATGTAAATTCTATTTGTGGAAATGAATGCTTATGTATGATGCAAATTTCTTTTGTGCACATAAATATTAAAAATTAATTTCAAAATAAAATTTAAGGAAATTCTGAAATATGAGTTTGTAACAATGTAAGTTCAATATATGTAATTTATTATTCCTTTGTAAATCAAATGTTAATTTACAACAAATCAAGTAATGATACACAATTCATGAATTTTTGGAACTTTAATCTTTATTCATTTCTATATGTATGATGTCTTAATATATATTTAAAATTGCAACAAAGATTCATTGATATTAAGGTACATGTAAATGTTTTTTGTATCCACGAATGATTACATGTACGCTGAATTTTTTTGTGCATATAAATATTACACTTGAATTTGAAAATAAATTTTAAAAAAAATCTGGAATTCTTAATAATGTGTATGTTCAATACATGCAGAATTTATATTCTATGTAAATTCAATGTTATCTTACAACATATCATGGATATTTAGCTTTTCTTTTTAATATGCTCAATACATGTGTAATTTATTATTTTCATGTAGATTTAATTTTAGTTTACAACATATCATTTAATGATACATAATTAATATTTTTTTAGAATTTAAAATTTATTCTAATTTTTGCTATTAGTTCCAATAATTTTCTCATTTATTAAAATTACTTATTTATTTATTTATGATAAATTATAATAAGTTTTAGAATAATTAGTAGCTATATTTAATAAATTATCATATAATTTCAGAAATTATTTTATTTAACACAGTATACTATGAATCTTTTTTCTTATTTATTGTTTATTATACTAGGTCATTTAATAGTTTCAACAAGTTAGATAAAAATAGTTAAATAACTAACCTAACCTAATTACTAGCTACAATATTATTATTAATGTTATTGTTGTAATTGTAGTCAATTATTAATTATCACAACATTATAAGATTATTTTATTTTAAAATATCATATAAAATCTATTTTGAATATTTATATTTGAATTAATTTTTTGTTTTATGAAATGTTAATAAGAATTTCCAATGAATTTCAATTTTTTAAAAATCAATGATAATTAATTATTTAATAAAAATACATTTAATTGCTGATTTTTTCCAAAAAAACAAATTTCCATGTTATTTAATAAATGATGATAATATGTTTAATTGTTTAATTATATAATTATATAGTTAAAAATAGTTGATGAATAATTACTATAAGTAATTAAGGTAACTAATTAGACCTAGGCTAGGTAGATTGGTAGTTTAGGTCTAGGCCTAACTAATCTTAGATTAACTTGTACAATTAGATTACAACTATTTGTGTTGCAATTAAATTGCAATTGGGTTACAACTAAGGTAGACAGCAAATGGTACTCTATCACCAAACACTTTCAAGTTTTCCCTCATTTCAACACCAAATTAAACATTTTTTATGTCATTGGAAGCGCAAAATAGAGAGCTACAAATGATTTCTGAACCTTAAAGCAAAGGAACAAAACAGAGAACATAGGAAGAGAAATAGTGATATTTTGTCTCAAATTTTGTCTTTAAACCCCCTTTATCTCTAACAACCATATCTTGCTCATTTCTCATTCATTTTGAATAATTTCAAAGGCTACAAATGTGCTATCTCAAAATCTATAAAACTATAAAGTCAAAAGTCAAAAAAGAAATAGTTGAAGAGCTGAAGCTTCAAAATCATAATGAACACTATGAAAAAAAACAGAGCACAATCCCCTTCACTTTGAAAGGGCATATCTTGCTCATTTTCCATTAGATTGTAGCATTTTTTACAAATTTGGATACACCAAGTGGAGGATTCCAAAATTGTTTTAAGTTTCAAAAGGAACAAACCATGGATAAGAGAGTTATAATGATCCCATATTGTTAAGTGTTCGGTGATAGGTGTGTTTTCCCTAGGTTACAACTAAAACTTTTATCCTATATTGTTTGGTTTCTATTCCATGAATCCAAACTATATAAAGGAGTGTATTAGGATTATTGGAGAACACAATAAACATGAAAATCTAGTAGCCATTTGGGATGAGCCAATAAAAAAGGATCAACCTTAAAGGTCCAAACCAAATGAAATAAGACATCATTTATTGATTGCCATGTGGTTTAGGTCTAGGCCTAACATAGGTGCCTCAATCTAGCCCTAATTTAAGCCTAGATTAAATGATTTATATCTAGGTTTAACCTAGGTGCCTAGGTTTAGAACTAACTTATTGTTAAACACCATGCGGCCTAAACTTTTTTAGGTGGATGTGCTACATGTCATTTAACTATTTGTTGACCCCAAAATTTGTGAACATGCCATGTGTCATTTAACTATGCGTTGACCCCACATTTTATGAATGTGCAACATGTTAACATTATCAATGTGCCACATGTCACCAAATCGTTGGCCAAATGTTCAATTTACATAGTTGTAACATAGTGGAAATGTTCAAGTTACATAGTTACAACTTAGTCAAAATTGTAATTATGTTTTTGGTTGATGTCATGTTTAGTTAGCAAATGAAGTTCATCTAATAGTCGAATGCAGTTGACAACATTGTTCGACTATATTAGTAGAACAATTTTCAACTAAATTAGTAAGTAGTGATACGTAGTGGCTATTGTTGTGGTGTTGACACATGACATACACTTTTGACTGTAATTTCACTCTCAACTTATACTTTTTGACATTACTAATTTGCAATTGTAAAAATACCCAATTGCAAAAAATAAATTGCAACTATATGTGTAGTTTTCGACTTGGTTTATAGTTGAACAATAGTTGAAAATGTAATTACAAAAGGGGGAGTTTCCTACTAGTGTGTAAGGTTCCTATTTCATTTTTAACCAATTTATTTCAAATCATATGTGTTTGTTATGAATCGTTCACTTAAATGAACTAAATAAGCCTTGAGTAACTTTTTAAATTTTAATTTGGGGCAACTTGAATAACTTTCAAGCAATTCACAAGATGCAGTTGACTTGGGACAAACCCATCATTGGGTGGTACCACTAGGAATGTCACACCTTTGTTTTTTTAGACCCATCGAATTTTCATACGAAACATTTAACTTTTTTTTTCATAATTTTTTTTAATGAAATTTTTTATTAGGTTCCATAGATTTGAACTTTCAATAATATCAAGAAATATTGTGTATTTTGATGTCCATAATCAATGCATGTAAAAAAGTTTCAAGAACATAACATTGGTTCATTTCCTTGAATTGTTTGGTCAGGAACATGAAATTTGAAACATGATTTGAGAATTTTCTTGGGAATTTTTTTCCTAAACTATTTTGAAGTCATCCTATTTTTTATTTTATATTAGGGTTTTAATTGAATAAGTATAATTTAGTTATGAATTTCCAAAGTCAAGGCTATTGATTCTAGAAGGGGCCATTTTTAACATGAATACAATTTTTTTTAAATTTCTGTTTTTTTAATTACAAAATAAACATCAAGCTTGATAATAATGCATGCAATGGATAAACATGAGAAAAAAAATTATAGGTGTGAAAACATTTAAAGAGAAGGACCCAAAAAAATGATTTGGCCACCATTCTTGAAGTGGTTCCTAATGGTACCACCCAAGGATGGGTTCAGCCCATGGTGAGTTAACAATGTAATGTTAACAATGTGCAATTGGCAATTTGGACTTGGAGACTTAACAATATGGACTTGGCAACTCAGTAATGTGTAGTTGGCAAAATGGTAAAGTAGATGTGGACTTTTAACCTTTTGGCAAAGTGGAATTAACAAAATATGGAACATCAACTTGACAAAATATTAAAATAAGTATAATCAAATTATCAAGCAAATGGTATTCCACGTGAAGGACAATAAACAACCCCATTGAACTTTGTCAATGTCAACACAACCCCTTGCACAACATTTGCAAAGTTGGACCTATGTTATTGAAAATGTTTTTAAAAATTACATTACAATACAATTTTCATAGCATGGCTTGAAGTTGGTTTATTGTAATGGCTTGGTCTTGTAATAATGTCAACCTAGTTTCAAACTTATTTACTATAAGCAAAACTTAAAATTTTAAATTTTATGTTTTGTAAACCAAAACATGTGTTCATTAAAAAAACATGTTTCATGCAAAACGTATAATATAACTATGTAGAACCATGGAGGATGTAGCAGTGACACCTACAAAGTTTAATAAAGGTGTTTAACAATTTGTATATCATACAATTTGCACAAGTTTACCAATGGGACAATACATTGATGTTACATCAGGCAAATTTTAATTCATGAGTTAGATGGTTGCTAGTCAATTATAAGCACATTGAGCCTAATTGTTTTGCAAAGTACACCTCAAGTTTGAATTTCTTGAAATTTGTTCCTACCACTAAGTATTTAGATTTTATAGTCTTGTAATGACTAAATTAGGAGGGGTATCAAGGTTTTTTTATATTTTTAATTTGCAACATAAATGGCAAGGGCATGTGTGAAAGTAGTGCCCATATAGCTACTTGCCTTTTAAAAATGTGATTTATGTGGCTAAAAAGCAACAAAAAAATGAAAATCTGATGTATAATTAAAATGGCAAATGCAACTTATGGTTCCTACGTTATAATGTATCTTGATGAAGTAGGTTGCTTGCTAAGTTTTCATTAGAGCAATATCTCCAAATATGACTCCTTAAAATGTGGAGGCATTATCAACTCCTAGACACACAAAAATATTCAACAATTTGACCTTTAAATATACCACCAAACCTCCTCATAGCAAAATAAATTACAACTTTGATGTTAGTGGTGATCTCAATTCAACTAATCACTCGAATGTGAATAGAATAAGTACACGTTTCCAACCTTCCTCCACATAATAATGAATTGAAATTCAACTTTGATTGTCAATTATAATTATTTAATTTATAAAAATTGAAGTTGAAATTGCTTCCTTAGTGGCAATCAACACAACATGATGTAAGTTTTTAGTACCTAGCCAAGTTTTATGCATCATGGTGAAAATTTGAAAAATAATTTTCACTAATTTTTTGTAATAGATGATGGATTATGTTCTTCCATTGAAGATTTACTTGGGCTAAGTGTTTTTTTTAACATTTTTTATATGGAAAATTTTTGTCAAATAAAGGTTTTTAAAAAACCTTCAGTAAATTATTGGTGTACATTTACACAAATGCACAATTATGCTTCAATTTCAAAGTCATGATTCTTGAGAATTCTTTTAATTTTGAAGCCCAAATCATTTTATGTGATCTTTAGAATAATTCAAAGTGCATGAAATCCTATATGTTGTTACTTTTGATACTATATGTCGTTCCAAATTTCTCTCAAATTGAGTACACTATAGTGCACATTCACCCTTCAATGCTTGGATGAATTGTTAAGCACTTTCAAAAAGGTAAATAGAGATTACATTTGTTCACTCTCCATCATGTGGGCCTATCTTGAGAAACCAAATGGAAAATGAATGCAAATTGAATAAGTTTTTTTCTCTTTCTACCAAAAGACTTATAGTTACCTATTACACCACAAAATCCTTGCCCCTAAACACATACGAATGTTCATTGAACACACATTGTTTTGTCTTCAAAAAATAATATTCCCATGTTACCACACATGTAGTTGTAGTATCTACCTTCTTTGAATGAACATGCTTCCATAAGAAATTTAGTTTTGGCCTTAAAAGCTTATTGCACCCTTCAATTTTACTAGAGATTTTGCATTTCATTTAATGCACCCTCCCAACAATACCTTCCACAAATTTTGCCCAAGGTAGCTTTGTAACCCATGTGTCTTGGAAGTGATGGTTCAATCCATATTTTTTTCTTTTCTTAATATTCTCAAGGTTAACTTCTTTTTAGATTAAATCAAGAACATAATCAATATTGGGAAGTTTAATGCTTTGGCTAGAACTATCACCAAGTGTAAAAGGTGTAAACAAGACATAATTGGGGAAAAAAATTGTGCTTGAAATCCTTGGGAAGACCTAATGGTGATATGGTCTAAAACTTTTGGACCAAACAAAATTAGGTAGATGCAATGCACATGACTATAGTTGACAAGCCAAAAGTTACTAGATTTTAACACACTTGATAATAGTGATACATAGGTGATAGGACTACAAAAGAAGGTGATAGATGCACATAATGACAAGATAATTATAATGTCACAACCCTAGCCTTGGGCTCGCAACCAAGGCAAGGGCTTGCAAAGGTGCGAGTCAAAAGTGAAACCCAGGAGTCACATTTCATGCTCTTGAGAGTGTAAGAGAGTGTGAGGGAATGAACTCCCACTCCAAAATAAACTCCCATTTTGGGAATTGGAGTCCAGATGGACTCTCGAATCTTCAAAGGGCAATTGCAAGTGTTAAAATTTATTGGATTGGAAATTTTTTTATACCATTGGAAATTTCTTAGAACATAGATGTCTATTATGGGCTCGCATGACCCATTTGGGTACTTAAAATATAAGTTATGGCCAAAAAAAAAGGCCAAAAGTCAAATTATCAATTTGACTTTCAAACATTAAAAGTCAAGAATCGCCCTGATTTACTTGCATGTAGATGGCGTGCCACATACTATTGGAAAGCTCTCAACTAGGGTTACAACTTTGCTTTAGACCTCACCTCAATTGGAGGTCTACACAAAGAGTTATGGGCCTTCAAAATCAGGAGAGTCCCAATTTCTAGAATTTCAAAACTCCCAACTTGGGAGTCTCGAAACAAAATGACATTTGGGTGCAAGGCATGTGGCCAAGCACAAAGAATACTATAAGGGGGGAAGGTGGTGGCTTCCCCCAAGTCCGAACTGTAGCGAGTCTTGTGAGTTCGTGTTTGCCCATGGCTCGTTCGTGCACCAAAAGTGCTCCAACTAAGCACTAACCAACTTGTTATTTGATTTGTGCAAGTCTATGTGAATAATTGACTTGCTTGTCACTCATCCTAATCCCCATCCCAAAGCTCAAAGACACCCCTCTACCTTCGAAATGCTAAAAGCCAAGGAGCATACCCTAGCTCTTTATCCTTCCGCTGTTTTCATCTTAGACTCATAATTGAGTCTATCAAGGAGCTCGAGGGTGCTTCATATATATATTTTTAAATAACATGTGCATACAAGTTTATGGGTTGCACATTCAAGTTGCAAACATCAGGATCTAGGATGTGCACATGGCCTACATGAAATTTTAAGCACATTTATTTGAAGTGCACATGCAAGCAACAACACAATTTAAAAAATGACAAAGAAATGAAGACATTAAGTTTTTTAAATTTATGATGTGAATATAAAACAAGTTATGAGTGCTCAAACTACAAACATTGTGATATTTAAAATGCACGTACCCTACAAGAAGTATAAACTAAGCACTTTGATGGCAAGTCTTAAACACATTGAATTAAGGGGCATTACATGCAAGTAACAACATTTGTAAAAATCAACAAAGAAACAAGTAGCATGCTTACTTAATGCATAACACATGACAACATGCCCTTAAATGAAAGTACAACCTATTCAATGTTTAAATGGTAAACCTTTAACAACAAGTTGCATAGATAGTCAATGGTTGTATTATTAATTAATGAATCAAGTTGAGTTGCAAACAAAATTGATTTTGATTAAACTCCATACTTCTAAAATAGATGTTGAAAATCTTGAAAGATTATGTGACCATTGACATGTGCTTGTGATAAATTAAAATCCAAATTCAATTACAAGCTTATGATAGATTGGATGTGACTATGTGATTCACTTTGAGCTTTGGTTTTAGAGCTCACAAGTTACTAAAGTTTCAAACTCCAACCTACAACCTCCATAGTGCGATTCACTACACAAGTAATAACAATAATGAACATGCAATTTGAAACTTGTAAGGCTCAAGTTGTAAACTTGCAAGCATTGAGCAACAATTTCAAATGGTAATAAATTTTATGTTGTCCAAGAAAAAAACTTAAACATTCACAAATTAGACATAAGGTGTTAAGGACCAAGAAGGTCCCATTAGCTCATTATACTTTCACATGAACATTGGAATTTGGAATTCAAAACTTGGAAGAAAGACTAGATCTAACTAAAGCACTCAACAATTAGCTCTACAAACTCAAAGACTTAGAGTACCCCAAGCAATGCCCCTCTTGAAAGCACAAGTTGATGGCAATGGCTTGTCAAACTACATAGAGAGGGGTGCGAAAAGCAATGGTGGAAATCAGCAAAAACAACAATGACCTCCTCCTAGCCAAGGTCAGGGATCCAATGAGAGTGATGACCTAGGAAATGGCCACTATGGCAAACCCTAAACCTAGGATGCAGGAATTAGGCACATCGATCATGCAAATACACCATTAATTGGTGATGTGTCGACTTTAGACAGCCTCCCTTGCGAACTATAATTGAAGGAGATTGGAATTGGACGAATTACTTTTATATTTTAAAAAAAAAATTCAAGCTTAGAGGTAGCAGCCCCTTGCCACAGGCAGGGAACTGGCAAAAATCCACCAAATAAAGGAACCATTAAGGGGTATGTTACATTGCATAGGTGGAGTAATGTATTGACTGGCCAACCATTCTATAGGACTAAAGATACGGAAAGAGTGATTTGCAGCTCTTTGTGTGTAAACACCTAATTTAAATGAAAATTTTGAAATTTTAAATTAATGCAGGAAGCAATTTCATATTTCAAATTCTCTTTTTGAGCCGTGTGGTGTGATCATAGGCGTGCTGACTAGACAAGACCATGTCAATATAGGGAGGTTTGATGAAAATAAGGCATTCAGGGATCTCTAAGGGGCCCTAGGTTTTGTACCCAAAGCAAGAGGGAGCTAATCAAGTGAAGGACAGTAAAGGGCGGAGACGGTTGTTGCCCGCCTGAAGTCAACAGGGAGCCAATTTGGTGAAGGAGAGGATCAACGAGGGGTGAAGTTGCAATTGATAGGGTGCAGTTGGGCAGCACTTATTATGGCTAATCCACTTATGATCGGCTGATTTTCTTGTCTCATAACAGTAAGTAAGTACGTTTATGACATTTCCATAATCTGACCAATCACATTATGAGTTGACCGCCACAACGTACCATGACAGGAACTCATCCCGAGGTACATTGTACCATACAAACGCCTCCACATTAGAACAAGGACGCATTTCTATAATTCCTGTCCAAACATAACAATCCACGAGAATATCCTGACCAACAGCAACATTTGTGACCGGGTTGCTTGCATGCATGAATGTGCGCAGCTCCATGTGATAAACAGCTGCACTTCAAATACACACCAAAGTTCTGCTGGCATGTTGGAAAAACTTGCAGACCAACTCCATCAACGAGGACTTGTAAATTTCTGACCTAAGTACTCATCTCCCCAGAGTTGTTGTCATGCCTGCAAGTTTCCTACAACATACACAGATGTAACAGAACTTAGCTGGCATATGCTAGATCCCAACGGTAAATTATATTTAACGTTGGAAAACAGAAAATTTACTGCCTGTCTGGAAGAGCTCAGCCCCATTAAGTGTATTCATGGCTTCCAGAGCAATAGTCATAGAAACATGAGCACTATATTCCAATGTTGTATACTTGAACACAGGCATATTTAGCAGCCCTATAGCAGCAATTATTAGATTAGCCAAGATTGCATTAGAAGTGATTTTGGAGGTTTTCAATCTCCTAAGTGAGGGAAACAAATAGTAAAAATTGCCAAATCTAGAGACTCAACATTTGCACACACCAATAACAGATTTAGCTCCACATTGTCACCTCAAAAAAATTGAGGGAAACTCTTAGCTTGCCAACCTAGCATGACCAAGTGCCTCTAAACCCTAAACGGTCACAGCATCCAATTTTGAAGTTGGTCACTTTGGAATAGTTCTAATGCCAGGGTCAATATAGTTAGTTGCCCCTCTCGCAAGTTCAATGGCAATCTAGCCAAATGAGCCATTGATGGGGTTCACTCAAATAATTAGGTGGTTCTACTAGGTGCATCCAACATGTTGAATTGATTCCTCAAATCACTCACAAGGTGACCATGAGTCCCAACCATATAGGTCACTGGTTTGATGTTCATTGCAGTACTAGATGTAATAAGGTATTAAGTATCCAAGACAGTGTGCTTCCACATAACACCTTCCCAAACACATCTAGCTTCCAAGTCCAGAGTGCAAGCATTATTGAGTGGACCACCTTTTGCCATTTCAAAGCCTAACCTAATGAAATAATACAAAATTGTGTTTTTCAAAACGTTTAAGAATTATTTAAGGTGTCAGGTTTGAGCAGAATGTTCAAAATGTTTAAGGTTTATACCAAACATCAACATATTTTGCAAGTTGGGTCCCTGCATTTGCATTATGTTAAAGATTTTTGGGCTGATCAAGCTAAGTAACAAAAGTATGAGGGATAAGATTAACTTGGAGGTTAGCTTTAATGCAAATGCATGGACCCAACTTGAAAGTGACTTTATTTTTATTTTTGTGGATATATTATGTGAAATATTTTCCAATCTTTATGATAAGATGAATGATTTTGGATTATGAAAAAAGTCAGGACCACAACTAAGTTGAAGGATGTTTGCGCCATTAGGGATTACACCAATGTGGATGTCCATTTTTCAATACCAAAATGGTCCTGGTATTAAGGGCCCCACCGATTTTTCTTACCAGGCTAGTATAAGTATGTTTATAAATATAAACTTGTAGGGTATGAATCTAGTATGTATAAATGAATTTTGGGTTGTATATAAGGAGAATATACATATTGATTATTTTTGCATTCATATTGGGGGTATATGAGCACTGGTATAGATACATAAATCTGCCTTCAATTCACAAACAACAAATGAACTCCATTCAATTACTATAAGCTCCAAATTCATAACACTTATGCTAAACATTCACAAATGGAAACATGACAACCAAGAGAAAAGTATTATTCACAAATGAAGAATACCAAATGCAGCTGCAGTGGGTTACAATTGCCATGGGTGAAGTTGAAAAATGACAGCCTAGACTTAAATTATATCAAAGTGCAGTTGTTGTAAGCTCTATTTCACAACACTAATGCTGAGCATGCCCAAATTGAAACAGGCTAACCTGAGAAGAGTTTATATTCAGTCCATATGCAGCTGCAATAAGCCTCATTCCCTGTGTTCAATGTGGTCATTCCCAGTGTACCACACTAGTATTATTCACTATTTGTCTGTGTGAACAAAACCTCACCAAGAGGACAACCAAAGGTCTGGAGTCATTTGCTTTATTGCAACAGCAGCAGTACCAAATTAGCTGGCAACATTGAAGGATTGTTGGCTTTGTCTTCATGAATAGCACCCTGTTGAATCTGTTTGAGAGGAACAATTTGTTGAAGTCAGTGGGAAATGTAGGGAGTTTGAGTGCAGGAACTACAGATTGAGCTCGAAGTTTCTTTTTTGCAAGTAATCAACAACAATCCACCTCAATGTCTAGCAAAACCCCCACTAGGTCACTAGTCATTACAAGAGAATGCGATTTTTCTCACAAAAAGTCACTGCTCATGACATGTGTGAGGTAAACTTTGTGGTTTCATCCATTACAATGTACAACATAATGTTTATTGTGGCATAGATTACATTAAAGTGACAATTTGAATGTAGATAATGGCTCATATGGCACAAAGTAAGCAATCAAATAATTATTACCTTTCTACTGGGGATTCTGCTTGCATCTCAACTTTCATATCCCAGAGCCAGGTATTTGTGAATTCAAAATGCTTGTGATCTCTCATAGCACTTTCTGGTGAAGCTGGGAGAATTTGTCTAGTACTGAGAAAGCCAAACTTTCAAATGCAAATGCAAAAACCAAGATGGATCAAGAAAAATCCAGAGATCTCCAGCTGCATCCAAGTTACAATTCCCAAGGAAAACTCCTAATAACCCATATACATTAGGTGCTACTACATGGAATAACCTTGGAAAACTTGGGGGACACTCACCAAGACAATTTTATTACAACAATTCATGAAGGATTTGGAAATCTCACATCTGGAAGGTGTGAGAAACTGTGAAGGGTGGCCAAAGGTCAGTGATTTGATTTCACCTTATCAGGGAGGAAGTGTGGCCTGACTAGGAGACCTGTCATTCACAAATCCACAGTGTGCACCCATCTCACCCACAAAATCACTGATTACGGCATTTACAACAACCACCTCAGGGTGCTTTGCAGAGCTCTCATTCAAATTCTGATCAGTCTAGGACAGGAAAGTCACCCCATAGACAAGAACCAGTCTGTTCACCAATACTTGGTTGCACAATCCTGTGCACAAAAGAGTATAATAAAAGAGTAAAATCAAAACCCACGATTATTCAACAATCACATGGCTTCAGAGAGGGATAGGTTCACAAATATGAATGAGAACTCCAACCCTATTCAAGAATCCCAAAGAAGCCCCTTAACCAACTGTAACCTGCAGTAAGACCTTACACTCCTGATCTGTATCATTGCTTACATTTGAGAGTCTAATCAGAAAAGAGATTTAAAACCCCTTAGCCAATGAAGACACTCCATAATTACTAGTGTGTGCCCCGTGCCTAAGGCACAGGTGTCCGACCCCCCCTCTGTTCCCCCTCGTCCGTTCCCCCGCCCCACCCCTGCTGCCCCCCTTTGCGGGCCCCCCCCACCCCTGCTGGCCAGCCCCCCCCTGCGGACCCCCCCCCACCCCTGCTGTCTAGCCCCCCCCTGCGGACCCCCCCCCCACCCCTGCTGGCCCACCCCCCCTGCTGGTCTTATCTGCTGGTTTTCGGAATCCGACTGTCCGGGCCGGTTCCGCCAGTCAATTAAAACGCGGAACCGTCGTCGGACGGACAGACAGACGGACAGACACACTGTTGTAATTATATATAAGATTTCCTGTTTGTCCTTTCAGTTAACATTTTACAAGAATCTGCCCACTAAGTTGCAACATTCTGATTCAAGGGTGAATACACTTTTTACAGGTTGTTGGACTGTCATGTTCATGGAGGTTTGGAGCTTAATATTCTTACTGTTTCTAATGGTTGCTCTAAACTCTAGCCTCTCAGTCTCTTTCTGTTTCTCTACACCTGGGGTCTATGAATACAGACACAGCAAGTAGGCTATGTACTCAAGGAGAGACTACAGCAAGCATGCAGTATATCCAATAGAGGATACTTGGACACAACCCTAGACTAACTTCCAAAACTCAATGCAGACACGGGAATGGAAGCTCCCTTTTGTGTCTGATGATTGGATCAAAAAACCTAGCTTAGATCATGCCTGAGAGATGCAACCTCAAAAGACCTTAGAAATCAGGGTTCCTCAATTAGATTGAAAGCTTCTAACTATGTTCCGAGGCCTTGCAAATGCGTCCTGGCTGTTGAAATGAAGCATTTGCAAATCTACCTTCCCTGTGTCTGCTTGCAACACCAATATCCAAAGAAAACAGGCGAAGAAAAACTATAAAGAAACCGAAATGAGGCAGAAAACAGAAAGGAATCATGCAAGAAGCTGAAAACCAATTTGCGTCAGGGAATTTGTGTGGTGCAAGTAGAGGAGGCGTCAACAAACCCTATAAAATGATCCTTTGCTCTTCAAATATAAATCCAAGGTCCATGGCATGAGCAACTTAATAAAAACTTGTTACAAGACCAAAACTCTTGGGTACAGAAGACTCTTCAGCGCTTGCCGCCAGCTCCTGTCTTAGCTGGCTTGGCCTGGGGAGCACGAGTTGCCGTCTTACCGGGCTTACTAGGCTTGGAAGCAACCTCAACCTTCTTGGCCTTCTTTTCATCCTTGGTCTTCTTGATCCTCTCCTTGATCTCACGCAAGGCGGCTTCCCTGGCGGCCGCTCGCACTTCGGTCTTCTCGGTCCTTTTCTTCTGGATCACCTCCAGAGAAGCTCCCACAATGGAGCGAGAGTAGGGCTTGTTGGTGGTCCTGCGCTTCTTCTTGATAGCTTCCGCATGAACGTCCTTTTTATGCTGCTTCCGGAACAAAGCAGTCCATGTGAGCTTCGAGGGCTTCAGTCTATTGTGAAAGTACCTCTTGCACTTGCTATTCAAGAACAAAAACACTTGTGAATCACTTCTTATGAACCTGATCCCCCTGCCCGGATAGATCTTGGAGCCACTGAAACGGCAGACCTCCGTCTTGAGCACCATCTTGTCGCCGCCTTTGCTCGACTCCCACCAGCTAGCAAACCTTTAGCAGGCCAGCCAGCAGCGCCTCCTCCGCACGAAAGAAACAGACGCTTGTTTCAGTCTCCCTATTGTCTTGGCCTCCAAACCCTAACTTTTCCGTCTCCGTATTCTCTTGGCCTCCAAACCCTAGCGTTTCCGTCTCTGTATTCTCTTCCCCTCCCAAACCCTAGCTTCATCTACCGTTCTCATCCATCCACCGTCCTTGCGCACTTTTCGTGCATTATCTCCATCCCCGACCGCTCAGTGCCCACAAAGCCCCATCGTTGCCAAGCGCGACACGACTAATCAGATCAGCCTTTTTTTTTGGGCTGGCCATATATAGCCAAAAAGCTATATTAAAAATTAAGCGTGCTGAAATCATGCGCTTTTTGAGATTTTCAATAGCCATAATTCTACCATAATTTAAGAAAAATCTCCAGATTTTACACATGGTTCAAAACCGCCAAGAAAAAATGAAGGATGTTTTTAAAAATATTACTTTGATATTTTTATTCTAGCCAAATTTGGCGAAATCTTCCTGTGGATCATCGCCACTTTGGCTACAGCACAAACTTGACAAAAAGAACACTACGTCTTGCCCTGGTGAGGTTCTACCAACTTCGGGACAATGCGTGCACGCAACTGGCGGAGATTTTTCTTTCCCGAGCTCAACAAGTTTAGTCCAAAGTACAGTTTTCATGATTCATTCATGAGCACTAAGCCCTGTAGTGGAGTAGTAGTTTTGAAAGCTATGATTTTTTAGTTTGTAAGTTGGCGATGTAGTCAGTTTTTCGGATTTATTTATCTATTTATATATTTTTCGGGGTCATTGCAAAATGGAGAATTGGTTGTCAAGCGATGATGATGTTTGTATCTTGAGATTCAGGAGCATCAATCAATCAAGTCAGTCGTTGTAATTTGTTTTACAATCTCTGTCTTGAAGTGGTTGGATTTCTTGTATGTGAAGAAGTTGGTCTAAAAAGCAGAGGAATGATCGCTGATCATGTGATTGTTCTTCAGTCCTTTGCTGTGTCTTTTCACAAAACCCTTTGAGCTGACGGAGCAGAACCTGTTGTTTTGAGCTAAAATTCTCGTTTGCACTGATGTTGCGGCTTGTTTGTTGGAACACACGAAAAAATCTCTGATGCTTCCTTGGTGCTTCCTCTATCCATCTGCAGGTTGCAGGGAAGTTGAGAGAAGGGACATACAAAACATTTGCTGGTGGGGTTTTCTTCATGTGTTGTGAGGACATTTGACCATGGTAGGATGTGCCCTGTACATGCGCCGCCTATGTCCCCACAAGGCAATGGTGGCAATTCCAATTAATATCATCCATCAGCATCAGATGCAGCCCTCTTCCACATTTGCTGCACTCTTTTCCCCTCCACTATTACATGGAAGAATGTCATCTTCACATATGTCCTCATGTTCACCATCTCAGAACTCAGCCTTTTCTGGTAAAAGCAAGCATCATCCTGAATATTATTGCAGACGCCGAGTTCTTGTTCTCTGCTCTACCAGTATAGGAATTGGTGGATTCTCCTCAGATTCATGGGACAGAATTCCAAATGTAAGCAGTTCCAAACTTCCATTTTGACTGAATGCGGGGGTTTTAGGATTTCTTAGCAATACACAACTAAGGAAAGAGAGGGCTGTGAGCTTGGCTTGTGGAACTAGATACGTTTTTCTCTCTTTCTAAATTATTATTATTATTATGGGGCAGAGAATGTTAGAGAGTTTCAGGTTTCATTTTATCAAACAAAGTCAATTCAGTTTGAGTTTGATATTCTCTCTTTGATCATCCAGTTATTTCAAACCATATACTCATATCTTCATCTTTTTCTTCTTCTTGGGTGCCAAGTGTGCAATAACATAACAAAAACCCAGGGAATGTAAGACCTCTTGGATAGGGTACCATAGAGATTCAATAGAGTTGAACAACAGATTGCTGACAATTAAGACCAATTTTCTTAGCAGACATCTGAAGGCAATTCGAATGCGATTCCTTTCCCTGGAAAACCTAAACAGCCTGAGAAAAAAAGGTATATTGCAGGAGTTGACCAAACAGACCGAGTGGATCCTTGGTTACTGGCAGACAAAGACAGCCGCTTTGCAGAGTTCAATGGTGTTCAGATTCACTTCAAGCTTTCAGAACCTTCCGGTTTTCTTTCGTAACCCTCTGCTTTCACTTTTGTCTTTACTCCCTTACCTTGCCCTTGTGTTGTCAGAACAAACTAGAGGCTACAATACTTTTTTTCATCTCCATGCCTCTGTTGTACTTCACTTTCTCTTTGTATTGTCCCATGTTTGTCTCTAGATGCAGGATTCTGTGGCTTATATGTAATAGGAACTGGTGATTGATCAGACCTAGCCAAGCAATGGATGGTGGCAAGCTAGGTCTGACCTATGGCCATTATCTGACATAATTGACACTGGGGAGATATACTGCCACATCACTAGGAACTTTGTAGACTATTGGCTACACCTTACAATGTTCTATGTGCCCATTGCACACATTTGATCTTAATAGTTTGACCCTTAGGATGTAGGGCGGAATCTCTCCTGAGTGACAATTACATAGCTCATATGCATCTGCATTGTCTTGATTTTAAAGCAACTTCTAACTGCCTCATTTGGGACTTTGACATTTTCTGCAGAGTCTGATGCATCAGCCAATGATTCAGAAGAACACAAAAAGTTGGGAATCTCTGCAAATAGGCTACCAGCTATTCTCTTGCATGGCTTTGGGGCATCTTTGTTCTCATGGGAGAGGGTACTGAAGCCACTTGCATCTGTTATTGGCTCTAAGACACTGGCATTTGATAGGCCTGCATTTGGCCTCACTTCTCGCCCACAGCGCAGAGGTTTGTTTCTGGCTCTTTTTACCTGGGGAGTGAGGTTGTGATCGCTTTGTGGCTGTTTTGGACTCTACTGACCTAGGCCACGGAATACAAAACAGAGATGCATATAGATGGAGAATCAGATTAGTCTCTTGGGTCAGAGCCCTGCTCACCTACAGATCTAGTTTGCCTCAAATTCTGTTGTTTTCTTAACCAATCCTTAACCAAACCACTCCTTATAAGTAAGGTGCAAGACTCCACTGTTTTTATGCTCAAGGTTTGCATCTGAATGTTTTGTGCAGTGGGAAAAGGCAGGCCAGATGCAAATGCTTCACCAGATCTTAATCCTTTTAGCCTGGAATTTTC
Organism: Sphagnum contortum; assembly: GCA_963920785.1. Taxonomy (NCBI): domain Eukaryota; kingdom Viridiplantae; phylum Streptophyta; class Sphagnopsida; order Sphagnales; family Sphagnaceae; genus Sphagnum; species Sphagnum contortum. The sequence continues at coordinate 15,216,183 of OY987279.1, read as the reverse complement.
TGCTGCAGCCACACTTTCATTCATTGATTTTCTGCCAGCAGATAAAGCTGTCCTTATTGGGTACATCCAAACCTTGACAGTGTATATTGGTCTTGCATCTGCACAATGGTATTTCCATGTTGTAGCATGGTTATAGCAACTATGAGGTCTATTAGTCCTGAAACAACTGTGCCTTATTGGCAATCACACCTCTTTGAATGAAGAAGATTAGTCACTATCATTAGTGCTGAATTGAAGTTAGAGATTATTCTTGTCATGAAAAGGTTATAGAGTTGTGGCTTTGATGGAGTCTAGGCCAGACATATTTACACCTCTGATTGCATATGCCAAGTAACTGATAAGTAGCCACATGTCGTGTCATAGAAAATCAGGTTCAGTGTTTGGGTTCAGGGTTGGAAGCCATGTTATATTTTACTCAGACTAGGATGAATTCTGAGGTGGGCAGACACTCAGCAGGATGCATTGTGGCATTGCAAGCATATTTAGATGCACCAGAGCGTGTAGCAGGTCTTATTTTGTTGGCCCCAGCCATTGCTGCACCCATTCTTCTTCAAGAGCTGCAGGCAGCAGCTGCATTGCCTGATCCAGGTATCACAAATGCTGATTTTAGAGACCCTATATTAACCTGAAATTCTGACTTCAGTTGAGTCTTGCAGATAAGACTTACATCTCTGTCTGACCATATTCACATACCCAAATCAGTTACTCAACTCTCAATATAAGATCGTAGGATGCTGGCAGCAGTAAACTCATTCATATTTGGACCTGTTCTGAACTGATCCATTGCACATCTAGTACAATGCTAACAGAAGAACTGATGGTTTGCTGTATGGATAGTCACAGAAGAGTTTTGGAAGACACTTAAATGGCTTGTTGTAACTGATCAACTGTTTATGTATACAAAGTTTGTCCATAATGACAGTGCATTGTTCTGGTCTACACAGCTACAGAGCCCAGCAGCCAGAAAACTGGGTCTCATACAGGAAAGCAGCTGAGACTGTTGCTGCAAAGTGTGTTGTCTAAACTGCGGTCCGCCCTATACTGGGCCCTATGTCAAGTGGTGAACTTGCTACGAATTGTGAAAACAGCAATTCAAGCAGTGCTTACGATACTGGTGCCAGCAAAGATTGCTGCATCAACAAAAGCTGTCTTTCATGCTGGGTATGAAAAGCTGTTGATTGCAGCATTTCACTCAGCTCTGGCCATTTGGGTGGTAACTTCCCTGCTCCACACTGAATATATCAAAGTGCTACTGTGAAAACCTTAATTGGTGTGCACATGAGCAGTGGGAAGATCATCAAGTTGATATGGCAATGATGAATTTGTCTTACTAGGTCAGGGCCATTGTTTTTATTGAACAGATTCGGATAATAATGGACAAGCTAGGGACACGAGCAGTACGACTGGCATGGTATGACTCAAAGAAGGCCAATGAATATGTGATCAATGGATACACTAAGGTAAACTCTCTCTCACCCAATGTTATTCTTTTAACATCTGACCTTTCACTTACCTAAGGCATTTTTAGTCATGTTCTCAATACTGAATCATTTGGGTGACAAATTACAGATGATCAGTCAGCAGTTAGGTTCAGGATAGGTGAGAAAGGGTGAGGGTTGACAATCTAAAACTTGTCTTTCTTCCAGATTATTTGTATCTGAGATAAAGGACTCCATTTGGAATCAAGTCCAAGGCTTGGGTTTAGGAGCTTAGTTCAGGACTGCAGACCAAAATTGTCCTGACTATCCTGATAGCTGTTGTGATTTTTTGCAAGTTGTATTGAAGCCAGGGAGATCTAACAAACAAGCATTGCTTGAATTTGTGTTGGCCTGCTTGTTATCCCCTCAGAACAGCAGTTTAGGGCTTTTTGTTGTGAACTGGAATCCAAAAGTTTGCTGATTATATTTGTTGGGTGTTGTGTTGCAGCCACTAAGATGTAAAGATTGGGAACAAGCATTGCTTGAATTTACGTTAGCCTTGCTGATTAGCCCATCAGTTCGCATGCAACAGCAGGCCCCACTGACCCAACGCTTAAAAGAAGTGACCTGTCCAGGTAGCATGCCCCTTTGATCCCTGGATGTTGGAGTTCAAAAGATTCAAGATTCTTGTGACTGTCATATGCACTAGATCTAGTATGCATCAAGAAATACCTTTTTTGTCCTCTCAACTAACATTGACTGAAGGCAGAGAATTTCTCTTTGTGAGATATGGTTTGTTGGTTGATGGTCATGTGTGATGAGGCTTGCAAATGCCATGGTGAGAAAAGTCTTACTGGATTCAATGATACTGGTTGTGGCAGTTCTTGTAATAACGGGTGATACGGACCAATTAGTGCCAGCATGGAATGCAAAGCGGTTAGCAAATGCTCTTCCACATGCCAAATTTTCCCTAATTAAAGAATGTGGACACCTACCACATGAGGAAACACCTGATGAGTTTCTCGCTCTTGTCAAAGATTTTTTTTCACAGATTGTCTCGACAGATGCCAAGACAGAGACCAGCTTTGCCCCAACCTGAACCCAAATTGGTTAGGTTGACTAGCCCACACTTGTTCATGGCTTGAATTCTTTCTCATGTCTCCTTAAAATTTGTTTGTCATCTCAAAGGTGTAGGATGTTAATTTTTCAATGTCAAGGAGCCATTGTTCAAACCTTTTTTCCTACTTGGAATCGTGTAAAATATGCTTGATGGAGTGACAAAATGTATTGGATTGTTGTCAAAGTCATGTTCTGTTCAACATCATCAACTGTTCCTTTGACCTGATAAAACCACTAATGATTTAAAACATAGCGGAAGAGTGCTTAGTTCACAGGACTGGGTACAGGCCATTGTGTCTCTGAGGAATTTGGGCAAGCTCAAATTTCTGAACAGGCAGCACATTGGGCTCAATGGCCGGCACCTGGCATGCTGCACAACATGTCACTTTTCATTTTCTACGGAATGGACATGTGGATTTACAGAATGGGTGTCTGGATATATGGAATGGGACTGTGGATTGTCAACAATAGGCTGATTCTGATAAAGTGGGTCTATTTGAGTGGAACCAGAACTGAGATTTTTGGAAAAAAAAAGAAAAGAAAAAAGACTAGAACCAAAGGGTTAACTCCTAGTTCCAGTCTGGGGTAGCAAGAACTGGACCAGAACTATGTCTGATTTTCAGAATTGGAACCCAAACTGAAACCAGAAGTTTTTTTTAAAAATGGATTCACAATTGCATTTAAATGTGGAACTAGAGTTGAAATGGTTCTAATTTATTTTTCAGAACCAGAACTGGAGGTTTGGCATAGAAGTAAAGAACTGGCCAACAATGATTTTTACTTTAAGGAAGAGGTTTGAAAGTTCCCAAGTTTGTTGGCCTCACCTACTAAGGCAAGGATATTGTGTTTAGATTCATTATAGAGTATAGTAGCTTAAGGGATTTTGGCCCCTACTAGGTAATAATAGGTCTATTTTTACAGGAGGGATTTTCAAATATGATATTTTGGCTTTTGTTGAAACTGGAGATTAGTTATAGAGTTGTAATATCTTTGAAGGATTTTTTTTTCTTTTAGAGGACCTTTTTGAAGATTATATTTTTGCATGGTGAAATATTTGAGTTTCCATAATTCTTCTTTTGCCCTAAGATACTTTTTAATGTAAACGGCAAGGCCACGGTATGACACACCCTATGTTCATTCAGTTCCTCTTTGTGCCTAGTATGCCATGATTTGTCCCACTGACCACAATCCCCAACAGAAATTAATCCCTACTACTCTAGCCTGTGCCATTGGCCCAAGTGTGAACACATTCAGGCTCAACTGACATTTCCTCCCAAACCCAATTTTTTTTTAGTTTGTTTGAATTTCCAGCAACAAAATTCACTCAAAACTCAATATCTCTCACATCTTATTAGCTCTGAAAATTGTGAAATAAAGTCTATTAAATCTGACTCTGACTCGCTGAATGCTTTCCAACAACACCAAGAATGCCCCCAAATTCCAACGCAGTCTTCAACTTTGATTTTGTTTAATTTTGATGAAAAAAATGGTTCAATAGTCAATATCTTCCAAACTGTAGCGTCAAAGAGTCTCAAACCAATTGGATGCACCCCTACTCATCGAGAGCTTTTTGAATATACCAAGAATATGGCATGAAGCACCGTGGTTTGGGAGATCCCAGCATGACAAACAAAACAAACTACCTTGCTTCATGGATAATAAGTTCATCATAGATAAGTAGGTTGGGGGTTGGTAACCAATAAGTAAGTAAGTACTTAAATAGGTTAGGGGTTCATAACACATAGAGAGGTAAGTAAATATGATAGGGGTTCATAATACATAGAGAGGTAAGTAAATAGGTTTGGGGTTGATAACACATACATAGGTAGGTAGGAAATAGGTGGGTAAGTTGTAAATATGTAAGGGATAGGAAGGATCAAGATTGATAATTGGTAGTACATAAATAAACAAGTACATAATATGTAAGTAGGTGTGTTGGAAGGTTTGTTAGGGATAAATAGGTTGAGGTTTGGCAATTAATAGGGAGGTAAATAGGTAGGTCATGTAACATTAAAAATTTAACTAAATTTATATTTATATAATTTCAGAAATCATTTCATTGAGAGATTTTTTTAATTAAACTTTAATACAACTATTATATTTGAATTTTTTCCAAATAAAAATATGTAATTTTATGTAATTTTCTACCATTTGGAATTTTAAAATTTTAAAATTCAATTAAATGCAATCTCAATGAACCAATAGTAATTTAAAATATTTTAAACTAATGTGATACACTATAAAATTTGAAATTAAAAAGCATTAATTTTTTAATGATGATATTAAATCTGTACATATGTGATCAATTTCAATATAAAATCAATTCATTATGTAATAAGGTTATAATGCACAATAGTTTTAAAATATGTGTTATTTATTTTGTGATGATATTTTTTATCATCACATGAAGTGATAGTTGGATGGTAAAGGCCTTGGGTTGTTGTTGAAAGAGTGAAAGTTAAAATCTCAATTTGGACACATCATGATTATGACATCATCACCATGATTTAACATGGGTTTGACAAACAAACAAAAATCAGCTCAATAATAATAAATAATTGTGCATTGGATTCCCAAGCCTAGCATAAATTTGAACTTGTGAATAGTTCAATTTTTTAAATAAAAACTTTCAAAGGCATCATTAGTACTAGTATTATTATTATTATTATTATTATTATTATTTTAATATCCAAAATTTTACTGTTTAATTTATTTTTTAAATTATTATTGCCGCATCAACTAGTGGTTTCAGTTATTTCAATTGTTTTCGTTCAGTTGTTTTGATAGTCATTTTCAATATTTTTAGTTAAATAGACTTAGTTTGACTTTTGTCATAAATTTAAGGTTACCCAACCCTAAATCTAATTCATCTTTAAGTTGCTTAGTATGCAAAATGTGCATGTGTTCTAGTTGTCTTTTGTTAATTTGAAAATGATAGAAAGAGGGGAAAATGAGGATCATGACAAAATGAAGGGAAAAGACAAGGGACAACTTGTCGTTGTTAAGGAGGAGAAAATAGGCAGGATGGCAACTAGCAAGAAAGTACAACAAAGACATGTAGGGAAAGGGTTATAGAAGGAGAAGAAAAAAGCAAAGGGAAAGGAGGTTTGGTTTGCATTAGCATGAAAATTTTGGAGAAACACAAGAAATAAAGCATTGGGGAGGGAGGTTGCAAGAACGATGTGCATAATAAGAAACAATTTGTTGGGTTGTTGCCATGGATTTTTGGGGATCAGAATGCATCTTAGTTTTAATTAAACCTTGATGAAAGCCAGAAAGGGAGGAAGATAATTGGATAACGAAACCTCAAATAAGAACCAAGAAAGTAAGGTTGGGTTATAAATGGTTATGGATGCATAAGTGATAGTAAATGTTAATTGATCCAAAATCAGAAATTTCCAATGTTTGTTAAGAATCCACTTAATAAACCCCTTGGTAAAATTGCCAAGGCAAAGGAGAAAAAACCCACTATTAGGTTAAGCAAATAGTTATCCTTAATATTCTAGGGTTAATATTGTACTCAATAGGGACATTGGCAACCCTATTGCCAACAAGTTGTGTTGGGACTTTTTATATTATAATGAAAAAATTAATACAGTTAAATTGTGAGAATTTCATGAATATTGACAATTTTGGAAACTTGAGGTTGGTCACCTAGTCAATTGGCAATAATTGTTGGTCCATAAGTCATAAGCTAAACCTCAAATATTGATTGTATTTTTGGTGTAGTTTATGTTCAAGTATGGAAGATGGAAGTACAAAGGTTGAAATTATTAATGGATCTAATAGTAAAGAAAGGTTCCAATCTTAGACCTTAATTGCAAGAAAAAGGTAAAGTAGGAACTTATTTCACCTTATAAGATATGTATGTCTTATATAGCATATGGATGCTTACAAACCATTTGACCAAGATAGGAGGTAAACATAAGTGCAAGTGTAAACCCTAATGTGGCATGATGATTTCCAAATTGGAAAAAAAAACACAAAACATGTGAACTTGGATAAGGTTTGAGCAAACATTTTTGTGAATTTCTAACTATTAATTATGAGATGACACTTTAAATGGAAAAGTGAAAGATTGTGAAGGTGTGCTGACATTTTTGGTGGAGGTAAACTTTTGGCTCTAGGATTTTTTATTAGCAAGTTAATGAATAACTAAAGGAACTAAAACATATTGAAGCTTTTGGAAGAAGGAATGCAAAGAGATTGATACTAGATAATAGCAAAATTTGATATGAAGTTCCATTAAACATAAATATAAATGATTTTTTTATGAAAATTCTGAAAAAAAATTGGAGGTACAAGTAGATTAAGAAGAAAATGTGTCTAGGCACTTGGGAGGGAGGGATCGCTTGGTGCTTTCTTGTGTACTAGAAGTAGGTACTAGCAATTACATATGGACATCATTTATATAGATGCAAATGGAATGAAGACATATTCTAAATAACTGTAAAGAATTTCCATGATAAATTTTCTCACCTCTATGCAAATGACATATGAAGAATTTCATCTAGTGGCTATTCCACTATGCATTTAATTTATTCCTTTGAGAAATCATGATTCTCATGCATGGTGGGAATGAGGTTGGTTGGGTAGCATATTAAAGAAAGAAATGACAATTTGTGAAAATGTTGAAAGGATAGGCAAGGTTTTGTGTGTATGTCGATTGATTCATATTGTTACAATAAATCATTGCAACATTTTGAAAATGTTTGGTGCATCAAACAATGCATGTTGTTTGGGGTGCATTTAGATTAAACTTCAAAACAAATCAAAACATGTGTTCTAATTTAATGAATGAAAGGTTAATGCATTGTTCATAAGGCACTTCCAAATTCTATCATGGGGGGAATCTAGAAGGGTAGAACTTAAATGGCTCCAATTGCAAAGTATGGTGATTACAATTTAGTCAAGAAGTCTCTTAATTTCTTTTTGTTTTTACACACCTCATTTTGCATGAAGTTTTGAAGTGTTTAATAATATTTTTCATGTGGCTATTAACGGTAAAAAATTGTCCTATGTTGGTTAAATACCATGGATGTTAGGAGGAGGTAGTACCATCATTGAACCGTAGTTAGAATTAGATGGTAAAAGAATCTCAGGAGAATTTTAGAATAAAAATATTTTGTAACAGTATTACCATCAATATAATGAACTACCTTCATGGACATAACAATCCAAATTTAATTCTACGAGGAATTCCAATAAAAGTAAAATTAGTTATTAAAAAAATATTTTAGTTTAGTTCGCTTTAAAAGGCATCTTAGTAATTAACTAAAGGGTGAAGCCATATAGGTTAATTAATCCAAGTGAATAAGGGATGGATGGATTTCTTTTAACTAGGACGTGTGGAATGGATTATGATAAGGAGATCTAGGAAAATAAAGGTTCAACCTTTGTGTGGTGAGCATCCTTTTTAAGTCCTTATTTATTTATTGGGAGGAGTGAAGGATTTCATTAAGAGATGAAAATATTAGAAGATTAAATGATTAGATTCATTAGTTTTCATGAGTCATTAGCATTAAGAGGATGTTTGTGTGTGACATTCTTGTGTGAAAAAGAAAGATAATAATATGGAAGAAAGTTGTATTTGCCTTTATGTAATGGAGAATGGTTGAAATTATATGGATTCTAATGTTTCTTCTTAGTATTTATTTTACTTAAAATGTGATAAAGGAAGGGAAAGTAGTTCATATCAAGTTTATATATAGTTTTGTTACTTTTATGTATTAGTTCTTCTTTTCTTCTATAAACTAAAAACATCATCTACTTTTTATTCTAGTTTTGGAATAGAAAGTGCATTTTGCCATAGGATGGTAGCTATCATTAGGAGGCAGTAGTAAGGAGATAGACATGAAATCTGGGGTTTGCAAGGAAGGTAATATTGTTATAGATGATAGACAATAGCCACAAAGGGGTTTGTGGCTAGTGCATACAGTAAACACTAGTTACAAAGGATTTGTAGTTGTTGTAGACAATACAAGCATCAACTACAAAGGGTTTATAGGTGCTACAGATGATAGATAATAGTTATTAGAAGGTTACATGCAGTTGGGGGTCTTCTTTCAAGTCTAAACCCTAAACCCTAAACCCTCTACAAATGACAATATGTGCATGAACATAACTATTACATGACGGTAGCTACTACATGATGGTAGTTGCACGACGGTAATTATAGCAAGATGGTAGTTGCTACAAGACAATAATTATAACAAGATGGTAATTGTTGCAAGACGACATGTAGACAATAAACAAGTCTTATTATCATGTGTTTTCATCTTTGTTCTTATTCCTTTTTTTATTTGGCAAACCTTTCCTTTAATGGTAACTAGGTTAATGAATTCCACGATTTAACAATGGATCAAACAAACTTTTTATCTATGTGACCATGTGCATATCTTTGTTTAGAAGGATGTGAATATGCTTGTGGGGTGAAAACATGGTAAACTATATTTGGGTGAAAGCATGAAATAAAAAGCTAAGGAGTGCATGGAAACTCCTTAAAAACTATTTTTTGAAAATTTGAAAAATCACCATTTGAACATTGTCAAAAAACATATATTTTTAAAAACAAATTCTTGTACTTTCAAAGTTGCAACTCCAAAAAATTTCATGAAAATTCACCACATTTCTATAGTCCTTTTATATGTTTAAAACACTAAAAAAAAAGCATGTGGACAAGTGGTTTTTTTGTATCAAAAGTCATTTCACTACTACCAAAGTGGGGTGCAATTTATTAGCTTAAGTCCTTATGGAACCTTAAAAATGAAATAACTTCATTGCATTTCATTGATTTCACCCTCATGAAAGTTATTTCACTATAATATCACTATGTAAACATCATGTTTCACTACTAGTTTACATAATTCACTATTACAATTTATTATAACAAATAGGTTTATTGTTATGTTTTAAAAATATATATATCTATGCTACTTTATGATATACCCTATATTATTTTAAGTTACTTTAGTTATTCTAACTATATTTTATGTTATTATAGGCTAACATAAATAATTGTACCCTAAATTATTATATGTTATTTTATTTTAAAGTATCTTAATTGGTTTATTATAAGCTTTTAAGTTATTTAAAATTAAATTATTCAACTAATTTTAGGTTATACCTTAAATTATTTTATTAAAAATTTATATATGTTATTTCAAATTATATTTTAAATTATTCAAGGCCATTCTACTTTATGTTATTATAAATTATTTTATCCTAACTATAATAATTTAAAATAATTTAAAATAATTTAAAACAAAATATAATGACCCAAGGTACAAATAACTTATAATAGAAAATAATAACCTATGAAAAATAATTTAAAAACCCTACAATATAATAACTACCAATAACCTATGATATTATAATATAAAATGTCAAACAATAATTTATAATATAATAAGCACCAATAGATGTAATATAACATATAATAACGAACAATAATTTATCATACAATAACCAATAATAACCATTAATAAAATGGCCATCAATAACCACCAATAAAATAGCCACCAATAGCCATTAATATAATAACAACTATAAACACCAATATCCACCAATAAAATATCCATCAACAACAATTAATATAATTACCACTAATAGTCATTAATAAAATAACCACCAATAATTCATTTATAGAATAACCATTAGTAGAATAACCACCAATAGCCATTAATGGAATAACCACTAATAGCCATTAATAGAATAACAACCAATAGCCATTAATGGAATAGTTAATAATATCCATTAATAGAATAACCACCAATAGCCATTAATATAATAGCCACCAATAACTATTGAAAGAATAATCACTAATAGCCATTAATAAAAAGCCACCAATAGCCATTATTAGAATAGCCCCCAATAGCTATTGATAGAATAATCACTAATAACCATTAATAAAAAACCACCAATAACCATTATTAGAATACCCACCAATAACCATTAATAAAAAACCACCAATAACCATTATTAGAATACCCACCAATAACCACTAATAAGATAACCACCAATAGCCATTAATAGAATAGCCACCAATAGCTATTGATAGAATAATCACTAATAATCATTAATAAAAAACCACCAATAGCCATTAACAGAATACCCACCAATAGCCATTATTAAAATACCCACCAATAACCATTAATAGAATAACCACCAATAGCCATTAATAGAATAGCCACCAATAGCTATTGATAAAATAATCACTAATAGCCATTAATAAAAAGCCACCAATAGCCATTATTAGAATAGCCACCAATAGCCACTAATAAGATAACCACCAATAGCCATTATTAAAATAGCCACCAATAGCCACTAATAAGATAAGCACTAATAGCCATTAGTAGAATAACCACAAATAGCCATTAATAGAATAGTCACAAATAGGCATTAGTAGAATAACCACCAATAGCCATTAATAAAATAGCCACAAATAGGCATTAGTAGAATAACCACCAATAGCCATTAATAAAATAGCCACAAATAGGAATTAGTAGAATAACCACAAATAGGCATTAGTAGAATAACCACAAATAACCATTAATAGAATAGCCACAAATAGCCATTAATAGAATAACCACCAATAGCCATTAATAGAATAACCACCAATAGCCATTAATAGAATAACCACCAATAGCCATTAATAGAATAACCACCAATAGCCATTAATAGAATAACCACCAATAGCCATTAATAGAATAACCACCAATAGCCATTAATAGAATAACCATCAATAGCCATTAATAGAATAGCCACAAATAGGCATTAATATAATAGTCACAAATAACGATTAATAGAATAACCACAAATAACCATTAATAGAATAGCCAGAAATAACCATTAATAAAGTAGCCATTAATAGTCATAGTAAAATAACCATCAATAGCCAGTAATAAAATAACTACAAATAACCATTAATAAAATAACTACAAATAACCATTAATAAAATAACTACAAATAACCATTAATAAAATAACTACAAATAACCATTAATAGAATAACCACCAATATCCATTAATAAGATAACCACCAATAGCCATAATAAATAGCCACTAATAGTCATTAATAAAAATAACCACCAATAACCATTAATAAGATAGCCACCAATAGCCATCAATAGCCATTAATAAAATAACCACTAATAACCATTAATATAATAGCCACCGATAACTATTAATAGAATAGTCACCGATAACCACCAATAGAATAACCACCAACAAAATAACCACCAATAACCATTAATACAATAATTATTAATGGCCATTAATAAAATAACCACCAATAACTATTAATAGAATAATCATTTAAAAAAATTAATAGTCACAAATAGAATAAGTACCAATAGCCATTAATAACCACCAATAGCACTAATAAAATAACAAACAATAGCCATATATTAAAATTGCTTAGGATTACCAAAAATAATCTAAGGTGAAATAATTTACAAGAGACAAAAATAACTTAACATGAAATAACTTATAATAACTTAAAATTGCTAATAATAACATAAGGTGAAATATCCTTTAATAGCCAAAAGTAACTTATAATAATTACAAGTAATTTAAATTGATATAATTTACAATAGTTAAAAAAACTTACAATAGCTAAAAATAGCCTAAAGTGAAATAAAGAAAAATAGCCAAAAGTAACTTAGAATAACCAAAAGTAGCCTAAGGTGAAATAACCAAAAATAACAAAAAATAATAATAATAGCCATAAATAGTCGTAAATAATGTAGGGTGAAATAATTTAAATTATGAAAAATAGTTATATAATAATTGAAAGTAGCTTAACATAGGTAGTATTATTATATTGACAACAAAAATTATTCATTTATTTGATTTTTTTTTTTCAAAAAAATGTTCATGGAAATGTTATTGAATAATGATATTCAAATTTTTTTTTGTTCAAATGATTTTAAACTTTCAAAAGGAAATAAATGTAGTTATGTACATTATTGAAATTTTTAAAAAAAAAACTTGAATCATTTCAGTTGAATAAAATCTCAATAAGATATGAATTTTCAAAGTTTATGTTTTTGTAATGTTTAAAATGAAGTATTTGATAAATAAAATGTAATGTGACATATTATCATAACAAGTGGGGTGGATTGATGGTAAAGGTGTTTGCATGCAATCCAAAGGTCAAGGGATCAAACCTCATGGGTGGTGTTATGTGTGGTCAACAATGGTATGTTGATCGAATATTCTTTTATCGAATTCTTAGAATATGTGCATGGTTGATTATGTGGCCTACTTACTTATTTAAATTAAGTTTTTAACCTAACGTACATAATGACATGTGTCAATAAATAATAGGTTTTAAAAATCATGAAATGATCAATAATACTATATATTAAATAATTAAATTGATTTCCATACTGGTTAGTTAATTAACTATCAAATGAATGGTTTGGTAAATTTGTATTTCACTTGAAAGTAACCTTGTTTCACTAGGTACTACTGAAACAAGTCATCGTCCGTAACAATTGGTCCCTATTCATTAAGGAGTTAAACAATTTCATTAGGTAAAAATGTCCAAATTCATTCAAAATCTAGTGAAATCTAAAGTGAACTAGGGTGCCTTTCCTAATAGTGTTTTCCCTCATCAAATGTTCACCAAATCATTTCAATTTCAGTAGAAGAAATCTTGTCCATTTCGACCATCATTTTATAATTACAATATGAATATTGTCAAAACCTATTACATTTGCGACTATGATATTTATAATCCTATGTGTCCATGCAATTGCAAGTATATGCAACATTTACAACTAAATGATGGGTCCAACTAACTATTAGTTGAAAATGTAATTGCATGATGCAACTACAAAAGATTTAATTTAAAATGTAGATGAAATTTTGATATATTTTGTTCATTATCTCCAAATCGAAAACCGAAAGGCCCTTATTCTTCTCGACAACACTCCTTGTCATCTAGAAATGGAATTTCCTATGTCAAGCTTGTTTTCCTTCCACCAAACACGACAACAAGGACCCAACCTTTGGACTTTGGAATCATATAAAACTTTTAAGGTTAAATATTGCAAGATGTTTTTTGAATTTCATTTATCCCATGAAGACGTGATAGCTTTAGCTAATGCTATAAAAAAGGTAAATGTTGGTGATGCCATTAACTGGGTCTCTCAAAGTTGGGACCAAGTCGTTGCTTCAACCATTAAAAACTACTTCCGAAAGGCAAGTTTAAACGAAGATGCAGTAAAACCAGAACAAGATGACTAACCGGCTCAAGATCAAGAAGAAATGTTCCATCTTGCTAAAGCAACAGGAATAGAAGTGGAGAAAGAAATTGTAATTGAAGATATTATAGCTTTTGATACTTTGGATGATGGTTGGGAAGAAACGATCTTGTTTGCGCCACAGGTGGAACTTGAGATTGAAGAGGAAAAACTAATTTCTACCCAAGCCAATAGTCACAGAAGCATTAAAAACACTTCAAATTTTTTCAGGTTTTACAACAGCTAAGTAGTTAGATGAAGTCATTCCACTGTTGTCACAAATGCGCAAGCATCTCATAAAACATCGAATGCAAACGTCCAAAATTGTGACAATCGATCGATTCTTTCACAAAACCCAATAAAACACCAATTTAAACTGTCACTCTTAGAATGAACACCTTCTTACTTTGAACACTTTGAACTAAACATAGGGGTATTCAATCCAAGCAAGTTTCACTGTATATTAATTTGGTTAACCACCTAGCCTACTTGCTATGCTTATTTAGTTACCCATTTAACCATTTACCTAACATATACCTACCTATGTCTTACCTATGGCCTATACCTACTTATCTTCTACATATTTACTTACCTATATAACTATTCACCTACCTAGCCTCTACTTATCTACCTACTTACCTACTTAACATTTACATATTTACCACCTATCTACCTATCTATTTATCTACTTACATACTTTTATGTACCTACCTACTTACCTACATATCTACTTTTATACCTACCTATATTTTACATAATTAAATATGTATATTTAAAAACAAAAGTAAGTAAGCATGTGTACCTATTTATCTACCAATTAAGTACCTATTACCTACTTATTGACTTTCAAATTGTTGACAAAAAATTTCATTGAAATTCAAGGAAACATGTTAAATGCATTTGGTATCATATTGTTTTACAAAGTGGTGTGGTGGTTTGATGGTCAAGACATTGGTTTGGAACAAAGGAAACCGATGCAATCCTCCTTACCAACATATACTATGTGGAGTATGTATATTTGTATATATATACCTTGTACATGTGTAAATGTATAATACCTAGGTGGGTTATGAATAGGTATGTAGAAGGTCATGGTGAATAGGTAGGTCATGGGTGGGTGGGTGGGTAAAAACATATTATTTATTTATTAATTACATTTTTGTTATTTCAAATTTGGGCTATTTTTAAATTAATTTTTTTGGCTATCCAATTTTTTGTCCAATTTGATTAGTCAAGAATATCATCTTATGGTTAATAAAGAAAACCACCATTCAAGTTGGATGTGGTCAACTTGATTTGACCAGTATGACCAAGTGGTCAAATGTGACCAAATGTTAAAATAAATGGTTTTTGGTTGGATATTCTAGTAAAATAATACCTTTTTTTATAGTGCAAGGCCTTCTTGCGGCTTCAATTTTTGCATGTTTTTTATGAGGGTTTCACACTCTAGGGCCTCATGCTATGCTGTTTCAAAGTGAAGATTCTTCAATGCCAATCCATTTATGGATTATGTAGAACAAGCGAAGACAATCCGAGGATGATAAAATTTATTAGATATGAAATGACATTGAAAACAACCTTGCTAGTGTGGGAACCAATGGTAACATCTAATGGTTTGGTTTCATGGGTGATTGGTTTTCATGAAAAATTTCAATTGACATTGGTGTGTTCTTTTCTAGTAAAACCAACTTGTATTGTTGCACCAACTCCTTGTTCATAAAACATGTTGATGCATTAGAATCAAGAAATGTTTAGGTCTCCATCATCATAAACTACTACATTTGACAATGATTGGTACTAAGAAACGTGGTGCTAGGTTTGAAGATAGGTTGAAACCATTTTCATTACATGATGCATCAAGGTCCAAATTCATGGTCCTTATTAAAATTCGACATGCTCATTTTTTGACTCCTATAATTATGGATTGATAACAAAGATGGTGCGTACTACATGTGGTCCATGTTTTTTTGTACATTCACGAGCAACATGACTTGGTTTTCCACAATACAAAAAATAATAATTTGTATGTTGGTATTACTTCTTTTGCTCCATGAGGGGCTTGAATTTGTTTTATCAATCTACATGGGGTTGTCCTTTGGTGAGGTTGTCAAATGTTGGGTTGCGATTGTAGGTGGAAAACTCCTTTGTGTTGTTGATGTGGGTTCATGGCATCTCTCTTGTCAACGTTTGAAAAACCTGTTGTCACATTGAAAAACTTGTGCAATGGCTTAACTTAATGTTGAAGGGTTTGGCAAAGTGAATAATAAATCCTTCACATCTCCTTGTAACCCAAATTGGAATTGATTTATGAACGTTACTTCACCCCATGAAATATTGCAAGCCAATTGTTTGAATTCCAATGCATATATTGTAACCAAATGTGATCCTTGACAAAAAGATCATATTTTGATGTTATATGTGCATTTTTTGTCTGAATTTCCAAAGGTGGCATTGAATTCTTCAAGAAACACTTCAAAGTTGTTGAGCAAAGGTGATTGATGTTCTAAAAAAAGTGTGAACCAATCAAGGCCATGCTTGACAACAAGGTGCCAATGAGTCTAATTTGAGTTGGTTTAGTTGGATACCGATGAGGATGAAATCGGATAACTAAACTGTCGCAACCCCACTTTGGCCAAGTGTGGGGGTGAAGTCCAACACTTCCAAAGTTGGGGATTTGGAGTCCTCCGAGACTCCCGAATGTTCAGAGCTCGACAGCAAGACCCAAAACACCTCGCATTGGGGTGTTTTGGGTGTCATTGGAAAGGTCTTGAAGCACAGATATCGAAAATGGCCTCGCATTGGTCATTTGGACATCTACAGCTCAAGTTATGGCAAAAGAAGGGCCGGGAGTCAAATTGGCAGTTTGACTCCCGACCACTAAAAGTCAGGAATCGACCTCTTCCCAACATCCGATTTGACAGTGCAACATGGCGTTGGAAAGATCTCGACAAGGGCTACAACTTTGGGTTAGACCTCGTTGCGATCGGACTCTGCAGTCAGGAATTATGAGCTCCCAAAGTCCCAAGACTCCAACTGGGACAATTTCGGGACAATTTCGGGACTCCAACTTGGGAGTCCCGGGAAAAAGAGCCATTTGGATGTAGCCTCGGTGGAGAGCTACAGAGAATACTATATGGGGGAAGGTGGTGGCTTCCCCCGAGTCCGGGCCATGGTGAGTCTTGTGTGTCAAAGTGCCCATGGCTTGTCCCAACACCCAAGGGTGTCCCTAAATGCTAAACTAACCTCTTGTGGTTGGTTTTGGATGCAGATTCACACAACCTAAGCTAGTCCCTTTTCTTAGTCTAATCCCGGGGCTCCCAACAGGACCCTCTACCCCTTTCTAGTGTTGGAAGCCGGGAGTGTGCCATAAGTCCCAACTTTCCGCAACTTGACAAAGTGAAACCCTCAAGTGGGTTTCACCCCGGGACTTAGGAACGCGTCATAAACGCACGTGGTTGAAAAAACCTCAAAACTTTGAATGTGTACAATCAAACTTGTTAGGTAGTTTGATCCATGGCTCCTTTGGTTGGGTTGTGTTGCCAAAATGCATCTCAAGGAGGTCAAAGTTTGATTTGTTTACAAATGAGCAACATATTCACAAAGTGCTTGATTTTCTTGTTCAAGATTCCTAAAGATAACATGGACTTCTTCCATGGATGTATACATGATGAACACTGTGAAATATGACACCAACAATAGGTGGGTAATCCATAACCTTAGTCAACAAAAAGTGGGTAATCTACAATTTTTTGAAAACTTTTTCTTTGAAGAAGAAGGATAATCCACATTCAACTCCAAAAGAAATCTAATTCCTAAATGACTTATAGACATAAAAATAGATGTAGGCCTCATGGAGTTTGTTCAAATTACTAAAGACATGAAAAATTGTTAAAAATTATCCTGGACACTTTACATTTTTAATGTTCGACATGGTTCATCCAATTGTCAAACTTTGGAATTAGAAGTTTTCTTTCCTTTCAAAGAAATGTTCAAATTTTACATCTCATTAGGTGCATTGCACCCTTTTCATTGATTATGGATTCAACTCATGGTAAGGAAGTTGTTTAAGCATCTTGGGACTTCGTGGACCCATCATTGAATTTCCTTTTCTTTTTTGGATATTACTCAGACAAGTCCTCACAAGCTTCATCAAACACTACCATTGGTGATATTTTATCAAGAGAAATAGAAGTACATTGTGATGAAGAAGATGGACTAGCCCCATCTTGAAGTGGCGGGGAGAGGATAGATTGGGATGTATCCCTCCTTTTGAACAATTTTTAAAAAGGGGAGGTAATCATTTTGAAAAGAATATTTCAAAATTTTTGTACAATCATTTTTTTAAACATCATTTCTAACATGTGTTCTAATCTTTATTGCATCCATTTTGAATTTTGCATAGGACCAAGTACCCATATGTTGTTTGAAATGTTTTTGCATCCATTGCCATAGATGTTGGGTTTCATATTTTGTGTGAATAGACACATGTCCTTTTGTTACCTTCCTTCCAACCTTTGTGTTAGTGGGTCGATATCATGCTCACTTCAAATAATGTCCACGCTAAATCACTAATGTTGTGGCCGTCACCAATCCCATTCAAGCAGATTAAATTTTGTGAGTAACCATTTTTCGAAGAGTGACTACAATAATTGTAACCTAGGCAAAGGATGGGTTCTACTGCAATCAGCAGCTTGGACATGTGTTTTTTCCTCTTGCTATAGAGATATTTGGGTGCTTACATTAACAAGCATACAACTTCCTTCATCAATGTGCTAACATGCTTTGGTTAGCAAAGGGTTGTAAAGGTGTTCCATTGTTAGTTTTGTGTTCATTTTATAGGCAAAAGTTTAGGATGCTACCATTTGGAGGCATTGAACAATTGGAGTTGAGGAGACCTCTCGTAAGTTGAGTACTTTTTAAGGTTTCCTACCCCTTGTTGGATATGCTCCACACAATCAATGAGAGTTTTAGATCCTAGGTTATTATTTTGACCCCTTTACGTGAATCCCTGTTGCTTTCTTTTGTAGCTTCTAATGATGCATCGGTGCTTTTGGGTGTTGTTTCCTGGTAGCACGATATTTTCTCTTTTGTACCTCTTCTCCCCTGGTTGTTTGTTTTTCGATTAATTTTTTCAGGGCTTCATGTTTCATCATCTCATGGATGGAGAGACACGAGAGGTGGCACCTTACACATGAAAGCCAAGGGACAAAATCTTTCAATGGAAGGTGCCATCTCATTACAAAACAGGAAAGTTATATAGGAAAGTTGGTTCTTTACACACAGAAAGGCAATTGTGATCATGTTGTAATTCAAGATATTTTGCACATATCATGAATGATTGTACTCACTGAAGTCAAGCCATTTGTTTTGTGGTAACTTTTCATTACTTTGTGAAACTTTTTACGGAAAAATTGGGGGATTTTTTTTTTCACTGCAAGAAATGTGTTTTTTTTCAGAAAAAAATGTCACTTTTGAAAATTCTAAAATCACTGAAAAGAAAACCATGAGACAGCAGGTATAAGGAATTTAAAATCAAATTGCCCAACAATCATGACATAGGTCATTGTGCATTGTTGCCTCATTACTAAAAAAACTATGCAGGAAAAATGCCATTTTGTTTTCCCCAAAAACTTTCAGTACTCAAGAAATGCATGTGCAATAGGCTAATGACATGAGTGATGAAGTATGAAGTGTAGGGTCATGCCCAAGGAGGGACGCCCGAGAGTAAGTGCCTGCTCAAGGCCAAGCCAAGGGGTGCTTACTTTTGGAACTACCCTGCTCTGAGGGCGTTACTGAGTACAAAAGATGACACAACTTTTTCATTTAAAAAGATTTCCTATGAGACCTTGTGGTGGTCCTTATGCCATGCAAAGCCCTTAGGGCTGGGCTTTCCTGGATTTGGGCCTGCTGTCAACCCTGCCTCATGGGGCCCTTATTCCGGTAAAGCCCGTGCCCTTGGGCTTTCACATAGCAGTCCTATATGTGGAGGTTATCCCTGGCCAGTTCCCATGTGGAGTGCCAGTCCACCACAATGATAAGCCACGACGAGAAAGCTGGATTGGGAATTTCCTTTGAAAAAGGAAAACTTTCACATTGAGACCAGCATGCAAAGTGGTGGGCCAAAAGGGAGGGTTTCCTAACAACCCCTGATGTTTCCAGGAGGCCACCCCTCGGGACTTTAGACACCATTATGGCCAGGCTCTCACTCACATCTCGAGGAAGCATCAAAGTTGATGGGGCTAAGAAAAAAACCCCACATACACAATAGAGAAGAAAACCCCTCCCCCCACACGCACAAAAGAGTTATCTGCAAAGTAACCCTGTTTTCACCCTCTCTTTGGGCCTCCTTTCACCCCCTATCCCCTCTTTCAGTGGTATCTACCAAGTAAAGACATTTTCATATATCTTAGTATAAAATGCCGATACCCAGCAGTTTGTGCACAAGGTTCGAGACTAATTATAATAGTTGTATAGTCAGAAGCAGTGAAAATATACGTAGCAGCCCTGCAGGTTTTTTTGAATCTCACCCTGTGTATGACCAAACTCAGGGTTCTGGTGCTGTGTTTTTCTTACTTTACGGATACCTCTAATGTAAAATCTGGTCCAAGTCATTCCCATCAATCTTGCTGACAATGATAGAGAAAAATTGGATTAGTACTGCAAGCCTCTTCACCTAAGGTTGACATTCAAAAAGAGACAGGACTGCTGTCTGGAATACCTACTGCTTTATTGACAATAGAAAATAATACGAGCCTTTTCACCTTCAAACCAGCTAACATCACTAGTGGGTGCAGTGTTTTTTTTTTTCCCTTTTTGGCGAATTATTATTGTCGCTTGGCGACCCAAAGAAAGAAGAAAGAAAAAGTGTGAATCCTGCAAAGGATTTTTTCTTTTTGAAAAAAAAAGCCTAAAGTCAGCACATTTTGATTGAAAAAAAACTGAAATGACCGTATTTAGACAACAAGTTTCAGTCTGTCTTCTTCACATGCTGGGAACTCTAAACTTTTCTAATGTTCTGTCTATAACCTGTAGCCAAATTTGGCTAATTCTTCTTTCTGGACGAACGCCAACCCACTTACCTCATAAAATTGAGAAAATAAAACACTGGTTGGGCAGTTATTTGATTTAAAAAAAAAACCTCCAGTTTTGTTTAAAAATTTGAAAATCAAAGAACCTCTGGTTTTTTGAAAAACTCCAGAACCAAAAGAACATGTTGCTCCAAAAATTTCTCAAAACCTAAGAAGGGAATCAACGGTTTTCACAAAATAACCCCCACAAAGAAGGGAACTGAGGGCATCTCCACCTCACACTGGCAAACACCCCTTTTCATTAAATCTTGCAGCAGGATAGCGGAAATCCTGCTCCTCGTCTATATTGATGGTCCATTTTGCAGTGGTAACTTTCACCCATCTAAAAGCTTTTTTCTACTAGGATTTGGACAGTGACTATTACTCGTCCAGATGTAAAAACATAAGTGGCCTTTCAGTGTTTAAAGCGGCTCTTATGACATTTGTGGGTGGGGACAATGATCATTTAAACATTATTCCATCCTGAAACAAGGCATCACAAACATGCTGCCCCTGCCAATATTGTACATCTACCTACTATGTTCACACTGTGAACACCAAAACAATCCGTTCCAATATAAACACTTTCACCAAAGAAACCGGTTCACCTAATGTGAAACCGGTTCTAAGAAGATAAGACTTCCAAAAGTTGGATCCCATGTGATAGCCCCATAAAGGAGTTGTTTACAGTATTGGGGTGGAGATGCTCTGACGGTTTTGTAGAAGGTTATTTGACTGAACCTTAGGTCTTTCAAAGAATCGTCATCTTATATCAAAATCAGTTCTCAGATTAAAAAAAACAGTGATTACAGATCGAAATCCCTTATTTGGTTTTTTTTTGGAGAACCATGGTTATGTGCATTTCAGAATTAAGAGGTCTGAATTTTCATTTCTGATAATCGCCCAGCACTGGATACAATCGGAACTTGGAAACGCCTCGCACTCCCCAAGGAAATTTAAAAAGGTTTCCCAATTTCATCCCAACAAGCTCACATAGATGCACTTATCATTAGATTCCATTGTAAAAGTTTTATAAAATGAACAAAAGAAAAGGGAAAAAAAATTATAATTGTTTTTTTTACAAGAAACTTGTTGATCACAAATGAATTTATGATCAAAGCTTTGTATGTTTATTACATAGTTATGAAAATATATATTTTTGTTTGCACAAATGTTTTTTCATTTTTCATAATTAATATGCCACATCATTCTCCTATGATATATTTTACACACACATAAATTATGTCGAAACTTTTCAAAAGTAAAATCTCAATTCTTTTCACAATTTTATTCCATAAAAATTTACACTCATAAAATAATTTATTTTCATCAATTGAAAGGGTTCTCAAAGCTCACAAACATTCATTTATATATTAATACAAAAATTTAAAAAAATTTACACATCATTTTGCTCTCTATATGAATTCACATGCACATTAAAATGATAATTTTTTTTCACATGATAATTCATGGATGAATCAATACATATTAATATGACATTTTTTTAATATGACTTTTCATATAATAATAATCAATGCACATTATTGAAACTATAACCAAACCATTATGAAATTTAATTATCAAATAAATTACCAAACTTAACTTTTAAATAATTATATAAATAATAATCTAATTATATCAAGTTTCAAGCTCACTTGTATCCAAAGTCAAACCAACCAAATGATAGAACCCAAAAAAGCTAGAACACAACAAGAAAGAATTGAAGGAATAATGGAAATGGGAAAATCAAATAGAAAGGAAAGGACATATAACTTGTCTTTGATGTTAGCTCAATAACCAAACTCAAAAAGTCTAAGCTCAAACTTTATTTTCAGCCCATGGGGATGAATCTCACGCTCACCAACATATCATATTCCCCTTATTTGTATTAGAGAGTAACCAGGGTTTGGCTGGTTCCGGCCCCTAGCAAGCCTGGCAATCGATGTCTGGTCCTGGGCATTAACACCTGTTACACATTTTATGGAATTGGCATGGTCTCTGCCACTAGTGCAGAATTGGCACCCTTGCAGTGTAGAACAGCCCATTCAGCATGAGAATAAATTGATCAAAAGGGAAAATAAGACCTAACAGAAAAAAAGAAAAATTCTAATAAAAAATTAGAAAAATTAAACTTAATAAGTATCCCCAGTTTATAGTGGGGGGGCGGGGGGGGGGTGTAGTTAGTATTTACTCCAGGTTGAAAACGATGACTAAAAATCCAGTGGTGATGGTTCTCTGGTATAGCCCCATTCTGGAACCCTAGGACTTCCAAAAAAGGTTCCTGGGTTCAAACCCAGTGGAGCTTAAGTGAAACTTCTGACAGCCCTCTGCCAATGAGCTTGACTTGGGGTTGTGTTGCCAACACCTTGTCAGGTAGGGGCTCTCTCCAGTTATAATAAAACTCCTTGGAAAAAAAGAAAATGATGACAACCAGATTTGGAAATAGAAATTCATGCCAGCCAATGAGAAGCAAAAGAAGGGGCATATAAATCCTCCCTCCCTACCCTCCCCGCATCTTATATATAAATACAAACATGGTGTCTGTCTGTCCGTGTGTGTGTCACACGACATTTCAGAATCTGGAATTGCAAGTCAGAATGGCTCTGGAAGACTCAAACAGCAGTTTCCAACTGCCTCCCCTAATTTGGGGGTGGGAGCTCTCAAACAACAGTTCCCAAGTGTGAGGCATGAAAGGTTTTTTATATATAAGATTGCTGAAGGTTTGCATCCAAAGGGGGGGGGGAGAGGGGGGGGTGCAGCAGGGGTTGGGGGGAGGGGGGACGGGCGGGGAAGGGGTGGGAGTGAAGGGAGGTGTTTTTTTTTTTTTTTTTTCGTTTTTTTTGGGTCCTCTCTCTTTTTCTTGGGGGTGGCTGGAGTGGCGTAGCCACGGGTTACCAACACTAGTTGCATAGGTAGGTGGTCGGAAGGGGACCCCCTCCAATAATTGAAATTGAACCTCATTCCTCCATTGGTGGAGCAGGCGAAATATAATGCAGAATCTTTGATTTCATAAACCATGTTTGGTGAACGAGTTCGAAAGATGAATCTCCCCGGCAGTGTGTTTTTTTAAGGAATTTTGTTTGTAGCCAAAGTGATGATCATCCCATAAGCCAAATATGAAATAAAAATCTTTAATCCTCCTTTTATGTTTTTGGCTTCGTACACACTGAAAACCAAATATAGAAATCTGATGATTTTCTCTTTTCTTTTTTAATCATCACCTTTTTGGCGATTAAAAAACCTCCAAAATCGCTTCATTACCAAAAATTTAATTTTCAGTTTCGCCAATTAAAAAAAGAGAAAAAGGGTGCTACCTACCCACCCATAACCTTCCTCCAAAGAAACTGGAAAAGTTGCCGTCCTCCCATTACTAACTAGAGCGGTCGTCTTCTCTCGTTCTGGCCCTTTGCTCCGGTCGTGTGCGCGCGCACACACTTGCGTGCACAATCGAAGCAATCGGGTGCGGTTTTTTTTCTTCCCCGTCTCTCTCTTCTCTTTCTTTGCCTCTTGTTGTTGTTGGTTTTGTGTTGCAACAAAAGATTTTTTGTTATCAAGATGGCGTTGAGTCAGGCAGGGGGTTTCGCGCTGCTGCTAACGTTTCCGGGACTTCTAGCGTTTGTTCTGGGCATCATCGCTGAGAACAAGAAGCCAACAGCGAATCAATTGACAGGAAACGGAGGTGCAGTAACCTGCGAGTATCCGAATGACCCAACCATCGTTTTGGGTGCGCTTTCGGTTGTGTTTCTGTTTGTGACGGCTGTGCTTGGCGGGGTGGCGCTGGTGTTCCCGTACCAGGGCAAGAGGGTTCCTATCGGTTCCCTTTTCAAGAGTAAAAGCCTCCTCACCTTCACCCTCTTGTCTGTCGTCATTTTCCTAGTGGCTGAAGCTTTGCTTCTGTGGGCAACCATTCTGGAGAGCATTCACCGCCATCAATTCAACGGCAAAGTGGATCCCACGGGCGCCTGTCCAACAGCGAAAACAGGCTTGTTCGGAGGAGCCGCCTTCCTAGCTTTAGATTCCACGCTCTTCTGGCTCATCTCTTTGATGTTGGCCGTCAATGCCCGGGCTGATCACTTCGACTCCTTTGAAGAGGAAAATCTGAAGGGAAGCTATGAGGATGTGGGTAACGCGAATGAGTATGCCCCTGCTCTTGGTGCCCATCCAACCGCTAGAGTATGATTCTTGCGTATGGTGCTGATTGTTAGGAACTAGGGATAGGACCCTGGTGTCAGACTCTTTGGGATGGGGAGGGGATTCTGCTCGAACCCTCTCCTTCCTTCCAGTTCTCAAACCCCATCTTCACATACCTATTCTGCGTAGTACTTACTGTTGCAGGTTAATTAGTACTATGATTCAAACTGTTCTTATGTATTGCACACTCTCCTCCGACTTGTATTTTTTGCTTTTGGACATGTTGCATCCTGTATACCGAAAAAATAATGAAGTTATTCTTCTTATCAACATCGGTGAGTGAGGGCATGCAACTTCCAAGTTTTCTTTTGCTCTGGCCAGGAAGGTTCAAGTAGGAGCATGTTGTGATGGTGGTATTTGACTAAGTGTAGCAGCTTCAGATGAAGTCATGGAGAATACCACCATCACAACAACCACATATTGTTTTGTGGGTGTTCAGTAGACTAGATCATACAACCCCCCCATGTATGTATTGGAGTCCTAGAATATCTGCTACTTGTAGTGCTCTCTTTCTCTCTTTTGGAGCTTCACCCATCCATTTTGTAAAATGGGATACACATGCCTCTTGAAGAAAGCTAATCTGAAAACGTGGATAAAGGATAATAGCACTCTCATAGTAGCTGGGTTGAATTGAAAACCAAGCATCTGTCTGATGAGTGCATGAATCTGCAAAGGTGTTTGATGACAGTTCCTTGTCTCTTTCAATCTATGTATTGAGAGATAAGTTGGGAAATGATGTGGGGAGCAAGTGTGTCTATATTTCCTGTGGACCATGAATGGTCAATACTGACTCCAATTAGTTGAGAGTAGTGTATTCAATTGTCAACAATCAGGGACTCAGCTTTGCTGTGGTGAGGATGGAAGCAAAGAGAATGTAGCAGTTTTAGTGTCTACCTTTAGCAGATAGATGAGATTTTACCCATATCATGATAGAGCCAGAAACAGTGCTTTTGTGTTTAATGAACCCAATTTGTAGGGGGTTGAGATGGAACAACTCTCTGCCTGTAATGGGCAATGAGTAGTTTTTGTGATGATGTTCTTGTATTGCCATTCTTATAGCCTGGTTGCTTTGCTTTTACAGCTTACAGGGAGCAACTCTGCCTGTAATGGGCAAAAAGTGGTTTTCCTGATGATGTTCTTCTATTGCCATTCTTATAGTCTGGTTGCTCCCTTTTACAGGTTTCCTTTCTGTTCCATTTTTTGGGGATGGACTTAAAAGGTGAGAGTATGGTTTTTGTCAGGCTTTCTTTCATTTTAGGTGACCTTGTTGGATGAGTCATCTAGAGAGTCTTTTCTTCAGATTTTTTTTCTCTCATATACACCAGCATATTTGCATTCAATCTGAGGTAGGAAGTGTGCAATCTAGAGATTCTTATAAGGATACACATGCAGCCAGGTTGTGGGTGGTTTCTTTTGTCATCCTATCCATACAACAACATCAGCTTTGTTTTCAAATTTCTAGAATCAACATAGCTTTCAGTTGTAGAACAGTCAGAGTTTGTTGAATCTCCTAGTAACACAATATTATTTTGAAGTATTTGGATGTTGCATGCTTGAAGGACTTTTTCTAGTCTTTATTTGATTATTGATGACAAACTTCAAAGGCAAAGTACTTTGTGGAATGAATAATATCTGCAATCTGCTATCTTTTGGTGTCACTAATGCACACACAGGAATTGAAGTTTTGTAGACTTCTGCTGTTGACAAGAACATGAAGCTAAACACCAGGTCTCAGTAGTGAGACATCAGGATGGGGACTTTTGTTTTTTTGTGGTTGGGCATAAGTGAGAGACCTTAGCAGAATTTGCAGCAGCTCTACTCATTTTTCCACATTTTCCATCTTTTTGCATTTGAGTTTCTCATTCCTTCTGAAAATGTATGTGACTTGAATGTGATGTCTGTAAAATGATTTACTCAAAAATTTGGGGAGACCATTATGCACTTACCTACAGGCACAGTGGGCAGCTGATATCAAGTCATCTGAAAGCCAATGAAGTGGGTGGGGAGTTAGGGCAGCTCTGGAACATAATCATGATGTTGAAGGTTATGGTCTGATAGTTTTTATTCGTGTCATGTTGCTTTCAAAGTGTTGTTGTGGGTATAATTTTCTCTTCCCTAGATATCTTTTTGCATTCAAGTTCACATCTAAACATAATATAAACATGTAATTAGCATAGGACTCAAGGAAAACAAGGGGGTGTGTCACACTGTGGCCTTGCCATTTACGTTAAAAAGTATGTTAAAAAGTATCTCAAGGCAAAAGAAAAATTATGGACATTCACATATTTCCCCATGCAAAAATATAATTTTCAAAAAAATCCTCTAAAAGCAACCAAAATCCTTCAAGATATCATAACTCTATAACTAATCTCAAGTTTAAACACAAGCCAGATTATCATCTTTCAAAAATCCTCATATAAAAATAGACCTGCTACCTACGGGCCAAAATCCCTTAAATTACTATACTCTATAATGAATCTAAACACCATATCTTTGCCTTTGGTAGGCAAGGCCGACATACACAAAGGTACAGTTTTGTAGTTTTGAGTGCATTAACTAGTTACCGGACTGAAAATTGTATAGGTCCAAAATGTTAGCTTTCCCCATCTAATAAACTTCATATGCCCCAGGGTTTTCTCTTCAAATTTTGTGATGTAGCCACTTTGGCGAGCATCCACAAGAGGAGTTAGCTAGATTTGGCTACATATTAGAAATGAAAGTAGACAAATTTAAGAATTCTGCTATATTTTTTGCCAACCTGCTGGAACCTATTGTCTAAATATGGTGATTTCAGAATTTTTTTAAAAAAAATCTTCTAAATCTGGCTACTTTGGGAGGATTTTTTCACAAAATATCCTTTCTATGAGTCTTTGCACACAATATTATATGAAAATTAATCCAAATTACCTCAACACCAGCAAAATAACCATGGGCACTTAATCAGGTGCAAATGGTAGAGACTCCTTCCTCCCTTG
This sequence comes from Sphagnum contortum, assembly GCA_963920785.1. Classification (NCBI taxonomy): domain Eukaryota; kingdom Viridiplantae; phylum Streptophyta; class Sphagnopsida; order Sphagnales; family Sphagnaceae; genus Sphagnum; species Sphagnum contortum. The sequence continues at coordinate 15,188,165 of OY987279.1, read as the reverse complement.
GAATCATGATTGGCAATAGCCAATTACAAATGGAATTTCTCACTTGTATTAACAGGGGTTGTGTATTATATGGGCCGAGCTTATTATGTACTACGGAATGATCAAGTGCCTGCCTATTATGTTGGGTAAGTCGCCCACCAGGATGAGAGGGGCAACATACCCAGCACAAAAGTCGGCAAATGGGCAGCCGTGAGCCCCTATTATATGATGTTAACATCTTTGGCAAATGACTATGGCATGCAATGAAATAAGATGAGATAGGTTGAGGATCACAAATGTTATGTAGCCTTGTTTTTTTTAAAAAAATGCACAGGAAAAAGTGGCATAATCATTCACCAAACATGTTAACATCAGATTTATTTATTTTCAAATTTTTGTAAAAAAAAAAATTGGCAAAATTTTCCCAACAAACTAGCAAAAGTAGTTGAATTTACACTAGTTAACATGATTTGATTGATGTTACAAATTGCTACAAATAAAACCCAAACATGTGATACTTTGCTGAAGCAAGTGACACATTTGTAATCTCACTTTTCTTTTCTTTTTTCTTCTAGAAACTTCGTTTACGGGAACTAAAGCCGTTCCCAGAAAAAGCAATCCATCCCTTCACAAAACAGCTTTTCTGAAACGTTCCCTTACAGGTTGTCTTCTTGGACGTTGCCAGAAACGTTCACAGAGACGTTCCTTGTTGTCCAGGAAGATGTTCCCAGAAACGCTCCCAAAGCATCCATCGTACCATTCTTCGGAAACGTTCCCACGGTGGTTGTTCCCAAAGAACGTACTTGCCAAACCAGCCGCCTCCTCTCCCTCCTGCTTTGTGCTCGCAAACCTCACACGCTGCCGCTGCTGCACGCACACTTCTGGTGTAGCAGCAAAACGGCCAAGAAATCAGCGCGCGCGCACTTGTAACCCATCTTGTTACGCGTGTGTGCAACAACATTTCATGATGTTGTGTGTTTTTGCAAGCCATTGGAAGAATTGTGCTTCAGAATTTCAAGGTGCTGTATGCATGTGCTGTGAAGAGGAAAGAAGAACCTTCTGCATGTGACGGTTGTGGTGATACATGTGATAGCTTCTCCTGTTGTTTGGTTGAAGGTGGAGGGCTCATAATTTCAAAGTGGGTTCTGGATTGGGTGCTTTGCATCAGGTGGATGCCAAAACTTGAGGGGAGGAAGAATCAATCTGGAGAGAGCATTGAACGGCAGCAGAGGAATCACCACTTGAAGACTTGAAGAACTAGGACAAAACACATATAGCAGTCATGGGTGTTGTTGGATTGAAAGACTTGGGAGCAGGCACAAGATGGAGAGGGGGGAGGGGAGTGGGAATTTTGTGGCATTGGGTATGGCTTCTGAGCATGGCTGTTGCTGTGCTGTTGTTTTACTCATTATCTATTCTTGGCCTACTTCCCTGCTCACAAATGTATACTGGTCAGAAGGTTGTCAACACTGCAGAACCAGAGTGGTCTGGGGATTTGCGGGAGCTTCAAACGGCATGGAATCGACTGTGCTATGGCCCTCCTCCTGATTTCATGAGAATTGCCTTGTTTGTGAAAAAATGGCCAATGGGTGGAATACCTGGGGGACTGGAGAGGCATGCCATGACATTGCATAGGGTGCTTGCAAACCGTGGGCATGAGATCCATGTCTTCACCATGTCTGCAGATGGCCAAGAATTTGACGATCACATTGATAAAAACCTTCACATCCATTTCTTCAAACCCAATGCTGGAGGCACATTTGACTACAGCGAAGCTTGGGAGCAGTTCTCCAAGATGAATTCATCAAATCCCTTTGACATTGTGCACTCAGAAAGTGTGGCCCTTCCTCATTGGCTTGCGCGAGACATCTCCAGCTTGGCAGCCTCTTGGCATGGCATTGCATTTGAGGTTATTCATAGCGACATTGTACAAGACCTCATTCGCAAGCCTGCTGAACCTCGAAGTATGGAATTGCAACAAAGCATGTCTGGCAGGCTTGCACGTGTTGCAGATGAAGTTCGCTTCTTCCACAACTACCATCACCATGTGGCAACTAGTGACTATGTGGGTGATGTGCTTCACACTATTTATGAGCTGCCATCAAGAGATGTGCACATCATTCTGAATGGGGTTGATGAAGCAAAGTTCCATCCTGATCCAGCAAAGGGTGCTGCATTTCGCACCAAGTACGGGGTGCCAACTAATGCCAGCCTTGTGCTTGGGGCAGCTGGCCGGCTGGTCAGAGACAAGGGTCACCCTCTTTTGTTTGAAGCATTTTCCAAGATTGTGAAGAAGCACAAAGATGTGTACCTTCTGATTGCGGGGAGTGGGCCATGGGGCGATCGCTATGAGGAGCTTGCCCCAAACGCTAAGACTGTAGGTCCAATGACACCTATTGAGCTCGCAGAGTTTTACAATGCAATTGACATTTTTGTGAACCCAACACTGCGGTCACAAGGCCTTGATCACACATTACTGGAGGCAATGCAATGTGGGAAACCCCTGTTGGCAACCCACTTCTCGAGCATCACTTGGAGTGTGATCATCAACAAAAACTTTGGCTACACCTTCTCACCAAATGTTGAATCGCTTATTACAGCTCTAGAATCAGTCATTCAAGATGGGAAAGCAACCCTACAAACTAAGGGTCAAGTGTGCCTGGATTATGCCTCATTCATGTTCACAGCCACCAAGATGGGGTCCTCGTACGAGCGTCTTTTCCTCTGCATGAAGAACACAACTTATTGCCATTATCCACTGCCCACAGATTGCCCAGTCCCTGAGAAGAGTTATCAGTACTTCATCTCCTCATGAGAACAATTGTATAACTGTTCAGCAGCCCATGATAATTTTTGTTTGTGACTGCAATTCAGCTTAGAGATTCAAATGCAAATCTCATGCTGACTGCAACTGGATGGACAAACTTTTTTTTCAGTACACATTTTTCTTGCAGCAAAAAACTGATGCATCAGGCTTAATGCAACAGGTGTACCAAGTCCACAAACAAAGTGATATGTGAATGTCATTAGTTTCTCACAAACTGCAAGTCTAGCTATCATCATGCATCATTTTGTGAACAATGTAAGTCTAGCGGCTTGGTTCTTGGCAAAATTTTTGGCAACAAGTCAGTGTGCTTGTCCAGATATAGTTGGTGTCGAATGCAGAGGAGTGGTAAAGAGCTGATGTTGAGTAGCTCTTTGTGAAGAACTTAGAATCTAACAAATGTTGTCATCTGTGACAATCAATTTTTGCTGCATGTCAAAGATCTTTCTGTCTTTCAATGCATGTGTTGTAGTTTCACATGCAAGCAGGAAGGCTGGGCAGGGTTTTTGGAGCAATGAATACTAGAGAAAAACTCTGGATCTGCTATAATTGTGACATGTGCAACAACATTTTGTGCATGATCTATTTTTTCCACCCTCAAAATAATTTCTCTTTTAATAAAATTTCCCTCCATACAGTACATGGAATTCCTCGCAAGTTACATCTGATCTGATAATCACACACACATACACACAACATGGGAGGTAGGAACAAGACCTGTGCATCCAGACTTAGTGCCAGACTTAAACTACCTCCATCACCAAGCAAACAAAACATAAGAAGAAGAGCATGCACCATTGCACATATAGGTCATTGCAAGGAACAAGAGCACATCCAGAGAAGGCCATGATTGCAAGGAACAATTAAGTGCACATCCAGAGAGATTCAGCCCAAGCAAATAAAACACAAGAAAAAGAGCACACACCATTACACAGACACAGAGGCCATTGCTGTTCTCATGAAACAGATTCAGATCATGTTCAGTCCCAATTTATTGAGCTAGAAACAACCCATCTGATCCCACCAGTCAGTCTTTTTGCAGAGAGCTAAGAAGTTCAACACAATCACAAACTGATGCACTTCTTCCTCCTGAGATTGCATCTTTCGAGCAGCATTGAGAGAGATCCTACTAGATTTGCTGTTGAAGTCAAAGCAGACCATGCTCTAAGTTGATTGCACACCTTTGGAGCATTCTTTGTTTGTAGCAGATTTTATGTTGAAATCAGTAACTTACTACTAGGAACTTGGTTGGAGTTACCTCAGCTGGCTGGGCTTGAAGCAATCTTAGCTTCGGTTCTGGAGTTGTGGCAAGCTGCAATTGATGTTACTGCCGCATTATTTTATGTGCATATATATTCTCTCTGTGGTGAGATCTAGAAGTCTGGCCTGAGCTCTGCTTGCATTGCTGGCTTGTTGGTGCAGCATTGTGATTTTTTGATTTTTTGTTTGTTTTTCAGTTGGGACCTTGATGGTAGAGATGGAGTCTGACATAGAGAACACTGCAATTGGCACTAGACGACGACGTTGCTGCGGCTGCTGCGGTCTTGAATTGAGCATAACCACTCTTGTACCGGAAGTCTTCGGTGCCACCGACGACAGGGATTTCGCGTTCCGGCAATCGGTAACCATCGGCTCCTTGGAGGTTGATGGTTCCTCGGTGGAACTCATCGTTGATGATGATGGTGCACAGTACCATCACGTTGTCCCCACTCAAAGAATTGGCCACAAACATGCCCTGTGCTCGTCCGAATACTGGGGAACTCAGCGATGGCCCCACTGTGAGAGGATCATCGAACACATAAACACTCCCAAACCCTCCAATTCCGTTGTTGTCGTCGCTGGTGGTAGTGGTGCCGTTATTGTTGTTGCTGTTGCTGGTGGCATTGTTGTTGTTGTTCCCAGCACCACCACCATAGCTGATCGCTGGGATTGCCGTTGCATTCTTGGTGCCCACCATGTCATGCCAGTAGAAGCTGTACAAAAAGAACTCTGGCTTTTTCTTGTGTACAACAACAACATCACCTGCTGGTGGATCATCTGAAGCATGGGAGGAAGCAGCAGCAGCAGCAGCAACAGGAAGGTATGCAAGACATGCCAGACTTATTAGTGCCTGAGCCATCACCATAACCAAGCTTAAGATTGATCTTGTCATCCTAATTTCTCACAACACACTCACAAAGCACTCAACACTCCCACAGCCGCAGCAGCAGCAAAGCTCAAGTGCAAATCAAAGTCTCCGGCGGAAAAACAAACATCAGCAGCTCTGACAGACTAGGGGTGAAGAATATGAGAAGAAAAATCTGACGAGAGAAAATCATGGAGTTGGGTAATGGAGAGGCAACTCCAAAGTGGGATCTCAAGACTTAAATAAACTCTGGAAGAGTGATGCAAGATTGATGATGAACGAAGCAAGAAAGGAAAGGAAGGGAAGGAAAGTTGGAAGGAAGAAAGGATTCAACAGTCTAATGTAACAGTCAGCTGGCCTGAAATTTCATTCAAGAACTCCTCTTCCTCCTCCTCTTGTACCTCAAGACAAAAGTCCAAGAAGATCTAAGAACCTCTAACATAACAGTAGACTGTTGCCATTGAATTTGCAGCTGCTAGTATGGACTTTTTTCTTCTTCTTCTTGTGGATCACATCTCCAGATGTGTCTATCTATCTATCTGTCTGTCTGTTTGTCTGCAAAGGAAATGTTTTGACAGTTCCGTAATTGCAGATTCACAAAGTCATGAAGCAAGAGATTTAGCTAGATGATTTTCCAGGATCCTTGAACATCACAAACCATGCTTGCTTGATGGGCACACACAACACATGGAAACAGCAGGAAGGAAGAACTCTTGGAAGGCATTTCTTTCAACCTCTCCATTTGCTCAGTGCTTGACATGATCTGTCATATCAACCCCCATGCACAAGAGTCTGGATTGACAGAGGATTGAACATGTAGCCATCCCCCATGTAGAACTTGTTCTGGAACTCCACCCAGTGCAGTCTCAGCGCATGCAAGAATGCACTCAAGGTTTCCATGATGAGCAACACCATCACAGTTGCACATGCAAATGTGAATAGCCCCATGCCCCGGATGAGTGGGTTTGAGTACCTGAACATAATATGTCACTGCCAGAAGATCACATAGAATTCGCTTGACACACAATCATGCTTCTAGTTGGTTGTTTCAGATTTCTGTCTCAACACTACAAGAGAGCATGGTTTTTCTTACACAAAAGGCCACCGCTCATGACACGTGTGAGGTAAACTTTGTGGTTTCATCCATTACAATGTACAATATGTGACCTGCTTATTGTGGCAGATATTACATGAAAATTACAAGTTGACATGTGTCATGAGCCACAGCCTTTTGTGTGAGAAAAACCACATTTGCTTGTAGTGCAAGAATTGAATGTGCATTTTGTCATAAGAATTTCCACTTCTATCATCAGCACACAAGAAGAATTGTTACCAGCTGATTGAAAACACAACAGACACACAAATTTTTTTGTACCAGCAGCAGCAATAATAGCTGCTTATGGTTCTGGACATTATTGTAATTGCAAGGTGGCAGAAGGGGGGAACCTCACAGAGATAGATGTGTGTTGGTAAATTTACTTACGAGAAGGAAAGTAAGAGAATTCTGTCGTAGAATACAGATGACAGTTGTGAATGAGCTAGACTGCACAACAATCAAATCACAAAATTTGTATGAGGGCAGATTGATGTATAATGGGTTCAGAGATAAAGGACATGTGCTCATCAATTCAAGCAACTCATGAACACAATCAGGAAACCGAGAACTTAGGCTATGTATGTGTAAGACTCTTAAATAAATTGCCTTTTAAACCTTGATCATGGTGATCAACCCAATGATCTCCACTTTCAATGGAGCAATCTAAGACTTTGAGGACTTGTAGCAGCAATGTGGAGGGGGGGGGAGTGGAGAAGGAGAGGAGGAAAGAGGAAATTTCAGTAGTAGTACCTGAGGGCCCATAAACGCAAGTAGGAAGCCGTGTTTGAAACAGCACCTAAAACAAACTCTATAGTGTGAATCATTTGATGCACCAGTACTTCACTGAGGTCAAAGTTTTCATCTTCATCATGCTCATGCTCCAGGTCAATGGAATCTGTATCAGAGCCTCCAAGCACCCCGTACGCTCGTCCCTGGACCTTCTGTTACCCATTTGGGTACTGTTCAGAACTTGCTGCTGGACCATTATTGTTTGTATAATAAGATTCAAGAATGATGATGATGATGCAATCCACATGTTAAAGAATTATCCATAAAGTCAGCTGATCTGGGGGCAAGAACCCCCAGTTTGCCAAAACGCAGCTTGAAATTAATTAACGGGGGGACTAAACAAGTGCACAGGGATTTAACGGGGGTTGAAACTGCTATGACCATCAAAATTGGTGGTCCTAGGATTTTCTTCCTGAGTTCTAGATTTCATTGCTGCTAATAATCTATTCATAGAATTTTTCAAATCCTGTGCAATAATAACAGAATTTCAGTATTTGAAACCCTGTTTTGACAAAATTTGCTGACTTTGTGGACACACAGGGGTTTGAGGTTGAAACAAGGGTCCAAAGGCAAGATTGTTTGTGGATAACTTGAATACCTATGAAATTGCAGAGAATTTCAAGGATTAACATGACAATTATACACCTAAAGAAAGAACCCATCTTGGCTCGAAATTGAATGACTCGGGTACTAAGTGAGGTAGTTACTGTACCTCAAGGTGCAGCTTCTGCAACTTAAAGGGCTTTGGAAATAGCATCCATGGCACTGCTACTATTGCTAATAAGACAAGCATCACCTGAACAGCACCGACAAAACAACAACATCAACCCACTGTCAGACTGTCCTGTGTCAGACTGGGCATTACTGTCATGTATGTATGCAAGCAGTTCTTTTGTGCAAATTCATAGTTGTGTGAAACAAATGAGTGCATCATGAACCTGGATTGCTGTGGCAAGAAAGCAAGGTTTCTTAATAAAATCAGAAGTCTACTGACAGTGCAAAAAAGATGTTCACATTTCTCTCTCTCTCTCTCTCTCTCTCTCTCTCTCGCTCATACTTTCAAACCCATCTACTTTGCACTTTTGAGCATATGACATAAAAGCCTTCAAGTGTCTTGAGGTTTACACAAATGCTATATATGGTGACTTCATCAACCTGAAACAATTAGAGCACATTATTGAGACTGAGTTATGTAGATATTTTATGCACAGGATGTAACTGTGCCTGAAAATTAGATTGACCCCAGAAGAGTTGATCTTCCCCAAGATCGCTCCCAGGACTCAAAAACATATAGATAATGACGTGGTAGAGATCTGCTTTGCTTCCCTGATACCACTTTACAAGAATAAGTATTGAAAGGTATCCAAACAGAGCATTGAGGAACAGCAGCTGAGGAACAAACTGGTACCTGCCACAAACAAACAGTAGCACACTTCACTCTCTTCCTCGGATTCCTTTTTTTCTTGGTTGCAACTCTTGGACTCAGTGTCATTGTGCACAAGTTTCAATTGACTTGCTTTAGTATTATTATGAAAGCAAAACTTCCCAAGCCTGAACCTTCAAACAAGCCAGACCATGGTTCCTCACCAGATATCAAGCTTGTTGTGGAAGAACTTGGCATTCCACCAACTGAGGATAACGCCCAGGTTCATTTGAGTTATACCCATCAGAATTGACATCTTCATTTTCATGGAGTTAAGGAAGGGCAGCTCAGATCGTGATCCATGCCATGCAGGATCAACTCCAAACGGGTACGGATTATAGGACCACTTGATTAGTCCAGCTGAATGCGCATCACTGTTAAAGGATGATCACCTTAATTCCCCAACATGACCAGTATGGAAATCTACCACACAAATTTGCCTCTTTCTCTCTCTTCTCTCTTACTGTTGTTATCTTCCTCATCTAGAGTGCATATGAACTCAGTTCCATGCATTGTGCTGATTGATTGATGGCTCTTGAAAAGCATGTGAATAATACCGCAGAAAAAACCCCAGAGATTAGAAACCCAATGTAGACTTTCTCTTTTAAGAATTTATCACAGTTCAAAGTCAGATTTAAACTATTAACCTGCAAGTTGGGTCTCGGCATTGATAGGCTGACGTCCAGAATGAGAATGGGACTGAAAGGAACTCATTATAGATCAGACCTGTGTAGATGGAGAAAAAGGACATCAAAAGAATTACATATCGTCCTCCAAACACCATCTCCATTATGTCACCCAATTTCTGTCACAAGAGAGATCTGCTTCAGCTGAAAAGCGCATTACCTCATTACATCAAAATATTGGACATAATAAATATGCATGAAAATTGCAGAGAAAAAAAACTCCACAACAATAATTTGAAGATAGCCATGATTCTGTTGGTTCCAGTCAAACCAAAATGAAACAGCACAACAAGAATGTAAAGTGCTAGATCAACATTGAAATATCAGCAGAAAAAACATGCGTATTCAGATGTGGAACAAAGCAATTACTGGCAATTCACCTTACTCTCAAATTTCTTCTCATTGCAGATAAGATATAAGGATGCAACCATCATCACTATTCCATGGGCCCAATCACCAAACATAACCGCAAACAGGAAAGGGAAAGTAACAATTGTAAAACATCCGGGATTGACCTCTTGGTATCGTGCCACCCTACATAATTGTTTTTTTATAATTAGAACCCACACTTCTCTGCAGTCAGCTTCAAACTATTGAGTGCATACAGATGATGTCAATCTGAAAAAACCTGAGTCCCTTGTTTGCTCCCCTATGTACCTCTCACCTTTGTATAGGTATTTAATTTCATTATTCAGAGCTAACTAATAATTTCTGAAGCAATCAAGCATCCATCTTTTTGAAATTTAGCAGCATTTTCTGTTCAGAAAAATTTTTAAACAAAAAAAACAAACCTACTTGCAAAAAGTTAATGCGCATTTCTCGAGGCTTGACAGAACCATTTGCTTCATGACTGGACACGACAACAGGTGTGATATAATAATTTTGTTGTCTACCTTACTATGATCTCAAGAGCACTTTGTTGAATTTGCCAAAAGCGCCTCACCCATAAGCACTGACGATTTCTTGGAAAGCGGAAGTGAACTTGTTTACTTCATGGAACGTTGGAGGTGACTCCTTGGTTTGCAGAACCTGGAAAATGGTATTCACTTGCGCATTGCAATCGAATGCAGCTCTATGCAAGGCATCCTGTATCTGCTCCCCAGTCCCATGAAGCAACCCAATACACAGCTCAATGAGATACCCACTAAATCTCTGCGCCACAACTACTGACAAACATAACCAAAACAGTACTTAAACATGAGCATAACTCTCAAGGAAAAAAACCTCATAATGTATATATACCTTAGGCTTGGCAGTAACAGGACACCAACCCTCAGCCACAAGGCACTTGTGTGTGACATCAACACTTAGCATGTTCAGTGTGTGATACACTGCCTTCTCTCTCTGCACCTGTTATCAACCCATGTTTTTAATGTAAACTCAATTTGCACAACTGATTCTGCCAATCTGTTTCACAAAAAAAAATTTGCAGCTTGGTGAAATTGTATTACATATCGAAAACTTGTTTCTAAATGAAACAGACAACTAAGACTTGGAGCAAGGATATGCAAATTTACCATCACAATCCAGTGGTCCATATTGTACCCAATCCTGGTTAAAACATTGTCACGATGATCTGTGCCCACATTTAGAGTAGTCTGAAGCTCGACCAACCTTGCTCTCACCTGTAACCTCAGAACAACTCACGTTGTCAGAAGGTGGCAATGGGCATTTCTGCAGATGAAGGTTTCAAACAAGTTATCTATGAATCTGAAAATTCGTTTTTTGATGAGTCCTAGTATTAGTACCTCAGCAATCATCTGCCGTTGCTGTCTAGCATCCTCAGGAAAATGATACCGATTGGCACCAAAAGCATCACAGATTTTTGTGATCTTCATGCGGGACCAGTCTCCAGCAAAGAACACAATAAAAACAGTCTTCTCAATCTGCAATTTTCTAGTCAAATAGGACCAGAAATTTTTACGCAACATCCTGACAGAACTTGAGCAAGGAGGAAAATTTGAACATTGGGTGCAATTACAATAAGACAACCCAGTGCAAGTGTAACCATGTGCTTATGGATCATTTTATCCTGTTTAGACCGTGTCATCAAACTCATCAATAGTGACAGAAAATGTCACCTTATCACTAGTGGCAGGATCGATAATAGGTTGCTCAATGGCAGCACTCTTCAAATACATGTTACCACGAGTGGCACGGAAAATAATTCGCTCAAATGTCACAAACTTTGACCTTGACACTACACCTGTTATGAACCCCAAGTTGCCATGCTTTGATGGATCTGTCTGCATTTCCTGTGACATCCCTCCCCTCCTCAGCACTCTCATGAGTACTAGGTTTGAAATTGGGGTGTCCTGCAATAATGTGTAGAAGAAAAGAATATATGATTCATGTGGTTAGCCCGTTTATGTAAATTTGAGAAGCATAGTACTACTACTACACCTGTTCAAGGAGAAGGGGACGATTCCTGTCCTCCCCATGTATTGATGACCTTGACATAACCCCACTCTGTCGCCGAACTTCTGTTTCATACCATGCTGAACTGAAGAAGGAACCTGCCTGCACCACCATGCATGTCATGATGTAGCATGAATGTGGGCAGTGCTCAAGTAGATTTCAAGCATCTTATTTTCTGTCGACAGGATTTTCAACTATTGGGTTTCAACAAGTTTTGCTCAATTTGTATACTTGGGTAAAACAGGGTGCATAGATCAAATGTACCTTTTGTAACACTTGTGCAAGCTCATTGAGTTCATTCACAGTTTGCTGGAGTTTCTGACTGTTGTTGTTGATTTCTAAAAGCTCAGCTTCCAAGTTGTCTACCATCACCTGTGCTCCATGTACACCAGAGAGTGGATCCATTTCTCACATGTTAATAATGGCAATGACTTCCATGGATGTGAGCTGTGTAAACACTAGATATCTGACTGATTCTGACAAAGAAGAAAAGTACCCATCAAGCTATTAAATTTGCACTGCCTTCTTGCTTCCAAATGCTGAGCTTTATTTAATTCAGGCTGCCAGATTAAATCCCACTCAAATACTTTTTCTACTCAATTTATTGTCAATTTAATCAGAACATTACCTCAAGCTCCTCAAAGTCTATTTCATCAGCATCTGTCAGTGGCCGAACTGCAGGCACCAGCTGTGCTTTCACAAGTTGGTCCTGGAAAAAACTAAGCTTTCTTGCCATATCTCCGCATCGCTTTGTCTGTGGGAGAAAAAAAACAACAACAATAGACACAAAAAAGGGATTTTCTTTTTCTTTTTCTTTTTCTTGTTTCTTTTTATTAAAAACCTGCAAGAAAGCAGCTCATCCAACCCTAACCTAAGAAGAATGTATTTGAGACAAATCACCTCAAACCCCAGTGTACCAAAACTTTTCTGCATGTTATGAAATCCCATTCAAATCATGCTCAAAACATGAAAGGAGAAATAATTGACATCAGAGCTTGATAATACTAGGATTGCTAATAACATAGACAAAGAGAAAAAAGAGAGCAGTTGACTCCAAGAACTAGCATTGATTTATTCTGTTAGGTCAAATATATGATCAGTCAAGCAGCAACCATAAACCACACCATCTCAAGAAATTTTGTGAGAGGAAACTGTCACCTTGTTTGCATAAGTTTGTTGGAATGGGCTCTTGTGACGATTCAGCTGCCAGCAAAATTCAATTCCAACACCAGTTTAAGTAGTGACTTTTTTAGCAATTTTTTTCTTTTAATTAAAAAAACTCCAGAATGACTCCAGAATGTGATCTGTATTCTTGAGATATTAAGCCAAATTGGGTCAGGAAATTAAATTAAATTCTTGATGGAGTTGGGTTAGATTTTGCCTGACATCTTTGAACATGAGATGCCCAATCTCTGCCAAGTATGTGATGGTGTCATGTGCTGATTCTGCAGGCATGATTAGTTGGACTTTAGACATCTCCTCCGACCGAAAAAGATCCATTCGCACCATAATAAAAAAAACTCCACTTCCTGAATTGAATTACAATGAAATATCTTTTGCCTCCTGAATTGATTACAACAAGCAGAGAATGCTGCTGCTGCTGCTTGATCTGTAGCAAATTGATATTATGTCTTCAGCAAAGAGCAAGCAGTAGTATAATTATAGCACACTGGACTCTTTAGTAGTTTCCAAGAGAACCCATGTTTTTTCCTTCCTACTCAGACAAGTCTATCACAGTTCCTGGAACAAGAGTTTGGTAGTTTTTTTCTGTTGATGGCAGCCAAGTTTTCATGGTCCATGAAAACTGAAACACAACAATAATGCAAAACTGGTAGTTACTGCCTCTGCAACTGTTCCATGTTTATGTTTTATATGCCAAATTTGGATAACTGCACCAAACCCTCGCCGGGTATCAGGGTGGTTCCTAACGTTGATGACGGTGGTTATCAAAATTACACAAAAAATCAAATTTACCCAGTTCTGATATACAACTGCGGTTCTCAATTTGTATTTGAAAATGTCAACATAACCGAACCAGAGAACCTTATATCAGTGAATATCCCTCCTATAATTCTATCCTTCCCTTTCTCAAGGAACAGGCTTAAGTTTTCTCCATGGCTCTTTGCTACACTCCTGTCATTTGCCCCTACAAACTTATACCCAATTTAAAATATTTTCAACTATGCTCAAATATAAATTATAAGTATGCCGTATTTATTTGGGTTTTGCCCCTGTACCAAATGTGAAATTGGTCACCAATTTTTTAGCCCATTCAGATTTGGTCAATTAGGTGACATCTCCTTGGTATAAGTTTGTCTGCAAATATTATGAAGTTTTTGATGCACACAATAATGTACAAAACACTTACTTGCTTTTCAAGAGTAATGGAATGAGCAAGGTCATGCTCCATTCCAATGCATCATAATCAATTTGTAGACTCTACTTGGACCATAGAATTGGCAGCTGATTTTTTAAAACCGAAAACGAAGCCTACTCTCCAATTTAATTCACCTAGAAATTTACAAAACCAATTTCTAGGGTTTATGGAGACCAATGCAAAATGAGTAACTCCACATGCACCATTAATTTAGCAGATTAAAAACATAACAATGGAGTCTATTATGCAATTTAATTCACCTAGAAATTGGCATAACAAAACCCCAAAACAAGGTCGATTGATGAAATTGTATAACTTTCCATCCAATTTTACATCAATATTTTACATCCAACACTTACTTCCTCTCGAGTTTGCCATTTAAAACCTTAGTTCCTTTTTTGAGGTTAGAAAACACCCACTTCCTAAAAACAGAGATGGGAATTCCACAAGACCCAACCAGAACAAGGGAAACTGAGAAAATCACAATTATCCAAATTTCAGATCATATTATTGGGATCCAATGTTAGCATGCGAAAATATCATGTTTGAGGAGGTAAAGAGAGTGCAGCCCACAAGTCTATCCCTCTTCATGAAAACAAACAAGGTCTCTAATTTCATTTTGCTACTGTGTTGCTGATCCTGATTCATTCATCATGGTACAAATCTGCTGCTGAAGAGTCTCTGCTCATCAAACTCTTCGGTACCCAATTTGCATACATCACATCACAAGGTTTTTGTAGCTTTTTTTTCCATTTGAAAAAGGAGAAGAAGGAGAAGAAGAGACCAAGAATGGGCAAGGTCAAGATAGAGACCAAGAAACTGGAGGAAGAGACCAATAGGAGATCAACTTTTACAAAGAGAGGAAGTGGTGTCCTTAAGAAAGCTTGTGAACTTTCAATCTTATGTGACACTGATGTTGCAATTATTGCTTTCTCTCCAACTGGGGAGCTTCTGTATTATTGCAATACGAGGTACAGATTTTATCTAATTCTTTTAAATGCAATGTGACCTCTTGCTCAAGGTGAATATCACAAGTTTCTTTAGTAGTTAGTACTGTTGATGATTTGAAGAGCAAGGAAGGAAGGGGTAGCAAACCTTCTTGTTGTTGTACCACTCCTTATAATTTTTCCCCATTGGCTTTTTGGGGACTGGTGGTGTTTCATGATCAGTGTTGCAGATGTGATGAAACGATTTGCAGATGTGGATCCAAATCGTCGCACTGAAATGTATGTGTGTGCATATTCACCTTCTCTCTTCCCATGATTTTTGAGTTGTTTGACATGCTAGAAATTACTACTCCTAGAACTTGAAATCCGAATATTGGATCTTTAATGAATTTCAGGTGGGTTTCATGCACAGTTTGGAACGCCAAATTGCACGCCTAGAATCTCAATGTAAAATCTCATTGAAAGATCACCCCCAGCGCAGCAGGTACCATAGTAGTCATTGCACACTGCCTCTGATCTCTCACAAAGTTGATTATGTCGGTCCAATATTTTGTCTTGCATGTGTAAATTTCTTGAGCATTGTGGGATGCAAATTGATTATGACTTAGACTTGCCTTTGCATCAGCAAAATGAAAGTTAACCATCTCTTTTGTTGTCTACTTTGTGCATGTCACTTGACATTGTGTGCAACACACCCAACAGGCCAGAGAATGATGAGGTGAAATTTCCATTAAAACTTCTTCTCCCTCCCATGCATGCATGCATGATCAGGCTAGTTTTTATTCATTGTTCTTTCAAAGCCAAAATCATGAAACAACAGCTCAATCATGTGTTTGGTGGGATGCAGCTTTTACAGGAGTCTCTTCTGAGAGTTACAGGTGATGAAGATCAGATCAATCCACTGGCTCCCAAGAGGTAAGTGATTACCTAGATGCACTGTTATGATCAGAAGATTTCAATGATATGTGAACCTGATAATTTTTGCAAGTGATGTTGCTTGGATTCTGCTTTACAGCCTTGACAATTTTACAAGCAACTTTGCTTAGATCTTTTGTTTCCCATGGGCTTCACATAATTCACACATTGTGATATTGATTGTAAGAGCAAACTTTCCTTTATTTGAAATTTTTTGGTGGATTTGTCAATGAGGATGCACAGAGCTCGAGCAGCAGCAGCAGGTGTGAGATTTGCACCACAGCCTGAAGTCCAACAAGTAACGGAGCTTCAACCTCTACTACCACCTCAACAACGAGTGGGTCCGGGGTCATGCGTGACATGTGGAAGTGCTGCTGCATCAGTGAGATTCCTGCCACAAGCTGAAATCCAACAAATAGCTCAACTTCAACCTGCTCCACCATCTCAGACACCCGTTGGAGTAGCATTGGGAACCACATCAGGTCAAAACAACTGCCTAGATCCCATGTGCATGAACAGTAAAGCAAGTGCATCTCAATATCACCATACAAGTTTCCGGTACTCTGTGCAAGCAGCCTATGATAATGCTTGTTTTCTTAATCAAAGCCTTCAGCAAATGCAACATGATCATCATCAGAGCACCGATTACAAACAAGGCATCAGAGAAGATCAAGGCTTTGGTGGAAACCTTTGGGCCCCAATTCCTGCATGCTCAAACACCAATTTGGCTCAAGGAACTTTTGAGAGCATTGATGGTCAACACCCCTTGTTTTGAGATGTCTCCATGGTTGTTAGCAGGCGTGTTTTTTTGGTTACACAGATGCTTTCAAAATTGGGATGGCAGTGGCTGTAGTATGAAACAATATAAAGATAAAAAATATACACCCAATCAATTACATCCATTCAGTGCATTAGGGTTGGAAACTCATAACACTGCAGCCAAAGGCAGGCTCCAATTTCACCAATTGAACTCATCTCAAAGCCTAACTGATCATCTTCCTGGGAAGGAAGAATGCCTAATGTGGAGAGCCTACAGGATAAGTGGCCAAGAAACATATCAACATCAAATAACAGTACAAAAAATCTCTGTCAAATTTCACTATAGACCTATAGTGCAAACTCTATTCTTCCGTGTCAGGCTCCTTCTCAGGCTCTTCTTCCTCCTCCTCTTTTTTATCTCCATCCTCCTCATCTTCTTCAGGAGGATCAGCCGGCAATGGCTGTGGCAGAGGCGTCTTCATAGGGCTGAACTGAGGAAATATGTCAGGCCTTCGACCAGGTCGTGGCCGATCCCATTCCTGGCCGCCACCCCCCCACACAAATCTGTTAAACCCCAACTGTTACCGGCCTGACTTACACTTCATTACACAAGATGTATGGCAGAGGTCTTTGATACACATAGAACCACAGCTGACTTAGATCCACCCTAACTGGCTGCACCGTGAATGCAGAATGCTAAATGAACAACCACAGACAAACAGGAAAGGAGGACACCAGATAGGCAAGTGCTCTTGCATTCACACAGATACAAAATGTATCCACAGTTGCATATACTGTTGCAACCATCTTTCTTTTAAGAGGAGCGCAATTCCAAATAGAGTTATGCAGACTGAAATGCATCAAGCTTCTGGTTCACGTCCCTTGCTTTGCAGTAAACCCTAAAAAACCTTGCATTTACTTTGCTGTTCCAAATAGAGTTATGCAGAGTGAAATGCATCAAAATTATGGTTTGTATCCCTTGCTTTGCAGTAAATCCTAGAAAACCTTGCATTTACTTTGTGATTCCAAATAGAGCTATGCAGACTGAAATGCATCAAACTTGTGGTTTGCATCCCTTGCTTTGCAGTAAACCCTAGAAAACCTTATCATCCTCTCGAAGATAAGGCATGCTCGCCCCCCTCTCTGTGCCTCTAATTACACTCCAATTATCCGAATTTTTGCACTCCCGCATCTTGAGATTCCCCCTTCCATGTAATAGAACCCTAATCATCCTCAGAGACAACCTCCAGAAAACCCTAATCAAAAGTAGGCCCTCCTCTTCATCCTCCTGTTCTGAACAACCCCAAAAAAAGGGGGAGGGGGTCTCTTCCAAAAGACATGATTACGGTTCCAGAAGCAATCCTCCTCCCTATAAACTTACCAAGGGAAAATCAAGAGGCGACCGCCTAGTCATCTTCTCTTCATCTGGGGCCATTCCTCGAGCCACTCCTGCTCCTAGTCGCCCCCACGCCATCGTCATCTCCCTTCTCCTCCTCCTCCTCCCCATCCCGACAGGCCATCTTACTCCTTCCTCCTCCTCCACTTTCTCATGCCGTAACAATTTTCCCGCACCACCACACCGCCAGGATTGCTGTTTCGGCCTCCTGGAGGCAACAGACGAAGAAGAAGAAGAAGAAGAAGATGATGATGATGATGCTGTTGCCGGGGCCGAGGCTATTGGAGTTGTAGTCCTGGCGGACACAACGGAGGCACATAAGTAGCAGGGCAGCAGCGCCACTGCAGCCATCTTTTCCCCTCTCTTTCACGCGCGTTCCTCTCTTTCTCTCTCGCGGGTTCCTCCGTGTGTGTGTGTGTCTCTCTCTCTACCTCGAATTGTCTGTGCGTTCGCTGTGTTGCCTTATCGCAATGCATTTCCTGAGTTCTGGTGTTGTGCATGCCGAACGGTAGCAGTAAATTGGCCATTACAGTACTTTTTGGATGAAGAAGATTTACAGAACAAAAACACGGTGAAACTTCTTTGGGCTCGTAAAAATCCACAAGTTCGCAGTGCCCTGCAAGGGCACCTGTAGAAGGATACGGCAATAAATGATTATTTCTCATTGGCCGACTAAAATGATTGGCCCAGATGGTGATACTACAATCTTTAGTCATCCTTTATATTTTTTGGCTACGCATTTTAAAGCAAATATAAAAATCTGGCAATTCTTTTTTTATTCCACTCATTTCATTTCTGGTGATTAAAAACCTCCAAAATCACTCCATTTTTTTATTTTATTTTTATTTTTATTTATTTTTTGGTTGCGTCAATAGAAAAGCGGCACCAGTTTTTGTTTCCTTTTGCTCCTTCTCCTCTTCTTTTTCAAATTTTTGTTACAAAAAATAAGATTTGGCGATTATTTCTGAGATATTAGCAAAATCAATTGAATCTACAATAGAAAAAACAGAGTTTTCCCCCCAAAAAAAATTGGAAAATGATAAATTTTTTCCTCCCCCAAAAAAACATTGATTTAATTTGTGATTGCATCAAAAATAGCTGAACTGAAAAGACGAAAGAAAAAAAACATGACATTGCCACCAATATTATATAAATATTAGACAAAATAACAACTTTACATATATATATGTTTATAATCAAATATACACATTTTAGATAAATGATATGACTAAAAATAATGAGGAGGTCAATACTAACATGTATGAAAAATGAATATTGGTATTATGTGAAAAAAAACCCATCAAAACTTACAATTTTTTTCACTCTAACCTTAAGTCAATTACGACAAAACAATCATTTCAAAATAGAGAAATAATCATTAGTAACAAATCACACACTTCCTTATTCATGGGTTGTAACTCAAAACATGTTTGTATATGTCTTCTACCAATAACGTTTTGGGAAACAAATTTTAGTGCAAGATATATAACCATTATCATTTGAAAACCTACAAACTCCCACACTCCGTATAGCTCCACATTCAACTCATACCACTTTGTGATGAAACCAAAAGTGGTGATCATTCAGAAGAAGATTTAGCCAAATATGGCTATAAACTAGATACGAAAGTAAAAAAATTAAGCATCCTTATGTAATCTGGCTACCTGCTGCTGGGTCCTACTATATTTACTAGTGGGTGCCTGTGGTCAAAGGCCACTGTGAAGTCCCCCGTGGGTGCCCGTGACCTTCGGCCACTGTGAAGTTTTATTTTTTCTTATTTTTTACTCTTCATTTGGCCCCTGCCCTGCCCGCCCTGCCCTGCCCTGCCCCCTCCCCTGCCTTGCCCTACCCTGTCTGGCCGCCCTGCCCCCTGCCCTGCCCCTGCCATAGAAAATGTAGCACACCGCCACCGGTGCCCACGACAAACAACAAACGATGGGGATTTTTTGTTTTTATTACTTACTTATTATTGTCGTTTGGTAAAGTTACCCGCTAGCTTTTGCAGGAGTAAAAACCCAGTTTAATTCACCGGCAGAACCGGTTCTGGCATAGAAAATGCAGAGGCCGGTTCTGCCGGCGGATTAAAACGCGGAACTGTTCGACTGTCTGGGCCGGTTCCGTCGGCGAATTAAAACGCGGAACTGTCACGTCGGACGCACGAACAGACAGCTAAATTAATAAAGTAGATTTGGGTTTTCAATTTCATATCTCAATATGGCTCACTTACACAACACATCTTTCACCTTAATATAACTAACTGGAATAAAACTTGGCAGGTGGTCATCAATCCAAACATGGATGGTTGGCTAGAAGCCAGGTGCTTAAAGTGTAGGCTAAAGAAACTCTCACAAGGCCTTGGTAGGAACTTGGAAGGGTGTGAAATCTGGTGTGTGGGTTTTTGAAGTGAATGTAAACGAAAATTTGAGGAAATGTTATTGCTTGCTAGCATGTTGTAGTTTATCATTTGCATGCAGGAAATAATTGCATTGCTCCACAGCATAATATGCCCAATAAAATACAAAGGAAAATGTCTTTTTCTTGGAAGACTTATCATCATTCACCAAACATTCAAGACACCTAGGTTCATTCTTTTGAGGATATTGTGTATGTCATATTGTGCTACCTAGGAGTAATGCCTTCATTGATTGATGAGAGAGCCCTCCTCCTCGATGAAGCATGTTTCTTCTTGCATGTTGTATACCTGGTTCTTTGCCTTTTCAAGGTTGTGTGTATAATATGATGAACTTCATTTCTTCTTTGTGATTTCAACATTGAATGGTCATTGAGAATGGATGAAAATATTGTGCAATTGCATTGTTCTAACCTCTTCTTGTTCCTTGAAATGGATGAGCATATTGGTGCAATTGCAATTTTCCGAACTCCTCTTACTCCTCAGAATGGATGAAAATGTTGGTTCAATTGCATTTTTCTAAACTCCTCTTGCTCCTCAGAATGGATGATAATGTTGGTGCAATTGCATTTTTCTAAACTCCTCATGCTCCTCAAAATGGATGAATATATTGGTGCAATTACATTTTTTGGAACTCCTTTTGCTTTTCAAAATGGATGAAAATGTTGGCGCGATTGCATTTTTCTAAACTCCTCTTATTCCTTGGAATTATAATTTTTGTATACACTTGGGAATGATTTTGACCATTGAATGGGAGTCAAGGATGGATGAAAACAACAATCTACAACTGCAATGTTGGGATATTATGTTGTTTGCTTGTTCAAATATAGATGTTGTTTTCCCAAAAAGATTTTCAAAATATCCTTTTCACAATAAGTGAAAACTCATTTGGAAACATTGAAAACAAAATATTTATAGTATAAGGGGAGTTTTGGGACCAATAAGGAAGAGATTAGTGAAAACATCATGCAAGGCAACCTTGAAACTTTGTTTGGTGACAAATAACTTTGGGACTTTTGGGAACACAATTAAAGCCATGGGGATCCACCTCTTCTATTGCATCCATAGTGGCGAGAGGATTGCATCCCATGATGTTGTTTGGGATGCTTTTGCATTCATTGTGAAAGATGTGAGGTTTCATGTTTTGCAAAAGCAAACCCACGTTTTTCCATCGCCTTTTTTTAGTTTTCTTGTTGACAAATTGACATTGTTTTGTCAATTGATGGCATTCTTGTTGATTAGGATAAATTGAATTAGCTTAATTAGTTATATTTTATTTCATAATTGATTTAAGTGTGAATGGGGTTCAAGATATTTGGTTTGTGGAATATAATTATAACTTATATGAATTTTTAAATTGTTTTGGTGTGTTGAATTCTAACACACATAAATTTATTATGCAACTTTTTTCATTTGTCTTGATGCACATCTATTGTTTGCATATTGTTGTGTTTGTGTGTTTAGGCTTAGATTCCTAAATAATAGGTGAGTAACTTTTTTTTAATCATCAAAAAGTCAATTTAACTTGGTAGTGTTAGAATTGCATTTGTGAGTTGCATTAGATTTTTAAGGTTAGCAATAGTAAAAGTTACACCATGCCACCATTACCATCATGATGGTGTCATTGTCAACAAAAGTCGAAAAAATGAGGGGTGTGTGCAACAAGGAACGGCAACAATGTTCCATATTGATCCTCAAACCTTTGAAGTTTGAACTCAACCAAAGGTTCAAAAGCTTCAACATAGAGATAATGGAAAAGGGTGTTCAATCCAAAATCGGTTTTTTTTTTTTCAAAAAAATTGGGCATAATTTGTAGCTAATTTGAAGACAAAAATTTCTAGAGGGTTTTTCATGGGTGTGAGAAAGTGGTGTGCATAAAGTCATTTTTCAACAAATTTTTAATACCAATTGCTTGTGCTAATAAGCAAAACTACCCATAACCCACATATGGTGGAATGTCACATTAAATTAACAAATGTGCAGTGCTGCATTACAAATTTTTGAATTTTTGTCATAATTTTCAAATGATAATTACAAAAGTGGGAATTTGTTGTATGAAATTTTTATTCTCACTTTGTGTTGTTTAGGGTTATGCATATATTTAGTTTTTTTCATGGAAAATGTTAGGCTTGGCTAGGTTTGTAATTCAATGACAAGATCTTGAAACAAAAGTTACCAAATTGGGGTTTATTGATCAAAACTTGCCCATGGATTTTTCCACTAAACAAAGTTGAATTTAATGGGAAGGCTTAGGTTAATGTAAATTTTTTTTGGCACTATTGTGAACATTCATGGATTTTATCAACAAAATCTTCCATTGATTGTTTATGGTGACATTAAGTGGATGGTTAATAGACCACAATTGTTGTGTTCACAATAAGCCCCATGTTTTTTGGCCCTACGAAATGTTTTTAGTTGGTGCAAGTGTTTTAGATTAAGGTTAAATTAAATCCACAAGTTCAACATCCCTTGGAAACTAAGGTTGGAAAATAGGATTTAGGGTTAAGATTCACCATGGAGATTCCAGGAATTTTTGGAATAAGGAACATTTCAAACAACACTATCAGGGTTACCAAGTAAAGAGTGCAATTTAAACCATCATCGGCATGTGACATATATTCATCATATTCAAATTTGGATACAACTTGATCCAATCCATCGTGCCATTGTTTTGGGACATGAAATGTATAAAACTACCAAAAGGTGCCATTAATATTCAAAGGTGTTTGGCACCATTGAACTTAATGGTTTCATTTAAGAATACAACAGTTGGTGCGATATGCAATAGATGCACAATCCCCAACTATTCACACCTTTCATGGCATGGAAAGGGTTATTCCAACATCTTGAAAAGTCATTAATGAACAACTACCATGAATTTAAATGCACTCATGAAGTGGGGATTAAAAAGTGACAATTATATTGTTACCCAATTATCTTTTCATCATTAAAGGTATAATGGCCCCAAGTTTTGTTTCAACTTCAAATACAACTACAACAAGTCCCAAAGGCAATTTAGCTAAAGGAATTGGGAATGTTACCGATGCAACCACTAGAAATTATGGTGTTGGTGCTTCCATTAATGGATGGGGTCGTGTGTTAGCATTCAACCTTGTTGTGGAGTTCTTCCAAAAGTTGCAAAGATGCAAGGAGTTCCAATGGAAAAATTACAAAATTTGCAAAAGTTTCATGTAAGCCACATGAAAGCATACATGAAACATATGTTCAAATTAAACAATTGATTAATGTGATTTAGGGGGTCATATAAACACAAACTATCCAATTTTAATATGGAATTTTGGACAAGGAATTCAAGTGAAAGGTGAAGGATGTCATACTCTTTCAACCAAGATAGCCAACTTTTGCAAGTATGTTTTTTTTGTCAAAATGCATCGAACTTAATATGACAAAGGAATGTGTGGTGAAACTGGGTTTCAAAAATGACACCCCAAGGAGTTCCTCATCCCATATGAAATTGTCAACCTAATAATAATGTGGGTAGTCAAATAAGTCTACACCACAAAAGACCAAGGGGGCCAAAAAAAAATTGATGTGGTATTTCTTCATCATATTCCATGGAGTAGGGAGGAGACAACAAGTGTTGAAGGTGTGGTGGGCCACATGGAAAACATGATTGCTCTAAGTCACTTCAAATCACCTCCTCCAATCCTAACTTTAGTTAATCATGTTCCCATTGCAATGTTTATGAGCACATGTTGTTGGTTGTTAAGTTAACTCCAAGCCAATCAATCACTGTGGAGGTGAAATTCACATGTTTGGAGGCCCTAGTTACAAGCATGGAAACATAGGGGATTCAATCCAACATAGTTTAAAGTACTTGAACACTTAGACAATCCAACCAAGTAAGGGCAAACCTTCTCCAATAAATAGTTATCTTCTATCTCACTATTAAATGGGTGGGGTAGGATGTAGGAAATAGATAAATTATCAATGCATTTATAAGGGCAATTGTCTATTAACAAGGTATTAATTGGACCTAACTACCTAAACCCAAGCCTAATTTTGGTCCAAACCTTTTTCATGTGTTTCAAAACCAACTCTCAATGTGGATTTAACAAATGGGGAATGAAAGTTTCCAAACATTTCAACACCACACACACACATAGGGTTGACCCCACTATTTTCCGTTATTAGAAATTGGACCATGAGTTCTAGGTTATGTTTGGTTGTTGTTGACCAAACACAAAAATCAAACCAATAACTTAACAACTCCAAGAATTCATAACAATTGGGTCAAAGGCTTACAAATTTGTTTCCACAACTCAATGTAGGAATTATTGGTCTCCATTTCATTTTAAATATGATAATTCACATAGTGAGCCATTCACATCAAACAACATTACTACAAAATGTGGGTGTAGTCCACTAGTCCTTGTTTAGTGGACCAATGAATCCAATGGATCCCCATTTGGTCCTATTAAGTGGAAACAATGAATTCACTCAAAATCCAAATGAAACACTTAACAAATAGGAGACACATTTAGAAATGATGGACCTTGTCACCTAATTGCTTGCTTGGAGAGGAAATATTGCAAGTGTCCCCTAATAGGTTAAGGTTTACCTCTTTCGTGGCCATGATATTGTGTTCGGTCTTCCCACCACCCTTGGGAACACTAGCTTGTTGGTCAAGTTTTGTTACAAAGAAGAAAACAAAAACCTTTATCAATAACACCATAGTTGCTTGCAAATATCAACCCACATAATATGGAACATTTTGTGATTTTATCACATTTAGTAAAGGGTCAATTTCGAATTGGCTTGGAAACTAAATATCTTGTTTTTTTTCGGAGGTCAAAAAATTGTTCAATCAAAAGGAACCCAAGATTTGTGAAAATGGAATATATCAAATTCATGCACTTTGTTCTATAATTTAAGCTTTTGACAATGTCTAAATATATAACTTATAAATACCTATTTTTTAGTTTATTAAATGAAATAATAAATTGTATTACAATTTAGGGGAAAAAAAGTTGAAATTTAATTGTCATATGTTCTCAGAAAAAATTCATTGAAATGAAGCTAAGTTTGGTGGTTTTGTTTTATAATCAATAATTTGCAATATTACTAAAGATATGTAACATGTCTTAAGTAATGACATAAACCTATAACCATTTCCAAGGTGCAATTGCATCCTAGCTATCACAATTAATAATGAGTCTGAAAATTAATTATGAATTTCTTTTTATCAACAAAATTGTTGTTCATTTTAGTTTATGGTTTTGGATGACAATAAAACACAAAGTAATACAAGCAAAACACACATATATATAAAGAATCACATGAATTTGGTGGTTTTGTGTTGTGTAATCTAAACTATTATAATATTATAATGTAAAAAAAAAAATGGCAAACATGATATATAAAAAGTTGTTCAACAATGTGGAATATTTATGAGGGAAAAAAATCTAATTTTCAACTAGTTTTTTATGTCATTTTCACCTTGATGTAAATATTATGTAGATTTTTTTAATAAAAATTTATGAATGTTCAACTTCAATTTATTTTTAATATTGAAATTCATTTATTGTAATTAAATTAAAGCATGAATTAAAAAAATTAATGGACCTCTTATTTTGAAAATTTCTGAATGGAAATTTGTACCAAAATCTATTTATTAAAGAAGGTTGTTTATTTATCACATTAAAATGTCCCAAACCATGATGGCCTTACCATGCTCTTGGCACCCTTGGAAAAGGTGTAATGAGTGCAAATGCATAAGGTTGTTTTTAATGTTAAGACCATTATTGGGCGGGTTTCTAGTTTTTATTAAAACCATTGGGTTCAGGTATGAGATTGTTTTGAAAGACATGACTCGATTCTTTTTTAAAATTTTCATGACCCCAACAAGGTTTCAAAAATTTGCAAAAACTAATTTCAATTGGGTTTCAAAGCACCAATATTCAAACATGTGATACCTATCAATTTACAAAGCCAATTTTTGCATGCCGATTATTACAAATTTTATCATCTCAAAATTTAATTTTCAATGTTAAAAGAATGACAAAATTGCTCCAAAAATGACAATTCTAAAAAAAAAGTCATCATTTTATATGTCCACTATTTCACATCATTCAAATGAACTTTCAAATTCTTTTAACTCCTCTTCAACACATAAATATGTTTGAATTAGTTATACTAAATTAAAAGATAATTTATATCCATCTCTAATATCATCTGGTCAATTTTTGCTCACAAATATCAAATTTTCTAAAAAAATTTATCATAAACAACATCTCTTTAAGTTTGTAAGTTTGCTCACTAAAGAAAAAAAAATTGTTTCAATTGATGACTTTACAATGTTTAAGATTTGATGAGCTAAAAAACCAAACGTAGGAAACATGGCTTCATGTTTTCCCCACCATTGAAAAGGACACTTGATGTCTTTGGGATCCATTTGGTAACATCTAAAAATCAGTAATTCCCTAATGACAATTTCTTTTGATGGCTCATTTGTGGATACAATCTATTGAAAATATCCAAATTAAAATCTTCATTGCCTATTTGATTTACACATCCAACAGATTCTATCATTGAATGCAAATGATGATAACACTTCAAAAACATAGGATATAAAGTTTTCCTATTATATTCATCCACAATATTTACACCTTCCTTTTAGCCAACAAAAAAAGATAATAGATGAAAACTTTTGAATCTAGGGTCTAGCATCAAAACAACATGTTGTGATTTTATTTTTTTAAAGAAAGAAAAGAATCCAAAACACCACAAACTTCTCTTTTAATGTTGGAAGCAAACAAAAATAATTCAAAAGCTATCTTAGAATCATCATCAATCAAACTAACTAGGGCAGATAGGTTTGTAATTTCTTCCCTAAATTTTAAACACATAGTAATGGCAGACTATAATGCATAAAAAAACAACCAGTGGTTCCTAGATTGGTTTAAGACATAAGCAGTCAGAACAAAAGATAAAAAATCCACAATTATTTTAGAGATGTGCCAAGTATTTTGACAATATTCTACCTACTATAACAAAGAATAATAACATCTTTGAATTGCAATGCTTCTTGAAACATAATGATTTTGTTGACAAATCTATCAACAAATTTAAAGTTTCAATGTTAGAAGATTAATTAGAACAAATTAATAAGAAAAAAAAAAGACAATAGTTCTAGAAAAAAATTACATTAAATTAAATAATCACCTTGTCTTCATTGGAGTATTTAAATTTGAGCCTTCATCTTTAACATAGACAATGATTTGATTTTTTAGCCCATATTGATTCATTTTAAAATCAAATTGTTAATTAATGTTTGCCCAATAGTTTTTGTTGCTTGAAACAAATAATAATTACTTGTTTATGTTGCTAATCAAATCCTATAAAGTTTATAACAAGAACAAATATATCATGCACACCTTTTGACATCCACAAGTCAAAGCTTATTGTGGTAGAAGTACAATATATTAATTTTGGTAAACCATATATTTGTTTTTTTTCCCCACCAAGTTAGGTAATATCCTAAAAATATTGACTTGAAGGAACCACAACTCTAGGAAACAAATGTAATATTAAATGCTTAAACCATACATTTTCAACAAATTGCAATATTTGATAAGTTATTTTTCACAATCAAAAGGCCAAGGTCTTGTAAAAAATGACGCGCCCCCAAGTTCCTTGTTAGATCCAAAAAGGGTTCAACTATGTTAAAAAGCGGAAATAATTGGAACTTGGTGCCGCTCGCAGCTTCCAACACTAAAAGGGGGTGAGAGGGGTGTGCTGAAAGCTCCGAGCTTAGACTAGGAAGAGGGACAACTTATTTAGTTACTCGATCCTGCATCAAAACCAATCACAAGTTGGTTAGTCCACATTTGGGATCACCCTTGGTGTTGGGATAAGCCACGGACAACACGGACTCACTTGACTCACCACGACCCGGACTTGGGGGAAGCAACCACCTTCCCCCATATAGTATTCTCTGCGTTTGTTCACGGCACCTACATCCGAATGATTTTTTGTCCCAGGACTCCCAAGGAGGAGTCCCGAAATTGTCCCGGTTTGGACTCTCGGGACTTTGGGAACTCATAACTCCCAGCTCAGACCTCTGATTGGGGTGAGGTCTAAAACAAACTTGTAGCTCTACTCAAGAGTTTTCCAACGGTGTGTTGCACTCCACCTGCACACACCGGGGTCGGGTTGATTCCCGACTTTTAGTGGTCGGGAGTGATTCTTGGCCCTTCTTTTGACCATAACTTGTTCTGTAGATGTCTAAATGGCTCATGCAAGGCTATTTTCGACATTTACATTTCAAGACCTTTCCAACGGTATAAAGAACACCCTCAATGTGAAGTGTTTTGACCCCTGCAATCAAACTTTGAGTTTTTGGGAATCCTTAGAGGACTCCAAGTTCCCACTTTTGGGAGTGTGAATTTCATCCTCACACTTGCTTCAAAGTGGGGTTGCAACAAAAGTCTTTTTGCTACACATCATCCTTTTTGAAAGGTTTTTTTTTTTACAACCAAAAAAAAAGATACTGCATTTGCTTAAACATTTGGCCTTTTCTTTGCAAGTTGTTTTTCAACACTTCCTATTATTTCATTGTTGATTTCTTTTTCAAATTTCCTAACAATTATAAAACGAGTTTCATCTACATGTTTTTTAAGATCATTATACCATAAGTTTTATAATAAGTTATTAATCTTATTCTTTCTTTAGTTCTTGGATTAGGAATATTTACAACATTATCATAACATAAAATACATCTCATAACTTTATGGGATGTAGCTTCAACTTCTTTCCCATCATTCACACAATAAAATGCCCAAAATAAAAAAAATTCTATTATGCCCTTTCCACTTTTTTCTTTGAACATGTAAGTTTTGCAATTTTTTTTTTCATTATTTGTTCTCCATTTTCTTCAACTTTGTTATTTTTTGTTTGTACATTCTCACATTCTAATTTTCCACATGTTCTTTAATGTACATTTCATTTTAATTTGTTTAATTTTCTTTAATCAAAATTAAAATTTCATTTTGGCTTGACTCCCCCATTTTCTACCAAAATATTACCTACCTTAAAGGAGAAATTAGAATTAAACATGTTTGTTGCCAAAATAAGATTCTACCAACTATTTGGAAATCAACTTAAACATTTATAAGCAATTGAAAGAAATTAAAAAAAAAAGATGCAATGTGTATAATAAATGTACAATGTCCAAATAATTCTTGCACATAATAAATAAACACATTGTTAACCACCATTTCCCAAAAACATGGATAAGTAAAAAAACTCATCAACAAACAAAGATTGAAAAATATATTCCCACCTTCTAGATCTTGCTTGAAGAACTTGAATTTGGATGGCTCCTCCACACTTGCAAAAAAAAGGGGGGGGGGGGGGGGTACTAATTTGAAACAAGAGGAGCAAAATAATAGGTCAAACAAGAGGAGCAAAGTAGCACATTGAACAAGAGGAGTAGAATAATAAATCAAGCAAGAGGAGCATAACAACATGTCATGCAAGAGGAGTAAAGTAGTAGCTTCGAGCAAAAAGAGTGTAGAGCAACAATAACATTGAGCAAGAGGAACATCAAAACAACAACCTCAAGCAAAAGGAATAACAAAAATTCAAACAAAACTAAAGCAAACACTCTTAAGCAAACCAACTAATTAAACGAATTAAGCTAAACAAGAAACAAAGAAAAAATAAGAGACCAAAAATAACTCACACATAGTGGGCAATTCATTTTGAAACACTTGTTTTATAGCAAGTAGCAAGCAACGTTGCTTGCTTGTTAAACCCTAAACCTAACTAAGCCCTAAATTAATTATTAACTATTGACTAAACAATGACTAAACATTGATTAAACAATTAAACCCTATTCACTACTAACACCCTACTTAATTTTAAACCTTGAAACCCTAACCTTGATTTTTAAAAATACCTTGTTAGGGTTTCAATAAAATTTAAATACACATTTGATCATGGTTTGAAAGGCTCAATTTTCACATTATATAAAACCTTGCAACTGGTGGTAACTGTGAAATTTAATTCCTACAAAGTTATTCCACATTGTTCTAACAACATATTTGCACTTCACATGCATACATTCACTATTTCGGCCTTGATTCTCAACACACTTAACATTGCCATTCATTAAAACATTAGATTCATGGTTATTTCATATAACCAAAATCTACACTTCATAATACATTGTGAAAACTCCATAAACAATATTACAATTAATTTCATCATATTCTGATGCTATAAAAAATTCACACTACAATATAAACATAAAATTCATTACAGAAGTTTATGCTTTTTTGTATTATTGAAAACATGAATCAAAATTATAGTAGAATCCCATGTTTTGTTGAAAAAAATCAAAACAACAATTAAAATTTATAGTATATCAAAATAAAATTTGTGGTTTTCTACTAGAAAGTCCCTATAGCTCCTCCCACTCTTTCAAAACTATGTGTTTAATTTTTTTTAAAATCTCTTTTTCCCTATATCTTTGTTTTTTGAACAACCCCAAGTCACATCATTATGATTCAAAACCAACAAAAATTCAAAACCAACTAACAATGCTCCATGAACAATCCCTATTCTAAATGCCTTGTTCATCCGAATCATGTAATCATCCCACCCCCTTAACAACTAGGTTTCATAAAGGGCATCACTCAATGTGATACCCAAAGGCTTTCAAATTGAGAATTGATTTGAAACCTTTTCCAGTTTTCACTTTTTATTTGATACCTGGCCAACATTAGTTACTAAGACCTACGATGCAAAAGTTTTTGAACATTGAACAACTTTCTCATTGAAAATTCAATAAAAGCTCAAAATTCAAATTCAATTAGTTGGGTGACAAGTTCATACTTGGGCCAATGTAAAGGACACACAAATAAGTAGGATTAATTTCAACTACTAATAAAATCAGAACATTAAGTGGTAGGTAAAGCCCAAGGCTATGGCCTTTACCAAAGCAAAGGCATAAGGCAAAGTTGGGCTTGAACCCATACTCTTGCAAAAGCCCATAGCCAAGAGCTTTACCTTGCATAAAAATACCACAACTAAACAACAATGTGACAATGACAAGATGGGAAATAGGGTTTATAATTTTTGTTAAGCTTGTGCAAGAAACAAATGAAATTTTTTCACACCATTTTATAAAACTAGTTTTTACTATTTAGAGAAAACTTTTAATAACTTGTTGCCATTTAATGTTGAATCTATATTGCCCAGGATGCTAGCCAATGACACAACATCAAAAAATTGAAAAAATAAAAATAAAAATCATTGGTCACAATACCTATACTTTAAAATAAATAAGTAAAGAAACTAGGTAGTTACTAGGGTTGGGTGGGTATCACAATTTTATGATACCCATTGGGTCTAGTTGTCACAAAGTAATTTACAAAAGGGTACAATTTTCCCCAAAAAAACTTTTCTAAAATTTTTACATTGGGCAAAGGGATCAACATTAAAAAAATAATTCAACTGGTTCTCATAATGCTGGTTCTTGAAAATTTGAAAACAACCAATTATCTTTTGTTGGTTCTCACAAACTCGGTATTACTTTATATTTATAATTAATTAAAATAAAATAAAATAAAGATTAAATAATTATTGATTCGATTTCTTTTTTCAACGATAGTTTTGACTTTTTGAAAAAATTCAAAATCAAAGGACGTCTGATTCAAGGTTTTTGAATGATTTAAAAAATAAATCATTATTTAAAATAAACTTTCCAAACATCCTTACCATTTGACCTGGCCTACCATTAATAAATATTATCACCAAATACTAACCTTCTTTGGGATTTCCCATCTCCAAATGAAAATTAGACCTGACAAGTAGATTTTGATGTGGGTCTTGTGATGAAAGTGTCCCTTCTTTAGCCCTAATTAAATTAGGCTAAGTTAACATCATACCTCCAAAGTTCAAAAGTGTCCCTTCTTTAGCCCTAATTAAATTAGGCTAAGTTTAGCATCATACCTCCAAAGTTCAAAAGTGTTATTTCTTTAGCCCTAATTAAATTAGGCTAAGTTTAGCATCATACCTCCAAAGTTCAAAAGTGTTATTTCTTTAGCCCTAATTAAATTAGGCTAAGTTTAGCATCATACCTCCAAAGTTCAAAAGTGTTCTTTCTTTAGCCCTAATTAAATTAGGCTAAGTTAACATCATACCTCCAAAGTTCAAAAGTGTTCCTTCTTTAGCCCTAATTAAATTAGGCTAACTTACATCATACCTCCAAAGTTCAAACCCATGATCCATAAATGATCAACTAGATAAATAAAACCTTGTTTCATTCTACATAGAAACATAATTAAGTTTGATGCACATAATTTTTTTCTCATTGTTTTGCTTGTACTAATTTTTGATGGTGCCTAAACCTTGAGACCTTGACCTTAGGTAATGGGTCAGACCTTACTTGGTTTTCAGATTTTGTCGGTTCTTGTTTTCAAAACCAGTTCTCACATCTGGTTCTCACACAAGTGAGAACCGAAAGTTTGGTTGTCAGTCAGGGTATCATTACAGGGTATCATTGATACCCTGAAGGGATCAGATTGAGATGCTTGAATGATGCCCAAGGGTATTTGTGACACCCGCCCAACATTGGTAGTCACTAGTTAGGTTTATATAAGAAATTATATTTTGGGATTTTTTACATATTTTAATCGATAATCCATCAAGGGCCGCGTAGCTGGGTCTGAACTCCGAACTTTGAAGTCCCTTTTTATGAAAGGGGTCAGTCCTCCGGGGGAGGCCGGCCTTAACAAAGGGTCGGGCACACTCTTTTTGTGGCCTTATCCGGATTTGAGGGTTGCAGCCAATGAGGGAGGCGCCGAATCCTCCCGAGAGCGTCCCTGATTGGTGCTCCCTGCCACAAAGGATGTGGCTGTAGCCTGTGCCTAGAAGCGCTTGCACCAAAACACAACGTACCAGCAGATCGCTCGCTGATATTCCCATTTCCAGCAAACGATCTGTCGCAACAAACAATCCCGTGTAAGCGAAGCAGCAAATTCCCTTCTCTCTGCTCTTGTATCATCTGCAAATTTTCTCGAATTTAAAAATAAATAAATTCCTGTATGACTTTGCCCTTCTCTGATTTTTGTTTGATTTTGTTTCTGTATGATTTTGCTCTTCTCGGATTTGTTTTGTTTTGCTTTCTGTATGATTTTGCTCTTTTGGGTAGGCGGATTTGAAGAAAGTCGAGTCTTCGTTGTTGTGTGTAGAACTGCAGTTGCGCCGTGCAGAGTTGTTACCTCAGACTTTTTTTTTGGTGTGTCAATCTTTGTTTGTGTGTGTTTTGCAGGCATTGTATCTGAAGTTATGGCAGCAACAATGGCTACAATGGCAGTTACAACTCCCGTCGTTGCAGGACTCGGCGGATCTTCCTTGAGAAGAAGAGCAGCTTCTCCTTCCAAAGTTCAGCTCACCTCAGGTTTAAAGTTCTCACCGTGTCAGTCTCTGTTATCGTGTATTACCATTTGCAAGGGTTTCATATGCATCATCCTCTGCAGTGCTCGTCTGACTGAACTGTCTTGTGTGATCTACGTCTACAGCGTTCGTGAGCGGAGACAGAAGCTGCTCTTTGATGACCCCAAGTCTGCAGCTGGGCCGCCCCCTCTGCATGTCACGCGTCACTTGGTATGTACATCCTTCTCTTCTTCACTTTGATTACACCACATATGAATTTGGCACTGAATAAATGGAGAAAAACAAGTTTCGCATCTTTAGAACAGATGTAGCAATCTGAAGAAGAGGAATCTGGTTTTGGAGCTATGGTTTGTGTTGATGGCAATTGGGTCTATGTGTTTTTTCCCCTGAGGTTTGGGTGAACAGCTTCAATAGAGATTGGTTGCGGAAGGATCTCTCTGTTGTTGGATTTGGCCTCATTGGCTGGCTTGCACCCTCCAGCATTCCTGTCATCAATGGCAACAGCTTGACTGGTCTGTTTCTGGCAAGCATTGGACCTGAGCTTGCTCACTTTCCCACCGGTCCTTCTGTCACCTCACCATTCTGGTAATATAGTCTCACAAGTTCTCTCCCTGATTGAACATCATATCTGCTTTTACTATGTCACAATGTGTTTTGAATGCCTGGCAGACAGTCAGTCAATGTCCTCCTTGTAGCAATCTTACTGTAGCCCACTGCCAGTGTACCATATTTTGATTGTGCTCAGATTGCATTGATCCTTTGCAAAATGTTTCCAACAGCCATCTCCTGGATTCCAATATTTCTAGACTTGCCCATTCTTCCCCCATATCAAAGGTCTTAAATAGAGTACGAAAATTTAGACGCTTATAATTCAGTTGGGAGGTCTACTTATTACTCAAGAATTCAGTGTTAGCACTGGAAGATACATTTTACATTGTGGTTATATTGTCTTTGCGCAAATACAATTGTTCTCTTTGACATCATGGGTATGGTACTGGTTTTCAAATTTTGTGAACATGGTCTTTTTGACAGACATTCTACAGGAAAATTAGAGAGTTTTCAGGATTTTTTAATACTAATCTTATAGAGCTGCTATTAACCATGGGTGGTGTGTATGAGGGAATTTGTAGGTTGTGGTTGATTACCTGGCACGTTGGGCTGTTCATCGTGTTAACTCTTGGCCAGATTGGCTTCAAGGGCCGCAGAGATGGATACTGGTCAGTATTGTTGTGAGTTGTATTCAGTACACATTTGTTTTCTGTATTTGCTTTGGAAGAAAGTAGGATGTTGACATCTAACTTTGTGTCTTTACGCAATTGTGTGAGTTCGTGATGTGAATGATTTCAGATTGGTATTCTAGAGTTCTCTGTGATTGTGATTGGGGTGCTTAGTCTTTGTTGCCATTCTTCAGTCTGGCACATTGCTAACCATGACATTATTTGTTTGCAGGGAAAGTTAAGGGAGTGCAAGTTGTTGGAGTGAAGAGCAGTTCTTGCCTCACAACTGTACAACACCAAACTGGATGTTGTTAGTGCAAATCGACTTAGCCTGTCACCATAGATTTTGTCTTCTGGTGGCAGCCCTTGTCAGAAAAAAACACTTTGTTCTCCCAGCTCTGTAAGATGTCTAGCACAACCTTTTCCAGGATTGGTCTTTATGGGTATCTCCAGCTGCTTCCTGTTCCTGTTGACTCTGGATGAAAGGATCATTGTATGAATTAAAATGTATGCACCACAAGTTGAGCAATCATCTGACCTTGCATAATTGGACTTCTGAATGAAGTTGTTGAATACCATACAGATCAGAATCAATTCAGCATTAACTTGTAATTCTTAGCAACTAGTGTTGGTATTAACATGCGGTATTAATATTGGTAGTAGAAAAGAACCCTGCAAGGCTGGTATGATCTCAGGTGATACCAGAGAAGAACCTGATACATAGGTGATTTGTTCCTCACTAAAAGTGATAAGGAGAATATAGCTTGGCTAAAGCTACACCCATGGAAATTATGATTGAAGTGACTAACTTGGGAAAGTTGAATTCAACCTTGATGTAAAATTCATCAATCTAGAAAGGGAATATTCATGATGCAAAGGGATTATGCAAGTAGAATGTTTGCAGGGTCCTAGATGAAGGATTGGAATTAGTGAACAACCCCACTTTCAGATGACTTTTGACTTGGGAAGGAAAAACATTTAGAATCAATTAGACTTACCATCTTTACACAAATAGTAGTGAAGCTCATTTACCAGAACCATACCTAACCTAATTATGCTATTAACATAATTATTATACGTATGTTGAGTTGCCCCTAGATGCAATCTACAAGGGGGACTCAGAACATAATACACGGTTTCACTAATGCAGATCGGGTAAGGGACTATGAGAAGTGTAAATGAACTTCAAGCTACCTATTTAAGTTGGGATCAACACCCATTACCCAAAGTTGAATGTTGTGTTCTTGTTGAGTGTACAAGCTCTCTTGTAAGAAATTAGAGTATTAATATGGAAAGTGGTATAACTTTTTATGTCAAGAAAATCAGAGTTGTATGATCATTGCTAAAAATCCTATCTTCCATGTTGGCACCAAACATATTGAAATATGTTATCACTTTGTTCACAATCAAGTTATTTCTACACAAATTGAACTTGCTCATATATTCCTTCCATAGATCAACTAGCTGATATTTTTACCAAACCACTAGGTAAGATTAAGTTTTAGAAATTTAGAAAATAGATGGGCATACAAGACTTGAAGCTAATCCAAACCTTGTTTGCCATCTATAAAGGTAGCTCATTTAGTTTTTTCTCTTAGCAAAACTTTTGTTGGTCATAGTTTCAGCAAAAAATTGTGTAGAATAATCTAGTGTGCGAGAGGGGGTGTTAATATAATCACACTTTTAAGTCTAGTATTTTCACCTAGATTTAGATTTAGTTATTTAGATTTTCCATGTTCATCATCTTCTTCTATGGGTCGGAACAAGTGACTTTTCACTTGGTTAGTTCCCATATGTGAGATTTTTAGATTACATTGTTATCCTTTGATTTTTAAAATTCCTTTATGGCTCCTACTAGTTTGCGAATTATTTTTGATCTCTAGCCTTGTTCCTTTGAACTTGGTATAGTTCTTGCTTTGTATTTTTGATGTCTCTTTGAATATGCTTGAGTTTGTTTTATTTTCATAAAATTGCATTTCAAGTTGTCACATCAAAAACCTCTTGCAATTTGAAGTTCAAACAATGCCATGTATAAGCAATTGTGTGGTCATAAATGCATCAAAGCACACATAGACTAGTAATGCATTCTAACTATTGGACATTGTAGTGAATAGGTGCTCATACCCAACCTTGTGTTTTCCATATAATAGTGCCAAATTCCATGTGATCACAACCTTGGTTCATGATATTGCAAATGAAATCACAATCAATAATTAAATTTCAAATGAATGTTCTTAAATTTTGTTTGAAACAATGCAAGTAAAAGCTCAAAGCCTCAACCATTAGCCTTCCAATTGTGTATTCTATTTCAAATTGAACCATGGTAATTTCAAGGTAATTAAGACTTCACTTGTTGCACATGTATTTGAAACCGAATCCAAGTCCTTGTTTTGCCTTGGAAATGTATCTAAGGAGTATTTTTGTGCACATTAATGGCTTATCAACAAGGAGTCTTTTTGTGTCTTAACATCATGTATGTACCCATTTCATGAAATTTTATGACACAAAGTTGCATAAGTTTTGTTTGGTCAAATCGATGAAATAAAAACCTAAAAGTCTAATTGCTCCGATTGTGTGTTTGTCTTCAAGGTGTGAAACCAAGCACAAAATTTTAATTCTTACACTATTACAATTTCGTTGCACTCCCCCTTCTAGGCACATCCCAACATAAATTTTTATCATGGAACACTTCTATTTGCAAACTGAACTTGTTGTAAAGGAAATGTTAAGCTAAAGGATTAAAAGTTCATTTGCCCACAAGTAAATTTGAACTTTACCACCATGTTGAATCGACTACTAAAACAACACAATGATTGCACTTCTAAGCATGATAATCTATCATGACCTTATCAAATCTCACATATTCTTGATTAATAAACTAGATGAAATATATGCTTGAACTAGTTTGAAATTTCAATATGCTTGAAGGCTTTATCTATCATATTCCATTAATTGTCATCAAGGACTATGATAACTCCAAATTAATCAATGACACCACCACAACATCAAACAAACCCAAGACTACTTTTGTGTTCCACTTTTAGTACCATCGTATGGACCATAAACTTTGAGGTTGGTATCAAATCTTATTGATGTCAATGCATAAGTGTTTGGACTAAAAAACAATGGATCCATCCATGGGGCTTTTGTTATTCCATGGTATCCTTCAACTTGTGTGAGGAACTCCTGCCTTTCAAACACAATTTGCAAACAACAATGCCAAATCGATATTAATAATACATAGAAGAAAAAAGTTAGATTTGAAATTTAGTACAACCAAGAGAGAATTAAATGTCTCCACATATGTGAAAAACTCAAATTCATGAAAAGAATATTTTTTTGTCTCAAGAAAACACCTTTTTAATGCATTTAGTACCTCCCAGGACCCAAACCACAATGATCACCATGTGATGATTCATATCAATGGCCATAATAGTCATACACAATATTGATTTGTTGAATGATTCCAGGTTGTGGATTCTCATCATAATGTAACTCAAGGCTTATAATGGATGTTGCAAGACCATTGCAAAAGACTAGACCACCATTACCTTCACCCCAAGGTCCTTGTATCTAATGGATCAAAGTACAACATAATAAGATGATCATGTTTTAAAAACATTCAAGCATATGTTTGTAGGCAGTCCCTCCATCCATTTTGTTAAGTTAACAATCTAAATTGACCTTTTTGAATTCAAAGGTTTGAAATTTGGTACATGAAAACGTGATTGCCACAATAATCCATGTATTCCAAAATTCTAACTATAGATCATGACACATGTGGATTATGTCTTCCATGTAAAGCTTCTTCGTTTGTAAGAATTGCTTTTAAAAATGTAATATATAGGAGCAAATGAAATTTCTGAACGATGTTCATGTTTAAACTCCACACAAGAACATGTAATCAATTCAAATTCTTAACAATCAAATATTTTCATGTTTGGAGTCTAGTTTTCTATTGTTTAGGCAAAACAAAATTCATGGAGAAATGCAAAACTGTATGGGAGAATGGACAATTTCTACACATCAAATACATATAAATATTCTTCAATCACGATCACTAAAATTATCTTGTTTACTAAGTGGCCACTTTTGATGTGCATTTACAATCTTCAAAATAATAATTAAATCAATAAAGGACTTCAAAGAGGGACCCACAATTAGTTGCAAGTTGAACTTAAATATTATACATGTATTAGGAAAATTGTCGATGCATTTTGTCATGAAAGAGCAATGAATAAATTTTATGTCATAAGATCAAGCTCTGACTCACCTGAATCAACCCTTCTGTTCAAAAAACATGGGTGTCATCTTCTCGCAACATTGAACTTTTGTCTACATGATACACACCAACAAAACCAAACACAAATTAGAACAAAGATAAAAATTTCAACAATGGAAAAGGATTCATGTCTAATTCACATTCACATTCAAGAAATTTCAGATGGCCTAAGCTAGCTTGCCTAAGAAAAACCTCTCAAACCTTCAACGTACACAGGGTGACTAAATAGAATCCCATATGGCCAACTGTATTTAAAGGATTGCACCTGACCATAGAATAAGGTCATCCTCATGAGGATGGCACCTTACACCTAAGGTTCCACATGTTGGGGGGCCCCCTATGCCATATGGTTGGAAGGCACTTCCACTTATTTCCCATCCTTTTACACCAAATAAGGCTCTTGAGACTTGCACCATGCAAATTTCAAAACTCGATGCATAGCTCAACAAAAGACTTGTATAAAGACATAGAGCATGGCACATTATGTGGTGCAATAGGGCCAACATTGCAAGGCTAGCACCTTAAGTCACAATAGGGCCAACATTAGGAGAATGGCACCAATTGTGCAAGGCTTTGCATCTCTGGGGGCTCTAAAAATTGTAAGGTGCTTCCCATCTCTTTAATGCTTGTCGAAACTTGATCCAAATTTCTGTTCCATCTAAGTCCATGAGACAAACACATTTACCCTGAAATTCAGGTTCCCAGTACTCAACCACCGCCTCATTCTGGGGCCATTCAAATAAAGGATTTTGAGGGAAGATTCTGCCACCTTTCAGGCATCTTAAATTCCAGAATTGGGCCATCAAACAAAAGGAATTGCAAGGGATGTGCCATTTTCTGAAAGAACTAACATGCTATTTATAACAGAATCTGCCCTAAAAAGGTCTTACACCAGGGAAGGTGCCCCCTAGGGCACCTTCACGGCTCAGCCTACTGGCCTTGCCTTAAGGGCTTACTAGGGCGGGTGCAGAACACACCTTATGGGCTACATCCATTCTGCAAAAATCTGCATTGATACAAAATAGAAAAGCTAAGGTCCATCCAAAGAATCTACTGAAAGTTGCAAGTGAAGTTACCGTACCTTGAAGAAGCAACGAGCCTTTGATATACCTCAGCTGTTTGCAAATTTCAGGGAAGTCTGGTCACACGAGAGGATTCCCATGCCAACATCGTTGGATAAGAGCGGACAAGCGAATTGGGCAAACTTGTGGCAGCTCAGGTCTTCTGTTGTGGTGTGTCACAGCGTTCTTGAACT
The DNA here is from genome assembly GCA_963920785.1 of Sphagnum contortum. NCBI lineage: Eukaryota > Viridiplantae > Streptophyta > Sphagnopsida > Sphagnales > Sphagnaceae > Sphagnum > Sphagnum contortum. Next base: position 15,147,842 of record OY987279.1, on the reverse strand, counting down.
CTTTGGTATCATCATACAGAAATGAATGATCAAAGGGACAGCTTCGGCCAGTCAGCAGCTGGGAGCAGATAATTCCAAAGCTGTAAACATCTGTTTTCATCAGTTGGGATCTCTCAGGTGGCTCTGCATTCAGTTGCAGCTCATGCACTTCAGGTGCCCTATACATTAAGAAGGTACCTATGTTTTGTGTCTGGTTTGGATATGCAGTACTCTCCATCTTGACTATTGATGTGCCAAAATCACAGATTTTGGCAATCCAAAAGGCCTGGTTGTTTGTTGCAGGTGGTGGATCAGCACCCAAGGTCAAATTACTGCTTTTGGAGGACTCAGCTGCATAAGTTTGTGCAACAAGGCTCTTCATGAGAATGTTGTCAGGCTTGAGATCACAATGTGCAAAGCCCAAGCTGTGAAGGTATTTCATACCTTCTGCAACTTGAAGCATGACATCCACAGCTCCAATAAGCTGAGGACGGCGCCAGTCCTCTTGCAACATTAAGGAAAGGGGCTTATCCATACACTCCGTAACATATTGGCTGTGATATTCCCCATTGTGTTCTTCTTCAGCACAACAAATAAGGTGCATGACATTAGGGTGGTGCAGACCTGCAAGATTTGCAATCTCATGCTCTCAAACCTCTGCTGTAACACAATTGGCGATCTTCATTGCATATGTCTCTCCATGCCAAACTGTTTTACATACGGTCCCATAGGTACCTCTACCCAGCTGATTTCCTCAACGTAGATCATGCTTATTTACCAAGAAAACAAGAGGCTGTTCACTCAACTTCCTTCTACCACCATTATACAACCCCTCTATAGTACCTGATTCTTTCGGGCTGGGTTTGGAAGTCAAGCTTGTTCAGCAGTTGTGTGGCAAGACTGTCTGCTTTCAGTTCCTTCAGTTCGTTCAGAAGTCCCTTGAGATTCTCCTGATCATCCTAGAAAGCTGTAAACAGAGCATGGGGGTCACTTACACTCAGCTTCCTCATCACAATTTGCAGGTTTAAACACCCTGTTGTCATCTCCCAGCTGCTTGAGGAGGATCATACACAGTATTGATCTGCACCATTGTAGGTCATAGACAATTCCTCTAAAAGTTTCCCTCAGGTCTCCAGCTTGCCTAATAGCTGATTCCAGCCATTTGTCATTGCAGCAGCATTCTTTCACAATTATCTCGCAAGCCCACATTAGCACCCGGACAGTTTCCTGCTCTGCTGGATGCAAATCTCCAGACTTAGTTTCCTCTAGCTGGACTCTATTCAGTATTTCCTTAGTCTCTCATATTTTCTGAATTACAAGCATACACTGTTGCTTGTTGATTTGTAAAGAACTCTCGTTTTCCTCTGAAAAATGTAATTATTTCTGAGCAGAGATCTAGTGCAGAGACATAAGGAGCTGGAAGTGTAGCTGCCATTGATGGGTTTTCGACCTAATCCTCTTCTGACCTAAATTCTAAACTCTAAACCCTAAACGTGAAAACTATTGTACATCATCAGGCCACTGCTAATAATGCTGAATATGTAGCTCGCTGCAGAAGAGTACTTTGGTGATACTTTTCCTCCTCCCTGGGTGCATTTCTTGCATCGGCATAAGATCCCCTGATGACTGGATGCCTTCAAAATGGCTTCACTAGAAGTAATCAACACTCCTAATTGCAAATATCTTGCGTTCAAAACAGATTATGACTCACAACTTGATTGTCCCTCTTGCACAATCGTCTGAGTTGATTGTGAGTGAGCTTCAAGTCCAAGATATCATTCTTGCATTGTGAGCAAGCTATGGAAATGTATGTCAAATCCTTGTACATATCTGGGGACCACTTAAGTCCAAATCTTCCCCAGGTATGTATGTATGTATGAATCAATCAACCACTCCCTGCCCACCCCAACAATACCTGCACTGCAAATTCCCCTGCTTTCAACTGCCTGAATTTCTCTTCCGAGGTTCAATGGATTTACAGTAAGTAGTGTTGTAACCCACCAAATGGGTGCCAGGAGAGCAAACTCACGGGAAATGGGTTTATTAGTGTATCTGTGGTGTCCTGATTGTTATGTTCTTTTGTGTAGGCAATTTTCTTGAAAGGGTTTTGACTATTTGTATTGTAAAACTAGATACTTAGACACTCGCAATGAATGATAGCTTGTTTGAGAATCTGATGATTTTGAAATGGTGTAATGTATTTCAATGTTGCATTTTGGGTTTAATAGGGTTTTGAATGAATGATGGTTGTCATTATTTTGTTGGTGTGATTGTCGGGTCTACATAGTGATATTTCAAGACATGATCAATTAAATGAAAAAAAGAAAAAAAAAGGGGAAAGAATGCACACCTTGAACTCAACTTTACCCAATTGCAATTGCAAGAGACAACAAAACTTATCACAACTTCTAGAGGGAATAGGAAGCTTCACAATGCTTACAATCTCATGAGTTGCCATTTTTAACACAAACAAAAAGAAAGGATACAACAACAAAGAAAAAGAAGCTTACAAAGAAAAAATACAATGCTAAAATTTTGAATGGCACAAAATTAACGTTGCAAAGTGGGAAGAGTGAAGCACTACGAAGTTTTTATGTGTAGAGGTCATCAATTCATAGAACATGAATGATGACAATAACTTTAGAAAAGCTCAATTGTAGATTGCGAAAGAAATTCAAATCATAAAACATCGAGTTCCCATAGTAGCAACAATAATGACTTCATTGAAGAGTAAAAACCAAGTGCAAAATTGCTTTACAACACCTTAGAAAGCATGAGGGCAAAGAAAAGATAAGAGCTTGAAAAAAGCAATGTGAGACATGATTGGAGATGCTGAAGAGGTGAGAAAAGATAATAAAAGCTTAATTATCTTGGCAACGAAGAGTCAACCTAAGAACGACAAAAAAAGAAAAGCTAACTAGCAAAGAAACCGAAGTGTGAATGTTCATGATTGTGCAAAATCATGAAGCTACATGATTTTAGAGAAAGGCACATGGGTGGGAATACTTTGTTGTTTCTAAGCAAAACTAAAGCTGTTTTCCTTAGTACTGTTTTTTTCAACCATTAATGGATAGTGATGTTTGTGATTTCAAGTGACATAAACTAGATTAAGCTAACTTTAAATAGGTGTGAAACTTACTTAAGTATGCTAACTCCATGTAAAACTTAGTACCCAATTGTACAATTGACAAACAAACAACACACCCAAATTTGCCTAATCATTCTCATTATTTTACCAATGATGCCAAAAGCCCCAAATTCACCACCAAAATTAGCTAACTCACATGAACTCCACACACCAAGAAAGATACACATCTGAAAATTTGTAAAGTTGGGACTTTGTTGGACAAAGCAAACAAACTTACCCTCATGAAAGAAAATTAACTTTATTGGACAATAAATAGTTTGAACTTTGGAAATCTTTATTGAGAAAAGAGCTCTCATGAGTACATGGCCAAAAACTAGAGCGACCCAAAATGAAGGAAAAAAGCCTTGTGTTGTGGCAAAGTCCCTACAAGCAGCCCTAATTATTGCAATTGACGTCAATACAAAGGACATAGGTATTACAAGGGCTACTCCCTAAGACATTTAACCATTTTGGGTCTCTCTAGAACAGCCATGCACACAAATAAATATTACAAATGAGAGTAATCTGAAGGGCAGTCCATGAGAACCACAATTATACACCAAAAAAACTCCAACCATAAATATGAGTTTGTATATGGTGGAGCTTGTGTAAAGAATTGCAGTTGGAGAATTATTATCTTTCGAAAAAAAACCTGCCAAAATGCTTGTTGGCATGAAAATTAAACCATAATTATCACTGTTTAAATAATTGCTAAAATTCAAATCACCCATTTATTATCAATCCTTCATATATTTGCTTGATGTAAAAAATTGAATTCCCGAAAGAATATTATTTCCCAAAAAGAATTAATGCCCCAAATTAGTCTTATTTCCCAAAAGGATTAACTCCCAAATTAGTCTTATTTCCCACCAGTGAAAGTAAATTTTATGAACAGTAAACTTTCGGCATTTGGGAGCGCTGAAGAGATTTTAGCGCGAGAAAGAGAAAGAGCGAGAGACCGAGCGCGAGACTGAGCAGGCGAGCGTGCGCGAGATTGAGCGAAAGAGCGAGAGCGAGGAGATCGGGAGATTGAGCGAGGGAGCAAGCAAAAGACTCTGCGAGAGAGAGAGAGAGAGAGAGATTTGAGTTTAGGGTTTGATGATCTGAAGAGATTTGGGAGTGGAAGAGATTTGTGGTTTGTACATTGATCTGAAACTGATGGGTTTTCCTTGGAATGTTGGGACTGGATTTGATCCGGAGTAGTTTTGATGTCGATCTCCTGCATCGAGAGATATATCTTTTGTTGCTGCAGTGTATCATCAGCCAATATGTATCCAAGAAGAGGGACTTGGAACACCCTGGTTGATTGCTGTAAGCAAATACCAGCCGGAAGGAGCGAGAACTGCTCTGGGAGGAGCAGTAACAGTTGTCACGAAGTTCTGTCTGCCACCAGCTGCAACGGGTGCACTTGTTGCGAGCACTAGCATCCTTTGGTTCATCGAGTACGTGTGTGTAGTGAAAGGAGGTGCATACAGATGGAAGACAACGCCGTTGGGTGCTCCAGGAATCGCCAGTGTGACCTTGAAATCCACTCCATAGCCTGGTGCCTCATTGTCGATAGCAACAATCTTCGGTCGACGGGCATCGTATGCAGCATTGAGGTAGTAAGGATTGTATCTCTCGATCCGCAGTTCAGTAGGGTAAAGAGCGCCGGTGAAAGTGTATCCGAAATTAGGGTTGCTGCCGCCGACGAGAACCGAGCCGTCAGGCATTACATTTGCGGTAGAATGGTAGAGACGAGGGATTGTGGTCTCTGTCATCACTTGGAAACGGTTGAAGACTGGGTTGTAAAGAACAGGGGCAAGATTGGGCTCCCTAGCAACTCCCCAGCCTGCAGTTCCTTGCCTTGCTCCGTTGATGATGAGAACCTCGCCTGAGGGTAGAATCAGCATGTCTCCCATCACTCTTGCTGATGGCATCACCGATATCGCCCATCGAGGATTCGGATCTGTGATAACCAGTCTTCCACAAGTGTCTAGTGCACCCACAAACACTCCTCGGTTTACGTCTTGAAAAGAGCCTCGAGGTGCTCCTCCGCAGATCAGGACCTCGGCCGTCCTGTACCTGTAATTCACAGCAGCAGTGCATCCCACAAGTTCTCTTTAATAAGCAAGCAATCAAGCGGCATGCGCGGTTTGCTGCAACAGGGAAGAAGTCTACGAGACTACATAAAGAAATCAGGAAACAATTGCGAAGAAGCTGTACCAGTAACCACAGGAGTACGCGCAGCAGAAGCGATCGAGCTTACCCATTTGCAGCATTGATAGGGAGCATGACAGAGGATCCGGAAGATGGGTAGTTGCGAGGTCCGCCGTCGAGGGTGGGGAACCGCTTCACGACTTCGCCCGTGCCGTAGTTGAGAAGAATGGAGTCTTGGTTGGCAAACACGAAGAGGTTGCCATCGGGGCTGAGATGTGTGAACGGGTACAGGTTGTTCTCGGCGCCGGGGTCATTAGTCTCTTGCAGGAACGGCAACCGGATGGCACCAGCCCCGCCTCCGCCTCGTTTCGGGACGAATTCGTAGCTGAACTGGCGGCGACCTCCCACAACAATCACTCGCTGATCCGGCAGAATTTGATCGGACGCATACCATCTTGGGACTGCAAGCGTATTGGGAAACTCGCGCCAGTCGTTGTTGCCATCAGCCCCGATGGTACGCACGGTATTACCTCCGTCGTGCCATCCTCCGGTCTGGGTCAGAATCCCATCGGCTTGCCATGCACCTGAGGAGCACCATGTGTCAGTGAGGACTGTGAGAGGTCTGATCCTGTTTGTGGCCAGGTCCAGTTCGATGGAATGCGCCCAGCAGTCTACTTGCAGGGCTAAGTCTTGTGGGTCGCGCCGACAGAAGCCATTGGCAAGCTTGATCTGAGAGGGACCGTAGTCGGTACGGTCGAACATGATCACCTTGTTGGTATGCGCTAGCGTCATATGCATCGCCGAAACACCGGCGTTCTCAACCAGAAGCTCCCATGAATCAGCAGCTACTCCCATCGAGACTTGTAGCACATTGTCAGCACTGCTCAGCAAGGCGAGCACGCACACGAATATCATCATCCCAGTTCCGCCTCCTCCTCGCCACCATCTTCCTCCCATTTTGCCTTTTCACCAGTCCGGATCAACTGGAGGTCTAGGAACCACCGAACGTCAATTCCTTGAAAGCCAATTGATCGTCTTCACTCTCCTTCCCAGGTAAGCTAGATTTCCACACCAGTTCTGCAGGTCGAGTATCTCTCTCTCTCTCTCTCTCTCTGTGCGCAGAGAGAACTAGAACTAGCCTGGCAGCTTAAGTTTTCAAATCACCGTTGCAAATCACCAAGTACTTGGAACTCAATGCGAGTAGAAATTAATTCTAGATTCAACAAACCACTCGACAACTGGTGACAACTTCTTCGCTCTCGGGATCGATGGATTGATTTCTTGAGTGTCAGAACTCTTTTCTTCTTGAGAGTTCAGTGAGAATCACAGCCCTGTGCGACTGTCAATGTCCTCCTGCTATAACAAGAAACGTACGCAGCTTTATATAATAACATAGTTCTGCAAAGTGAAGCTTGCTTTCGGAAAGAAGCTAAATCATATGAGTAGACAAACTCCCTCCCTTCCAAAAAAACAAAAAACAAAAAAAAGGCGTATATGATGATGATGATGATGATGATGAGGGTTTTTTATTTTTATTTTTCATTAAATGTTTTTTAGCAAAATTATGGAATTTACACCAGGACAAATTAATTCCCAAATTTTTTGGTTGAAAATTTAGGAACAAAATTTGTTGAAAACAATTAGCTGAATCTGGTGATGATCAGTGTTTTTTTTTTTCAATGGCGAATTATTGGCAATTCAGGGGTTTTTTTTGTTCAAAAACTTTTTTTTCAAATATTCTCCCTTTTGTCAAAAAAAAAAAAAAAAAAAAAAAAAAAACCAAAATTTGAAGAAAGATCTAAAAAGATCTCCATGTTTGTACACATTGTTCAATCAAGTAGTCAGGATATAAAAGGATTTTAAATAAAATTTTATTTTTGATTGATAGCCAAATGTGGCTAAATCTCCTTGTGGATGATGGTTTGCACCTCTTTTCTTTTTTCTTGCACATAGCAACATGATATTCTTCAGTGTGAAGCTTTCTTAAAATACAGTTGAATCTATGTTGATAAGGCTTCTTCATAGCTTGCCTGAACTCTCTCCCTCCCTCAGGATTTAGTCACAATGCAAAATGCAAACCCAATTGTAGGACATGTTGGAGAGCACCATGTGAAAAAGAGGAGGAGCACTCAGCCCTTTTTTTTTTAACAGCAAAATTTCACCAAAAAAGAGAAATTTAAATGCAATTTTTTTTTGAGAATGAAATGATTTTTTTTAGAGGTTTCAATTGCCAGAAGTGGGAGGGGCAGGAAAGGATAAAAATTGTCAGATTTCTTTATTTGGTCTACAGAATATAGCCAAAAATAACAGAAAGATGATTAAAGAAAGATTATACTAATGAAACCTGTCAATAATTATTAAAGAGAGAGCAACAATCTGCAAGGGGAAATGGAAAAAGAATTGTATTTTTATTTCATATCTGGTTTATAGCCAAATTTGGCTAAATCTTCCCTTGGCCACTTTCCAGTAAGTACGAGGAAAAAAGGCTCAACAGTTGGAGCACTGTAGGTTTGTAGTTATTGAAGTCTTGGCAACCAGAATTGTAGAATGATGTAGGCCTACTACTTTGGTGGCCAAATAATTGAAGCTTTTGACTCTAGTCCTCTTCTCATCTTGTCAGATACAAGTTTTTGTGTGCCTTTTGGAATCTCAATGTGACCTGCAATTTTTTTGGAGCTTGGATTTGGTTGTGGAAGGACACAAAAAATTTCCAAGTAAGCTTTGATCTCAGTTGCAGTGTTGCAAATTTATAATGAGTAATTTTGGTGAAGTTTGGATGAGTCCTCTTCTCTACATATCTGGTGATTTTTCCTTCAAAAACATCCTCAAATTTTTTGTGTGCTGGTGGTTACCAGACCCATTTCATGCAAGAAATTTTGCGACATTTCACACCTGAAACAAAATACAATGAGGAGGAGGACCATGGTTTATTTTCCCGAAAACAAGGGGCAAATTTTCAAACTCAAAAATATAATGTTATGTTGCAAATTCTTGACAAATTTGGACATGTTTCGAGTGTTAGGGCAGGACTTGGGCAGGTCTTGTTGACAGTTTTTGAGAGTTTTCACAAACCTTGTTGCTATCACTGCTAAATCTTTTTTGGGATGATCCCGCACAATTGCAACATCACCAAAATGGAAAAGAAATAAAAGGCTGATGAGGACATGTGAAGAATTATCATGTACTACTTTTGTGGCCAAATAATGGAGGATAACTTATTTTGCTCTCCTCTTCTTCTTTTCAGACAATTTTTGTGCACTTTTGCGAAGTTAGATTTGGATTTTGTGGAGGAGTTTGGATACTGGGAGAGAGCTTGTGAAGAATCATGTGGCCAAATCATGGAGACGAGGCATTGACTCTCTCTTCCTCAGAAACAAATTTTGTGTACAGTTTGGAAGCAGGATTTGACAAACATTTTAAAAGTTTGGATGTCAGTGGAGAGGGATCGAAAACCCTAAACCCATTCACAAGAAGTACAAGGCAAATAAAAGCTCAAGAGCACAAGTTGGGCCACAATGAACCAGCACCCACCAGTGCACCATCCACGGGATGCCTGTTATGACTCAGTTGTGGATGATCCTCGACTGAGTTACTACTCGGTTTCATCTTCGTAACCCATTTTATAAGAAGTAGGCCTAACATGTAGACAGGTAGGTAACAAAATAGGGTACTACTAGATATGTAGATAGCTTATACATAGTAGGTAGGGGCTGTTTTTACTACCTACCTAGTTGGTAGGTAGTAAATAAACCAACTGAGCTAATCACCACGGTTAGCTGGAATCCAATGGAAAACTGTTTTCTTATCACATATCATCCATCCTTGATGGTGCACTGGTGGCCAATTTCATGAATCCTATAATTTCCTTGGCAACCTCCAACTTGTGGGCCACAGTGCACCAGTCGACTGTTCTGTCCATAGGATGGGCTGCTTTTCTTCATCCGGTTCCCGACCCTGTGTTAACCCAACATTTTACCACAGTCAACCTTTTTGACTGCTGACCTTTCACCCTTTTTATTTTTTGGGTGTCTTTTTTTTTAACTCTGACCATACTATCGTCTATTTTTTTCATGGCTAAATCCATATATCTTGGCTAAATTTTTTTCTTTTGGCATAACTATTTTCAAGTATTTTTGGTTAAACCTATATTTCTTAGCTAAACCTTTTCCTTTTGGCACAACTTTTACTTCTTCTTGACGAAATTTATATATTTTTCGTTAAACCTTTTTTTTTTGGCCCAACTTCTAACTCTTCTTGGCTAAACCTCCATTTCTTCATGGTTAAACATTTACATGTTAACAAAATCTCTATATCTTTTAAGCTAAACATCTATCTCTTGGCAAAACCTTTATTTTTCAACAAAACTTATATATAATTTTAGCTAAACCTTTACCTTTTGGAAACAAAACTTGATTTTTTTTGCTAAATCAATATCTCTTGACAAAACCTCCATCTGTTCATGGCTAAACCATTACACATTAGGAAAAGTTATATTTATTATTGATTAAGCTTTTACCTCTTGGCAAAACCTTAACTTCTTTTTAACTAAATTTTTACCTTTCAACACAACCTCTATAAACTTTGTCAAAGTCATTTATGGATTTTACTTATTGGAGCCTTCACTTGTTTTGGCGCTGGTAGAAAGGGCCCACCCAATGAATAAAATTTTATGACAAAAATAAATAAATTATTATGCACATTAGAACTTAAAAAACTTTTACCACTTGAAAAAACTTTGAACTCGGCTAAACCTCTACCTTTTGGTGAAACCCTTATCTTTTTTGGGCTAAACTTTTACCTTTTGGTAAAACCTTTATTTCTTTTTGGCTCTCCAAATTGGAATTAAAAGAAATTCTTTGTAGCTAAATCTATGCCTTTTGGCAAAAATTCCATCTCTTCATGGCTAAATCTCTACTTGTTGCCAAAAGTTCTATTTTTTCTTGGTTAAATTTTTATTTTTTAAAGAAAAATTATATATTTTTGAATTAATTTAACAATAATTTTTTCAACAAAATATTTCAACAAATGTTTTGGTTACCCTATTGACCTAACCATCTTATTGACATAATTACATTATTGACCTAACTTGTTTTTTATTTGTGTACATACCTACCTATTTAACCACCAACTTACATACATATTGTTTACTTACTTACCCACCTATATTCACGTACCTACCTATCATTTACATGATGTTAATGTCTTCTAATGTATGATATACAAAATATGAAGGTATTGCACTAAATGAATTAACAACCATTTAATCATATTTGACCTCGTGATGTCAATAAATGGTAACCTTGAATGCGGGTATTGCACATTCGATCAACTTTTGTGACCCACACATAGGTATTGCATATTTTGGTATTTGTTATTAAAAATTAAAATAGTTAAAAATCCAATCACAAAATACAATATCCACATATGAAATTAATGTCATTTCAAATATAGTACACTTCAATAATTATTACATATTTTGTGACCAAAATGTAGGCATTTTTTTTTCTTTTGGATTTTTTTTCTAATTTTTTCTTACCTTTTCTCTTTTTAATTTTTTTTTTTTTTCTTGTTCTAAATTATTTTCTTTTATTATTGATCACAATTCGTTTATTTCTTCTAATTTTTAATTTTTTTATCATCATCATTTTTTTCATTGAGCATGCATAATTTATGCCCAACATTTGGTTATTGTACAAACCATCCAAAAAACCAACTGACATATTATGCTTCAAATGTGGGTATTATAAAATCATTCTAACAAAATTAATGTTTATTTTGTGACCCTTCTGCAAGTATTTCACATTGAACTTTATGTTTTTAAAGTTCGTTTAATGCAATAATGCAACATTGAATATGTTTCAAATTCATATTTTTAGGGAAAATTTCAACAAAGTATTAATGCAATGCTCAGATTCAAAGCATGTAAACATAATACAAACGTGAGGTTACAATTACAATTAGACAAAACTTGTATTTATTGATGTTAGTATCACGTCTATCGAAACTTTTTAAAATGTCCAAAAAATGGAAAACATGAACTCCATGCGATTGTTTATGCAAAAGAAACTTAAGTAAAATATGCATGCTACTTTTTAACTTCAAGAACCACCTTTTTAAACCTATTTTCACTAGGCATCATGTCATGCGTTCATCAATAAGTTCTTGTTGTTGGAATCACCTTAATAACATGTTGATGAATGTAACGTTGATAGTGCTATAATTGGAGTTGAATGATATTGGTTACAAATTGGTATTTCATAGTTATTCAAAGTCTACATCAAAATACATGATACACAGTAATATGCAAATTTGAAAAATATAAACCAAACCCCAAAAAATTCTATGGGTAAGAACATATATAGTCTCTTGGATTTAAAAAAAAAGAAATAAAGGAAATAGAAAAATAAACTTCATTTTTTGGAATTTTGAGAACAAAAAGAATGGAAAATGGGGGGGAAACAAAATAATATTTCAGACAAACATAATAAAAGGAAAAAAAATCTTCTAGCATTTAAAAACCAGAATAATGGAAAAATAAAGCAAAAAAGCCCAAAAAATCTTCTTATTCTTAAAGAAACAAAAGAAAAGAAGCAATGAAAAAGGAAACAAAAACTAGAATTCTTCTTCTTGAATTAACAATAACAAGAATTATTTTTTAAAGAAAAAACGATAAAAAAAGAAAAAAAAAACTTCTTCTTTTAGAATTAAAAAAATACAAATAACTAGAAAAACAAGAAAAAAAATAAATCGTCTTTGTATTCTTTTTTTTTTCTTTTCATCTTCTTTATTTTTTAATTTCGATTTCCTTCTCTTTTATTCTTTTGTCTCCTTCTTTTTCTTTTTCCTACTTTTCATTTTTGCTTCCACTTTCAACCAAACAAAAAACCACAAAAAGAAAAAGATAAAAAGATACCTTGTGTGATGTGTATAACTAATGATGATGCAACAAGAAATGGTAGCAAGGACAACAATGTGAAAGAAAATGCTTGAAGAGGGACAAGGAAAACAAAAAAAGAAAGAAATGATAAATTTTTTTTATAACAATAGAAGAAAACAAAGAAACAAAATTTGAAAAAAAAATAAATCCAATTTGTTCTATGATTTGTTTTTAAAAAATAAAATTGTTCTTAATACACAATGTTTGTACAAATCATTTAATCAGATGCTGTGAAGTTGTGCGCCATATATTGTTGTACTTTGATAAAATTAAGTTTCATTTATTTGCAAATATAAACCAGAGTAATTGGCTTCTATGTAGAGCATATTGTTTGAAGATGTTCACCTTTATAAAATCACTCAATATAAGTATGGGAATTTGACATTAGAACTTAGTTCATAACAACAAGTGAACTAAATTACTCTAAAAAATACAAATAAAGCTTATGAAGGATACAAATGTAAACCACAATTAATGATGTGATTTATGGCATTAGCAATTAGTGTTACAAATGGCTGAAACATAGTCATAGCAAAGTGTTGTTACCATTCAAAACACTCTTCGCCAATTTATTCTTTTATAGTTAATTTTGTTCTACTTTTGATTAGTGTGTAGATTATTATATACCGATTTCTAAGCACTCTTATATCCCACCAGCTTCAAAATCAGCTAAGCAAGTTGGTTATGGGGTTTTTTAAACTAAATTTTTAATTTTTAATTTTTTAAAAATTTGCTATCATTCTTGTATATATATATTTTTTGAAGATTGATAACTTACATGGATGATAACCAGGTCATTTGGGTAGATATTAGATTTTGAAATTCAATACCAAGTGACTACTAGGTTATTAACTAGTTATCAAAAACTCAATAATGATTGGTAGGTTATTGATAATTGGATTGCTAGTTAACCAGGAAAAAAAAGGATGAATATCATCCAGGTATGCATTGCATTTGCATTTAGCCTTATATGATTGTGTGTGGGTGATGAGGGGAGGAGTCCAAGGTTTGGTGATGCCGCAGAATATCCTTTTTTCAGAACCTTGTCGACTGAAAAAAGAACCGTGAACTCAATGACCCATTTCCTGCAACTGACTTTGGATTATGCTTTCCTTGTGAAATCATTGTTTTTGGACACCGAAGCTCTGGCTGAGTCATGCATAATATGCATAGCTCAAAAGAGTCTTACATTTGTTTGAAAGAAAGATGAATGATGACTCTTTGATTGTTTGTTCAGCCACTTTCATGAGCGTAAAAGCAACCTCAACAAAAAAACACTGTCAATTATGTACACTGAAATTGCCAATGTGATAAACATTCTTCAGGTGGAAAGCACGTTATAATGTTTAGACTTTTAGACTTGTTATAGTGTTGAGACTTGAGCTGCACAACTTATGCTGGTGTCCTATCCGTATGTATGCAGCTACACTGAAATGCCTAATAATTGGATGTGGAGTGCTGTAGATCAGGCACTTTTAGGTTTGAGAGGATTCCCTTACCACCTTGAGCTAATATCAGGGCCTGTCTGCTATATTGCTGCTGCTGCTTTCTCCAAAGAACCCACTTATTGGATTGTAGAGGTGCAAGTCCAAATTCCAAGCAACTCCAGAAGTTGCAAATGGCAAACTTTAGTGCTACCATGCTTCTGTGTGCAGAGCTGAAGCAAAAAGTTAAGGCTCTTTCTTCTGTTTGAAGGCGCATCCCCTTGGAACCCAGAAAGAGTTTCAAAAAACTCTGTATCTTAGCCAATTGTTTTTTCAAAAAAATTAACTGATTTAGAAGTTAGGTGTAAAATTGAAGAATCTTTTGATTTTTTTCCTAAGAATTTTTTTCCTCCAATTCCACTAAAGAATCTTTTAGTAAGCATAGTATGAAAATTTGCCTGAAAATGAATGTGTTAAAAGTTCTCTATGATATATTGAATTATCACATGTGGACACAAAGGATAGTTGCATATTAGTTGCATGGCATAGTTGGTTACCAGCTCTTTGAACACTCAATACAGTCAACATGGGATCTACCTTATCATGGATGATGGCCTTGTGCTCGAAGAAGCCCTTCTTAGCCCACGCCTCCTGGTGTCTCTTGTCTTCAAATGTGATGAAGGGTAGGTTTACCCTATTGTCCCTGGGCTGAGAGTTAATTTTTGGTTTCAGTTTTCTGATGTTACCAAAGAGACCAATATATAAATTGTTGGAAAAACCACATTTTATGCTTCAAAATTTCCAAGTTTTTCTCAAAAACACATTTTTCCAAATGGCGAAAATTCAACACCGAAAAATAATAATCACTGCTTGGGTTAGCAAATAGAGCCCATTTTTCAATGGAGGAACCATGGTGTATAACCTATGTGATGGGTTGAGTAGTGTTAGAACTTGTTTTTATTTCGTCAACAAAACTTGCATGGTGGGAAACACAAGCATTGATAATATATATCGTCTAGCAAATAATAAAACACGACAAAAATTTCAAACCATCCATGTCAATGTCCCCAACCATGTCCTAACATATGTGGAGCCAACAATGACATCTCAAAGTCTTGTTACCTTGGCTACGATCCATGGACAACTACAAATTTGTAAATGCTAGATGCTACTTCTAATCCACAACATCCTAATTTTCATAGTTAATTTATTTCCATAATTGGTGGAAGTATTGAAACTCAAAACCAAAGGTTTGAGTTGTGAAGGACCTTATGATCCAAAAGGTTATATGCCTTTTGGGTAAAAAAATTATATTCCATTTCACAATTAAAATTGGGCCCCAAACTATAGTTCACTAGCCTTTTAAGTATCAATAGAAGGCTCAATCACTTCACATGCAATTTCTTTGTTCCATTCTTTTTTGTAATGTTTAGAGTTTTGGGGCCCTACCAAGATTATGTGTACCATTGTAGCCATTAGAGACTTGATGTCCCAACTTTTAGGTACTCAAATTCAAAATCTTGACCATATCATTGAAGTTTTGGATAATCTTGTTCAAAACTACATGTTCATTAGTTTAAATGTTAATTTGATTCAATTGTCCTTGCTTTCCTTGTGGACATCTATTGACTTTCATATGGGGTCCTTACCAATTTTTTCCTTCATATCATAATGTCCAAATATATTCATGTAGTCACATGTGACCTTTTAGTTATTATCATCTTAATGACTAAGGTCAAAATTATAATTACATAATTATACATATGATTATAATTAGGTTTAAAAGTAATTATGATTAGGATTATGACTATACAACTAATGTATTCATATTGAAGCAATATTCGAATTTGAAATATATAACCGAATTCAATTTAGTTTGAAAAGGACAAACAAATGTTTTAACTAGTGTAGCTTAGTTTATCATAAGTTAGATTGACCTACTTTAACACAATTTACTTTACTTTAACTTAATTTAGTCTAAATAACATAGTGTAATTTAATTTAGCTTAATTTATCCAAGTTTTGCCAATGAATGGGATTGCAATTAAAGGAACCAAAAGACTTGTTGATAGTCAATTTTTTATGTAACCTGTCTATTTTGAAAATGTATCACATATAACATATAAATATATATATTTTACATTATGTTCATTTACTTATGAAGTTATCACCCTATGAATTTTAAGTCATTTCATTGTGTTATGAAGGTCCTTTTGCATATGCAAAGGATTTGTTGACATGTGCTAAAAATAACCATAAAATATGAATGTGTTTTGTGTTATTCAAACCTTCACCAAATGCTTTCAAATTTTGTATGAGCTCTAATATACTTCATACGAAGTGGGCCATGTGTCCAATCATTCAAAAATATTTTTATATGATTATATGGAAACTGATTAAAATGGTTACAAACATGTTTAATGAATAAAATAATTCATAATTTATCATGTTTGAAAAAAAAGTTATACATTTGATTTTAATGTACAACATTATGTAAAAAAAAATTATTTATTATGTTTTTGGTCATATTTGGTTTCAAATTTGATATCCATCCATTATCTAGCCTCCTTCATCTGGGTCCCCAAAGGGGTATAAATAGAAGTAGGACCCCTCATTTCCTTCAGTTTGTTCAACATTAATCTTAGGCACGATCTTGCACCATAACCTTGTCATGTTTTTTTCATGTTCATATTTGCATATGTTAACATAATAAAAAATTGTTTTCATATTTGTTTTGCACATCTCATGTTTTAATTCATAGTTCTTGTGTTTTTATTTTTGAATCATATAATCTTGTCTTGTTCCTTGTTTGAAAATTAGACTTAGACCTTTCTTTTAACCTTCGTTCTTGTGGATCTTCATGTTTTTGACATTTTCAAACCTAGACACTTAAACATTTAAATGCCTAAATACCTTGATGGCTTGTTTAGCCTACAAATATTTTTTTAGTGCCTAGGTTAAAATGCTTAAAATAGGCTTTTTAGGCTAGGTGGTTTAAATTATGCTTTCTAGGTTGGGTCCCTTAGATTAAAAGGTTAGTACATGGCAATATTTGATTGGATATATATATAATTTATTATTATTATTTTTTTGGTTTTAAAAAATTATGATATGTGGGACTTTGTGAGGTTGCCATATGTTTTGTTGGATCCAAGACTATGTCCTTTGCGACTGTAATCATGGCAAATTGTAGTCATTAATGTGGTTGTGAATAATGCAACTAGTGGCATTTATGACATGGTCTTACGGACTAGCAATCATGTAGTCATGATATAATAAAAAATAAAAAATCCAAATATGATGAAAATGATTTTTAATATTTATGAAATTTGTAATATTTACTAACCATTGTGATTCCATATGATTGGAATAAATTTGTAAGCCATGTGAAGAATTTGATAATTATTATTTCATAAATGGATTTTTTCAAGGTGATGATCGTAAGTATGTGGTTGACAAACAATCACTTTCAAATGGAAAATCACAAGATATATAAAGTGGGCCATTTGTAAAATTTTCATTTCAAACATTTTTTGATTGACTAATTCAAACTAAAACCTAATGCACATGCAAAAAGGAATGAGTTCTATTATATTGTATATACCATAAATATATGCATTATTCCAATTTTATTTTTAATTTTATTTCTTTTTTCAAATAATCGTAAATAACATTAACTTTGTGAAAATGAAAATGTAAAGCCCAAACACTAAAAGTGAAACCCAAAATTAAATGCAACACATTTTATAGGTGTATACTTTATGCACATATCATAAAACTCCCCAAGTTGGCCCCCTTGTAATGTGATTTCACTCAAAGAAAGTTGTGTTTGTTGCAAAAAGAGAAGGAGACAACTAAAAATAACAAAGAAGAAAGACATGAAGCTTGTGTAAGAAAGTTTGAAGGTTAAAAAAAATAGAGAGGTTTGGTGGAACTTCATGCACATTGAAGAGAAAGTAAGGAAAGGGTGCAAAAAAATGTGGCATGAAGATGCATGAAATAGCAAGTTGATTGGAACAATAATGGACTAGAACATTCATGTGAAGAGGTGCCACAATGTGCACAAGAGTGCAAGACTTTGGGCAAGTGCAAAGTTTGAAGTTTTCTTGATCTTGCAAGTGAAGTGTAATAGTTTTCTCACAATTAGAAAAATTGTGGAAAGGAAATAAGATGTGGTGTTAGTGAATAATGTTTGGGAAGACAAGGTTGATTGTCACACTCATGACCTATCCATTTGGGAGGCCTTTCTACTATCATTGCATTCTTTCTCTATCCTCTACCACAAACTTTGTCGACTAGTTCAAGCATTAGGTAGTGCATGGCTACTACAATCCCTCAAGCACTTCCATAATGAGTCTTGACAAATAAAAGTTTTCTCCAATTTAACCACCACATAGACACAAAGTTGACCTCCAAAGTTATTTGAGGACCTTGCCACCCCTCTCGTGATGCAATTATCATAAAACAAATTTTAATAGGTTTGCACTTGCATAAAAACCCTTCATGAGCTATGGCAATTACATTAATTAAGTAGACAATGGTATAATAAATTTGTGGGTGAGAATTTGGAATCACATGCACTTGAGATTTTCAAATATTGGGACAATTTTTTTTACCATCAAACCATTTATTTATAGGGCTTAAAATGTGTTCTCTTCAAAAGTCATTACAATTTGAAGTTGGATTCTTAAATTATCATTTGTGGATGTGCAACTTGATTACCCAAAGATGAAGATTCATAAATTGTAAATGCAACTTTTGAATATAAAACTAAGTAGGTTGTTTAACCCCACACCTCATTTGCATGTGAATTGAAGGTCTACTAATCAATTGTGATTTATATTGGCCCTTTACATGTGATTTGCAGGTAGGTACTAAGGTTTTTGTAACAATTGTAGGTGTATTTGTAAGTGGTGGTCAACTTTGTAGAAGGCATGAACTATACATATGTGGCAATGTGATGTAAGGGTTTAAACCTATGTGATATGTCCTTTTGAGTTTTCTAAGTGATAATTCAAGGAATTTACATTTTGAACTCTATAGTGGGTAAATGAAGTTGTATTTTGACTTTTGGAAATGGTTTATAACTCAAGGAATTAGGGTTTTGACCTCTGTAAGTGGGTAATGGGCTATGGGAGATGGTAATTTAAAGGCCCATGTTGTGGTCTGCAAGTTCTCTTGGAACATTTTTAAAAAGTTCATTTTGTAATTGGTGGGAAACTTTTTGAAGGCATGAACTATGGGTAGTGATTAACAATGTGAAAAAAAGTAAGGGTCTACTATAGAATGTGGGTTTAGTTCACTAATCCCTATTCACAATGTTAATGAATTTGCTACATTCCCACTAGGTTTTATTCATTGCAACTAATGAATTCAATCAAAATCTAGTGGTCACTTGGTGGACATTGACACCTTTTGTTGTACTATGGGAATGTGCATTTTGAATTCTTTAGGTGGTCCCTAACCCTTGTAAATGAATTTGTGACTTCTACAAATAAATGATGAAAATGTGTTCGTGCATTGGCTTTGCTATGGTTTGTGACCTTTTGAAATTCATTAGTTAATTACATTTGTAAGTGGGTAACAAGGATTAGGATTATGCATAAATGAATTTTGTGGGTGGTCCTCCAACCTTGAAGAAGGATTTGTGATCAAATTCTATAATGGGTTATTGCATAGTGGGCATTTTGAACATTGTTTATGATTTGTAGCTATTGGAAAATGATTTATGAGTTCTATATTGGATTAATAGGTAATGAGGTGGCATTTTGAACTCTATTTATGATTTGCAACTCATGGAAAATTATTTATAAACTTTGTATTGGGTTAGCAAGTAATGAAGTGGTAGTTTGAACTTTATTTGTGGTTTGTAGCTCAAGTGAAAAATGATTTGAAAACTATGTACAGTAGAACCTGTCTAAATTAATACTGCCTAGATTAATAACCTGTGATAATTAATATGTGCGGTCTAGTCCCAAGTCGGGCCCCATACATTTTTTAATAAACCTCCAAAAGTTAATAATTGATATTCCATAGGCGGTCCCAAAAAAATTTATATTGAACTCCACAGGCACATATTAATTATCACATGTTATTAATTTAGGCAATATTAATTTAGACATGTTCTACTGTACAAATGTTGCAAATGGCACGAGGGAGAATTATTTAATGACCCTCTCTTTATTAATATCCTGTCTAAATTAATACAAAACCCCTGGTCCTGGCAATATTAACTTAGACAAGTTCTACTGTAGGTGGTTGGTAGGTATTGAAGTAACATTTAAAACTCTATTGCAATATGTAGTTTTTGAAATTTCAAAAGGAAAATTTGTAATACCATTTGACTTAAATGTTATGAAAGATCATGTCTATGGAAACCTCATTACCCTACATCTAAATGTTTGGTGCAATTGATGTGCAATTATTTTGCATTTGTTCCACAAAAATATGGGACATTTAAAAATAAAATGCCATGTTTGAAGTTCACAAAGTTTTATTATAATCACATATTAGTGGAAAAAAAACCCGTATATGATTGAAATATGCCTTATAAATATGATTTCGGTCAAGGTCATTTGACTTCATTTGTAAGTTACATTTTTTTTTTTACAAACAACTATGATGAAACTAATAGGCAACTAAGGTTATATACCTACTTAATATAGATCTACATTTCAACTAGGTTTTGACCACCTATGCATATTTGAAATTTGTGTAGGATATGTCCTTATGTTGTAACACATTGTTATTAGTTTTAATAAATCTTAGGATTTGCATTGACAATTATCATGCACTTGTGTTGAATGTCAATTTTTTAAAAAGATGAACAAGGAAAAAATATTTCTTTTTAATATTAATCTTGTTGATTTCTTGTGAGACAACTAGGAGACATGCTACATAACATTCTTTTGCATTTTTCACTCTTTCAAATTAGGAAAAAAATTCACTCCCAATTAAATAACTTGGAAAAAAGACATTTGATTTATTGTTGTTCATTTCTTTATTTGATTATACTTATTTCTTTTGTATAAGAATATTGATTGAAATGAATAAAATATTTTTTTAATGATTATGTGAAATTACAAAAACTTATAGTTTTTGGGTATAATTCAAGTATAAATGTTCTTCAACACTCATGTTGTTTTGTGCACTTACCATATAATCTGGATTGTTTCTATGCATATATAAGAATATAATGTTGCTAAATTATCAATTTTAATACAATTAAATTGAATTATTGATTATGAACTTTGATGGTGTAGGTCTCAAACCACTCAAATTCAATAGATTTTAAAGTTAAGACAACAAAAATGAAGGTAATTTTACATCTATGTGTGGGGAAATTCAAGAACAATGTATTTTGATTTTGCTTATAAGACCTTATTTTGGATTTAAATTATTGTGGGTAAATGTGAAGCTTGTAGTTTTAAAATTGTATGATTTTGATGTGTTGTTTATATATCAAAATTTGATGAAAAGTTAAACATGTGATAATGTGTGTATGTTACATATAAGTTGAAATGTAATTACAAGATACGTTTATTAATTTTTACAATATGGGCATAAAAAATAAACAAATGTCAAACCAACAGTAATAAAAAGAAATGGAAAAT
This sequence comes from Sphagnum contortum, assembly GCA_963920785.1. Taxonomy (NCBI): domain Eukaryota; kingdom Viridiplantae; phylum Streptophyta; class Sphagnopsida; order Sphagnales; family Sphagnaceae; genus Sphagnum; species Sphagnum contortum. Next base: position 15,126,623 of record OY987279.1, on the reverse strand, counting down.
TTCAGTTATATGATGTGGTGGTTATAATTTTTTGTGTATATTGCGTTTCAATGATAAATTGAAACATTATTAAAATGAGTTTCCATCTTCAATGATGACATTATATAATGGTTTGCATTGGGAGTTGGCTACTATTTTTGTATCTTTTACATTATGAACATTTTTTTCCCCATATACCCTAGATCTTCAACAAGTATTCAAAGTATTCATTTCAATGAGTAAAGTATTAACATTAATCTTTGTAAATGTAGGAGTGGTAGATGTTGTTGACATCATGGTAAAAGCTTTAGTACCCTTTGTTTATGTAAATGAACAAGCCATTTTGGTCATTTGAATAATAATGTTGTTCATAAAATAGATATTCTTACAACCATTGACCCATGTCTTGTGTGTTCCATCCCTCTAAGTTTCTAGATGTCAACCCAAGTCCCATCCCTAAACCTTATATACAACTTGATAACTCTTGTAAATGGGTACCCAAGGTAGCTTTCTTCTAAGTCATAGGCTAGATAATTAATAACAATGAAATGAAAAGTGCATCATCACATGCAAACTCCAAGTCAATTTCATATGAAAGAGTCATGCCTTGTGACATTATCATGTTTCATGAACAAAAAATAATTTAAATCAATTGCTCAAGGGTCAACTTTGATGATCTTCCTAAAACAATATAGGTCTCACTTGTAGAACTAACATGGGAGGAATTAGGCACCATAAGTGATGCCAACTCTTCAAATTTTGTGGTAGTGAAATTGGCCACATTTTTGAACTATGCTACAATGGCCCACAATATGGCTAACATGTCATGAACACCTATTGTAAGGTCCAAGAAAGTTGTTTGACCCCTCCTCCATTTCATGTGAATCGAAAAGTCTCCAAATTAAATGCAACATATCCACATTAAAAGAGCATTATAACTCTTCATCAATGTTATTTTTAAAAAAAATTGTTTGTAGCCAGATTTGTCCCAAGGAAGACTTAGCCAAATTTGACTATAAATTAAATCCATAGAAATAAAAAATAATAATAATCATGTATATGTTTGATTACACATTAAAAACCAAATATGGAAATATGGAAATTTTCACATGTTTTCATTTGTAGCAACTAAAACCTTTCAAATTTGGTTTTTCAAATTTTAGATTCACTTTTTGGTGAAAATTCACCAATAAAGAAAAGGCTATTCTTCATCATGTGTATTTTAATATCCCCTCTCTTTAAATTTTTGACTATTGAGTGAAGTTCAAATGGGGATGAACCAATGCAAATACAATTAATAGTTAACAATATGTTGCAAATTCATTTGGCAGCATGGTGATTAAACTACGTTAGGAAAGCATTGAGGTGAAATGGGATGAATGGGATGAATGAACAATCATATTCATTACAATTAAACAATAAAAACCTAATTGTAATTTTAGCTTGATTATTGTTAACATTGAATGGTTGTTAGAGGTAAAATGAGAAAATCACATAAATGACAAATGACAGGTGCTCAAACAATTACAAATGGATGAAAGATTTTGAGCTGAAATTCCAATATGTAAATATTGAAGTCGAACAAACACATAATGGTTGAAGGCACAAAGTTATAATGGTTGTTGAAACTTCTTTTCATACTTTCTTATATGTCACTCAAAAAGTTATCAACTATGCCATTTAAGTTCCCAATAGGTATCCCAAATGAGTTACATTAGTTCCTAATGTGATCCCTTTAAAAGCTATAATAGGTCAAACAAGTTAACCATTACTAATGTTATCCCCTTCAAGTCTATGATGTTAAGATAGGAGCAAGCATTTTTAATCATGTGGTTCACATAAGCAAGCCATTAGTTTCCTCTCTACGCTTTGGGCCTTCATGAGTTGTTTGTGTGCCTTTGAACATAAAAGTAGGCATGGGATGTGCTTTCATTTAGCTTCCATTTTTTAAACTCATGATATTTGCTTTCAATCCTTCCTTCCAAGCTTTTCAATTTCATGGCATTTCAAGTTTCTATGTCCTAATAATTAGGCTAGGGATTTGTCCATCCCATTGTACATTTTCCTTGAAAAGTCCTAAAGGATTCTCATGTAGTTTCTAAAAATATTAGGTTTTTTTGAATATTATATTTATCTTTTAAATAGTTCTTCTTAGTGGAAAAGCTAATACAATAATGTTGCCATTAGTTAGCTTCTATCAATGGATGATAGACTATAGTTGAAGGAAGGAAGGGAAGGCTAAAAGTGGTCATAGGTTCAAAATGTAGACAAATTGAACAAGCCTAACGAACAAACTCTCCTTCTTGCAATAGGTAGATGCAAAAAGAGACATGAAAATTTCATTTCCCAACTTTATTGACCAAGTGTGGCACACAAGGAACAACATTTTCAATTATATTGCATTATCAAGAGGCCCTTTTAACCATCCTATCAACCTTTTTTGTATGAACACTTGTACATCATCATGATACATAGAGTTTGGTAAAATGTCAATCATTTGACCAACATCCACATCAGTGGATCAATTGGCAATGACTACCATTGGGATTGCAACATGTTGGGGAGTTCTCAAAACTTCCCAAGACTTTGCCAGCAACACATGGTCTTTTTAAACAAGAAGTTTCCAGCACAGCAGCAATCATCTTATGATCTTTCTTTGTGTGCTTGTCTGGAGACTTATTTTTCTGATTGTTCCTAGTTGAATGCAAGACGATGGGATAGCTGGTCATATTGGTGGAAAGACTACTACCTGGGTAGGACCATTGTCCCCTCTTTAGTGGAGGTAGGCCTGAGGGCTCAAAACACAATCTGAAATTTCAGAGTGCCATGTGGCATCATTTCAAACACTTTCAAAGTAAAGATTTTTTTTTTCACAGCACTTGAATTATTCTATCATAATTATATGAAAAATCATTAATTACATTGGGCAGTAAAAATGTTAATACCTTTCATAATATTGGGCGCTAGGCCTACCTCCACTCCAGGTCCCAAAAGGGATCATCAACTAGTTCTTTCTATCATTCCATCATTGATAATGCCAATGTGCCCTTCAGTCTCGGTAGTGTGGCCTGTGCCGTTGGCCTAATTGTTACCACGTCCTCAACTGATTTTTCCTTTCCAAAAGCTGATTTTTTTGGAATTTATTTGAATTTTCAGTGGCAGAAATCACTTAAAAATCAATATCTCCCACATTCTGAATCCAAATCTTACCGAATAAATTCCATTAAATCCTGCTCATCAAGGTCTTTTCCAACAAACATCAAAGGCACATTCCAATTCTGCCTAAATTTTCAGCTACGATTCAATTGAATTTTCAGTGAAGAAATCATTCAATATTCAAGAACTTTTGCACCGCAAGTCCAAACGCCATGGAACCAAGCCCATGCTCCTCGTCAAGAGCTTTCCAAAGACACCAAGAACACGATCTGAAGCAACCCAGTTTGGTGGATCTCAAAACTACAAACAAAAGAAAACAAACTACCTTCCTTCATAGATAGATGGTGTTGGCAACACTCACAACAAATTGTTGATCGAACTTCTTTGTAGTTCCCAGGTTCCCAATCCAAATTTCATGACATCCCATCAGCCATCATCTGCTTCCCATTTTTGGACCCTATCCCTGCTTTCTGAAGCAAGTCCAAACCAGTGTTTTTTTTATTGGCAATGTTCTTTCTAAATTTTTACATGAAAAATATGATTCGAATTTTTCATGAAAAAAGGCTGAAATTCACCAGATTTTGAGGGGGGGAAAAAAAAAATCCAAATCACCAGATTTTTAACCATAAGTTGCAGATTTAAAAAAAACAAACTTTCATATCTGGTATGTAGCCAAATTTGGTTAGATTATTTTCTGGATGATTGTCACTTTGGTTACATTGCAAAATTCTTTTAAAAAACACACGTCCAAACTTTGACCCATCAAAAGAAGAATTTTAAACAAAAAATTTTACTAATGAAAATTCACAACAAATGTTCATCACAACTTAACATATTTTTCACTAGACAAGATTTGATTTGATAGATCGAAGATTTTAGTTTGAGATGGATTTTGTTGAGGCTGTACAATTGTTTTGGGGGGTAGTAATGAGCTCTGCACTCTGTCTTTTCAATTAGCAAGCTTTTGGGAAAATGGCCATCAATGGAATCTGTTCTGGGTGTGAGTTTTTCTTTCCCCTTCCATTGTTCTCTGCAGTTATCTTGCAGCTTTTTGGTGTGATGCAACCCTGCTGCTTTTTTTTGGGTGACTTGCAAGAGCGAGCAGGCGCTCTCAATTTGGCAAACCCAGTCCAAAAACCTTGCTTTTATGTGCAGGTGAAACTCTTGCTAGCCCTCTGCTAATGATCTTCACTTGGGGTTTTGCCAACGGGTTGTGAGGTCAAATCTGCTGCTATGCTTTTTTAAAAATGAAAATGAAAATTGGAAGCAGAGCTGATTATGTGAGAATCATTCAACAAGGCTCAATCTCTTACTCATGCCAAATGAATTGACTTTTTCCCTATCTATTAGAGTTTTCCCTAAAGTCACCCTATCTTTGGGCCAGTGTTGGGCAGTTCTCACATCAGTTTTCAGTCCAGTTTTCAGACTGAGAATAGATGGGAATCAAATTTATTGATAACTGGTTAGAAAACCCAGTGATGAGAACTGGGCCGAGTTTCTTTTTTTAAAAAGAAAATTGGTTGGGTTTTCTCATAAAACCCAGATCCGGTTCTCAGGGTTAGTGCTTAGGTTACGCCATTAGATTTTGGTTGGTGGTTAGATTAATGGTTAGATTTGAGTGTGGGTGTGACGTCTCCTGGAAGAGAAGTATAAAGAATTTCAAAGCACTTTTTTCTTTCATGGTTGTTTACATTTGCTTGTGACTTTTGTGAGAGAGTTTAGAGAATAGAGCTTGTTTTACTTTGAGGTTTATTGTTTATTGTTGTTGCCGTTCGTATCTTCTTTGTGGTCGTGGTCTCATGACACCATTGTTGCTTAGGTTGGTGCTTCATTTGTGGTCATGGTCACTTGGCACCATTGTTGTCATCATTGCTTCTTTCATGGTTGTGGTTGCTTAGCGCCATTGCTATTGTTGGTGCTTCCTTTGTGGTCATGGTCGCCCAATGCCATCACTATTAGTGTTTCCTTTGTGGTCGTGGTTGCTAAGTGCCATTGTTCTTGTTGTTGTTTCCTTTGTGGTCATGGTCGTATGGTGTCATCAATGTTGTTGTTGTTTTTTTCATGGTCATGGTCACTTGGCACCATCATTGTTACTATTTCTATTGTGGTTCTAGTTGCCTAATGCCATCATTGTTACTGTTGCTTCCTTCGTGGTCATGGTCACCTAACATCATCGTTAGTGTTATTGTTCATGCTTCCTTCATGGTTGTGTTAATCTTTAAAACACCTTTACATGTTATCATTCGTGTTTTTTTCATAATTATGTTCACTTAGTGCCATCATTGCAACTACTTTTGTTTAATGAGCAACAAGGTACTTCCTCCCTTTCCTACTTTGTGTAGGTGTGGGACAATGGATGTGGAGGGAACATTAGCATTAGCTTCGACTCATGAGCTCATTCACCTAAGCGCATGTTTCTTTTCAATGTAGATTTTCATTTATTTATTTATATTCTCCATTTATATATTTTTAAAATTATATATTTTTTTGTATATGTTTTTTTTTGCTTATGGAAACTATATATATATTTTGGATGCAAAGTAATTTTAACAAATTTTTCACTAAAAAAAAGTGGAAATATTCCAAAATTTCACTATTTTGCATTGTGGATAGAATATGTATTTAAATAACTCTATACTTTTAAATAGTCCAAAAATAAAAATAAACAATTTGGAGTCAAAAAATAACCATATCAAACAATATGGATTGAGATATACTTGATTAAGTACCAAATGGCCACAAGGTGTATCACAATTTTTTGAAGAAGTTAAAATATGATGAATTGCAACTTGGTAGTCACTCACAACATCATAATCATGTTGATACGGATTCAAACATACCTAAAGCATCCATCGTTGTCTAACAATTAGATACACAACTACATCAACGCCATCTCAAAACAAGAATCCAATTGGACATCATTGCTTTCTACCTTTCATAGTTGCAATCTTCATGCGATTTACAAGCAATAATTTGAACCAACTATAAACAAAACCTGGTAATTGAATCTTTATAAAAATGCATAATTCAAGAAAAAAACCATAAAAACACATGAATTAATTGTTTTCAAGGTGTTGAAGTTCAAAGTGCATACCTAAAGGAAGTGGAGTAATTCTACCATCCCCATTATCATTCTCCATATATTGCGTGAACCAAGAATAATTTGGTGAAAAGGTCAAATGCGGCTTCAAATATTTGACAAGGATTTCCTAATGGATGTTAACTGCACTTGCCAATGGTACTCCAATCAACATTGGCCATAAACGAATGCAAGGTCCAATCCTCCAACCATTAGACCTTGCTCTTTTACAACTCTTGTCCTTTAAAAGATTTAATGAAAAGACCACTACAATGAGAATTTCAAAGGGCCTCGTTAGGCTCATCTTCAATGAACAATGTTTGGTCTTCTTTGCCATAGGGAAATCCTAGACAAGTAAAATACACACATCTCAAATCCTTAAGGTAGTAATATGTTCTTACTTTGAGTTGATTTGATGTCATGTAACATTGTTCATCAACCCAAATGAAAAAGAATTGATCAACAAATACTTGTGGCATTAATATAGGAAGAATTTCCATCACATCTTCGAACAACATTCAAAACCAAATTGCAATATGAAACTTTTTAAAGCTAAAAAAAAAATGTTACACTCTAGTTCTTGTTTCTAGTTTGTTGATGTCAATATTTCTCCCCCTCACATGATGACACTCATGTAGAATAACACTCTATATAAAGTAACACATGATGCCATTCATGTTGAGAATAAATAATATTTTTGGTGTGGAAGGATGTGAATGAAAATGCTTGGTTGGATGTGTAGTAGATGCAAATGGACACAAAGGAACAACCTACCTAAAACTAGGAGATGTTAACATAACAAAATCCAATTGCATAATATATAGTCTAATCCAACAAATTGGGAAATGATCAACAATATTTATTTTCAACATCAATTAATTAGACAATTAACTTAATCAATTAGTGGATTCACATAAGAAAATATTACCTAGTAAAAAGGGTATGATAAATTATAGATTTTCAAAAAAACGAAATAATAATAGATAATTTACAAAAAAAATTCATTTTCATTTTCACATTTGTACAATATGACATTTCACACCTATCACTACAATGTTGGTATAATGTTTTATATTGTCCAAGATCATTGCGAACAATATTTTAATCGTACCAAAAGGGTTGTCCTTTACAAAAATAACTACACCATATCCAAAGTGAGGAAAATATTCTAAGTAAGGAAGAATAGTTTATAACAAATATTTTTCAACCCTACCAAAACCATTAAATAACTCCACAAAAATGGCATTAAATGGCTTATTAAATGAATTCTTATAAGGCATATCATCTGTGAACAATGTGTTACTAACATGAGTGTCAAGGTATTTAAAAAAGAAAAAGTTATGGTTTTTGTGAAAAACAAGCTTGTTTAGATTAGAAGGCAAGAAATGTGATGCAAGACTCCTCGCTCACGACCCTAGGAGGATTAATAATAAACTAGTGTGAACCCTGTGCATGATGCACAAGTGTGTTACTTCAACAATGTTTGGTTCATGTTTTTTGTTTTTAAAAAAAACTTTTTATCTTTTCAAACATCCGTTGGTCCCCCCCCCCCCTCGCGCCCGGGTCCTTCGCATTTCTGGTTCTTTACCCCATTGACCCCCCTAAGAATGAAAGCATATTCGTGAAGCCAAATAATGAAGCTTCCCCTAAATCCGTCCCATCACCCAGCCGGACGGACATTTCATCCATCCCCTTAATCAAGACGGACAGTAGCTAAAAGAAAAAAAACTTCCCCTAAATCCGTCTCGTCATCCAACCGGACGGACATTTCATCCATCCCCTTAATCAAGACGGACAGTAGCTAAAAGAAAAAAAACTTCCCCTAAATCCGTCCCGTCATCCAACCGGACGGACATTTCATCCATCCCTTTAATCGGGACGGACAGTAGCTAAAAGAAAAAAAAGGTATTCTTGGTCAATATAAAATTTTAAAAAAAATTGATTCTAGGCTGTCCAAGGCCAAATTTTTTTTTTTCTGGTCTACCAAATCTTTTGCCTCAAAAAATCAGACTACCCTTGATTTCTTTTTTCTCTGGAGTCAGTTACATCTAGGGAAGTTACATCTGGGAAGTTACCCAGATTAGAGGCCGATTCTGCCATAGTGTTAAAACATAGAAAATGCTTTTGCAGCAAAATGTTGTGTCATAGACAGACACACAGACACACAGACTTACTGAATTAATATATAGGATTGGGTTTCTTGTTAAATTTGATCCAAATACTTATTGATGTTGTGTTGTTGGGTAGTAGACCATATATACACAACAAATTGCACAATACACCATTCGAGGAATTCCTTCAATCCAGGCTTCAAATAAGAATGTGAAATGGAATTGAAGGTTTTTGTTGTCCGATATTTTGAACCATTGCAAAGCGTGTAAACATAAGAACTCCATTCAAGTCAAAAATAACATGAAAAACATTGACCTCTAGTAAAAGCGAACAAGCTCTTTCTAATGCAATTCCACAACTTGAATGTGAAGACATTTCATCCAAATGTTCCACATTCAATACGAGAAAACTTGAGAATTCCACATCTCTCATAACCTTAAACCTCATAGGCACATCCATTATTCTAGTCCTTTTAAGTGGTTGAAGTTTGACCATAATCACTTAACAAAACCATGAAACTAATGGCCAATCCATTAAAGAGGATCATTGGAGATCAAGATGGTAAGCAAGACAACAACATTAAGAAAAAAATACAAGGAACCTTTATAGGATGAAAAACAACTTTACTTTCCACTACTTACCTAACATGTCAAAGAATTTTTATAAAAACTAACATTACACTTGTTAAAACACTTTTCAAATAACATGATGTAGCAAGTATCATCTTTTTTAACATGCTTGATGACACCAAATGGATTGTTTTGGACATAAATGGGGACATTAAGTTCAAAGTAATGCAACAATTTTAAATATGGAAGAAGAATGAGAATTATATCATTTTCCTCTTTAGGTTTTCCCCTTCCTTTTCAGTTCTAAAAGACTCCACAAAAATCAAATTAAAGAGAAGATTCTAACAACATTTGTATTGGGTAATGTCCACCATCAATTTATTTCCTACATGAATATAAGAATATCGTGGGAAAAAATCAGCAAGGTTTTTGTGAAAAACAATTTTGTCATATGTGTAATGGGGACGAATGACATATTGTTACTTTTGAAAAGTAACATATAGCTTGTTAATTTTCCACAAATCTTGACCAATAATCCAATGCAAATCAAGACTTGTTATTTATGTTTCTTTAGTGATTTTTGTCAAGCACATACTCATTCTCATAGGCTGCGTTAAAGTTGATATGTACATGGTAAATTGCTTTAGGCACTTCATGGAAAACTCCTTTAGCTTGGGTCTTAGAACAACCTCCTTGAATTAAATGGGATTCCACAATTTGTTATGGGGTGAAGGTAGGAGACAATTAATCGTGAAATATCAATACTTGACAAGAACACCCTTCAAATCGAAAATAATATGTAAAGGACTTACTCTATGCAATAGGACACCATCAAATTGAGGTGAACCGCCCAATTTAGGTTGATCCAATCCACTATCATACATGGACATGTTGAAATCATCAAAAAAAGGTAATGAGTTTGCCCGAGATGCGAGAGGTGGTGGTGTGGTGACTTTGCATTCCAAGTCTTCTTGTTCCTCCCTTCCTAGATATTTAAATGAACGTTTTTACAAGATCCATCAACAACATTGGAAGATCCTGGCTTCCCTCATTCTAGTGACTCCTTCTAGGAAGCGGACAAGATTTGTCATCAAGAGACATTATGTTAACTCTCATAAGCATTTCAATGAATCCTTTGCCATTAAACTAACACTCCTACTCAGATTATTGATGCCTTATGCTTTTCAACCATGATTTCACAATCTACATTAACAATGGCATTCACACTTCAATTCCAAAGTCTTCTACTTTCGAATCAATTGGTCATGTAGGATTTTCTATGTATGGATTCACATCAGCTATCTCTAATGTAACCAAATGGCAAAGATTCTTTTAGCCTTGCAAAATACCTAGCAATGAAATGAAAAATTGTAGTCACCAAAAAGAAATGGAACACCGCAGTAAAAGAACACTGGGCAGCCACCTGATACCAGAAAAAAATAAAAAACCACACCTACAACAAAAACATTCTAACAATTGCATTAACACACAACTACCCTAGGCACTTGGTATTGTATAATAGTCAAAAATTGACAAAACGACACTAAACCAAAAACAAATACAATAACAATTGAATAATCCAATCAAGTTGAAACTTTCAACGAAATCATAATAAGTTCAATGAAAATACTTTCAAATCATGTGGCCATCCAGAAGTAAATACTAAAATCTTCAAAAATGATGACTATCAGGCGACTACCCAAAAGTTCAGAACATAGCAAGAATTGGGTAGCCACCCAATTCACTGCAGAGGACAGTGAACATCACATGAATAGTCATCAAGGTTGAAGAGCCAGTCACACTTCTTACAACAAACCACCCAAGGCTCAGCACCTAACCAGTCCACACAATGCATTGGAAAGCTCTTATGGACTATGTAACTTGTGAGAGCTGCTGGGTTCCTAAATGGAGTCAAGCTACCGAGGTTAAAACTACGTTTGGTAACCCAGTAGCCTGAGCTAGTTACCAGACATAACAAGTCATGGAGGGTTGCAGAGCAATGCGGTTGCTCCCCCCTCACTACTCATACGTTATGACATTCCACCAGTCATACATGCTCCCACCAATGTAGATGCAAGGATGTCACCTCAGCCGATCAGGCAACATGGCACATGCAGGTTATATGAGTTATGACTCACATCCAACCAACCAATAGGAGCGTAAGGCACCCCTCAATGACCGGTTATGATTGCATTATTGATGAGCCACAATTGAGTTATCAGGTTTCACTTTGGTAACCAACCTGGTAAAGCCTCTACTTCCACCTCATTACCTAGGTAACTAGGTTCTATATGTAAGTGGGTGAGTATCAATGACAAGTATGTGTAACTTGATGGGTAATTTCATAATTACCTTGGTAATTTGTTAAAAGGGGTAAGTTAAATGGTCATGGTGCATGTGCACCATTTGATGTCATTCCTTGTAATTAAAGGTGAAATCACATGGGGAATCATGTGATGTCATTCTTTGTAATTAAATGTGGAATCACATGGGGAACCATGTGATTTTGTTTCCTTTGGATTAATTAAATGTAGAATCTCATGGGGAAACATGTGATTTTGTTTCCTTATGATTAATTATGTGGAGGATAACTTTTGGAAGTTTCTTGATTTGTTTCTTTGGGATTAATTAAATGTGGAATCTCATGGGGAAACATGTGATTTTGTTTCCTTATGATTAATTATGTGGAGGATAATTTTTGGAAGTTTCTTGATTTGTTTCCTTGGGATTAATTAAATGTGGAATCTCATGGGGAAACATGTGATTTTGTTTCCTTATGATTAATTATGTGGAAGATAACTTTAGGAAGGTTCTTGACTTGTTTCCTTTGGGTTAGTATATAAAGAGGTGTTTGTGACCTTAACACACACCTCCTCCCTTTGTAAAGAGTTATGGTTTTGAATACAAAGTTAGGATGAAATTTTTGATTTTTGGAAAGGCTTTTGGTTTTGATTGTTTTGAGTGTGATAGTGTGTAGTCCATGGTTGAGGAATGTTGAGGCTCACCACTTACGCATAAACTCATGTTTTGGTGTTGATTGTGTGAGGTTTATGGTAGGAGGATATTAAGGTTAATTACCTATGCGTAGACAAATGTGTTGGTGTTGATTGTGTGTAGAAGGAGAGTGAGAAAATAAATGTGCAACCTCTAACATAGATCTCCATAGCTATGTAACAAAATTACATAGTTTCAGTCCCATACCCGTTCATGTCTTACATATGCAGGTAATGTAAGTAGTTATACGTGTGAAGTTCGTTATCCTGATCTTTCTTTATGCTTTGTCAAAGCGTCTTAGTGAAGGCAGTCTCAATGTTCTTCGAGTTTTACATGATGCTTTGGGGGCAACTTTATTGTTAAAAATGTCCCACTTGTGTAGTTCACATCCTGATGATAGCCAGCTTGAGCAAATGTAGCAAAGTCGGAGTAGAGCTCTACAACTGTGATGATATATTTAGGTGCACTCAATTATTCCTTACATCATAGGTGTTGCTCTATGTATGTAAATAATCAGGTGACACACTTAATGGTTACTAGGTAGGTAGATGCATGTGGATCAGTGGTACATAGTTAACTACCATTAGCACCACAGTGATTAGCTATGGCTCATAGAGATTATTTTGTATGTTGGATTTTGCCTTTGATTTGGGTCCTGCTACTACTAAAGCTATAATTTTGCAGGTGCTTTTTTGAGACAAATTCGTCAGATGATTAAGGAGCTGACTTGCTCTTCTTTTGCCAGTTTCATAATACACTTAAACACTATTTTTGTGTCTTTAGGCCCACTACACATTTAACACTATTTTGGACTTTAGGCCTATGTCTTGGCATGTGTGTTTATGGGCCCGCTTGCTGAGGTGCACTCTTGCCATTAAGGCTATTTGTCACATTCCTTAAAAATAACACTGGATCACCCTGTGGGACAAGAATACAATGCAAAAGTGTTTGCTCGCCACATACCATCTCCATGCTGCACGGTGTATTGGTGGTTTCTGGTTTACTATGGCCCTGGAAATGAAACAATTCACAATATCAATCTAGGCTACTTCCCAAGACTCTGAAATACGGCTGGGGTTAACTTCTCCAGTCTGAATCTGGAGAAACTGATTGGTCTGCATACGATAATTAACCCCAGTAGAATTTTCTTAGTTTGTTTGGAGGGCACCTTACCCTCAATAAAGTTTCTGCCTCAAAGGAGGATGGAGAGAATGAGGAACCTCCTTTCTCCTCTAAACTGGATCTCAGCCATCATTATTAAACAAGGGGTGTATCACACTCTGGCCTTGCCATTTAACTTTCAAAGTATCTTAAAGTAAAAGAAGAATTATGGAAACTCAAACATTTCACCATGCAGAAATATAATCTTCAAAAAATCATCTAAAACAGACCAAAATCCTTCATGGTATTATTATAACTCTATAGTAACTAATCTCAAGTTTCAACACAAGCCAAAATATCATCTTTCAAAAATCCTCACATAAAAATAGACCTATAACCTAGGGGCCAAAATCTCTTAAGCTACTATAACTCTATAAGGAATCTAAACACAATATCCTTGCCTCAGTAGGCAAGGCCAACAAAAAAGTTCTATGCCAGGGAAGTCCATAAGGACCTCAAATGGGGCTGTTATGGGAATTCTGGTCCCCTCACTCAGCCTCGTGTGTGAGGCTGGGATTCCCAGAAAAGCCCAGATCTGGGAAAAGCCGTGTTCTCCATCCTTATCCTACACAAATAAAGACTGGGATTTTTTTCCTTTGTAAATACATTGAGGAATCCTTCAACTGTGGAAGAGTACAAATCTTTACACTTGGAACGAGCTAATCCCTCTTCATTTCATTATCATGGCTTCTTCATTTATAAAAATTCCGTGGTCTTTTAGTCTGGAGAAAGGGCCAGTCTTTCTGCCATTCTGCTTTTCTTGATGCCTAGGAGAGCGCAGATGGCCCTCAAGCCTGGCCCTTCTCCTACACAAAAATGGCTCCAGTTTGAAAGGGCCACAAAAATGTGTACATACATTTTGAAAAGAACCAAATCACAAGGGCTAATTAGATGCAAAAGTTCTACCAGCTCCGAGTCTATAACAAAAGGCTCTGTATGTGGGAAGGGTAGGGCCCTCGGCCCCTCCTTTTTTTAGAGGTGCCTAGACACAAGGGTGGTACTCCAACTGACAGGCACTGAAAACCAAGGAAGGGCCAAAGGCTCTGCCCTTCTCCATTGTAAAAACTTGCCCTAATTTCAAGAGGGCATGAGCTTCCACCATGGAAGATCGTCACAAAGTTCTTGTGCCTCTAAATACACTACAAAAATTAGGGCAGGTTTTTCACCAAACAAAGTCCTCTCATCTACACATGAAATGACAGATCCAGGAACATGATCTGAGATTTACCTGATCAGAGAAATCGATAAAAGAGGAGAAGAATTCACGATGGAAAAAGCTGCTTAATTGCGGAAAAGCCAAGACCACCATAGACATTATCCGTATTTGCAAACTCAGACATAGAGTAGTTTAAACCCTAAACCCAAGTCTAACAGAGATGTAAGAATCCGGCTGTGACCCATGTCGTCAGTACTCTAGAGTCCACCTTAATGACCCACTGACAAACTCTCTGAGCCATACTTGTATGCCCTAGTACTCCGACTGATGATTTTAGGGAGGAGAGGCCACACAATGCAACGAAGCAAGAAATACACTAAGGCCGCCAGTCCTCCAAGCTGTGCAGCAATAAGGTAGATGCGGCGGTACAAGGAGTTGGGTCTTGTGACGTCGCAGTAGTGAGGTTTGCACTGGTTGTAGTATTCCTTCCAGTCCATGTTCATACCCAGAACCGATTGGCCCCTTGGATCCAAGACCACCATGAAATGGTATTTGTAGTAGGTGGACGTGCTTTTGTAGTACTCTACTGCCCTCAATCCTGCGTTCTTGAAGTAGTCGGAATCGGAGCTGCCGGAGTTGGCTGCGAAAGTCTCCAGCACGTTTATCCACTGTTGTGCCAAGCCCTCATGAAACATCTCCACATGTGTCGTGTTCACACATTCCACAGTCCGTGGGTTCACTCGCAGCAGCAAAAATTGTTTTTCCAGTTGCGCTGCAGCTCACAGTACAAAGGTTTAGATCAGCAGTTAGTGCAGGGAGAGAATTAAGTAGGTCACAAAGTGTCAGACTTCAGACCCCATCATCAGGCCTTCATCACGAATAGCAGCAGCTGCGACAAGCGGCCTTGACTGCCCACTGACGATATTGGCTACAACTCAATAGAAAGTTCATTACATAGTCATGATAAGTAGGAGAAGGACTACGTACATTTGAGCAGCTGGATGGTGTTGGAGTACAGGAACTTCTGGTGGAGAAGGACTGGCGATTGGAAGTATGAGATCGCATTGTCCCTCCAATTCCTTCCCCAGGAAGCTTTTGATTCTTGAGTGGTAACGAAGAGGTTGGAAATGAACTCACAATCAGTATTGAGATTGTGACCGGTGTTGAGCGCATGGGGAAAGATATTCACGTGCTCGGATCCGCAGAAAGTACACACATTGTCTTTCTTCAGCTTGAAAGTCCGGCTCAGATACTTAGGATCGATGGGATCATTGCAGCCTGCGTAGGTGAAGTCTATCAAGTTGTCGTTGGAATCATATTTGTAGACTAGATCGCCTCGGGAGTTGTTGATGACATAAAAGTGAACGAAATCGGTCCAGCTGACTGTCGTTGAAGTGCAAGGGCAGGAGACGACATGATTGCCGGAGACCGGATATTCCTCCTTCACATTCAGTCCATATGACGCCAATTCGTTGAAGTGGGTTTTGATTGCATAGTCTTCAAACCCATGCTGAAGGTACACTCGATCCGTCCTTGTGTTAGGCGCGAAAAACAGGAAGAAGTAGGCACAACCTACCGCAATGAGGTGCGCAACTACGAGAATCCACACCAAGACTTTGACGACTGCCCGCCAGAAGCATGCGCAACTAAGCTCCTGCTGATCCTCCACGGATTTCCGACTGCTGATCATTGAGTCCACAAAGCAAAAAAATACAAATACGGATGATCAGATAACAATTCGACTTCACCCAACACTCGAGCCAAAATCGCTCAACAACAGTTTCCACCTGAAAAACTCTACTCTAGACTTTGTGAAAGCTTGTAACGCAACAATGTGCAAGAGACTGGTCATCATGAAGCATGTCGAGCTTAAGTTTTTGCAAAATCGGCATACAATAATATGCAAGAGGCAAGTCGCGTCGACTTAGGTTTTTGCAGAATTGACATATAAAAATGTGCAAGAAACACGTCATGAAAACAGGTCGACGTAAGTTTTTGCAGAATCAACATACAATAATGTGCAGTCATGAAAGTGCGTCCGCTTAAGTTTTTGCAGAATCGACATGGCCCGATACATGTATGGCAACATTGACAACAGAGAGCAGGAAAAGACTTACTCATGCAGATCTGCAGGAACCTGATTCACCAGTGCCGCCAAGTGGTTAGCTACGCGCTCACAGTACCCAGCGCCGGGAGTCTTGTACTCCTCTTTCAGCGGCTCCATCAGTTTAAGACTCACGTCCATCTTCTCCGTCAAGACTACAGCAACTCCACGAGACTAATAAATTAAAAAGTCCCCACGCAGCTGGGAACCTGGCCAGCAAAAAATCTACAACCACCCAAGACAACAAACAACTTCAAAAATGTGAATAATTAGACATTATAAAAGACTGCGCACAAACAAACAGATCTATTGATCGTGATATGTAAACAAGATTACCACCTGATACAAGCTCAAAAATCTCTACATACAAACAAACAGCGAAAATAGAAGTTCTCGTAACTCCTCACATGGGCACTTTCAGCAGCATAACTGATCTACTAGTAAATACTAAAATGCGACAACAGCTACAATCTATACTCAAACTTCAAAGTTCATTCTCTACAATCATTTGCGCATCATGGTCTGTGTATGTAGTCTAGGCTCAACTACACCCAGAATTTTTTTCGCTTCCAGCAGCTGCCAGAGATTTGGTTGCTTACAAGAGCTAGGTCCAAAGATGACTGATCAAGTTCGTGAAGGTGATCGATCTGGTTAGCAAAGCCAACGCCAGCTACTGTCTACTACGCTGCTGCTCTTGCATTGCTTCCCATGGTTTTGGATTTTGGCTGGGGCGAGAAGCGGCTAGTAGCACTGACTCGCACTGTTTTTTTGGGTTTGTTTTTGGGGTCACTTTGGTGTTATGGCCCAAGTTTTTTTTGTTTTTTTTTTTAAAACTTCGATTTTAGCACTTGTAGTTTTTGGCCCTGCGTTGTAAGGCAAGGATATTGTGTTGAGAATCATTATGGAGTATAGTACATAGCTTCAAGAGACTTTGCCCCCTAGAAACTAGGTGAGATGATTCATCTTAATCTGCTTGTAAAAGGATGCACATTCATCTTACCACATTTTGTTTTTTTTTTCTATTACCTCCTAAATTGCACATGCATCCCCAGATGAATTTGTGGCCTATCCATAACTTACCCAAAAATACATATATCTAAAACTACCTTCTCCAAAAATGATTGAGGCATCCATCATACACAAAAAATTCATAAAATTCTTTCAAGATGTGACAATGTGATTGGAAACATTCAAATTTGCATGTCATGACAATATGGCATAAATGGCAAGGCCATTGTTTGGCTTTCTGTTTGTGTAAATAAATAGCCAGCGAAAGAAATGGCTGGCACTGGGAGGCAAGCTGGAAGAGGCCACAAATGGGGCAGCCAAATACGAGCGGACATCGCTGATGCGTTGGAAAACGAGACTCTCGTGGGACGCTACACTTAAAAGCGCCGAAATTAGATGCAAGTGCCAGCCCTTAGCCAGAGAAGCCAATTACTAAAATGCACGACCACGTCGCGGCTTGTCTGTTCCAAAAAGCTTCTGACTGACGCCCCCCTGTACCAGTAGACTCTTATTAACAATTTGAGGATAATGTACTAAATTGTACTAGTGTTTGTTTTTTGGGGCCCTCCTACCTTAATACGCCAGGTTTTTGGGGTCCCTAATTTAGGTAGGTCCCAAATTTCTCCTAATGGGTGTCACTTATTATAGTATTAAGCAATTAATAGTTAGCCCTGCATTGATTTTAGAACATGTAGTGTAATTAAATGAGGGGAATGGTGGAGTCGGATGAACCAGGGTTTTTTTTTTCTTTCAGTTCTCTGACGTCGAGCGAATGTTATGTATGCTATGCTATGCTATCCATCATGCGGCCTTGGGCACATTTTCTTTTCTCGCTTTTTCCTACTTGGGGTGTTGGAAGGGTGGGTTCATGTGAGCGAGGGCAAACTCCTTAACTCCACAGTTTGAGTTTGCTTCTTGGGGTTTTCCTTTTCTTTTGGGAGCGATTGGAGTGAGTTTTTTTTTTTTTTTTTTTGGGGATTTGGGGTGGGGAAGGGTGAGGTCCTTTTCACAACGAAGTCTTAAATGTCAAAAGTTATATCGATCTGAAAATTGATCACACAATGTCACTAAAAGCTAGGAAACCCATAGTTAAAGAATTGTTCATTATTTCTTTTTTGATATCATTACAAATTGATGAAAATTGACTCATACCTACATTTGTAGATTTGTGCAATTTAAAAGAATTTTTTAAAACTAAAATAAGAATTTAATCAAAATAAAAAAAACAAAAAAATTCTGAAGATTGATCACAAAATGTCACAAAAAATTTAGGAAACCTTAGCTAAACACATTCATGTCATTTTTTTCTTTTGAATGATTGAAGTAATTTACATAGAGCAACGTTGCCTATAGAAAAATTATTAAAGAAATCATATGTGGCTTTAGGAGTTGAACTTGATAAGCCAACCAATCATGATGTTGGTCCCCTTCTAAACTAACATACAATCTATGTGGATGCGTTATGTCATTTTACATAACAAACACCAAAACAAACCATAGCATTCTCACATGATGAGCAATACTAGTTCACTTTCTTGTTACACATCACACTAGCCTCTTTCTCCTAGATTGTTTTGTGGACAATATGAGTTCACTCTCTTTTTACACACCACACATAGCCTACTTCTCATAGATTGTTTAGTCCACTACATGGAATAACGCAACCTTATGGGATTGGGTACATAAGCCATTACCATTATGGTTTTTTTTGGAGTAGGAAGAATGCTTCACTTAATGAAAGCACTATAGTCAAAGAAACATTGAACTTCGAATGTGACATTACTTCTTGAGATTTGCCAAAACATGTCATATGTGTTTTTACACCATGGTGGAACATGATCAGATGCCATCATTTATTGTCTCACCTTTGGAAGGTATAAATAGCCATGAATTGGTCTTGGACATCAACTCTGCACATGTGTTTCAAGTATTGCATTAGCTTGGGCTAGTAGGAATTTCAAATTGACAATTATATGTCATCAAGTGGAAAATGTGACACTTGTAGATAGGGTGTCAAAACCAATGTGATATGCCATTTTTGTGTTGGTTGTCATGTTGGCATTAGTCCAGACATGTCTTTTTTGTGTTGGTTTTGACACATAAGCTAATGTTGTCAAAGTAAAAAAAATTTAAATAGTTATTATCATTATTGTTTATCCATAATTACTAAACACATATTTTAAAACCTCATAACTAACACACTTTGAGACCATTTGCCACATGAAAAATATCAATAGTCTCATATTTGGCTAAACAAATCACCCTCTATTTAGCTCGTGACCAAAACATGTCCACTTTTAGTCACAAGCTACACAATGCCCCTACTAGTTTGTGACCACAAATGAAGAAATTTGATTGCAAGCTTGACAAGGGGTGACTAAACCTATTCATTTTTTGTCACATTTAGTTGCAAGCCCTCAACCTAATTGCAATAATGCGTCATTTTTAATGAAGAAGACAGTCGAAATTCAACATGTATGTCAACTATTTTTGAAGAAAGAAAAAGAAGGAAGAGAATGTGGGACTTTATATGGGCGCCATTCCCACACATTAACTTCACTTTCTTCTTCAACATGTGACAACTAGTTGGTTGTGTGAGCAATTACTACCTTACACTTGGAAGAAAGTGGTGAGTTTTTGAGGGTTGGTGAGGTTCGAATTTTTCAATTGTTTGATAATTACTACTAGATTTCATTGATTCAACCTTCTTGATATTCATCATGTCACTCCCATTTGACCCAAATTGTGGATTTAAATATCCTCAATGATGTTTTATAAATGTCATTGAAAAATAAGTGTTTGGACTAGAGTTAGATGATCAAACACAATCATAGGTTGCAAAACTAAAGCCCAAGGCCATGGAAGAGCAAGTCGTGGAGTTATAAGGACATTTGTAAAATTTGGAATCAAGCAAAGAAGGTTGAACATGAAGCTATTGAATTCTGAGAACAATTAGAGTAATTGAATGTAAAATTTGGAATTTTGGAATGTGAAAAATAATTCGCAGGTCAACAAAAAGAATGTCATCCCATTCACCAAAAATGGAATGATTCCAACAAGCGCTATTAGAAAACAAATGAAAATCAAAATGGCAATATGGGATGCAAAAAAGCATGGAGATCCAACATCATAATTTGAAGGTTGCTAGCATTTTGGCTACATCTAAGCACTACTACAAAACATGGGGTTTTATGTTTTTTTTATGATTCAACTTGGTCGTTTAGGACAACCACAAAGTAATACCTTAGTCATGTGGGCCTTGATAGAGTGATTAGTAATGTCCAAATTGCATGTTTGTTTTGACTCAAAAGCTACTAACTACCAATTAACTCAACTTGTTTAATTTGACTAAAAATTAGCAAGTTCATGGTAGTTGATGATGTCATGCCATAATTTTTTAACTAATTATTAATAAATCAATGTTCATAGGGATGGAAAATGTAAGCATAAGGAACTAGGTAAGGCCTTCTAGGCATGTGCATGACCCTCCTTCCCCAAGGCACATAGTTCAATTGTAAAATTCTTTTAAACATTTGGGCCACTTGTAAACCTCCCATAGGCATGTAAATCATTTGTTTAAGGCATGACCATGGTGTCACAATAAGGAATTGACCCTCTCACCTCCAAGGTGACAAGCCAAAGCATTAACCATCCTAACAACACTTCACATGATGATTAATAATGTGATAGCAAAAATATAAACTCAAATTCATTTGGAATTTCACATCCACACTAATCTTAAATTAAACTTCGTCAAATTTTGCTAAATTTTGCTATTTAGGATGAATATGGCTAAACTTGAATATTTAAATTAAATTTGGCTAAACTTGGCTATAGTAAACTTAGCCAAATTTGCCTCAACTTGGCTAAATTAAAGTACCTTAGTTTTATTGGGTTATATTTGATTATTTTTGGTTAAACCATCATTGTTTAGTTTTAAATGATTAATTTTGGTTAAACTTGGTTAAACTTGGCAAAACTAAAGTATATTGGTTTAATTAAATTTAATTTGATTATACTAAGGTAAATTAGTTAAACTTGGTTTAATTGGGTTAAACTATAGTTAAACTTGGTCAAACTTGGTCAAACTTGACTAAACTAAAGTAAATTGGTTAAATTAGGTTTAATTTGACTAAACTAAAGTAAATTGGTTAAACTAGGTTTAATTTTGACTAACCTATGATAAATTGGTTAAACTTGGTTTAATTTGGCAAAAATAATGTAGACTTGTTAAACTTGATTTAATTTGGCTAAAATAGAATAAATTGGCTAAAATTGGTTAGATTTGGTTAAATTAAAGTAAATTCATTAAACTTGGCTAAATTTGGTCAAATTTGGCTAAACTAGGTTAAGTTTGGCTAAATTAAAATAAATTAACTAAAATATGAAACTTTAATTAAATTTGATTAAACCTAGATTGTTTTGCTAAATTTGATTAATCTTGGTTAAATTATAAACCTTAATTCAAGTTTAGCCAATTTACCCTACTTAAACCAATTTAATTGAATTTTTTTAATTTAATCAAATTTATCGTAATTTAATCAAATTTAACAATGTTTAACTATAATGTTTTAGTTTAACTAGTTTTAGTCAAGTTTAATCAAATGTGGGTGAAAATTTATAATTTGGCCAATTTTATCCAAGTTAAACCAAAATTAGCCAAGTTTAATCAAGCTTGGCTTAAGATTAATTAGAAGTTTAACTACTTATTGATTATTTACCTACCTACCTATTGCCTACCTACTTAATTTGCCATGTCATTTATGGCATGATTGAAATTAACCACATCAAAATAAACATTAACACCAAGTTGGCATGTAACAAATTGGATCATTTATGGTGCATGACTAAAATTACTCTCACTAAAGTAGGCAACAACATTACATTAGCATGAAGCAATCCACATAATATATGGCATGACTAAAATTAATCACATTTCAATAAGTACTAACACCACAATGACATGGCTAGGGCTACATGTAAGTGACATTGTCTTATTTGACTCAAATTACTAGTCGACTTAATCAAATTAGACATGCACCTATGGTGAAAGGGGGGCAAAAAGTGCCAAAAAATCATTTGTAATCATTCAAACTAATAAACTTTACAACTTAGTCATTAAATAGTCAAAAAATAATAGTAAAAAACACTTTAATTTGTAGTAATGAAAGGGTGTAGTTTAAATCTAAACTTATACAAATTGATGTGGATTTACAAGAAGATGGGACCTTTTAAGCACAAAGAATAACGTCCTAACCAAGGATTACAAAATTGTTTCCTTAAAACCTATTTGAACATGGCAATGGGAACAATATATAGCATAGATTGGCCCAAACATCTACATTTAGAGTGGGAATACAAGTCAGCCCAATTTGCACATGTGCAAAATGAATTTTTTGGCTAACACCTCAAGCCTAAGTCACATATGATGGCACCACATGCCCAATTTGTTTCAACTTATATGGGTTAAAAAAAGGGTGGTTTTTGGGCACATGTGCCCACATGTACCATCTTCATAATTTTCCTTCATGGTGTAAACATAAGCAATGTGTGTTATGTCAAGTGCCATTCTATAGGTGATTGTATGTAATGTTCAACCTAAAACATTAAGTTCCACCACATTGGGAATACAATGCTAAAAATGCACCTGACTATGAAAGGAAATGGTGGATTACCCTTGTATGCAAATGGGCAAAATGGTGTGCATACCCCAAGAAGGACAAATAAAATAAAAACACATGATTAAAATTATAGGGTGCAATATGTTGGTTGTTGGATAAAATTTATAAGTTAATTAGTTTTAAAATAAGGCATATTTCATTCAAATAATTTATTTAATCATAATATAGGGTATTAATAACTTAAAATAATGGATTATAATTAATATAAGGTGGTTTTAATATGTATATATTTAAAATTAGATAATACATTAGAAGGAAAAGGCCAAAATGTGACCATCACATTTACAACTACCTGCAACTATTTGGTCTCTGCAACTAAATTTTTGTTATCTACGACTATTGTGACATCGTGCTGACATCAGTCAAGTGATCTTCGACTAACCTGCAACTAGTTTGCGACTAATTTTATTTTCATCTATATATGGGTTGGATTTATCATCTATGGGTTGGATTTATCATCCAAAAGGAGCCATTTAGAGTCCCATTTAGTCGTAAGCGAAATGGTGCTTAGTCATAGTTGGCGTATGTCTATATGTAAAATATCGTATTGTATGGTTTTTTAGTGAGAATGTTATTGACGCGCTCCTTGGTCCTGGGGTGAACCCACTTGAGGGTTCACCAAATGTCAAATTGCGGAAAGTTGGGACCGAGGGCACGCTCCCGGCTTCCAACTCTAGAAAAGGGTTGAGGGTCGAGTTGGGAGCCCCAGGATTAGACTAGGAAGAGATCAAGCTTTTAGATCACACGAACCTGCATCATAAACCAACACGAGTTGGTTAAAATCCATTTACATTCTTTTGGTGTTGTGACAAGCCACGGGGACCCGGACTCACTTGGACTCACCACATCTTTGGCTCGGGAGTATGCCACCACCATACTCCCTATAGTATTCTCTGCAGCTCCCCACGGAGGGGGCATCCAAATGGCACAAATTCTCGGGACTCCCGAAATGGAGTCCCGATTTTGTCCCGGCGGGACTCCCGGAGCTTTGAAACGCCATAACTCCCGACTGCCGAGTTGGATCGCGACGATGTCTGAACCGAAGTTGTAGCCTTCGTCGAGATCTTTCCAACTCCATATCGCACTCCCGATTCGGATGTCGGGAAGGCATCGATTCCCGACTTTTAGTGGTCGGGAGTCAAACTGCCAGTTTGACTCCCGGCCCTTCTTTTGCCCATAACTTGGGCTGCAGATGTCTGAATTGCCAATGCGAGGGCATTTTCGATATCTACGTTTCAAGACCTTTTCAACGACACCAAGAACACCCCAATGCAAGGTGTTTTGCCCCTTGCTATCGAGCTCTGAACATTCGGGAGTCCCGGAGGACTCCAAATCCCCAACTTTTCCAAGTGTTGGGCTTCACCCCCACACTTGGCCAAGTTAGGGTTGCGACACTCTCCCCCACTAGAAAGAAGAGGTCAATGTCCTCATTGACACTTAGAACTTTTTCCTTCATACAATTGCAATTGCTTTCTTTTGGATCCTTGGCCATTTTGCCAACTTTGTGGCTAGACCTTGTCTCAAGCTAACTTAGGCGTCCCCAAGTTTCCAACACTTTCTTGACAAGTCTAAGAGGGTCTTGTAGGCGACCCTCACCCTTTGCTTCGTCAAAAGACTAAACTAGCCTAATTGACGAAGCCCTCATTTGGGAGGAACTTTTTCCATCCTTCCCCTCATGAGGACTTAAGTCAAGTCTACTCTTGACCTAAGCTACTTGACATGACTCCTTTCCCTATCTCGCGCCTTGGTCACAACAACCAAGTCTTAACTAAAAGATTTGCTTATCAAGGTACGAGAAGCAACACTTAGGTTTGTCAAACCCAAGTCCCAAATTACACTTGAAGTATGTGAGCGGGGTCATGACTTCCCGCGTTGGCCACACTACCAACCAACCCTTCGGGATGCACTTAAGGCATGTGCATGTTCCCGCAAGCTCACCTTGCTTGCCTCTTCCCTTGGGGTCAAGTTTCCTCAACCCCAAAGTAGGAGTCCGATTTTGATTTGGGCCTACGCAAGAAAGTTCCATTTGTCCATGCCACAACCCTATTTGCCTTAACAAATTTTTCATGATACACTCTCTTGGAAGTTTTAAAGCCCTTTTTATTTCACTTGCAACTTGATGTGGTACATTTTATGAAACTCTCCCCCTCTAAAATAAAGGTGATGTCCTCATCACGCTCTACGTCTTTTTTTTGCCGGTCTAGTGTGGAATTCTTCTATGGCTTCTTGGGCATGTTCCATGTCGGATTCATTCACCCAAGAAGCCTCTATTGCATGGTAACCTTTCCACTTCACTAAGTATTCCCGCTCTCGTCCTCTAAGTTGCCTTGATTTGAGCACGGCCTCAACCTCAAACTCGGGTTCATTATGAACCAAGTCCGGTGGAGGCCTTGAAGTATGCTCTCAATTAGGCCTTGAGGCATCGCGGGAGACCGGCTTCAAAAGAGAAACATGGAATGTGGGATGAACTCTAAGGTTTTCCGAAAGTTCTAACTTATAAGTGTCGGAAAGTTTCTTTTCCAACACTTTGAATGGCCCCGCATATGGGCCCAAGAACTTATGACTTAATCCTTCCGACAACCTAAAATTCTTGATGTTCAACCACACCTCGTCTCCCTCTTGAAACTTCACCTCTCGTCGGGACTTGTCCGCAAAATCCTTGTACCTTTTGTGTACCTTTTCCAAGTTGGTTTTGACCAACTCCCACAAGCGCTTCCTTTCTTCATCAAGTTGCGTCACCATTGGCACTTCCTCACTTGCATCAATCGAAGGTTGTCCTTTTGTTGCCCAAGTCATGGGCACAATGGGAGACTTGCCCGTCACCATTTGAAATGGGGTGGATCCCGTTGCGGAGTGTGCCGAATTATTGTAACAAAATTCGGCCAACTCCAAATGGTCCACCCAATCTTGTTGATCCGCCGCCACATAATTCCTTAGGAATTGTTGGATCACCAAGTTCACCCACTCGGTTTGTCCATCGGTTTGGGGACGGAATGAAGTGCTCATCTTGAGTTTCGACCCCATGCGCTTCCACAAGGCCCGCCAAAACTTACTTGTAAACTTCGGGTCTCGATCCGACACTATGTCCTTTGGAAGGCCATGATGCTTGAAAATGTGAGAGAAGAACAATCTCCCCGTCTCTTGAGCCGTGGCTTCATCCTTTGTGGGAATGAAGTGTGCCATCTTGCTAAATCGATCCACCACAACCATGATGGCATCAAACCCTTTTGAAGGGGGCAAACTTACCATAAAGTCCATTGACACACTTTCCCACAGCCCTTCCGGAATTGGCAAAGGTTGCAACAAACCTGCTTGCTTCTTGTTGAGGCTCCGGTTTTGTTGACAAGTTAAACAAGTCTTCACATACTCTTTCGCATCATCCTTCAAGTTGGGCCAATAGTAGGACTTCTTTAGGAATGTTGTGGTGCGCTTTGCACCACCATGGCCCGCAAGCGGCCCATCATGACATTCCTTCAAAAGTGTGTCTCGCATCTTCCCTTCCGGCACATAGAATCGATTTTGTTTATACCATAATAATCCATTTCTCAAATAGAAGTGGGACTTGGCTCCATTTTGGATGTTTTGCCTTGTCTCCTTGGCAAAAGCATCCCGACGACTCGCTAGCCTAACTTCCTTTTGAAGTTCCGACTCTCCAACATACACCACTCTAAGTTGGTGTTTCCGGCTCAAGGCATCGGGGACTATGTTTTCCTTTCCCGGCTTGTGCCAGATGTCCACATTGAACAAGGCCAATGTGTCTTGCCACCTTTGTTGTTTTAATGACAACTTGGGTTGAGTTGCGAAGTACTTCAAGGTCACATTGTCGGTCCACACCACCACATCTTTGGAGCCTATGTAATGGCCCCACATCTTGAGGCAATGTATGACCGCCCACATTTCCTTCTCGTGTGTTGGCCACCTTCGCTCCGTCTCACTCAACTTCTTGCTTTCAAAGGCCACGGGCCTTCCATCTTGCACTATGACACCGCCAATTGCAAAGTCAGAAGCGTCGGAATGGATTTCAAAGTCCTTGTCAAAGTCGGGCAACTTCAACACCAGCGCCTTCACCAAAATGCCCTTCAATGTTTCAAAGGCTTCGTCGCATGCTTCATCCCAATCAAAAGTGATGACGGACTTCTTCAAGAGGTTTGTCAAAGGGGCCCCTATTTTTGCAAAGTTCTTTATGAACTTGCGATAATAGGAGGCCAATCCTAAAAAGGATCTCAAGGCGGGAACCGACCTAGGCGGCTCCCAATCCAAAATTGCCTTGACCTTGTGGTCATCCATCATTAAACCATCTTGAGTTATCCTATGCCCAAGAAAGTCCACTTCCGTCACCCCAAATTCGCACTTCTCGAGCTTGGCATACAACTTGTTTTCCCTTAGCCTTTGGAACACCTTGCGAAGGTGCTCCGCATGCTCCTCCATGGAGCTACTATAGATCAAAATGTCATCTATGTAGACGACCACAAAATCATCAAGCCATTCGCGGAAAATGTCATTCATGAGAGTGCAAAATGTTGCGGGTGCATTGGTGAGCGCAAAGGGCATCACCAAGAACTCGTATGAGCCATACCTTGTGCGGCAAGCGGTCTTTTCTTCATCCCCTTCTTTGATCCTTATTTGGTAATACCCCGAACGTAGATCAATTCTACTAAAAACCTTGGCTCCCGAAAGACGGTCAAATAGATCATCGATGCGAGGTAAAGGATACCGATTTTTCACCGTTGCCTTGTTGACTGCTCTATAATCAACACACATCCTCAAAGTCCCATCCTTCTTGTGAACAAAAAGGACGGGTGCCCCATATGGTGACTTACTTGGTTTGATGTAACCTTTGGTGAGGAGTTCTTCGAGTTGAACCTTTAACTCTTTCAACTCCTCATGACTCATTCGGTATGGGGCCTTGGCGGGAGGTTCCACTCCCGGCATCACTTCAATCGCATGATCAACACGTCTTCTCGGGGGCAAGTCTTTGGGCAACTCGTCGGGCATCACATCCGAGAACTCTTCCAAAACTCGCCTTATGCACTTGGCGAAAATCACCAACTTGGTGACCTCCTTAGGCTCACACTCATCCAACACCCGCATGACACACATCATGCCAAAACCTCCCACGCATTCTCTTTCCCAAGCTTTTCCTAACATGAAGTGGATGGCTGGGCCACCCACACAAGGCATCTCATGTGCTTTGACTCGTACAATCCCACTTTTAGATGGGATTCTAACTAACCTATTGTGCCCTTCAATGAGCACATTGTTTTGGGTAATGAATTCCATTCCCAAAACGCACTCCATTCCACCCAAGGTGGAAACCAACAAATCCACTTTTCCTTTCCAATTTCCCAATTGGAGAGGCACTCCCTTTGCTTGTAGTGTAGTTGGATGGGGAACCCCATCCGCGAAGTGCACCTCAATGGGTGCCTTGAGCTCCTCCAAGTGGAGCTCCATCCTTTCGGCGCTCTCCCGAGTTATGAAGTTGTGAAAAGCCCCTGTGTCCAAAAGACATAAGATTTCCTACTTAGCAATCTTCCCTTTCAAGAAGATAAGTCGATTGCATTTCGTTTGGGCTAGAGTGGCATTGAGAGCAAGTACCTTAGAGCTCCCCACCCCCGATTTGGACTTGGGACAATCTTTGGAGTAATGCCCCACTTCGTTGCAATTGAAACACGCTCCCTTGGGCTTGTCTCCAAAATTTCCCTTGGTTTGGCTCCCTTTGAAAGGAGCCCCCTTCTTCACAAAACTTCCCTTTGGTTTGGACCCCGAGCCTTGAAAGTGTTTGGGCTTATCCTTGGTTGGGCTACCTTGCCCTCGGTTCCATTCCCCCTCATGCCTTGGCTTTTTGTGAAGGAACTTGTTCTCCTTCTTGAACCCGGATTTATCACTCCGCCCCACATCCGAGAAGTTCTCCACTTTCGTGATGGCTTCGGATAATGAGGCGGGCCAACTCTCCTCAAGCTTTCGCTTGGCCCAAGTTGGAAG
Source organism: Sphagnum contortum (assembly GCA_963920785.1). Lineage (NCBI taxonomy): Eukaryota > Viridiplantae > Streptophyta > Sphagnopsida > Sphagnales > Sphagnaceae > Sphagnum > Sphagnum contortum. Next base: position 15,097,642 of record OY987279.1, on the reverse strand, counting down.
CCCCATCACAAATTGGCACACACGGTCCATCTCATGCATGTGCCTCACCTCGAGCATGAGTTCCGAATAAGCCCTCACGTATTGCCTCAAATTTTCATTTGTGGCATACACAAGGTCACGGAGTTTACACCTAGAAATGTAGTCGGAGTTTCTTGGAATGAACTCCGCCTCAATGCGATCTTTGAAAAACTCCCACGTATAGCCATGGTTCTTCCCCTCCTCTTGTCTCACCGTCCGCCACCATGTGGCGGCATAGCCTTTCAAGTAGGATTGGGCAAGCTCCACGGCGGAATTCCGTCCAACCTTGGCGGCATGGAGGTAGTCGTCCATTTCTGCAAGCCAAGCATCCACAACCTTGCGGTCGCGGGCACCATCAAAGTTCCCGGGTTTAGCCGGTTGGAACCTTTCACCCTTGGCGACTCCCGTTTTGAGAGCCACCATCAACTCACCAAAGTCGGGCCTCCCCATCTTGAGAAGTACTTCGAGTTGCTCTTGGGTGAATAGGACCGAACTCCTTTGTTCTTCCTCACTTTCGGGCTCATCTCGGTCCTCCCGGAGCCTTGGTTCCTCCTCACCAATGGATTCCGGCGGGGCTACTTGGTCCTCGACGGGTTCCTCCAATGTAGTGTCTTGCAGTCGCTTGCGGTTCTTCTTGGGAGCCATCTCAACCCAAGAAGTGAGCTTCACCTTGAGCTCTGATACCACGTGACGCGCTCCTTGGTCCCGGGGTGAACCCACTTGAGGGTTCACCAAATGTCAAGTTGCGGAAAGTTGGGACCGAGGGCACGCTCCCGGCTTCCAACTCTAGAAAGGGGTTGAGGGTCGAGTTGGGAGCCCCAGGATTAGACTAGGAAGAGATCAAGCTTTTAGATCACACGAACCTGCATCATAAACCAACACGAGTTGGTTAGAATCCATTTGCACTCTTTTGTGTTGGGACAAGCCACGGGGACCCGGACTCACTTGGACTCACTTAGACTCACCACATCCTTGGCTCGGGAGTATGCCACCACCATACTCCCTATAGTATTCTCTGCAGCTCCCCACGGAGGGGGCATCCAAATGGCACAAATTCCCAGGACTCCCGGAGCTTTGAAACGCCATAACTCCCGACTGCAGAGTTGGATCGCGACGATGTCTAAACCGAAGTTGTAACCCTCGTCGAGATCTTTCCAACGCCGTATTGCACTCCCGATTCGGATGTCGGGAAGGCATCGATTCCCGACTTTTAGTGGTCGGGAGTCAAATTGCCAGTTTGACTCCCGGCCCTTCTTTTGCCCATAACTTGGGCTGCAGATGTCCGAATTGCCAATGCGAGGGCATTTTCGATATCTACGTTTCAAGACCTTTTCAACGACACCAAGAACACCCCAATGCGAGGTGTTTTGCCCCTTGCTATCGAGCTCTGAACATTCGGGAGTCCCGGAGGACTCCAAATCCCCAACTTTTCCAAGTGTTGGGCTTCACCCCCACACTTGGCCAAGTTAGGGTTGCGACAGCTATACAAAGGTGTAAAATACAATTTGTACATATTCATAATGTTCATATGATAAATTAAAATTAAATTCCTTGAATTTAGTGGAAATGTGATTTGTAGTATGATTCAAAAATACCTGCTTGTAAACACTTTGAAGCTTGACACTGTTATACAAAGGTGTAAAATACAAATTTGTACATATTCATAATATTCATATGATAAATTAAAATTAAATTCCTTGAATTTAGTGGAAATGTGGTTTGCAGTATGATTCAAAATACCTGCCTGTAAACACTTTGAAGCTTGACACAAAACATTTGAAACCATGGAGGACTTCAGGAGCTTAGAACTTGTCAGGAACATAGGTGGGCAGGTGGTATCTTGTCATTCATCATTTTGCCTTTTGGCAAAGAAAAGGAATACATGTATCTTCTCATATCTGATAACTCTTTCTATACTTAGAATTCAAGTCAACCTGAATAGAGGGTTGGGATGACCTGACAACAAAGGTATAGGGATTCCAAATCTAACAACAGAAGATGAAAAGAGGAAACTACAACCCTAAAGAACAACAACAAATTTTCATTAAAAAGGATCAATTTGAACAGCAGCGAAAATCACAAGCCTGTTCAGTGACTTCCGAAATTCAACATGAAGGGCAATGACCAGCTACCACAACATCCCCATTGACTTCATCAGCTGAATAGTGGGTGGAGGTCAATGTCATACAACATTCAACATATTGAGTTTGTCTCAAGTCTTCCAGTAACGGTGGCCAAAAACAAAGTGCACAATGGAGAAGAATTTAAAACTTAACTCCTCACAGATGGGCAGTGGCACTAAGAAGAGGCCAAAGATAACAGTTCATTTTCAAGCTTTTTTGCCCCACGAAGCATTTCCAAAGCCTCTGCTTGCTTTCCTGCACATTGAGCTCAAGGGCTTGCACCTTCTCAGCCCGAATCCTCTCCTCAAGTTGATGCCTCTGTTCATCTAATGCAACTGGGATGATCTTTGGAGATCCTACATTAGCTCCCAACTTAGGCTTCAAACTACCTCCTGATGGTTGAGCCACAACAGCAGGCACCTTGCTTACACTTGGCACATTGCCCTTGGTTACAGTCCTGCCTGGCAATTCCCCTCTTGTGATCCTTAGTCCTTTCGATGCAACTAAAAGCTACAGGTCAAGTAAATCCTCTACTCCATCAACATCTCCAGCATCTTGGTGCACATGGGTAGGATCTAAATCTTCCATTTGTTGCTCAAGTGATTTAGCCAGGTCAAATTCAGCATCAGTTTCGTCAGTTTTTCCTTCCCGCCGCAAGGCCAGGGCTTTCTGTTTATGACCAAGAGACTCCTGTTGAAGCTTCATACGGTCTTTTCATTGTCGCACTTGTTGTTGCATTTGCTCCTTGTATGTCAGACCTTTTACAGGCAGGTTATTCTTCATCTTTGACGCAGATGATTGTTCTGGTTGAGTCTTCAATCGTGCAGACTTAGAAGATGTTCCTGCAGAAACTCCACCAATACTGACAAATTTGGCAAACAAAAGAAACATTCTAATGGAAATAACATTGCAACACTGATATATATTTATGAGATTGCAGACAGAGAAATCCCCATGACAGTTTGAGGGGAACAAAAACATGATTGCAGTCATAAGCTTATGAGAATTACTCACAAAGTGAACTTGACCTCCAGCACAAATAGCATTGACAAGCTATCATGACTACCCACTGTCTCCACCAGCTCCCAATGGTGGGTATAGATAAGTACATATCTAATGTGCCTAGAATTTCAGGCAAACCTTACACAGAATCTACATCATGAATTTATGTTGCAAGTCCCAAGTTTCTGAAGTCCAAGTTCATGTTGCCCCCTTTGCCATGACTGTTGCAGCCTTGAAAGCTGGTGGACTTCATGATAATTGGGTTTGGACCAGCCACATTGGGTGTCCAACTCTAAAATGCAATTAGGGGCTCCTGCTAATACACTCTCCTCCTAAATGGTTTCCGCTATTAGTTGATGGTTGGTCAATCTGACCAGTGGATATACCAGGTGCTTCCACCTATGTGTACAACTTTGAATCAAACAACCTTTCATGTAGATCGATCTCCACATACAACTATATGCATGTTCCTCCTTATGCTCAATCTGCCTACATATCATGCATCATAATCCTCACTTGGCATTTGCAACTCTGCAGATGCCATAATTGCCTCTGTGCCACACAACTCAATGGCACCAACCATTGCCGTGTTGTGAGGCACATCTGGTATTTCTAGAGGCACTTCAACGCCTATCACATTATCTTGTATCACGGTATGTTCCTCCCCTGCTTCTGTTACCACAAGCCTGGAGCGAGGTTCATTATGTAGCACAACCTTCCACCATGGTTGGTTTAGCTCTTCAGAGTAAAACACATGTTGCACCTAAGTTGGGAACACAAATGGTTCGTCGTCATTTGCCTTCAATGCATTAAAATTTGCAAGCAGGAAGCCATCCTCATCACGCTTATAAGTTGGATGACCTCGCCTATCAACCTCATTCTTCACCCAGTCACATTTAAACAAAACCACTGGGATTGATACTGCCCCATAATCAAGTAATATTATATCTTGCAAAATTCCCACATATTGCATGGGCCCAAGTGCACACACTCCACCTGGCCCTTGTGCTTGCTGGAACACTGATGCCACTCCACAATCATAGGTTGCCATTGTGTTAGCATTGGTTTCTCCAATAACCCTATAGTAATTTCCATAGGCCTTCATCCGTGTATATCGGGAAGCATCAGAACTAGGCTTAATTGACAAATGGTATGCATCCATCTCATCAAGCACATTACCATTTGCCATATGGGTTCGCAGTGCCTCCCTCACCCATTCTGCTAACTCCTGCACTTCTCCAAGCTTTACAGGATACTTGATAGGCCCTCCTGTTCCTCTTTCATCCCTGTGCCATTGGTCTTCAAACTCTGTGCGTAGTCTTGCCACTCGATCACACTCTTGCTCATGTTTTCTCCCCACCCCATTAAACCCCAAATAATGAGTTAAGGAAGGGCTCACCACGTAGGTGGCCTACAAGGCTACATTATGTGACCAACATACAACAACTTGTAAATGTAATACCATGTCATGAAAATTGAATGTGTGTTGGGTTTAGGTGGTAAATACTTGACCCATTGGGTGGACTTTCAAAATTGTAAGCAGCCTTGTGTATATTTTTGCCTTGAAGAAACCAATTGTACATCGCTGGAGTTCTTCTATTATATTCTTTTGCTGTTTAGCTATCCAAGGTCCCAAAAACAATAAATTATTGTATTTTTCAATATAAATTTTGCATAAAAGAAACGTCAATGGGGATTAGCCTTCTCTTTATTGGCGAAGTAGGAAATTAACATAAAAAAATGTGAAAATGATGTGTATTCTGAAAGATTTAATCACTAGAAATAATCCCCCAAATTATTATTTCTCAGATTCCTACATTTGGTTTTCAGTTAATAACCAGAATTGTAGAAAGGTGATTAAAGACATGTGCTTCATATCTGGTCTATAGCCAGTTTGGCGGCATCTTCCTAGGGAAGGTACCCACATTTTCTACATGTTCCAATGGATAATCACCACCTTGGCTAAATTAACAATATCCCAAAAATAATAGTGATGCAATATCAGGAAAGGATCATTGAACCAAATTTGCATGTTTAGCGGCTCGAGGGCGGCGACAAGCAATAAGTGCTTGATAATCATTCAAGGTGATCATGGCGGCATGAGTTGAAAGGCATTTTTCAAAACATGCAATTCGTTGTGCAAAAAACTTCGAATCATGCCCGCCTGTTCTCACCGCAATCAAAAGACAACCTAAACCCAAACTACCTACATCACCCAGCAAATTGCTTTGCAGGGGCAATATTTTGCACCTTCATGTGTTTAGATAGAATTTGTGTTTGGAATGATGGGAGCAGTGGGTGCAAGTAAGAATCGCGTAAACAACAAGATTGCAACTAGAAGCCCAAGGTCTGAACAACGTGGGAGGATTCTGTTCGGAAGCCTAGAGTATCAGCAACATGGTGAGACTATGACTGGAAGCCAAATGTATGGGGAAAGGTTGCAACGACGGACAGTGTTCCACACAAATCAACAAAGTTCACAAGCTATGAGTCAACGGATCCATGGTTTAGAGGCACGTGTTTCTAAAATGGAAGGCAAATTGTGTGCCCTTTGTTTGGAGCTAAAGCAGGTTCAACAAATTTTAATTACAGTCACAAATAAGTTTACCCCATACATGCCAAATGTTTCACATCATGTAGAAGTGGAGGACCCACTAGCGGAGATGGTGAAGATCTTGTTGCCCAGTTGTGCTCATTTGTCTCCTAACTCATTGGTAGACCTTATGGTCAGGCCAGGGCTTCAGGAGCAAGTTTCGGCTATACACAAGCGCCCTCAAGCGTTCGTTGTCCAGAAAGCAGTGAAATCTTTGAAAGCACCATCACACAAGAAGCGTGTACTTTTTGGGGAGCTAGTTCCCAATACATTAGCCCAGAAAGGAATTTCGAATGTAGCCCCAAGCCGATTGGCTGTGGCTGATGCCGACGGGCAACAATTAGCGATGGAAATTAGCTCGCTGGAACGGGACAAGCATACCGAAGTGGTTGAGTGGCAAGCAGGTTATCACTCAAATGCTCCCTGAATATGAGACTCAAATTTTGACTCAAATCCATTAATTGTGGTCGTTCCTTCCAGGGTTTCACAAATTGTGCAATGAGACTACGAAATGAATATGTACGAATTGGGAACAATGGTTTTCTAAGGTAGTCATGCTGCATTGCCTCAGCTATTCGGTAGATCTTCCATGTGTATAGAGGTTAGGTAGATAATTTTGACATTGTTCTTAGTTCAACTCTATGTGGTCCAACAATTGTTATGTAAGTGTTGGGCTATTGTTCGTGACATTATTTAAGGTGGTTGGTGCCCTTTTCTGGCTCCTTCGAATTCATTAAGTATCCTTTGGTTCTGCTTCATTGTCACCTTCCTTGGGGGCTAGGGTAGTTTTTTCCCACTGTGCATGATATCTGCAAATGTCTATAAGTTTAAACAGAGAAACCTAACATTGTAGTTTAACAAATGAAGACAAAGGCCACAACTGAATTCCAATTTTAGGAGGTGCATCACACATGGGCCAGACATAGGCTGGTATATGAATATAATAAACATACAGTTCCAGCTAACCAGCAATCGATTAGACGTGATGGCAACAATGGTTCCTTATACTACTGTGGCGTTACTACAACTAAAATCTATGAAACCTTACATTAACGTGCTTCAACAATTTCTGAACTAGGTCCCAGACAATTTGTTTACCATCTTCCAGTTTGAAGGCCATGAGTCATAAGGATTTTTATAAGTTCACCCACTAATTAGTTAATGGGTGAACATTCAACATAGCGAGGCTGTCTTTGACTGTAACACAAGGCTAGACTGACAAAGCGTTCGCCACCTGCAAGAATGGAGTAGGTATGGATCCGAATCCATACCTTCAAGCAAGAGATTGACGAGTTGCTGAGGTCTTGTTGCGTGTGGAAGAGCTAGGCCTGAAACAAGCTGCCTCCGCATTGTAAGTTCCGCCTAATTACCAACCTTGCTAGATGTCTACGTGCTACAAAGAGCCTCGTTCCAGCAAGCTCAATAAATCTAGGATTCTAAATATGAGGGTGGGCCAAGCTCTACAATGAGCCGTGAAGAGGTTATTACATCTTGTCGAATGGGTAGGACTTATAGTGTAATTAAATCATATGTTTGGATGTTTGACAGATGTTCAGCCCATCGAGGCATATTTGAACCCTAGCCTAACTAGTACATGCACTTGTTTTGTTGAATGTTTGCGCTCTAATGCAGGCAAGAGTTTGTGAGCGCACAAGTGAGGCATACGAAGAAGCCCAGACAACACATTGAAAAACTAGCCTACAATCCACTCCCTTGCCGAAAGAGCCTGCGCATTGCAACAACTCCGCGTTGTAGTATGGCAAAAGAAACGTGCTCGCTAATGGAAGGGTCCAGAAGCGAACGTGACACATCCAGTAGCAGTTCAGACAACCTAAGCAGTGAGTCCAACAACCCAAGCAGAGAGTCCAAGCAAACAAACAACAAGGTGTGTATATAAACAAAAGTTGGCGATGCTCAAGCTACATCGTCAATAGCAAAGAAGATGCCCAAGTTGACTCCAAGTAAATGGAAGTCACCAGAACAAGTTGGATCCCCACATAAACCATGGCATTGTGTTTCCTAAATGGATTTCCAAAATAGGTGTAACACAATCGAATCCCAATGTAAATATTTCTTCGGTTGTTCTTAGTCTTTCCCTATTCTTTTCCCTTTCTGTCTTTCTTTGTTTCTTTGTCTGGTCTTTGTTGCGGGGTCTGTTGGTAGCCAAATCTTCAGTATGGTTGATATCAAAGGGAAGCTTTTGGTAGATTTGTGGCCATAGTCGAGTTATTCGGCAAGCCAAGCCTTCAGTATAATAAGCTGCTATACGTTGGATTGAGGTGCCTGTGGGTGATGCCAGCTCCCCAAGTTTTTGTAGAAGATGGTTCAATAGACTCAAGCTTTTGGTAGAGACTGCTTCTGCACATGCCAAAAGCAATGTTACCCATTCTTGTCCTACTTCCTCACTTTGCTGTCCTCCCTGCCAAGTCTTGCCAGGATTTGCTTCTTGTATATACTATGAGGCTTGATTGTCTTCCTTGCTGCAATCACTCCTGAATGGAGATCCACTTCGCTGTTCACTCTCATGTTGCTGTTCTGGGTGCTTTTGTGATGATTCTATGCCTGGGGTGAAGGGAGGTGTACAAGTTTCAGTATCCTTCTAACTCTGTGAATCCTCACCTCAAGATTGCCATGTCAAATCCTCAATCAGTGTCTTCATCCACTGTTTAGTCAGTCTTTCATGCTGTGTTGATGTTGTGGTGGCAGCTTCCCACTCATCCAGACCAGACAAAGCTTCCGGTGACAAAGTCTCAACAGTGTCTGAACCATTAAAGGTTTGGAAGGGTAGTGGCATTACAAGATCATCTTCATAGCTGAACCTAATCCTCTGTCTCTCTCGCTCTCGCAATCTTGTCCTCAATTTGTGAGTTCTTCAACTTTTTAAAAAAAAATCTTTGGTCTTCTAACCTAATATCAGGATGTAGTGAATTGCACTGGAAAATGAAGAATGTGGTGTTGTGAAGAGATCTGTTCGTGCTTCTCAAGTTAATAAAATTATTCACTCTGGTCGTTTCTTTGTGCAGTTTGGAAGTTTCATAAAAATCCAATTAAACCTAGATTTATCTATGCAGCCATCTCTAGTTCTCTGACTAATGTTTCTAAATGGCTGTGTTCTTTCTTCAAAGCTATGTTTCCTACGGTCAATGACCTTTGGGTGTCTATACTCAAAAAAGCAGATGTTCCTTGTGATAGTAGTTGGATCCTCAATGACTCTACAGGAGTGGTGGAGGTAATAAATAATCTTAGATTCCCCAACAAATTGTGTGGGGCTGGCCCTTGGAGAGTATTTGTTGCCACAACCTTGTCAGCCACATGAAGAAATGGCATGGAGTATTTGACTGTTTTCTTGACTAAGTTGCAATGTTGACTAAACCCTAAACCCACAAGAGAAGCAAGTAACCTCAAAGTATTGTGGGGCCACAAAAACTTTGTCACTATTTATGGAGCAATGCAAAGTCAAGACCTGGGTTGTCTATGTCTTGTAATGGACTTGATTCACGGTTGCAATCTCAACCAATTTCTGCGGACATGTGGGACTGTTGTCTTCAAGGACTGGGACACCGAAAGTGAAAGCCTGTGTGGGATTTGGAGGTCAAATGAAATGTCATGGTGGATGGAGAAGCTGAAACTGTTCAGAGAGATTGTCATTGCTTTGATTATGTGTCATAAAGAGCAAGTGTACCATGGGGACTTGAAAGGCACAAACATTTTGCTTGACAGGTGCCTTGTTCCTAAGATGGAAGACTTTGGGATGAGCTTCCGTCACACAGACATTCCATACCTCCAAAGCTGGGGTGGATCCCTGTTCTGGGCAGCACCTGAGGTCATTGATGGACATGAAGACGGGACAATTCCCAATGAAGTTGTGGTCAACCCCTACCCATCTGATGTATACTCCTTAGGGATGGTTCTAACTTGGTCCTCCTTCCTCACTTTGCTGTCCTCCCTGCCAAGCCTTGCCAGGATTTGCTTCTTGTATATACTCTGAGGCTTGATTGTCTTCCTTGCTGCAATCACTCCTGAATGGAGATCCACTTCGCTGTTCACTTTCATGTTGCTGTTCTGGGTGCTTTGGTGATGATTCTACGCCTGGGGTGAAGGGAGTTACAAGTTTCAGTATCCTTCCAACTTTGTGAATCCTCACCTCAAGATTGCCCTGTTAAATCCTCAATCAGTGTCTTCATCCACTGTTTGGTCAGTCTTTCATGCTGTGTTGATGCTGTGGTGGCAACTTCCCACTCATCCAGACCAGACAAAGCTTCAGGTGACAAAGTCTCAACAATGTCTGAACCATTAAAGGTTTGGAAGGGTAGTGGCATTACAAGATCATCTTCATAGCTGAACCTAGTCCTCTGTCTTTCTCGCTCTCGCAATCTTGTCCTCAAATTGTGAATTCTTCAACTGTGGGCTTTACAAGAATTAGCCTTGTGTTTGGCTCCGTGTGGGCCCCTATTCTGGTAAATCTTTCGAGATTTGAAATTAATAAGGCTTCCCAACTTCTGTTGCCGTCTTTTGAATTGTTCCCACTAACATGTATGTGGGGTTGGTGAAGGCAGAAAGGCACACCAAAGAGAGTTTGTAGCATTGGCCCATCACAAAGGGCTGAAGGGAGGGTGCGGGTAGCTTGCATTCTTCACCCAATACAAGGCCTAGGCCCAGGATGTGATGGGCAACCTTGGAAGCCAGCTTGTGGAGGGATACAATGTGGTGCACAATCTATGCCATATTCTGGGCATTGTGGACACACAAGCCAACAATTAAGTTGGCAAGGACGCTGGGAAAATTATTGTCAAGGTATGTGCATCAATACTAACACTGCCCAAAATTGTGCTAGGCATGAGAATTTACATTGTGGGGGGTCGATGTAACCAACTAATGGGGGTGGGAATGGGGTCTGTGAAACAAGTGCGCAAGGGTTTGCCATGCACCAAGCTGCAGGCATTGCAATGAATGGTGGCATGCCACATATGCAGGGAGTTGGGGTGGAGGAGCCTCTCTCCCCTTCACAAGCTGTAATTAGGGCACAATAACGGTCCTTAAAAAGGACCCTAGAGATTGAAATTGTAGAGCGATGCCACAATGGTTTGCCACCTCTTCAAGTGGAGGTGGGAAAAAATGGAAAAATAGATGGGGCATGTGTTGGCAAGAATATATGGGATGACAAGATTCGGGGTTTTGCACCACGCCACCTCAACATGGCAATTGTGAAGGTGGGGGAGCAAAATGCTGTGGACATGGCTGAACTCCGCAGGCTAATGGACACTGAGTTTGAGTATCTTCATCATGAGTTGAGTGACCAGGGGTTTAGAGACTATGTTAGACGATTCATGAAGTCTGAATGGTGTCGGCTCAAAAAGCGGTGGATTATGCATGGGCACACAACGTGCCCTATGGGTGTGGAACAATCCCAGTGGGACACCCTTGTGGCATATTGGTCTGAACGTGCAACAAAGAAGAGGACTAACCAACTTACGGGTGCAAGAGGTGCAGTAATGAAGGTCAGCAAATATGGACGGGGTGGAAAAGCAATGGCTGAACATAAATTGGTAACACATTGTCTTCAACCTACTTTGTTTTGGGATGTTTGGTGCAATGGGCAGTTTATGCTGCAATAGCTGCAGACCTATGCAGCTGTGCACAGGTCTATTAGCTGTAGACCTGTGCCTAAAGTTTGTTGTGTTGTAGAAACTGGCATCCCATCAAAGCCCATCTTTGTCTGAGATGGCAGCTGCAGGTCTTGATTCTGTTGGCAACCCAAATCCAGTAAGTGCTCGAATATTATTGCTTGTATTCAAATGTGGAAGGGGACAATCAAAGTGGAGCCCAAGTTATGCCGCATAACAATATATGCGTACTTGTCAGGGGCAGCAAGATTTACTTAACTACTGCTAGCCCTTGTAATTTGGGCAAGTAGAAGCTATATTTGGGTATGTTATTTGAACTATCCATATAGGTATAAACATTGACTATTATGAACCCCTGGATCTAATACTATAAAGACCAGGCACTAGGTGTTGTGTATTTAACACAAGTTGGTGTCAAGTGGTGGCTTACTGTGGTAGGAGTCTAATTCAACCTATCTTTCATCACGAATTAGAGCAATTGAAACCAAGCTCCCAGAAATGGCTGCGCAAGCAGAAAAAAGTGCTTGAAGCAGCTATTGCAAAAGGCATTGAACAACTTCATGCAACAGTGGAGTCTACCATGGCAAGGTTTTTAGCACAGGCAAATGCTGGGGTGCAAGGGCAAACATGTGTGAAAACTAATATTAACACTGCAACAGTGGCAACAACCCCTACGACAGTAGTTGGGGCAGACCAACAATTGCACATAGGTTCTGACCCTATTAAGCTTGGGGTCAGGAATGGATTTGAAGTCAATGCCACTAATGAACAAGATGGTCTAGCCCATGTTAGCAAGGTACGTTAAGGCCTTAGCACCATGGCATGTAATATGCACTAAGTCTAATGGCATGATACATTGAACAATAACAGATGTTGGAACTAGGGTTGACCAAAATCTGGTGGGATGGCAGAGCAAGAAGAAGACTAGGCTGGAGCCAAGGGAGGGTGTGAAGACAAGGGCACGCAGTGGAATGTGCAGGGTGCCAATTGCAGAAGAAGAGGTGAGATTGAGGGTGCCTTGGGGGCTATGTGTGGTGAGTTAAATGCATGGAAACAAACATAGCAATCAGGAATAAAGCCAAATATGTTGTGGACCAAAATTGGCTTAAGATGTATAATGGGATGTTGTGGGTGCACAGTTTCAGCTGGGGGATAAAGTAGCATTCATCAACTCTACCAAGTTGGACGTCATGGCAATAGGTGTGGTGACAGGTATTGGTGGGCAACAAGGTGTGCACCATTGCAGCCAAGTTGACCCTGGGTGGTATCGGGTGCAACTTGCGGAAATAATGGAAGGTTTTGGCAATATTCCCCTACTCATAACAAATGACAATGATGATCCACCTTAGTTGCAGTTGAAGGATACAATGGGTAGCAGTTTGGTATGGAAGGGTCAATTCATGCGTATTGCAGTGAGTAGGAAACAAGTATAACTTATTTCCAGAGTGGCCCACAAGGAACTCATCATTGGTCTCCCCACTTAGTTTGTAGAAAAACAATGAGATGTCTCCATACCATGGAGAATTTTGGGGAACAGTCTAGCATGCATTGTATGCTTCTTAGATGCAAACTGCATTTTAGTCGATATGAGTATTAATTTGAACGAACTAGGTGTAAGACCTTCAATGATTCCATGTGATATGCATCTTGATGTGGGAGGTTGTTTATATTTCAAACCATAATTTATATGGTAGTGAGATATGTGTTTTTTGTGATATTGCTTCATGCATCTACAGAGTCGAAAACAGCAAATAGAGTTAGTTGTAACACAAGAGAATGATTTTGACAAGGAGGCAGAGAAGCGATCAAAATCTTTGTTATTCTTTCAAGGGGTTCACACACTACTCACAATTGCCATCACATTGTTGACCATGTAATTTTGCATCTATTTACTGTCATCAATTCCCAGGATAACTGCTGCAAGGTACAATACACCTACAAATGGTTCTGGCCAAGGGGAAGAGGAGGAGAAGGACAGTGACTTCTCCCATGCCATGCTCTTTGCAAGGGCTTCTTCCTCTCTGCTAGGGTTGATAAGTGCAAGAATTGTCATTGTGGCAGGGATGTGGATGTCTGATGTGGGTCTTTGGAAACCTCCTGAGCAGGTTGCTCCCATTGTGCAGATGTTGGGGCAGAAAGCCACAACAGAGTGCAGCAAGCTGATCAGAAAGTGCTTCAAGCAGAGCGGGCTAAACATGAGCTTCTTGAACTGAAGATAAGAACTAGCATGTCAAACATGAGTCGTAGCAGATCTTTAGCGTCTTGCCTGATCAGCGGAGTCTCGCAATCAAGGTGGAATCACAGGTAGCTTACATATTCTTTCTCGGCTTTTTGTTTTATGCAGACCCTACCTGGACCTGTGACAGACGTCAAAACGCTTCCAAAGTGGAACTACGATGGTTCCAGCACTAACCAAGTTCCAGGAGCAGATAGTGAAGTGATTATATAGTAAGCTTATGTACCTTTACATGATCAGAACACTCCTCCCCGGAGCTTTGATTTCTACACTTGTTCATAGTCCATAATACCTTAGATTATTCCTTCCCAACCTTTTCGACATTTCCTGAAAATCTTTGTCCCAATTTAAGTAACTCATGGATTGAGCACTAGATCCAACTGCATCATGCATGGCTGTACAGCAAAGTGGAGAGTTGTTTTGATGAAATTTCTCTCCTAAACAATATGTATCTTCTTCTTTTGGCTTAACTGTTGTGTAGTCCTCAAGCCATATTCAAGGATCCCTTCTACAGGGGACACAACATCCTGGTAGGTATCCACATATACAGTTCTTGCAACTTGAGTTTTAGAAACTAGTAGCTGGGAATGCTGGGGGAGAATTACTAACCCCATGAATTCTTTTGCAACTTGTGTTGCAATTCTTTAGGTTATCTGTGATGCATATACTCCTCAGGGTGTACCTATCCCAACCAACAAGAGAGTAGCTGTTGCCGAGGTCTTTGCCAAGAAGGAGGTTGATGAGGAGGTACCCTGGTAAGTTCAATGCTATGATTTTGTTTGTCAAGGATTTGAAGATAGTAAACATGAGTTTATTAACCTTCCATAAACCCTTGCACCAAGCTCTAAGGTATTGAGATTGTTTGCAGAGTTATATTTGGTAAAGATGCAGATCCTGATGAATATGGCATATTATGCTTTTGAGTCCAGGTTTGGACTAGAGCAAGAATACACTTTGCTACAGAAAGACATCAAGTGGCCTCTTGGTTGGCCAAAGGGAGGATACCCTGGACCTCAAGTGAAGTGAACCCCTTCTTGTACACCTGCATTTTCATGGCCTGGCATGTAATCTTGGGTTTTATGCAGAGTTTTAGAGCAGAAATAGTGTATGAGGCTATACTAATTTTCTTACTATCTCAAATGGGCAATTTGCATCTGTCCTCCTTTGCAGTAAAATTACAAAATCTTTGACAAATGTGTAGTGTTCCAGCAAGTCACAAACTTTGCTTTGGATAAGTCTCTTAGGTCCAAATTCTATTGTCATCTCTGGCCTTGAAAAATGCATCCAACTTCAATCAGCAAATATTATTATTCATTGTGGTTTATTATTAGGCCATTTGTTTTCCATGACTGTCAGGCATGACGATTGGTGGTACTACGGATTTAAATGTTGTTGCATTTTTTTAATATGCCAGCCCTTGCATGCCCACAAGGACCCTATTATTGTGGAACTGGAGTTGACAAAGCCTAGGGCCGTGATATTGTGAATGCCCATTACAAAACATGCCTCTATGCTAGCATTCAAATCAGTGGTATCAATGGTGAAGTTATGCCTGGTCAGGTAAAGTACATTTCCAAAACCCAGTATTGTTACTGTAATGAATGTATGGAGGTTTTTGATAATTCTGCATTGAATTATCTTCAGCTTGCTCTAGGTTTGCCTGACTAGCCTTCTCTACATTATGACCAATGGGACCCTAGTTTACTGAGACTTGGAGAGAATTGTCACAACATATCATGTGTGTATGTGATGGAGCACAACTTCACCTATTGCTCTCTTCTACACTATTAATCACTGATATTTGTTGCCTGATCCTCATGCCACAGTGGGAGTTCCAAGTGGGACCTTCAATCAGCATTGCAGCAGTAGACCAGTTATGCGCAGCTTGCTATATCCTAGAGGTACATAAATGTGCACAGATTTTGAAGTTTCTGGAATTGTATAATTTGCTAGAGTTGTGGGAAGTAATTTTTTGTTGCTCCAATTGAATACCTAATTATTTCGTTGCTTATGTTCATTGGTTTGTAATAATTTGAACAATATATTGGTGGTGGTTATTGCAGAGGATTACAGAGATTGCAGGGTGGTCCTTTCATTGGACCCCAAGCCTATTGATGTGAGAACCCAAGCCTGTCTTTGAAAAAATTAGACCATGTTAGAATGGGTATCTTCTACTTTGTTTTGTTTTTCTTTATGTTCCAAGAGTGTGTGAGAATTATGCTCATTTTTTTATGGTAAATTTGACACAGGGTGACTGGAATGGTGCGGGTTGTCACACAAATTATAGGTACATTTGCTCATGTTT
This sequence comes from Sphagnum contortum, assembly GCA_963920785.1. Lineage (NCBI taxonomy): Eukaryota > Viridiplantae > Streptophyta > Sphagnopsida > Sphagnales > Sphagnaceae > Sphagnum > Sphagnum contortum. Next base: position 15,081,741 of record OY987279.1, on the reverse strand, counting down.
CAGCTGGTTGGACATCGGAGCATATTTGTTGTGAAACTGAAGCCCACTGGATTGATTTGATTCTTGTGATGTGACAGACAGTTGAGAGTTTGCATCTAGATCTCTTTCATGCACAAGGTTCATATAACATGTTTCAGATGCACCTACTTTTTTTTTAACATCTGCTAGGGGGGTTTACTATCTGCTTGTATGACAACACAAAGACCATGCGTGCTTAGGTCACATGCGAGCCACTGGGGAGGGATTTGGTATTCTGGGACTTGGAGACAAAATGGACTTGATTCAAATGATGCTTGATTGTGTTGAAACCATGGCCGATGTGCTTAATAATGTTACAAATATGGGTATCAATGTGAACACCATCAGATATGGGTATCAATGTGAACACCCTCAGATATGGGTATCAACGTGAACACCCTCAGATTTTTTGCTTGTGTTTGTACTTTTGTTACATTGCTCATTGCGTTGGCAGTGGGTAGTCATGGCAGCTTATCACTGCTATTTGTGATGAAGGTGATGGTCTAACAATTTGCAAGTGAGTGACCCTTCATAATAAATTACGAGTGCATTCATTTCAGTTACCTCCAAATTGTTGTTGTTGTGGAGATTTCTCTGCAATTTCATAGTTATGCTTGCTAGTATTGGTTAGTGATGTTGTGTGAAGTTCTCCTCTTGGGAAGCAACTAGTCTAAATTCTCATGTTGTGCTTTTGAAATGTTGCAGGGCAATGGGAGGTTGGGCAAGTAGAGTTGCGCAGGGAGGAGTTTGATATCCTTACAGTTGTGAGATTCTTGTCCTGGGGCTTGAAGGATTTATTGGAGCAAAAGCAGATTACTTTCAACATGACTATTGATGACATGACAAATAAGCTTCCCCAATGAACCCATGTGGGCTGTTCAAATGCTTGGAATAGTTCATGTGTAATTAGACTGATGAGTGCAAGAACTTGTAACCCATTGCCATAGTAATAAAATCTATCCTAGTTTTAGTGGGAGGCCAAGCAAATTGGCATGTCAAGCTTAAATTACCAAATTCTTATGTAATTTTACCTTAAGTGCTTAAATTTTTGGGATTGTAGGCAATTTATAAATGCTCCTACCATTGGGTTTCAAAACTCAACTGAAGTATATATTGTGTTTATTATAAATATTAGGCAAAGCCATAAACGCTTAGGATCTATTATGTGCAACATGAAATTGGACGACAAAAAAATTCATGCATTATCTGTAAATAAATGCATTATTTAAAACTAAAATAAAAAAACTAATTGCCACATGTCATAATCGTTATGAGTAAAATCGAACGGTCCATATATATTGTAATTATTTAATAATAGAGTAAATACCATATTAAAAGCCACGTGTCATAATCCTAGTGCTTGAATCGGACGGTTAGTATTATTAAACTAATTGCCACATGTCATAATCGTGCTGAGTAAAATCGAACGGTCCATATATATTGTAATTAATTAATAATAGAGTAAATACCATATTAAAAGCCACGTGTCATAATCCTAGTGCTTGAATCGGACGGTTAGTATTATTAAACTAATTGCCACATGTCGTAATCGTTATGAGTAAAATCGAATGGTTCATATATATCGTAATTATTTAATAATAGAGTAAATACCATATTAAAAGCCACATGTCATAATCCTAGTGCTTGAATCGGACATGTAGTATTATTAGATGTCATGAAGAATTTTTAAATCAAATATCCAATATACCACGTGGTCTCTATGCATTGGTGAAAAATAATAACCAAAATAATTGTTGAATACTGGCACCACATACGTATACTCGTATTTTGTCATGAACTGGTATTTGTATGCTGAACAGTTTTCGTCCACCCTGTTGTCGCCTACGACTAAGGACGCATGCGACTTGTCCAAGGCGACTACACAACTTTTAGTTGTAGATGTCACCTGCGACTAGAAAACAGTCACAAAGACCAGTCGAAAATGGCAACTAGTGATAGAAGGGTGATAAAAAATAGGTTGGACAATTATTTAACATGCCCCCTAAAACTAGTCGTTTGATGCACGTAAATCCCAAATTTTACATTAAATGTCTTGCCCAAGGTGCATATGTTAAATTTTGTAATGATCTTTGTTAATTTTGGAAAAAATAGCACCATGGTCATTACAACCTTCCATGTTTTGTACTTTGATCCAAATGATTTTAAATCTCAATTTTCTTTTTGTCAAATGGCAAAGGGATTATTGGGATAAGGTGCAAGAGTAATTCCACTTTGAAACACATCCAAATGGCAATTGGTTCAACTTGCGAGGGGAGGTTCTTTATAGGAATGTTTTCAATGTGGAAATTTTGCCTAAGGTTCCACATGAATCCATTAAAAAAGATCTCCAATGGTCAATTCTCATTTGAGGCTATTCAAGATTGTTTGTTCAACTAGTTTGCCTCCCCATACACTCCAACTTTTCCCACTAAAAGAAAAACCCCATTTTTCAATTTGTCTTAGGCAATTAAAAACATATTTTGCACCTATTTCTTAATAAAAAATAGTTGCAAAAAACACTTTTAATTGCCTAGATAAGTCAAAAAATGGGTTTTTTCTTCTAATGTCCAAGGGCTAACGTCGTTTCGTGCCCTACAAAAGATTTTAATCAAATATTATAAAATCACAACTTGTGGTGCTTCGTGACAATTAATTACATAATGGGAGGAAAACATAATAAAGGCAATGCAAGTAAATTCCAATTCAAAATAGGGTTGCACCTATATGGGTTGAAGGTTATTCGATCACTACTACCCACATTGATGATTGTACATATCAATTTTCCATATGACCATTTTTTTGTTGTATTGGGTTTTTTTTGCCCTACTATTGACCTCCATCTTATTTAATGAAAAAATAAAAAGAATTGGAAGTTTTCATTTGTGTCTAAATTCACTACCTCGTAATGAATTATGCATACCCTTCTTTATGTCCAATTTTATTCTAATCTAGGCACTTCATTTCTTAATGTGTAATTTTTAATTCTTCTAGTTTTATAATTAGCTTCCTTCATTGGACCAACATACAAAAAATTGCATTTGATTCATGAAATTTAAAGGGCTAAACAAAGGTCCAATCATAAGTTGGACAAGGGCCAGGCCAAAAATTTGATTATAACATGAATGTGGGCCTCAACCAAAAAGACCCTAGGTCTAGGATGTGATCAACATTTCTTCACAAATTAAAAAGTAGTTACAACCAAAAGGACCTAAATCCAAGCTACAAATTAAATATGATCGTAAGCTAGACAAGGGCCATGGCCAAAAGGACCCATCTAACTTGTGATTAAATTTCAGTCACAATTTAGACAAACGTCATAGCTAAAAGGACCCAAGTTTAGTATGCAACCGAATTTTGGTCACAAGCTCAATAGGGGCCATAGCCAAAACTACCCAAGTCCAACTTGTCACTGAATTTATGTAAAGCAAGGTAAATAGGGGCAACATATTCTATGGATGTGAAATACCTATAGGTTGTATATGGGGATTCGTACAACCTTGGTTTGGATTCTTTGGAGTCATTAACCCATAAAATGCATTCCAAAATTTGGAAAAGTTTGAAAATAACTTTAAACAATTTGGATAGTTTTTTAAATTGTAAATTGACCTTTGTGGTCAATAGACTCAATACACATTATTATTATTCTAGTGATTAAGGTTTTTTTGTGGTGAATTTTCACCACTTGGCAACAAAAAAAAAGGCTAACAAATCCAACAAAGGGATTTTTGAGATTTTTTTTGATAATTCGCCATATCTTGAAAATAAAAAGTTAAAAATTGTTCGATTTAAACAATGTGTTCCATTAGGTTGCTAGAATTAAGCAGGGTTCCAAAAAAGATCTACTAATCCACCAAGACAATCGCCATTTATTACTAATTTTAATGTTGAGGATCCTCACCAATATACCTACATAAAGAATTTGAAAAAAACAACCTTAGCAATTATCACAATAATCACATGAGAGAAGGATAATTTGAATATTGTGTAGACCACAAAAGCAAAAAAATAAATAGAATTAACATTTAGTGGTCACCAAGTGATAAAGAGTGAAAATGGAAGACTCAAAAGGATTTGAAGGATTTAAAACATTTCCACAGTAAAAGAGGGCTTAGGAGGATAATATGAATATTGTGTAGATCACAAAAGCAAAAATGAAATATAATTAATACCTAGTGGTCATTAGGTGATAAAAAGTGAAAATGGAAGACTCAAAAGGATTTGAAAGATTTAAAACATTTCCAAAGTAAAAGAGCAATCATGAAAGATCCATCATGAAAGATCCATCATTTCACATAAATTTTTATTACATAAATAAAACATTGGATTGTGTCTTACAAAGTAAAAACTAGAAAATTTAGAATGGAAGTTTGAAAGCCCAATGAAATCATCATTTGCTAGCATATTATTACTATGTCGCAACTCCACTTTGGGTTAAATGTGAAGATGAAATTCACACTCCCAAAAGTGGGAAGTTGAAGTCCTCCGGGACTCCTGAAAATTCAAAGCTCGATTTCAGGGGTCAACACACCTCGCATTGGGGTGTTCTTGGTGTTATTGGAAAGGTCTTGAAGTTTAGATGTCGAAAATGGCCTCGCATGAGCCATTTGGACATCTACAGCCCAAGTTATGGGCAAAAAAAGGGCCGGTAGTCAAACTGGTAGTTTGACTCCCGACCACTAAAAGTCAGGAATCGACCTGATCCCGACGTCTTCAAATAGTGTGCAACATGGCGTTGGAAAGCTTCGAAAGATAGCTACAAGATTGCTTTAGACCTCATTTCAATCGGAGGTCTGAGAAAAAAGTTATGGATGCCCAAAGTCCCGGGAATCCAACCCAGGACTCCAACCCAGGACAGTTTCGAGACTCCACTTTAGGAGTCCCGGGAAAAAGTGCCATTTGGATGTGGCTTCGGTGGAGAGCTGCAGAAAATATTATATGGGGGAAGTGGTGGCTTCCCCCTAATCCAAGCCGTGGTGAATCAAGTGAATCCAAGTGCCCGTGGCTTGTCCTAACACCCAAGGGTGTTCCCGAATGTGAACTAACCCTCTTGTGGTTGGTTTTTGGATATAGATTTGTGTGAGATTATAATTGTCCTTCTTCCTAGTCTAATCTCGGGACTTCTAGCATGCCCCTCTCACCCCCTTTAGTGCTAGAAGATAAGAGCGACCCCCAAGTTCCAACTTTCCGTAATTCAACATACTTAGACCCTCAAGTGGGTCTAACAAGGAACTTAGGAGCGCGTCATATTAGCACAATTAGGATAATTGTGATCTTAGAACAATTAGATATGCAACTACATTGGCATATTTTCAAAATAGAAACCCAACTAAAGAACATAGTTTTTTACCCTTTAGAATTACAAACATCATCATATGGTCTACAAACAATAATCTAAACCAATTACAAGCAAAACTTAATAGTTGGATAAATAATCATAATTTAAAGGTGAATGAACAAAGAAAACACACTAAATTAATTTGTCTCAAGTATAAGAAGAGTTCATACCTAAAGGAAGTTGAGTATTGCCATTTCCCCCATTATCATTTTTCATATATTGCATGGACCAAGAATAATTTAGTGAAAAAGAAGTTAAACATTGCTTTGAATATTTAACAATGATTTCATAGTCTACACCAATTGTCCTCGCCAACAACAATCCAACCAAAGATGGCTAGAAACGGGATGTTAGGTCCAACCAATGGACCTTATTCTTTGACAATTTATGTCCTATAAAAGATTCAATGAAGAAATCACTTCATTTGGAATTTCAAAAGGCCTTGTTTGGCTCATTGTTAGTGAGTAGTGTTTTGTGTTCTATCCCATACAATAGCCCTTGACATGCAAAGTACACACGATTCAAATCTTTAAGATAATAATATGTCCTTGCAATGAGTTGGCCCAAAGTCTTGGTGCATTATTGACATCCCCAAATAAAAACAAATCGGTCAACAAATGCTTGTGGCACCAACAAAGGAGGAACTTGTAGCACATCTTCCAACAACATACAAGACTAAATCGCTATATAATTTTTTTGGAATGCTTGAAAAAGAAAATGTTGCATGCTAACTCTTGATTCTAATTTGTTGATGTCAATATTGATCCCCGTTGCACACAGTTGTCTTACAAAACAACACATTTTGGGAAGTAACACACCACATCATTCATCTTGATAATTAATATTTTTTTGGGCACAAGAGGATATGACCAAAAACACTTATGCAGACCTCGGATGGATCAAGATGGACATGAATAAACAACCTACAAAAATCAAGAAATGTTATGCCAATTGAAAATTTATAAAAATTGAATTTATATTTAGAATATAGAAGGATAATTTTGAACGTTGGCCTTCAACATTTATAGAGAATTAAGAATATTTGTTAATCACATGGATTCAAAACACACCAATACCACTTGGTGGTCACAAAATAGATTCAAATTTAGAATTAAAAGTATGATAGAGAACACCAAGTGGCCACCAAATGGTTGCATAAAGGAAAACATGTTGGGAGTTAGTGTGAAGTTCAACTTGGTGGCTATCAAGCCAAAGTAGATGTTTTGAAGACAAAGGCCAAACACAACATTCATAATAATACAATAAAAAAATTAATAGATTTGAAAAGAACTATTTCAAATATTCAACTAGAAAAATCAAGATGAACAACTAATGAGATTTTTTTGTTTCATGGTTATAAAATGAGAGTTTGCAACCATTATTGTATTTCACAAATAACATTTTACATTGTCTAGGATAATAGTGATTAATACATCTAATCCTACTAAAAGGATTATGTTGTACAAATGCGAAAAAATAATATCCAAAAAAATGAAGAGATTCCAAGTAAGGGAAAATAGTCCCCACACTACTACAAATCATGACCTTTTAGAAGGTCCAACTTGACCAAAGTGTTTGTTTTGACTAGAAGTGTTGTTCATTTTGACGAATGGGTTGGGGCATGAAAAACATGTGTTACTTTTGACTAGTACATTTGATTAAAGTGATATTTTTTACTAGGTGTGAATTGATCATCTAATCAAAGGGAATAAATAAAAGAAAAAGGTTAGCCAAAATGACCATGCCTTAGTCAAATTGAACATATTGGTTTGACATTAATTAAATAGGTTTAGGTCGAAACTACCTACATATTTAACATACATAATTAATTAACCTATTATAACTAACCTACTAGCTTATTAATTAAGCCTAGGTTACCTACCTAACATAATTTGTAATATATTAATAAAATTTTAGGTACTTACTACTTTCCTAACTTAATAATTTAGGTTGGTAGGTAGCCAAGTTAAGCCTAACAAGGTATGTAATTGCCTAAAGGCCTAGTTCTAAGCTAGTTAAATAGGTCAAATATACCTACCTTATCAACCTACATACCTACCTACCTATCTACCTACCTATTCTAATTTTATCACCTTAACAACCTCCTTACCTACCTACCTACCTCCCTACCTACCTCCTACCTACCCACTCACCCTACCCTACTTATTTATATTAAAACATATTATTTACCTTAACAACCTCCCTACCTACTTAATACTTTAAGAACCTATTTACATACCTACTTACATACCTTAACAACCTACCTACATACCTACCCACTTATACCTATTTACTTACCCTACTTGTTTACCTACCCACTCACATTTATCTTACTTACATACCTACCTTAAAAATTAGCTAACTAACCTACCTGCCTACCTACCTACCTAGTCACCTTAACAATCTCCCTACATCCCCACCTCCTTACATACCTAACTACATAACCTAACAACCTACCTACATACCTACCCACCTAAACCCATTTTTTTACCCTAGGTCTACTTAGGTACCAACTTATACCTACCTCTCTGACTACCTACTAATTTACTAAGTAGCTAGAATTTTATTTAGGTTTACTAGCTAGCTACTAGATATTACCTTGGTAACTAGGTAGGTCTATTAATTAGGTAGCATATATTACCTAGCTACTACCTAGTTCCTAGCTATTACATATTAATTACACTACCTAATACTTCTTAGTTCCTACTCAATAATACTTACTAAGTTTACATGTACACACAACTATAAATCTTGAAGGAAAAAATATAAATTGAATTTGTGAACATAATTCAATTTCAAGAAAGTTTTTTTTCACAAATCATTTGAAATTGAATACATTATTGTGCATATCAATGAATAGACCTTTGAAAGATTTTGAAAAAAAAAATTCATTTGTTTTATTTGAGTAAAACATGAAGAAGAAAATGCATTTCAAAGTTTCAAGGTTGGAAAAGAATTGAAATGGAATGTGTTAATAACAAAGTTTCACGAAGTTTGTCATAACATAAAAGTGTGGTGAGTTGGTTAAGGAGATGTTAAGTACATGGGGCTAAAGAGGTCACAAGTTTAATTCCCATTCCTTACATGCCTATCGAAATATGTGAAGATGGCCTACAACCTTATGTTATGGAATGTACAACTACCCACCATGACCTAGGTGGGGTAGTTAACATTTGCTTGTGAACCTATTTTATGACCCACCTACCTAAATTTGATTAAAACATTCAGGTACACATTTTAAAATTTTAAAATTGACCCAAAAAAATTGTTGCCAAAATTTTTTGTTGGCTGATTTCACTAATCAAATAGTCCACCACTCAATTAGTCAAAAACGACTTGACCAAAATGATTGAGTGGTTTGTTTTACTAATGTCCAATAGGGGTACTTTTTGGTCAAAATTTCTAGTTGAAAAGTCATGATTTGTAGTAATGCCAACAAATAATGGTCTCCCCATGAACACCATAAAAAACCTCCCAAAAATATGGCACCAAATGGCTTGTTAAATAAACTATTATATGGCTTGTCATCTACGACCATGATGTTACCAATGTGAATGTAAGGATACAAAGAAAAGAAAATGTCAAGGTTCTTATGAAAAATTGGCTTGTTAGTTTATCCGACAGGAAATGCGCATTTTATATGCAAAACTCTTGATCAAACACTCTTGAAAGAGCGATGAAGATTTGTGTTTCATGCCAAACTTCATCCAAATAATTATGGATATTGTGATGTTGGACTCCAAACCAAATATACAAATGGAGCTACACATTTCTTTAGAATTTTTTAAAATTTGAACTTGAGAACGATGATGCAAGATGGAACTCTTCAATATCCACCCCTATCAAAGCGTGTGGTGATGAGAACTTTGTTCAAATTGAAAACAAGATGTAATGGATTCACCTATGGTGAAGGTGAAGATGTGTTTGAAATTCCATTCCCAAAATAGATGGCATCTCATGCAATTCCTATTCATTCAAGGACCATGTATTCGGAAACTCCATTTCTTCTACCACCTAAAGAAACGACACACCAATTACCTAAAAGAACAAATATAAAAAAGCTAGGAAAGTCCACAAATTGAAGTACCATATAAATTAAATAAATGAAAAAAAAACCAAAATTGGATTTGAAGAACAAAAAAAAGGGAAAACTTAAAGTACTTACTATGCATGTTGATTGATTTCTTCAAAAATTGGTGTTATAAACCATCGTGCATTTTTCAAACAACATCTAAAATTTGACATTGTCTTCTTTGACACTTCTAATGGAGCCAAAAAAATAGTCCTCCACAAAAGTGGGAACAATAAACCTAGGGTTGTCATTACATCTATGCATTGTCACAATGTGATGGATGCATAACCTTGTAGACACAATCCTACATCACACTAGCATAGGTTCAATTTAAGTCAACCTAAGTCAAAGGCCATTTTGGGCTACCTAAGGTAAGTTTATGAACAATAGAAATTTGACCCGTTTCAGTTGTCATAAACCTTGTGGCAACTGAAACACCTTTTGGCCACCCCTAAGAATTTAATCACCAAAAATTTGATCACCATAGGAATTCAATTGCCATAAGAATTTGGTCAGTAGATTTTCAGTCACCACAAATTTGATTGCCACAACTTTTTTTCATTGTAGTTTTCAATCGTTAAGTTTCAGTTGTCACATTTTGGTCACCAAGAATTTACTCGTTGAGAACGCTTCATTCTCCCACATCTTTCCAATAAATTCACATAAGGTGTGCATGTTGGTACATGGTAGCTCAAATGATGAAGAAAGTCATTAATATGTGACAACCAAACGATCATTGTTATCACTGTAAATGATCTATTTTGATGAATAATGCTCAAATTTTGGAGACCCTCCATTTGCAACAATATTCATGTATGTGAGCTAACATTCAAGATCTTTTGTTTGGGGTTCTTAGTCAACTAGTAGAATAAACCAACTATTGATGTTGTCCAAATTGTCATGTTCTAGAATGTGGAGATGGCGTATTGTCACTCCGCACTTTTATTAAGTGATCGAAGGTTACACCACATCTTGCATGTTGTCAAAATGTGAGAGGGTGTTGCCTATCACTTGTAATGGAAATCATCATATGTTTTTAACAACTTTTTTGTAAAACTCTTGAACTTTTAGTTTTACACTTAATTCTTTTGCCAGCTTATCTATAATTCAACTATTATTGTTCTTGTTTGATTGTTGTCTCTTCCCTTGCTAGCCTACCATGATTGGACCATTAGTGGTAGCTAACCTTCAATAACCAAACCTATACATAAACCTATTGTAAAAAATGAAAGAACGGGTTCATTATGTCACTTACAACAACCAAAGAATGGAAAAAAAATTATTACAAAGAAAGAAAGGAAAAAAAAAAGGATGGGTTCACCCCATCACCCATAATAACCACAGTGGTGAAAGAGGTAAGTCTTCTAAAAACAAATCAACATTACACCAAAATGCATCTTAGTTCACTATGGGTTTCATTAGATTTTCAATGAATTTGAACATTTTTACCATGGTGAAACTATCAACCCCCCAGTGTACAAGGACTAGTTGTTATAGATAGTGAATTGATACACTACTACTTAATGAAACAATATTACTTTCAAATGAAACACAAATTTACCAACCCATTTCATTTGCTAGTTAATTAACTAGGCAACATGGAAATCAATTAAATTTAAAGTATTTAATATTTAATATTATATTTAATATTATTGATAATTTCTTGATTTTCAACCTATGAATTATTGACACATGTCACTACCTATGCTAAGTTTAAAAACTTAACGTAGTATATAGGCCATGTAATCAACTTATGTAGCCACCTATTCCAGGGAACTAACATAGGAAAATATTTGGTCAACTTAACACTATTGTTACACACACACACACCATTTGTGAAGTTTGATCTTTTGACCTCTAAGATGGAGGCAAACACCCCTACCATTAAGTCATCATGTTTGTTATGATAAGTTGCTACATTGCATTCTATTTATCAAATACTTCATTTTAAACATTACAAAAACATAAACTTTAAAAATTCATATCTTATTGAAATTTTGTTCAAATGAAATCATTAAAGTTTAATTTAAATTTTTTTCAATAATGTACATAATTACATGTATTTCCTTTTGAAAGTGTAAAATAATTTAATAATAATAATAAAATTTACATATATTTAAACTATAAATTATACACTAAAGATATTAAATATTTAAAATATTTAAAAAGATTTTACTACTCTTTAAAATCTAATCAAATTATAGATATTATAATTAATGTAATAATAATAATAATAATAATAATATATTATTATTATTATTATATTTTAAATATTTATTTTCAAAGTGTAAATAATGAACAAATAATGCTATTAGAAAGTAAATTTTTACACAAACTTTTCAAAAAATTAATACTAAACTAATTACATTAATTATTATATAATTCCATTTATTGTTGTAAGAACTTCTATACGTCAAGTAATTTTCATTTTTTTGGGTAATTATTGACTATAAATACATTAATTTGTTAAACATAACATTGATTTTTATAATTACTATAAAAATTATTATAAAATTATTTATCATAGAAAATTAATTACATAAAATAAAAATAAATAAATATGTTTAATAATAATTCCCAAATATTATCATTACAATAATTTTTTAAATTATTTAAATTATAATCTTTCCAAAATTTTCATTCATATTTAAAGATATAAATTACAGATTATGAATAAGTATATTGAATTTAAAAATAATTATGCACATACTAATTAATTTTTATTTGAAGTAATTACAACGATTTTAAAGTAATGTACACCAAAATCTAATCACAAACGGAATGGTTACATTTTGGCTGATTTATATTAGTGATTAGTGGATATTGGTGGTTATTTTAAGTTGAATTATCATCGGCTATTAATGGTTATTATTGGTTACTATATTAATGGCTATTAATGGTTATTTTATCAATGGTTGTTGGTGGCTATTGATGGCTATTATATTATAAATTATTGTTGGATAATCTATGTTATATTATCATAGGCTATTGGTAGAGGTTATTATAATTTATTTTTCATAGGCTATTATTGCATGTTCTAAGTTATTTTACTTTACATCATTATATTTTATTTTAGATTATTTAAAATTGTTATATTTAGGATAAAATAATTTATAATAACATAAAATATAATGACTTTGAATAACCTTAGGTATATCCTATTGTTAATTGAATAATTTAATTTTAAATAACTTAAAGTAAAAAACCTATAATAGGTTAATTAAGTGATTTAGGGTAGTGAACTACACCCCAATTTTGTACTAGTGCAATCATTCGCAAACATTGTAACAAATTTGAATTTTCACAATGGTTATGAAAAATTAATCAATTTAAGTCGTGATCAATCCAAACTACAAGGTTGGGTGATGACAACATGAATGTGAACCAAGATTTCTTGAATGCCTATGTACTTGTAAACAAACAAGCAATTGGTAGGTCATGAAGTCATGGCACTAACCTACTATATGCCCACAAGTTATTTTTAAGGATAATTGTTTAGAACCAAAATGGTTGGTTGCCTATCAACCATAGGAAGATGTAAAACAAGTGGAAATCATCCTTAGGATGATTCAACCAAATCTACTTATAAATAAGACATGAAAAACAAAACTTTAATCATCCTTCCACATTTTTGTCTACAAATTAAAAACCAACTATAGATTTTTGGCAATTTTGTTTTGCTTCACTTTTGGTAATTGAAAACCTCCAAAATCACTTCATTTTCAAACTTTTAAATTTCAATATTTCTTTTGCGCAAAATTTCCCTAACTAAAAAAATGTTGACCATGCCTTTGATAATAACTAAAAAATGTCATTTAAAAAAGTTTTTATGGAGCCAAGTGGTAATTTTCCATAGGAAGATTCACCCAGATCTTCTTATAAACTAGAAGATAAATATGAAGTACAAAATCTTCAATCATCCTTCTATACCTAGTTTTAGTTACACAACTTAAAACCAAATATGAAAATTCGACAATTTTTCCCCCCCTCATTTCTAGCTATTGAAAACCTCCAAAATCACTTCATTTTTTGAAAATTTTAAGGTTAAATACAAGTTGAATCAAAACTATGCCACTATTATTAAGCAAAATATTGACAAATTATTAGTTGCAAATTTAACCAACTTGTTGAAGAAGCTATATGATTATCATCCATTGTAGTAATTCCCAAAAGGGTGCAATGAAATACAATGAACCAACATTATTACTTAAAAAAAATATTGTATGATTTTTTTTGCAAAAAAAACTCTTTCATATGAATGAATTTTGGAACAATTGTTTTGTTACTTGTTATAATAAATGGTTATAATTGTCCAAGTACATGACTTTTTTTTTCTTCATCATTATCCTAATTCCTTGTAAATTCAATGTTTCATTTTGAAAACTAATAATAATTTCAAATCATAACCAATTTTTTTTTTACATTTTGTTTTCTTGTATAATAAACTACAACTTTTCTTAACACATGATGTACATTTTACCCCATTTATGTGTGGCAAAGGACTTTTGAAATTCTAAAATTATGGATCAATTTCAGAAAGCTCTTTTAAAGTTTTAAAAATCCACATATTTTAGGGTATGAATTTCTTTTAATGTGATTAATAGGTCTTTATCCTATTAATGTTTTTCCCATCAAATGTGTTTTATTATATGAATCCTCTTGATAGTCTTTTGCAAAAGTGATTCCTATTTAACACATAGGTGTTTAGTTTTAAAGGTCTTAAATCAAAACTTAAACTTAAGATTTTATCAAATGGATTTTTGATTTGAATTCCTTAACATTCATATGAATGAAAATACAATAACATGTCAAAATTACCATGGTTTTAAATGGAAAAACACAAATATTTACCAAATTTTGAATGTTTTTTTTTATGGTTAGATGTTCTTTTTGGGTTGTTGGATTGTGACTACACCCAAAAAAAATGGGAAATTATAAATCATATTCAAGCTCATGTTCAAGATAAAAACAATCTAATTAATCAACTTTTCAAGAATCATTTTTAAATGTTGAATTAGGGAGAGGTTGATCCATCGATCGTTAGCAAAGTCATTGTTCCAAATATGTTTGGCAATGATATTGAATTTATAGATGTTCATGTTCAAATAGAACAATGGAATGTAATCAAAATGTGTAACCTTTATTGGTTACAAATTTTTACACTTTGCCAAACAATGTACCAACAAGAGGAGATTATCTATTTAATAACAAGAGTTATGTTATTTGACAAAAAGAGATCAAGGTATTTTGATCAATTTGTGTTCAAGATCATGTTTACTCAACTTGGTGTGGAAGTGGAACAATTGACCACACATTAAAAGAAGACCGTTGTTGGTAATGCAAATGAAATGAAGAATACTAATATATTTTAGATAGGACCTATTATCGATGTGTTGCTTAGGAAATGGTTTCCATTAGATGCAAAGGTCATTATAATTACCAATTGAAGTGTTGCCCAACCATAGTTGGATGAAGGGCAATCAATGGAAAACTCGTATGGAGTCTATACCTATGGAGAACTTAAAAACTTAAGATGACTTGCTAGAAGAAATGCAAGAAGATTTGTGTAAGAGGTCACCATTGAACCCTATGTACAAAGAATAAAACCTCCAATAGTTAGAATATTGATGCTTCCACTAAATAGACAAATACCAATTCAATTTGCTACAACGCAAGCCCAACACATAAACAATCTTTGAAGATTCATCCTAACCTACTTGAAAACTTGCACATACCAAAATTGTACTAGATATAGTTATAATGATTACATGTAAACTTGAAATGATGTGAAATCCATTACTAAATTTTTAAAAATGACCCCCTTTTCTGAAAGTTGTTACAATTTTGCCTATACCACTTGAAATTATGAATTGGCAACATGTAATAAATGTTTGAATTCTACAAGTTTTGGTTCATATCCTTCAACCTTACCTTTCATAATTTTTTTTTTTTTTTTAAAGATTTCAAAAAATTTGTTATTTGTGGACATTAGAGAGTTGTTGGATGGCAAAATCTGTTAGAAGACGAATTTCATAGTAAAACATGTCAAATTAATTAGTTATTAGAGGGAGTTAAATGAATAATTAATTAAAAAAGACTATTAAATCAAAACTTTGTCGTAAAGTTAGAAAGATCATGAAAAATAATTATTTCAGCTATAGAGAGAAGTAAATGTTAGTCAAGTTTAATAGTCAAGTTACAAAACATTAAATGAATAAGATACACTCAAAGCTTAAATGGAAAGCTGAAAAACTCATGTTCAAAATCAAGAATCCAATTATTTGGAGACTTCTCTGATCAATCGTGATCAATAAAAAAAGCTCAAGGTTGAGAATGTGCAGTACAAGGTTAAAGCACAATAAATTGTTATTCAAATTCCATAAAAGGATATGGAAATCAACAATTTGCATATGCTTCTTGATTGGCAATGTTAAAAAATTGGAGAATCTTCGTTGATTGCAGAAAGATGTTTTGTAAATCAATAGAAATAACTTATTAACCTACAATTAGAGTGAAATTGATATCACAATCAAATGCAACAATTGTAAGCCACATCATTAATGATTATAATGAACAAGATGAAAAATTATGATTAATTACTCTTGAACTAAACATTTTTTGATGTTTGAACTCAAGCATTGACATAAAAACTTTCAAAGTGGGAGTCATGGTGGGATAAAGTACAGACCATTGTTCAAAAAATGATTATCAAGGCTTTTGATTTGCGAAATGCAAATGAATAGTATATTCACAAGTTCAAATCATATACTACAACCTATTTAGATCATGAATATGTTTCACTAACCACAAGTTTTTCATCTAAATTTTTAACTTGTTCAAAATCATTGATCCACATTATTGTAGAGCCTAGCGATGTTAGAGGAGAAGCACATACTCCACAACAAGTCAAATTCTTGAATCAATTGTTGTTTCAAATCACAACTGGTGTAAACCTACATTGGAATAGGACTCGAAGTTGAATTTATTTCAAATCAACTTCATCATTTTGAAACTTTACCTTAGATCATTGATATTGTTAGTCAAACCATAAATCCTTAAATTCGATTCTATATTATAGGGCGATAAATGTTAAGGGGTAAAATTAATTTGACTAGTAACAATAGTATTTGTAATCTAAGTAATTGTAGATATGTAGTTGTAATTAGGTTTATTGTATAATCATTTAAACACATACCAATTAGGATGTGTACTAGCTACAAGTTATTAGTTAGAATTATTGTTTATCATTTTGGAACAAAACTTTAAATAGTTCTATATATTTTTATGCTTTTAGTTTTGAAGTTTGAGTTTTGATTTAGTTGTAAAGTTTGTCTTTGAAGAAGTACAAATTCATTTCAATTCGAATTTGTATTTACATATTCATGTTTTGTAAATTGTTTGAGTTTTCTTGAATTTGCTTGATTGTTTTGTTTGAAGAACGATGCAGATTAGAAAAATTGCTTACAAAATAGACTTTAGAATTCTAATTTTGTGAGCTATAATTAAGGTTTGTAGAAACGAAGAGAGAGAAATATATAATCCTTTACCAAGCTATACAATGAAAACCAATTATATAAATCTGGCAATTTTTACTTCTTTTTTTTTCCCCCTCACTTCTGGCGACTAATAAACCGTCAATGTTACTTTTCTCGAATTTTCAATTTTCAATTTCGCTTTTTGGCGAAATTTCACCAGTAAAAAAAACCCTGAGCCAGACAATTCTAATTTATTGTTTAGAACCAGAACCGGGGGTTCTTCGTAAAAGAAAAGAACCGCCCAACACTGGTAGGTACCTACTCCGTAGCTACTTAGATTGCTAGGTACCTACCTCCCTGAAGCGGTGGATGGAATATGCGCACGTGTCAGACACGTGGCGTATTTTCGTGCTTCGTTGCCAAATGGGCGGCAACGAGAAGGGGAAAGGCTTGAAATCTGCTGGCGCCGTGTTCTTGTCCGAGGATTCCAGTGCTGGTGTTTGCAGAGAATCAATCGCGAACTGGTTTTGCTGACAGAAGGGCCAAAAGCAGCATTGTTGCAGCCTTTCCGCAATGCCACAGCAGTAGTGGCAACAGCTGAGAATTATTCAAATGAAATTTGCGGACATCGGATTTGATTCGTATTTGTGCTAGAACGGGCGGAGAGCGCTTATAGCTTGCAAATATAGCAGCAGCAAGCGAGTAAGAATAAAGTTCGTGGAGCAAAATCTTGCAGACTGTAACCGTAATGGGCAAGGTTTTGTCTCAGCAGCACTCTGAGAGCATGGTTCTATGCCGAAGCAAATCTTCTTCAGTGCTGTAGTTTTGAAGGTTTTACCGATCCCAGCAATGCTTATTACTTGGGAGCATTTTGTTGAAGATTTTCGCAAGTCTCTTTTGCATCGGAATCTAAATTCATTTGTTGCATTTGTAGTTGCGGATTTCTCGTCGATGCTTATATAATAAGATCATGCTTCTTGTCTTACGGCGGGGTGCATCATGGTGAAGATATCGCCTTCTGAGGCGGAGAGCTTGGTCGATACTGCTTCTTTGCAAGAGCGGTCTGATGAAAGAGGGTTTGATCTCACACAAGACCAGAGCCGCGGTTCCAACTCTGTGTCGACAGGTTGGGATGATTTGTCTGAGGAGCTGCGGGACAGAGTCCTGGGATTTTTGCCGCTTCATTGCTTGTTCAGATGCCGCGCAGTTTGCAAGGCCTGGAACCGAACTGTCGACAGGACTGGGTTCCGCAGACTGTACGACGAGGTCACGTCTGACCATCGCCATCGCAATGAGAATGAGAGAGGCGCCTTCTGTCCCATGCTATTCTCAGTCAACATAGACGGTGGCCTCACGGCTTTCGATCCTCGTGTTCATAGATGGCGGAAGTTTCCTTCTCTCTCTTTCCTTCCTTATCCGGGATCGTTTTCCCTCGTCGAATCTGGCGACGGCGGACTGCTGTGCGTGCGGTGCCCGCCTTCCAGCTTTGTCGTGGTGTGCAACCCCATGACGCGAACATGGAAGGAGCTTCCGATGTCAAACCACAAGAATTGGACCAACGGCGACATTACGCAAATGATTTTCAACAGAGGCACCAATTGCTATACCATTGTGGCTGCACAGGCGAGATCCGGCATGTGGACGGAGGTGTACGAGTCCAGCTCCGGTACGTGGAGCGTGAAGGGTAAACCTCCTAGCAGCATTGTCTTCACTAGTCGGAGCACTGCAGTGGTGGAGGGTGTGATGTATTGTGCGGCACGAGACATTACCGATGCGATAAAACACCCTTACCAGTATGCAATTGTGGCATTTGACCTTGCATCAGGCTTATGGAGCCAATTTCTGTACCTGCTCCCATCAGAGTATCAAGGTGAGCAACATCTATGTATGTTTCATCTTTCTCCCTCTGCTTCCTGTACACTGGGCAGACAGTCAGTCAGTGTGCAGATAGACTCTAGATAGACAACATACTATTATCAACCCTTAGGCAAAATTTATCCACCGGTAGATAATCATCTTACGATTCTCCTATTGTGATTCAACAGACTCCAGAGCACAGGTCTGAGTGCTAGCAGCAGTCATGAATTTCATTGTATTACTGTGGCATACATGTATCCACATTCTCAACATCAAAGGACAATACAGCAGAGACAAGCATTAAGCAATCATAGAGACATAAGATTCCCCATGAGCTTACCTTCAAAAGGTTTTGGATTATTGACTGGGAAAGTTTGTGTGATGATCTATTGTGAGCTTCTTGGTTTTATATACAAAAGATCTAATGCCTGTGCACAACACTTCACATGGTTTGTCCTTCACCTCAGAGACAAATTTTTGTGACTCTTTTGGAGCTTACAAGTGTCTTATGGACCAGGACATTTTTGTCTTGTTGATTTGTATGGATGCATAAGGGAGAACCCTAATGACTAAGGTCACAGGCATAATTTTGTGCAGATCCTCCACATGTGGTGGACTGTGTTGGCAAGCTATTTGTGATAGCTGCAAGGCAGAGTGAGAATGCAATGGACATTTTGAACCTGGAACCAATCCCCCGGAGATGGATCAAGGTATCTGCAATGCCGCAATCCATGTATGGCCAAGTTCATAGCATTACACGCAGCCATTGTGTCGCAAATGGAAACTGCATTTGCCTCACAAATGTGCTTCTTTGGCAAGTTGTGGTATATGATGTGTATGATGACTCATGGATGAGCTTACCACAATATCCTTTCAATCATGATGCCCTTGGCACATTCACACTTTCATTTGAACCTAGATTGAGTTCCCCAGTGTAGTCTAATCCTTCAGCCAAGACCAACATGTTAAACATGCTAAAGTTTCACCATAGTTATAGTATCAATTTTCTCTTTTTGGTTCATAAGAATTTTGATAGTAGTGGCTTCAAATGTGTGTGAGGCAGCAGGCAATTGTTTTTGTGCTTCTGGCAAGGCTCAGATCTCAACTGCCCTGATTTGACTCCACTGCACTTTAGCCAGATCAACTTCAAGCTTCTTACATAATTGTGAACCCACAGCTAGCTATGTTTATTGCTGCAACATGCATGTTCACATTGGTGAACATGCAAATTTTAGGATGAAAATGTTTTGATGAAGTCATGGCAAAATCATTGGAGCTGTACAAAAATGGGCTATCCCTCTATTTGTCAAGTTCTTATGAGGTAATTTAGCTCAACTTCAGCTTTTTGTCATCAGCGTTACATTTTCCATATTTTACAACTTGTGGGCAGGTAGAGCAGGTAGAGCAAAGATGAATTTGACATGTATCTAGCATAGTTTTTTGTGGTGTTGATGACTCTGTCCAAAGTATGAGACTGATTTGTCATCCTCCCTCAAAACAGTCAGCAACCAGTGCAGACCATTGGTTTTATACAAGCATCTGCACCATGGGATTTTCAACAGAAAAAGCAGAGATCAACATTTGTTCATCACATTTATCAGGAGTGAAGTGCTCCTCCTATTTGGAGAAGTTTGAAACTGGAAGATCAAATCTGGGATGTGTGTACTGACTTATATTGCCATGAAGGTTTTTCATTGCCAAAGACAATGGGTAATGAAAAAAAGAGACTGCCGCATCTGAGCACCAGAAGTAAATTGGTGGGAGTTCATGTGCACCCAAATTGTAGCTCCACTTGTTTCACAATGGAATCTACTTATGGGTTGTTTTGTTTGCAAATGAATCAACATCATTGTTGATAGAATGTTGGTAGAACCTGCTGTAACAATTTATGAGTTGAAAACCCTGACTTGCTCAAATCATGTTCTAATCAGCATTGGGTGTTTATTCATGTAGTCAAATGTCTTGGGTTCTGGATGTCTCATAATTTTGAAACATCCTGTGGAGCTGCACATAAGTTGATTTACTTATTGTATTCCAGTTTCAGAAATTCAGATCCTGAGCTTTCGATATAAGCAACCATATATCAGGTGATTGTATTATCCATCCTCTTCCAAAAAGCATCTGTTGATTTGAATATACAGTCACCAAGTTCGATACAAACTTCATTGAAGTGCACCCGTGACCAGAACAAGGGTTTAGGCCTTAGGGTTTATCTATGGTTCTCCATTCACTTAACAACTTTGGTGAATTGGATACCGAGGTGGAGGTTTGCAGAAGAACCAATAGAGGAAATTGCTTGGTGGATATGTGCATGTGTGGACCCAGAAAATGGACGCAGTCGGGTCTGGATGAAGTTTTCAACCGCTGCCCAACACTGGGGTCAGTGGGTTTGCATTTTGTTAGTGTCGCTTTCATCATTTAGCTCTAAACATTTCTAATCTCTTTTTTAATGTGTGCAAGTCATCAGTGTCACCTTCGTCATTAAGCTCTAAACCCTTTGTGCACATTGTCAACATCGTCTTTTATTGTTCAATTCCAAACCTTATGTGTTTGTGCAACTTGTCAATGTAGGTCAACAACCTCACAATAATCATTTAGTTCCAAATTCTCTTTTCATAGGTTGATGTCAACATCCTTTTTATCACTACTCTAAATCTTTTCTCTATGCATATGCAGATCATCAACATCACTTTCATTTAGTTCCAAATTCTCTTTTCATACGTTGATATCAACATCATTTTTTTCATTCCATTCTAAACCTTTTCTCCATGCATATGCAAGTTGTCGACATCATTTTCATCACTCAATTCGAGGTTGTCATTGTTACCTTCATCATTCAACTCAAGACCTTTCTCCATCTAAATCATTTTTTTGTTCAACTTTAGACTCTTTCTCTATCTTTGTGTAATTGCCTTCGTCATTCAATTCCAAACCTTCCCTTTATGTGCAAGTTGACTTTGTCATTCAATTGTAAACCCTTTTTTTCTCTCTAAAGGTTGCCTTCATTGCAATTCCAAACTTCTCTTTCTTTGTGTAGGTCACCTTCATCATTCAGTTTCAAACCTTGTTTTTCACAATTATCTTCATTATTTAAATCCAAACTTTTTTTTTTCCAATCATGCTCATTGTTTAGTTCTAAACCTTCTTTCTCACCAAGTTGTTGTTCAATTCAAAACCTTTTCTTTTTCTCTTTGTGTGCAAGTTGCCTTCATTGTTTAGTTTTAAACCTTTTTTCTTTCTTTCAATCACCTTTGTTGTTAAGTTTTAGACCATTTTTCTCAATTGCATTTGTTACTTAATTCCAAACCCTTTCTCTCTCTATCTTTGTTGGTTGCCTTTGTCATTCAATTTTAAAACATGTTTATCTCTTTCGGTGCCTTCATTGTTTAGTTTCACACATTATTTCTTTCTTAATCACATTTATCCCTCAATTCTAGACCCTTTCTGCATGCAAGTCATTTTTGTTGTTCTAAACCCTCTTTCTCTATAGGTTACCTTCATCACTTAGCTCCAAACTTTCTTTCTCTACGTATGAAAGTCACATTTTTTGTTCAATTCCAAACCCTCATTATAAAAAAAAACAAAAATGCAACCCATATATTTGTGACTATATGCAACTATATGCTATTTGCAACTAATTTTGATTGTTTTTACAACTATTTATTAATTTTGGTCATATTTACGATTACATTGCAACTATTTTTTTCTTCAACCTTCCTTACGGACAATGTTTAAATTTTTTTTTTTCATTCAAATGTGGGGTGAAGGTTTGTTGACGAAACGTGTTGCATTGGTTTTTGTTTCACATTGGCAATGTGATTCATGGCTTCAACCATGATTTTGTTGTTTTGGTTCATTGTTTCAACCACAAGTGAAAATACATTAAAACATTTACATTTAATTCCTATGTTATTAAGATCAATTAGAGTTGGGAATTTTTAGTTGCTTGTTGCGACAAATTGATGAACTATGGCCCACAGTGGAAATTACTATTTGAAAAATCATCGAAGTTCATCACATTAACCCATGGACTTCTTTGATTGTTGTTTAACATCTTTTCCTTTAAAACATAATTGTCACCCAAAAAAACTTGCATGAATGAACATCATCTAGTAGTGTGAAATCTTGTTCACCATGTGTATCAATAATTTCTAACATTGGTGGAGACTAGTTTTTGTCCCCCTTAGCTTGTAATCTCAAACATGAAATGGAACATTTACAATTTTTTCTCCTTAAAAGGTTTCAATTGCCCCATAATATTTTCAATTGAATTGACTTTGTAGATGATGTTTGTTGCATTCATCACAAAAAAATTCCTAGAAAGAATAGAAAAAATTGTGATGGTTTGTTCCCTTCTAATAATTTGTCATTTTCTTGTAATTAGGGTTTAACTCGTTCCATTTGTCCTTGCACATTTTGCCATTTCAAGCAACACACACATTGATAATCTTTGAAAATTCTTTTCTGATTTTGGTCCACCATTATGTAGCTGGAACTATGTGCCTAGAGAATACACCAAAACCTTTTGAATAACATATTCATCATGCTTGCATTTGATGAATGCCAAGATTTTGTGGTGTTCCCAATTTTTAATTCATTGATGAATCACAAATTACCACTATTTGATTTTGCATTTATACCTTTTAATCTTTTCCTTCTTCTTATTGAGTTGGTTGCATTCATAATTGTAAACTAATGTGTGTGGTAACATGTTGTGATTACAAAATGACAATGTTAGACACTTGTCAACTTGCTATGGTTGCAAGGTGAGATTAGACATTTGTGAACTTGTCAATGTGGTTCTAAGATGATGTTGGACCTATCAAGAATTTCATGAAGAAGTAGATGTTCACAATGTTCACAAAGTTAAATGTTGAGTTGTTCATGACATTCAAATGCTCACAATGTTCATGATGTTAAATGATCCTGATGCTCATGCATTCATGGACTCATAAAAATTCATAATGCATTTTGAAAAAGACAAAACTATTCATGAAGTTTAAAATAAACATTTCACAATGCACTTTAGAAACAAAAATGCATTGATGATAGTCACGAGATTTATTAGATTTTGAAAACATTTAAATTGTTTATTAGGATACATTCCAACAAACATTAGTGATTTAATTAGTTAGTCATGTCATGTTATCATGTATGCTATTTATCAACCAATGTTAATGTGTTGTTAACACTCATAGTTTATAGTGGTGCTATCACACAAGTATCACCATGTGTGAACAATCCCTTAAAATTTCAATTTTGTTATTAGTTTCACATCAATGCTGGTTTGTCATGGACTAGAACCATCATATACAAATGCAAATAAGGAAGTTTAAGCAAATAGCTTTTGCATGAAGTACAAAAGATGTGTTGGGCTATATAGTAAATACATATAAGTTAGCTTGTTACACATTGAGGTTGCTACAAGAAAACTTAATGTTACCTACATTGTAACCATTCATGTTCCCTACCTACTTCATTTTGATACCTACCAATCTACATTGAGGGTAAAGCCCAAGGCCTACGCTGAGTAGAGTGAAATGTGAACTTGGTTTTGGTGAAGTTCATAACCAAGAATTTTACCGAGCATAAAGAACCATGTGGATTTATATTTATACTAGTGTGAACCCTGTGCATAATGCACAAGTGTGTTACTTCAACAATGTTTGGTTCATGTTTTTGGTTTTGTAAAAAAACTTTTATCTTTTCAAACAACCGTTGGTACCCCCCCCCCGCCCGGGTCCTTCGCATTTTTGGTTTTTTACCCCGTCGACCCCCCAAAAGTGAAGGCATATTCGTGAAATCGAATAATGAAACTTCCCCTAATCTGTCCCATCACCCAGCCGGACGGACATTTCATCCATCCCCATAATCAGGACGAACAATAACTAAAAGAAAAAAAACTTCCCCTAAATCCGTCTCGTCATCCAACCGGACGGACATTTCATCCATCCTTTTAATCGGGACGGACAATATCTAAAAGAAAAAAATCTTCCCCTAAGTCTGTCCTGTCATCCAGCCGAACGGACATTTCATCCATCCCCTTAATCAGGACGGACAATAGCTAAAAGAAAAAAAGCTTCCCCTAAATCCGTCCTTTCATCTAGTCGAACGGACATTTCATCCATCCCCTTAATCGGGACGGACAATAGCTAAAAGAAAAAAAAAGTAGTCTTGGGTCAATATAAAAAAAAAAAAAAAAAATAAAAATGATTATGGGCTGTCCAAGGCCTAAATATTTTTTTTTCTAGTCTACCAAATCTTTTGCTTCAAAAAATCTTTTTTCTCTGGAGTCAGTTACATTTGGGGAAGTTATATTTGGGGAAGTTACCTAGATTAGAGGTCGGTTCTGCCATGGTGTTAAAACATAGAAAATGCTTTTGCAGTAGAAACATAGAAAATGCTTTTGTAGATTTCAAACAACCGTTGGTCCCCCTCCCCCTCGCCCGGGTCCTTCGCATTTTTGGTTCTTTACCCCGTCGACCCCCCCAAGAGTGAAGGCATATTCGTGAAACTGAATAATGAAACTTCCCCTAAATCTGTCCCATCACCCAGCCGTTGTGTATTCACAGTCTATTGCTCAAAAGGTAGTATTGTGTGAAGACAAAAACATGTGGATGAAAATAGGGATCAAGGAAATCAGACAAACTTCTTGGAATTGAAGAACAATGTTGTGTGAACTTGCTACTGAGAATTGGGCCGTCATGATTAGTTTTGCTCCTTCATTCTCCTGTAACAAAGAAAATCCACATCTCCTGATCCCAATCATGCAAGGATTGCCCTAAAGATTGTTCCACACACATTTATATATGTGGCTTTGATTGAAAAATCAAGCCAATTTCATGCAACACCGCTTCTTCTTATGTTTACAAAAACCTCTTGATTTCCAAACAAATCACATACAACATCTCTAACCCTGGAAGCTTCTTCAACATCTTTTGGAAAATCACAAGAGGAATCTCAATACTCATGCAAGCACAAAATACAGTAGAGAGCAATGAAGATAAAAGGTCCTCATTCTTGCAGATGGTTTTTTGGGTTGGGGTTTCATTTTTTTTTTGGGAAGGGTTGAAGGATATGCTAACCTTGTTTTTTGGGGGAATATCTGAGTTTGATTGCACTGGTGGAGTGTGCAATCTTTGGTTTTGAAAAAAAGGAGAAGGCTTTCTAATGAGCTGATGGGTGGAAGAAGGAGATGATGTTTTGGATTCTGTTTCTGAAGAGCTTGGAAGGTGAAGAAGACGTTTTGGTGCAGGACGTGCTTTATTCCTCTTTCAGTCCTTTTCCCAGTCCTTTGTTGCTTTCTGATCAAGTGAAGGGACGGGGAGGGGTGAGCAGATTGGGATGATAAGGAGGAAGGGGACACCTTCTGATCTATATCCTGCATTGGTGTGTGGGGCTACTTGTTGAGGCAAGCCCTAACCTGAAACTGCAGAAGCTCCAAGGGACTTCTGCTGCTGCTGCTATTGGAGGTTTGAAACTGGTCTTGCTGCTTGTTGTTCTAGGCCTGCTCCCAAAAGCTTTGGATTTCCTACAATCTCCATGTTTAAAATGATGTTGATCCTATAAAGCAACACATAATCCAAATAAAGAAACTAGAAACAACACTTTCTAAAAGAAGCAGGTGATAACGTTCTTGTGTACTTTGTGCATTTCCTATCTGTCGGATGTCCATCACCTGCATCATCAATCGAAAACATCCCTAATTAACACACACTTTTTGAAATCATGTGTTATTGGAGGCTTTGAGGGTTGCAAATCCTGGCAGAGCATGTGCTGGAAAGATCAGTTACAAGATCAGTGCCTTGAGAGCTTCATAAGCAAGGATGATGAAGCAACAGTCACAAGCGTACCAGAGTTGTTGCCACCAGCCTTGTATCTCGCAAGAATCGAACTCCGCCACCACACCTTTGCCAAAGTAAGAAGAATTTCCTCTTTGTTTCTTCAGCAATTTTGGTAGCAATTGAAAATGTAACTGGTAGTGGATCATATATCCTTGTGTATGACTTGTTAAGCAACAATCATTCTTTTTGGAGAGGAAATAGAATTGACATGCATTTGTGTTGTTGCAAAGAAACAAAATTTCAGAATTGGTTATTTTCAGAATGTAGTCCCAAGGGTGCCAGTCAAGCGTTCCAGACGACAATGCTTTTCCCTATGGTTGGTTCTGCAGCAGAATGCCGTGTCACAGACAGACAGGACTAAATGAATTAATATATTAGATTTATATTTATTTATTCTTACAATGAACACCCATCAATTAACATGGCAAACAAAAAGAAAATGAGCATTTCAAAAAATGAAATTCATCTAGGAGCAAGCATAAGGTTTTTTTGGAAACCCCTCTCATGGAGGAAAAAAAACCTTGTACTAAGGCACCCTCTAACTACACACAAAAATCCACCTGATGCTTTATATGGGTTGTGTGAGGTGGAAACAAGAGGGTTTAGAAGTACCTTGGCAACTTAGTGTTGCTTCCATCATGAAAAATGTAATGACCACTCTTTTCATGGATTTAAAAGAGGCACTCTTAATTCTCATTACAATTGATTAAACAATTATTGGAAATATCGTAACCTAGTCTCAATTTCCACATTGACAAAAACGAATAATTTTTTTTTTCCTCCAAGAATGAATTTTTAAATTTTTTTTTGAAATGATTTATTTTTTCATCATCTACTAAAATATTGTGATATGAGCAAGTGAAATTATTCAGAATGTAGCTTTATTATGATAATTACGATGATTTTCAACATGTCGACTTCATATTTTCACAAAATTTCATTTCATTGTTTTGAGGATTATTTAATTATGAAACTGACCTTAGGGTAAGGTTAGCCTCAACACTCCAATGCTGAGGCTATTTCAAATAACTGGCGGACTCTTGTCAGTTACTTAGTCCATAACAGGTTTCCATTGGATGGGTGGATACATGTCCAATGGATGGATGAATGGGTTCTGTTGAGATTAATAAAGTAGGGTTTATGCTAAGGAATTCAGCTCTACAGTCAGGTGGGTTACAATAACAGGGTGTTCGGTTATAGGGTCTAGGGTTTAGGGAACTTAAACCTTGAACCCTATAATTACATCGTACTAATAAGTTAGCTTTCATGGTTGCAAGAATGGTCGTCGTCGTGACGAGGACGAGGACGAGGACGAGGGAAGAAAAAAAAAGTAGAGAAACGCAAACGAAGAACGTGAAGAATGGCAGTGTACAGTAGAGAATCGCGGAGAAGAAGAGAAAGGGGTGAGGATCAAAGGGGAGAAGAGTGATAGAAAATAGCATAAAACACAGGAGGAGGGAGAGTGATGGCAGCGGCGATGAGGCTGCCGCTATTATTATGTGGTCACTGCTGTTGTGTAGCTTTGCGGATTCTGTCCTTCAAACCCAATTGTGCAACTTTCTCCTCCTCCTGCCGCTTTCGTTCCTCGCCGCAACTTGGACGCCGTTGTTTCCTCGGGAGTGATTGGGTGCTCCCAGGATCACGGGGACTGTCGTGGGCCGCTGTGGCCAAGGTGAAAGCGCAGGAAAGGCGGGGGGATCTGGTGCTGGGCATCGAGACCAGCTGTGACGACACTGGTGCTGCTGTGGTATTGGAAAGCTTCTCCTTTTCAACTCTCCGTCTGTGTGCGTGTATGCATGTGTGTTGTCTTTTTCGGGGAACGCAACTCTTCTTCACAGATTTCAAAGCTGCGAAATTTAGATTAGGGTTCTGAATTCTGAACTGGAATGATGAAGGGATCATTCATTCTTGTTCCGGTAATGTGTGACAGGTCTCGACAGATGGCCGAATTTTGGGTGAAGCTCTTTCATCACAGGTACTTACAGATAGGAAACTTTGTGTCTGACCCATGTCTGAAGCTTGGAATTGTCAGTAATGCACTGGTTTTTGTCCTTAGATGATGTCTACCAGATGATGGTTATTACGGAGCTTTCCAGTTAGTCTGTTATCTAGGGATGAAAAGACCTAAACCCCAACCTGCCCACTAAAAAACTACAATTGCTCAACTATAAAGTGTGACAAGTATGTTTCCATTTTGCTGTGATATGTCAGGCTTAATGACACTTGTACTGTGTACTCTGCATATGGGGATGGGTGTTATAGGCAGATCTGCTATCCCAGTGGGGTGGGGTAGTACCTAATTTGGCACAGAGTGAGCACTTCAAGGCTATTGACAGGGTACAACATTTCTGTTCTCTTTGATCTGCATTCATATCTAAGTGCAGATTTTGCTTGCTTTGCTGATCATTGGAGGAACCACTTTTAGGGTTTTCCTAATATGGTTATTGTTTATGCATAACTGTGGTTAGACTGCGACAAACTCCAGGGCAAATTCGTTATTGAGTGTTTTGATTCCTGAATTGTGAGTGCATGCTCCTTCCTTCACACATTGCATTTAATAGACCTGCTACCTGTGAATAATGTTTTGACTGGGAACTATGTCGAGATGGGCAGGTAGTAGCAGAAGCATTGGCAAATGCTCGTGTGCAGGAATCAGATCTTTCAGCTGTGGCTGTGACCATTGGCCCTGGCCTTAGCCTGTGCTTACGGGGTGAGTCTTTATCAGGGATTATGGAAGCTGAACCAGTGTGAAGAATGGCCTGGGATTTACCAAACTTACTCTTAGATTGATATATTTTCCAGCAAATTTTCTGTGATAGCAATTGTGTTCTTGGTCTGCAGTTTTATTTCTCTTTCCATTTTTTTTCCTCCTTCTAATGTGTACTGATGTGCTTTCCTGTTTGGGAGGCAGTTTTCCTAGTAAGGGTTTCATTTCCTCTTGCTGATGGGTCTTTTGAGTCCCATTGTTACATTCTATGAAATGTTTTTGTCTCCCGTAGGTCATGATATTTAATCAAAATGTTGCACAGTGGGGGTTAGGAAGGCTAGGGATATAGCACGAGCACATCGCTTGCCTCTAGTGCCCATTCATCACATGGAGGCACATGCACTTGTGGCCAGGTTTTCTCTCTTTTCTCAACCCTCAACCTGCAAACCCTGTGGTCTTGTTTCTGGAGCTAACACGAACCCTGAGGGGGCCCTCATTCCTGGTTGTGGTTTTTGTGAATGTGAAGGCTTACAGAGGAAGCAGTAAACTTCCCATTTGTGGTTCTTCTTGTTTCTGGTATGCTTCATCCTTCTCTAGCAGTCAATATCATTGACAGGAACTGAAAGTCTGTCATCAGTTAGATTATTTTCCTATAGTAAACATGTGGAGTAGCTTGTGTTTATTTGGTGGTTGTCACTTCCTCCCCATTGAGAGCTGTATGTAGACAAATTCATTCTTGATTTCAATTTTCAAGTGTTGGACCAATAGTCTTCTGTGGATTCTTGCTTTGTCATTAGTCTTGGCTGTACAATATTGTGCAAGGAAGGTACTTTCAGTGTAACCAGTGAGAATAAATCCAGAATTGACAGGATACATACTGTGGGGATGGCTGATAGGGGGGCACAACTTGCTGCTGTTGGCTCAGGACATTGGACAATACCTGCAGCTTGGTACAACTGTTGACGATGCTATTGGTGAGGTGATATGTGTTTCAGTTCCTCATGCATTTCCATGAGATGTCAAAAGAAGGGGTCTTGAGAAATAAGCAAATAGTCGTGCATATTAGTAGATGTGAGATTTCTATGCTTGCTTTTTTTTTTAAAGACTGCTGTCCATGAACATACTTGGATGGAGACTATCCCAGTTTTCAGAAGTCTCTGGAAGTCTAAGAGAATCTGTCCAGCAACTCATCTGTTTTACCATTGGTGTCTTCTATATTGCTGATTGTTATAGGCATATGATAAGACGGCAAGGCTTCTTGGATTGAATTTAAAGCATGGAGGGGGCCCTGCCCTGGAGGAAATAGCACTTGAAGGGGATCCAAACTTTCTGAATTTGTCGGTGAGCATATGATCACAAAGCCTTGTGCTGATAAAATCATGAAATGCCCTTCTTATTTCTGTGTACTAGTGGATGAAATGCCAGAGGCAAGAGTTGCTTGCACATGATATGCAGGTGGGTTCCACTGACAAGCTTGTTGCAGTTTGAATGAGGTTACTAATGACATTTTCTATTAGCTTTGTCTTTCCAGTGCTAACCAATATCATGACTGAGCATTCCTGTTGGTTCCAGAAATAAAACAGAAAACACAGAGCTTTGTTTGTAAATATTTGCCTGAATTTTTGGGGGACTGTTATATATGCCTATCTACACTGACTGTCGGGAGCTGATGAAGTCATTGGGAAAACATGGCAGCTACTCACTGCTATTCAGGATGATAGTGGTACTTTGTGAGTTATGCCTATATAAGCTTATGACTGCTCTCATTCTTGTTGTGGTAGTTTGAGTTCTGCTGGAACCAACATAAAGCAGGTACCTTCAAAGTTCTATTGTGGAGTTTTCTCTGCAATAAGCACTCTATGTGGGTGGTCTAGTTCTCAGTTTCATTGATATCAAAGCTCTGTTGGATTTTGCAGGTGCCAATGCGAAGCCAGAAGAATTGCAACTTTTCATATGCTGGCCTTAAGAATCAAGTTCGATTATCCATTGAATCACAAAATATGTGAGGAATGCTACTGTTGATTTCAGTTTCGTGTCTTACTCCAGATTAGAGCAGCAATCTATTTTCACAAATCTTTTATCTCCAGAAAGTGTTTGTTGGGCTGACATGTAACTATGTAGTCAGTTGCAAATGCTGACAATTTCACATTTGCAGAAGCTCAGAATACATAACATGACTACAGTCGCATAGGTTAATTATTGGTTCCTTACAGAGAGCTAATGCATGAATCGGGCATTTTGGTGTCTTATGGGACCAGATATATTTACAGAAACTTGCAACCAAGAAGCTGCTGAGTTTAATAGTGTCATAGTGTGTATTTTTTGGCTTGAGTTTTTGTAGTAGTCCTGATTTACCAATATCGGAGGCCACAAGTGAGGAGCGGCAACTTCGGGCAGACATTGCAGCATCTTTTCAGGTAATTGTTTGACAAACATCATCCTCTGAGCTCTTCTAGTTTGGTGGGCCATTAAGTAATGGCAATAGGCAGGCTGCAGGCAGGCTGAGTCCATTGTGTATTACAAATTCAGTCATGACTTCACTGTATGGCCGATCAATTTTCCTGCTGTAATCTGATTGTAGGATGTACAATTGTCAGTCAGAAAGGAAACATCCAGAGTCATAAATTTGAATGTGATTGTTGTATTAACGGAGAAGATCAAAGTTTGCTGTATATCTCAACCCCAGAAACTTAGAAAAAGTTGAAGTAGGTTCTGTGTTTCTTTGGGTTGAGGAAGTAGATATGTGTGTTTTACATGAAGTTTCATGTTTCAGACTTTGTCTCTGATAGAGTTTGTGCAGAGAGTAGCTGTGCAACATTTAGAGGACAGGTGCCGCAGAGCTTTGGAATGGGCACGAACTATTGATCCCTCTGTAGATTGTCTGGTGAGAAACATCCTTTGGCTTGCTTCCGGGTTGCAAATTTTGTTAAAGGAGTCTCTGCCATGGTTGTCAAGCTGAAGATGTGCAATTCACTCCAATTAGAGGTGATATTTGCTAACATCTGATTGGGATTGGTTCTGAAGGTTGTCTCAGGAGGTGTTGCATCTAATAAAGTAGTACGGAGCAAGCTCAACAATCTTGTGGAAGCAGTTGGGCTCCGCCTTGTTTGTCCTCCCCCTCACCTTTGCACTGACAACGGTGTCTCTTTCTACCTCTTATTTTACATTTAAGGTTTTAGATTCTAATATGTTGCTTCTTTTGATGTTCTCATATGTGCTCTATTTTCTGTATACTTACTTTAACATTATGCATTGTGAGATGAGAGAATGCAGTGGTTACTGACACGGTCTCATGTGACCCAGTCAATGGCAGGATAGGAGGGTCTCATTGCATGGTCAGCTGTCTTTAGCATTGTGGACTGAATGCGACCTGATTGGTGTACCAAACAGGGGTGATGGTTGCATGGGCTGGAGTGGAGTATTACAAAAGGGGCATAATAGATCCCCCACCTCCTGTTGATGAACCTGATGATGTTAGGGTATGTTGCTAAACCAGTGATTGGATTAAGGTCCTTGGTGACAAAAGCTCTTGAACAAAGGCTATCTGACACATCATTTCCGGCATCACATGAGCATACTGTGTGTCTTCCTGGAGCTTCCTGCAGTTCTCATGAAATTTTGGGAGGTTTCAAATTTGAGAATGGCAGGATGTGCTTTCCCTTCTACTCACCCATCATGTGGGTTCTGTTTGATTGGATGGGAACAGTTGGATTTAAGACCACGATGGCAGCTTGGGGAGATTTATGCAGAAGGTGAAAGTTTTGCATGCTCTTTGAAGAAAACTGGAGACCACCCTTCCCTCACAGCCCAAGTCAGGAATTACTTGCAGGGCAGCCACTAGCATTTGCTCAAGTACTATTTTTTGGTCTTTGGTCTGCACAAGACTATTGAGCATGGATGGAGCCTCTGTCTAGCAAGAGTGTAAATTGTAGCCATGATTTCAAGTGTGCTTCTCAATTACATCATTATTTCATCTGCTAGCTCGGTACCAATCATCATGAATAGGTCTCTGAAATGCCATTGTTTGCATGTGAGGAAATCATAAGCTACTGGTTGAGCAGCCTTTTATAACAATAAAATCACCCTATTCTTATACTCCAAAGTGCAGAGATGAGTGAGCTACCATGCTGCAGAAGGCCTACATTCCCTTGAATTGTGTTTGTGAAGATTCCTCGCCACCCTGGCTAATTTTATGGTTGCAGCTGGTGGAAGGAAACCCAATCTCTCTCTACATATGGAATATTCAGAAATTCTGAAAGTAGGTTCTTTCCAGTGTTGGGTGGGTATCTGCTTTGGTGGATAAGAACTGCCAGTTTATTTTCCAGTTACTACAAACTGAATTGGAACCAGGTCTGATTTTCAGAACCAGAACTGGAATTGGATTGTATGTTTTAAGAATTGGATCTGGAATGGGGTTCCTGATACTACTTATGTCTGGAACCAGAATCCAGATACACAGTTTTGACAAAAAAGTGACTAGAACCTGGGGTTAATTGGAGATTAACTGGAAGTTAATGTTTGGTTTCAGGTTCAGGTTAGTAAGAACCAGACCAGAATAGGGTCTGATTTTCAGAATTGGAATTATAACTTGTTTTTTGTAGAACTGGATGCCCAGTTCAGTTCAATGTAGTTCAATTCACTTTTTAGAACCGGAACAGAAGGTTGGTGTTGAACTGATCATGGGTCTCTTAACTGCTAAGCAGTATCTCATGAGGGTTTTGAGCAGTGCAGTTTGTCGGATTGTACAAACCCTTCAATATAATTTGACATATCAGACAAGTAAATCAACCAGTTGTGGGTGGATTAGATTAGCACATGGCTCCGAATGGTTCTTTATTGTTGAAGTTATCTGTAAAGTCAGAAAAACCCACTTCTTGAAAATTAGACTGCAGCTTGAATGTCTTGACCAAATTGTGTTTGCAATGTTGGGGTTCCACTGATGATGTCTCATGTAAACAACAGTTGCTGTAACTGTTGGAATCTAATGGACTCGTTGTCACCTGTTGTTGAGGTGTGCTATGGTCGATTGCTGTTGTTGATAAGTATTCTTGAACTTTTGTCAGCATCCCTTCATAAATAGCAAGATATCATCAGCCTGCATAAGTGCTTCTCCCTTTTTCTTTATTTTACTCTTTTATACATTTCCCTAATCTACTGTGTGTTTCTTAATAAAGCTTTACAGGTCTTTGATAATGTTTCTCTGCAGTAGTTTGTGGTCAAACACTTGAATTTGGCATTCCAAAAAGGCTCCTGGACTGTTCTTCTGGCCTTTGTGTCCATTTTGTATTTCAATTGTCAAAGGTCTCATGTGATTTCCCAGATAAACAGAGAGATGGGAAAGAAAGAGATCCCAACTTAGGAAGTCCCTAGATAGTCCTTATGTAACCCCTAGGTAGTCCTGGGTAGCCTCCTCAGTGATCTGTACGTATGCTTTAATCTAGGAAGTCACTAGCTAGTCTCATAGGTAGGCCCTTAAAAACACCTTAATTTAATCTTCAGGTACACTTTAACTTAGGTAGGCCTTTAGGGAATCCCTTGGGTAGTACCTACTGTAGGTAGCTCTACAGGTATGCCACAGGTCATCCCTAGGTAAGTCCTAACCTATTTAGTCCCTTATTTTAGGTAGCCCTCTAATCTATGGGATTGTAACCTAGGTAAACCAAAGTGTCCTTTAAAAAAGAAATCATGGTGTCCACTTTGGGGAGTCCTTAGTTTTTTTAGTTTTGAAAAGTGATCCTCACTTTGGTGGACTTGATGGATAGGTCAAAAGGAAGGATGAGAGGGTAGAGCCAGGCCCTTAGTGAGGATTACTTTATGGATAACTTCATTAGTGGCAATGCAACTGGAGCTCATACAGTCCTTTATGATAACTATCCTTCCTGTAATTGGGTCTCTATTCCCTTTGGGTAGTTCCCATCCCTTAGGAGGCCTTTCATTGGACCCCAAGCTAATTTGGACACCAACTTTGGCCGATCAGGATACCATGTGGAGGAGCCTATGTGATCATGGAGCCTAGTTCATGCTGCACTGACAAAATACCTACACAATAATATGTACCATGACTTACCTACCTGATCAACATATCATCTGGAGCCTATGATCACCTTGCACTGGTCCAAAAGAAAACTGGAAAAAACATTAAATTTCTGCTTGATCCATTTAGACCAAATTCCAAAAAAGACCAGATCTGAGCTTATCAGGTGTATAGGTTTTAGTCATGCACACAATGGTACATCACTAGGTATGTCCCCACAATTCATGCCCCTCCCAATGCCTGGGTCAAAAGTGGTGACTAGGTAACACAATTAGAAATAGAAATCCTTCCCAGCCAATGAGGTGAGATGAGACAACATTCACCCACGAGGCCCAGTTTTCTTGCTTTAGGGAGGGGGGAGAGAGGTGGTAGTGTAGGGCGAGTTTTTTTGGGAATTTGACGTTCTCAAATGTTCTCCATATGGTTTCTTCATGTTCCCAACAAGTGCCCAAAGTCCTCCTCTTATAAAGATTACAATATGTCTTCTTTGGGAGTGGTAAAAGTTTGCTCCCCACACGCACATCTTGGACATGTGGGCAGGTTCTATTCTAGGAGTCTCCCAAAGTGGGGGGTTTTCTTTTGGGTGGTGGACCATTCAAAAGAGGTCCATTTAGTAAGGGAAAAAAACAAAACCTACACTGTCCGCCTGCAAACTAATTAACACTAAGTAATCACACTAACTAGGTAGTAGGTTTTCAAAAGAAAAAATGTTGTTAACTCAACTCTTTTGTGTGTAATTATGTGTGTGTGTGTGGTGAAGGAGAGCAATGGCTTGAGTTGGAGGGGGCCAGGGGAAAGGAAAGGAAAGGAGGATGAGGAGGATGAGGAGGAGGGAAATTAATGTTAGCAATCAAGCACCAAACTTTTTTCTTCTTCCTCTCTGGTCTGCCTATCTATCTGTCAGCTCTGCAAAATAGAACCATAATTTGCCACCACTCAAATGATTGAAGTCATGGAATGGTAGAAGCCTAAAATCCTGTATAACATCCAACAAGAAGTGCCCACCCACCCAGCCACCCACCCATTGGAAACTCCACTATTGCTACAACACATGGCACTACCTTCAACTAAAGATCCCACAAGTACACACACGATAGCTCTTATGCAGGAGACATCTGGAGGAGCTAATTTTTCTTTCCTTTCTCCTTTTTCCTAAGTTCTAAGTTTGGCCCCCCTCACCCACCCCTCCCCATCTTCCATATTAAAAAGCACACACTTTCATGGACCATAGGCGATTCCAGATTTTGTGCACATTCAAAATGTAGGCTACTCAATTGTCAAAATAATATTCTCAATTGTCTTTTGAAAATAGTAATGGGTCTCTTGTTTGGTGTGTTGTTATTCAGGTACTTTTTTTCTTTAGGTTTTCCTAGGTCAAATAAGGTGGTCATCTGCTGGTTCCACTTTTGGT
Organism: Sphagnum contortum; assembly: GCA_963920785.1. NCBI lineage: Eukaryota > Viridiplantae > Streptophyta > Sphagnopsida > Sphagnales > Sphagnaceae > Sphagnum > Sphagnum contortum. The sequence continues at coordinate 15,044,988 of OY987279.1, read as the reverse complement.
CATCCAGTTCCATTTATGATATGTATGTTTCAAGCTGGTAAAGACTTGAGGCAATACCCGCCTCATACCCGTAATATATCTGCCATATACCATCATCATTTGAGCCCAATTATCAAAACATCATTTCTTCAACTGGCCATTCTAGGCAGTGATTTTTGTCTTGGGACAAGATTTGTAAAAAAATTGGGAAATTCGACTAAAATTTCTATTTATGGGAAATTTTCGCCTTCCTATTTTATATCAATTAAAGAAGAAGAAGAAGAAGAAGAAGCCTTGGTTCCAGACCCTAGTAGAAACCATGATCAACTAACTACAGGGCATCTAACTCTACTACCAGGCTTGAGGTGTTACTTGGTGGAACAAGCCCCCACCAGGAGGCCTTGTAAGTACCAAACTTGCAAAATGACAAAATGAGCAAAATCCACTCACCAAAATGGCAGGTACTTAAAAAACGGTAGCCACAGAATGACGTCCCCACTTCCTTCCTCTTTCCCCTTCCTTTCCCCCCTCATAATGGAAACTTGCTACCTATTGAAAAAAAGCCATCCACTACTATCTGGCTCTTTCTATAATAACTCTAGCCACAAGTTGAAGATGGAAAAGGGAGGATTGTGGGTAGAAGAGATTGAGTGTGTGTGTGCGTTTTTTTAGGGTTTGGGGGGGGAGGGGAAGGTGGATGGATGAAAAAGTGGGTTGGGTTATGTTCAACAAAATGAAAAAGTAAGTTACAGTAAGAAATCATGTGGCAGATGAAGTTGCAAGGTGGCAAAAAGTAAAGGGGGAGAGAGGGAAGAGGTGTATTTCCTGTGATTTTAGTGTGTTTTTTTGAGGTCTGTTTTTTGCCCTTTTATCCTCTTTTCCTGGCAAAGTCAGAATCAGGTGGGGGAGGAAAAAAAGAAAGACACACTTTTTGTGAGACCAATTTTGTTTGTTAGATGAGTAGAGTGCAAAATGCTTCTCTCCCTTTTTTTTTTTTTTGGGTTTCCAAAGCTTAGTAGTTGTGTGAGTGTTACTTCTGTGTGGCTAGAATTTTGGTCTATTGTTGTTGTTGTTGTTGTTGCCTCTCTGGTCTTCCTTTGCTTACTGCTCTTCTTTGGTGCTTCCTTTTCTTCTCTCTTTGCTCCTTCTCTACCTCATCATCTTCACTCCAATCATAGTTTTACATCTAAGCTTTTTGTTGCTGTTTCTTGATTACAGTTGCAAGTTTGATTTCCTCCTCCTCCTCCTTCTTCTGCTCTGCTTTGAAGTTTTGGATCAAGGCTTCTTCCCTCCTCCTTCTGCTTTGCTTTGCAGTTTGGGTTAAGGTGGGTTTCTCTCTTTCTTCTTCTTCTTCTTCTTCTTCTTATGCTTTGCTTTGAAGTTTTGGGTTATTCCCCCCTTCTACTTTCTCTTCTTCTCCTGCTTTTTTTTTGAAGTTTTTTTGGGGGGGTGCTGTTGGGTCTGATTCTCAAGGGCAAAGTTTTACCGTTTTCTTTCAAACAGCTTATTCGGGTTCCAAGCTGTGGTGACTCCAAGAGCTTGCTGGGTGACTGTTGTTTTGGGCCTCTAGTGTTTTTTGGTGCTAGAGAGCGCTTGGTGGTGCAGTGATGCGTTTCAGGGAAGGTTTTGAAGGTACAAAGCTTTTTGCATCTCTCTATTTTGGTTTCTAGGTACACCTTTCCTGCCGCAGGTGCCAAGCTCACACCGGGACCTTTTGGGTCTCATCCCAAATTCCTCTTATCTTGCCTTTTTTTCTCCCCTATTTTTTTGGTGGGTTGGTTTGCTTTTGGATGGGGGCACTGTTGAAGCTCAAGCTTTCACAGCCATGGCATCTCAGGGAAAGGCTTGAGCAATTGGGGAGCAAAGAAGCAATTGGTAGCCCTTGGTTTCTAGAGGAGGAGGTTATGATCGTTTGATTGCTGTCTCTAGATTCACAAGCGAAGTTCTCATTTTGCTGCATTTCTCGTGACTTGTGGGACATCCGCAAATGACATCAGAAGAAGAAGTTGTATGGGCAAAATCTTTCTGAAGGGTTTGAGGTGGCTCAAGTCCTTTGATTGTGGGTGTCTGAGATTCCTGACCAAGTAATCTCCAGGAAAAGCCAAAATCTTTTTCCATCTCATAGCAGCTTGCCTGAAGATCATCTTTTAAAAAAGAAGATCTGGCTTCTTTCTTTCTCAGGTTGTCTGAAACATGATCATAATGACACCCAATTCAGCTGGCAGTGGAGAGCAGCATCAGACAGGAAGAGGGGGAGGTGGGGGCGGCAGTGAGGGAAGCTTCCAGTGGTCAAGTGTGGCACCGGTGGGGTCAACAGGAACATCCATCCAGGATGATGCTCTTGAAGGCACCAAAATAAGAAAGCCTTACACCATCACAAAGCAGAGGGAGAGATGGACTGGTGAAGAGCATCAAAAGTTTCTGGAGGCTTTGAAGCTCTACGGTCGAGCTTGGAGGCGGATTGAAGAACATATCGGCACCAAGACTGCAGTTCAAATTCGGAGCCATGCCCAGAAGTTTTTTTCCAAAGTGGAGAGGGATCAGACTGTGCCTCCTGGTGGTGGTGTTGGTGGCATGGACACAGGAGGGATGGTGCAACCTTTGATTGACATCCCTCCACCACGCCCCAAGCGCAAACCTTCTCATCCTTATCCTCGGAAAGCCAAGGGTAATAATAACAATGTTTCCAAACACTCCGCTGAGGATGATACACCCATTCCAAGTTCTTCCTCAGGATCTCTTGCCACAGCAAGACCTGCTGAAGATGGGTTGGTGAAGAGCAGTACAAGGCAGGAAGATGATGTGACAGAGGTGCATAATAAAGAAAGCTCCCCTGATGCTAATCCCAAAGAAGAAATTTCTGGAGAAGAGAAGCTCACAGCTCTTGGACCACCGATCCAGGTTTGGTCTGACCCTTCTTCTTGGGTTCCATTCCCTGCTTTCCATCACTATCCTCAATTGGGAAACTATTTCCCAAACCAGCACATACCCAACTGTAATCAGCAGCCTGGCAGCTCTTATGGGAATTTTGAAAAAATGGCTCAGCTTGCCGCCCTTTTCATGTCCAGAGGACTTATGCTACCATGGCATCCTTCACAAGTGACTTTAACTTCTTCTTGTGGACCTCAAGATAGGTCAGCTGTGCCGGAGGCTCTGTCTGCAATGCCTGGATTTTTGCCTGCCATTGACTCTGGAACAACTACAATCACTGCATCTGGCATTCCTGAGTTTGGGTGCCACAATTCATTCAGGGGGACTTCTAGTGTTCCTGAGGATGAAGCAGCAAAAGCTGCCATGGCAGCAGCCGCTTCAGCTTGGTGGGCTCTCCGGAATGGAGGAGCTTCATCACTGTCATTGGCAGCTATGAGAGCTCTTTACAATCCAGGAATGGCAACCATGCCGAGTCCTTTCCTGTTCTCTCAAGGAGAATTGTTCCAGCGTGATGCTGCCAAACTGCAAGGTCCAGAACCTGAGGGGGAGGTTGCACCAATTCACACACAACAAGCTCCTCCAGAGGATTCTTCCCAGGAGCTTGTTGTGCATAGTGGTGGTCATCGGCTTGTGAGGTCAGATGCTGTTCAAATGGCTGAGAGGGCTATGCAGGTGAAGGAGGTCAAGGCAAAGAGAGATGATGTTGTGACAGGAAGTTGTGGAGGTTCCTCTGATGTGTGCATGTCATCGTCTTGGGGAGGAGGAAGCAGTTTGAAGCCTGGGAATGGAGGTGGCCAAAGCAAGGAATGTGGGCAGAGAGTTGACCTTGTCAACCTCAGCAGGGAAAGCATAATCTGTAGGAGTCCTTCGAATGTTGGTAATCCACCTACCAAACTTCACAAGCTCAAAAGTCAGCTATCTGGATTAGTTCAAAAAGAGCTGTCTTCCGAGCATGCCAGAAGTTCAAAGGATGAAGGGGATGAAGTTGGGTATGAGAATTGGAAACACTTACGAGATGAAGCTTTCAGTGGCTTCAGCATGGTTCCAGTAGTAACGTGCTCAAGCTCAAAGCTTGGAGTTTGTGTTCCACCAGCTGCTGCACTTCAGCTTCTGAAATCCAGAGATGGCAGTAGTGGGTCTGGCTGTTTCCCTGCAATGTACACAAATGAAGCTCCCGATCAAAAGAGCTCAGAGGAGGAACATACCCCTGTGCTCCAAACTTGTTCAGACAGTGAAGCGAGTGGGAGTGATGGAGGAATGCTTGCTGAGAATGGTTCTGGAGAGGGTGGTGGGGGCCCAAGCTCAAATTCATCAGCCTGTGGGAATCTTCCTGAGAGAAATGGTCATTCGGGTTCAAGCGAAGGGTCTTCAGATGTGGAAGCCCCTTCAATTGTGCCCTCCAATTTCAGGGGAGAGACAAATGAACAAAGTTCATCAGAGGCTGAGATGGTTGAGACCAAGGCGGACGAAGCCCAGGTTGGTTTCAGGTGCTTTTCTCATGAAGATTTCAGTTCTTACAGGAAGGACAGTGAAAAACATCATCCCCAGGAACGCACATTCAGGCTTTTACCAAGAAGTTTGTCACCAGAAGGTGAGCAGCAAAAGGAAGCAACATTGGGAAGGAGTCAACTAGCTTTCCAAGCTCTCTTTGCACAAGAAACATTGCCCAGAACCTTCTCACCACCTCCAAGGGACTCTCTGGCAACTTGCAGAGCTCCGACATGTGATTCAGGGTTTCTTAATCAGCAGGCTTTGTCTCTGTGTCTCCAGAGTCGGATATCTCATAGCAAGCCTTTGTCTTCTGTTTCCTCACCTGCTGATGAAGGCCGACCTTGTCACCCTCACACAACTTGTGTGGCTGACCAAGACAGTGCTTTCAATGCTTGGCAACCTTACAAAGCTTCGAAAGGGGTTGGCATCAGGATTGATAAGTGTGAAGGCAGCAGCATTACAGCAACATCATCTGGAGCTCAGGTCCCCCAACAACATCCAGAAGAGCATCAGTCTCCTAAACGAACAAAAGACGTCAAAAGGAAAGAGAGGTATGGGGAAGGGGCAATGACCATCAATTGGCTTACATTAGGAACAGAATCCTCCTCTGGCCTTGAACTGGTGAAGGAAGATTCTGGGGACACAACAGATTTCAAATCACAACGTGAAACTTTACACATGGAGACTTCAACTCCACATGTAGATTTCTTTCCACAGTTGAAGAAAAAGAAGTTTATTGCTTCTTCCAACAAGGTGGATGATGTGGATGGTGGCTCCTCACTGTTGACAATGTTGCCACTCAGTTGTTCAGAACCCTCAAGTGGCAAAACTCAAACCCACATGTTTTCATTGTCTATAGCAACAACAACATCCGGGAGTGGCCTTTCCACTGTGTCAAGCACAAGAAGTGTGAAATACAGTGGTCTAGGATTTGTACCATATCAAAGAGCTTCTTTGGAGTCTTCACTTAAGCTATGATGGTTGAATCAAAGAGTTATTCTCCTTCCCATCTTCATGAAATTCCATTCTCGCAAATTAGGGCAAGCTTCTCCTCACAAAGCTACAATGTGTCGGTCTCACGGGTGGAAGATCAAATCAAATAGCCAAAAGGAGCTGTCACCACCCACATACAAAAACAATAATCTTTTTGCTGAGAGCTTGAGCAGACAAAAGGTCAGTGAACAAGAGAGCCATTACTCTTTCACTTCTTAGATTGCTTTAAGAATTTGATACCTATATGTGGATGTCTCAAACTAAAAGGTTGGCTCCATATAGTTCAAGCATCTGTAATCTTTGGAAAAAAAATACTTATTGGAAATCTCCGCAAAAATCTGGTACCTATTTTTAAAAAAAAAACTGGAAATCATCCATGGATCGAATTCTCTCATCTGTGTGTACCTAGTCTGCAACTTCTATTGGAATCTAGAACACTCAAACTTTCAAGTCCAACGTGACAAACATTTTGACTCCTTTGTATGAGGTATCCCCAAGTTAAGGATTTAGTTTGAAGACGCAACTGTGTTTTTGTCTTGCTCCTTGGAGCTTTGAAATACCATTCAAAGAGTAGCTAATACTAATATCAGTATGCTCAATGTTGACCCAAATTGTGGACATTTTTATCAAAAAAGCATTGCCTTCACAAATGTGACAATTAATTTTGTTTACAAATTTGGTTTTCATGCTTAATGAATGTGATGGTTGTAAACAAATATGTAGTTATATGGATTTGTATCATTAGAATCTTGCATATTAAACAACGTCCAACATGTTTTGCATTCGAAGATATGCAAACTTTAAGTGTTTATATATTTTTCACAACATCTACAATTATGAAACATTTTCAGAGAGACTCACAAAAAATTCTATACAGTAAAATCACCAAACTTGACTATTTGCAGATGTGATTATCTTGTCAAATTTTTATTTAAAACATAATAGTAAAGATACATGCACATTGAAGGGTTAGTTTTACATACTACTGGGTGCCCGTGCCCTTCGGACACTGTGAAGTCCCCCGGGAGCATTTTCTTTCCTTCTTTTTTTTATTTATTAATTTCTTTTGCCTTCACTTCACTAATCTGCTCTAGTCTGCCACTAAAATAACAATGTCACCCTCCAAGTAAGCAACTTGCATAAATTCAAGCAATCTTCCAATGTTGGAGTCTTTCTTCTTCACCCATTGGCTGGTATTATGCTAAAATCCAAAGATAATTTTAGTTAGTTTGGCTTGACCTAAGTTTTCCAAGTATAGCCTGTTATTAATTAAGTTTGCCTCCATTGGTTAACCCTGAGGACCTATGAGTTATGACTGAATTAGTAATTCTGGCCATTTTGGGGGCGGGGGCTGCTGCATTTGGCTCTCAGGACCTGAGTCTCAGGACCTGGGTTGCTGGTAGCCGGTGGTCATGGTCTCTGTGGCCGGTTCCGCCACAGAAAACGCTCTCAGAACGTCGTCGGACGGACGCACAGACACACAGTTTGTAATTATATATAAGATATATAAGATTGCAAGGAAATCTTTACTTTTCAATATTCCTGAAATTTGACAACATTAAAATTATATGTTGGTCTAATCTGAACTTGCAAGATTCATCACCACCAAATTGTATTTGAAATTTAAACGAGAAACTAATTGAATAGTTTTGTCGTAATCAACTTGATTTCCCTTCAGTCTTAGGCGTAAATGGTGTGCTTGAAAACCAAGATTATTAAATTACTGTAATAAATTTGAAAATGCAGCACTTTTTAAACACGAGCAATCATTTTGGGAATATGATTTTGCAATATTACAAAACTTCAATTCCTTAAAAACTAACTTTTACATAATGATTTAGGTTCCAAAATCACAAAATAGATTCTACAACATGGAAGGGATATATATACATATAATACCAACATTAAAACTTGGATTTGAAAAATTATAGAAATTGTTGAAATGCGAAGGGAAATAGATTTTGCAGTTTTTATAAATAATATTTAAAATAATTTTCTTATATGATTACAAGCACATGCTTAAAAATAACCAGATTTACTTCGTTATTATGCACATGTTGCAATAATTTTTTTTCCAATGGATTGTATTTGTTAACAACAAGGGAAATACGGTTAAACAACAATTAGGATAGGTGATCACAATGCATGCATTTTTGGATCATCGCAAACTATGCCATGTAGCATGGATGGAAAGGTTCATGTTAATTTTCTACTTGGCAATATTAACCTTTGCATTTAAATACAAACAACCCATTATTAAAATCCAACAACCACATCCATGATCTATTAGCTTAAGGGGTTTAGGGTGAATTTTGACTAACACATATACCAACCAAAAACAATTGAACCCATCAATCAACCTTTAAGCCTATGGAAAAGAAAGAAGATGTTTTCTTCATATTCCAGAATTTCAAGTTATTGGGTTTGTAAAACACCAATTTACTGATGATTGCCTATTATGTATATATATAGTCTCTCCAAAAGCCCTAACTTCTGCACACCATAACTTTTGGCCCATTTGTCCAAATGAAGATCCATAAAATCCACTTGGTAGATTTAGTTAAATTGAACAAAAGATCTTCAGACGAGAATCACAACTAAAAAAGTGTAAAATCGTTACAGGGTTTGTAAAACACCAATTTATTACTGATATTTGCCAATCTCCAACTGCCTTTTCTCTCTTACAACACTATTTAGGGCAAACGCTACAGAGCTGCAGTTGTTGTGCACAACGGGTAAGAGGGAAAGCGATGGCATTGAGCGTTCGAGTGTCCGCGGCGTCGCACTGTCTGCTGCAGCAACATAATCTTCAGTGGTTGCAATCGCCAGGTACTTTTCGAGATTGTTGTAAGCAAGCGCTTCTTTTTCCTTTTCTGATCTACTAGGTGAAAATTTGTAGCTGAGGGAAAGGTTTCTGTCCATGGCAGCGTTTCCCGTATTTTAGAACCCTTCCTGTGTTGCGTTGCTGCTCCTGCCTGAGGCAGAATGGTGGGTCGCGGGTCGGGGGTTTGAAATTCTGGGAAGCATTCTGGGAAGTGAAGAAGCTTTTTTGTTTGCTCTGTGTACAAGGAGTGAAGGGAAACCCTAGTTTTTAAGGGTTTATCTGCAATTTGGCGTGGAAATGCTTCCCAAGGGTTTTGACAAATTGAGGATGAAGGACTGAAAATTTTGATGTAGGTTGCAGTAGTTGGAAACAGGGGAGGAGGTTGAAGAGATGGTGCTCTGGAGGACGGTTGTTGGTCCATTACAACAGCCATGGACTAGTCTCATTTAAGGTGTGTGCGCAGCAGCATCCACGACCCTCCTCCTCAGCTGACAACATCGATGATGAAATTTCAAGCCCTACAGTCTTTCCTTCCTTGCCAGAAGAATCAGGTGGAAATGGTGCTGAGGGGCAACAGGGAAGAGACAAGACTGGAAACACACAAGGAGATCTGTCAAAGCTGCGATATGGGCTGGTAACAGGTCTGGCAGCAGTGGGACTAGTGGAGACTTCTTATTTGACATGGGTGAAGCTCTATGGAGGTGCAGTTTCCTGCCCTACTGGTGGAGCTACTTGTTCGGATGTGCTGAACAGTGACTATGCCATGGTCTTTGGTGAGGCTCTTGGATCTCTCTCTCCCTGACTGGCTATGAAAGGGGATCTTCTAAGCATCTAATTCTTGAATTTTGTGTGCCTACACACAGCAAGGAAAAATCTTCTCCTGGTCACAATCACCAAATTCCTTCTGCAGAATAATCCATAGGTGGAGGGATTGGAAAGCAAAGGCAGTATTATTCATACATCTTAATGTTTTCTTACATGTCCTGGAATCTGTATGATGTGCGAGACTTTCTCAACTGAGTCTTGTTAAATGCACAAGTGAACCATCCAAACCTTGGAGATTTTGCTGCATGGATTTTGGTGTATATGCTATTTTTGCAGTGATAAAGTCATGACTGTAGTGCAGTCAAGTTCCTGGATGCCAATGAGCATAACTTTTAGACAGGAGCCAAAACAGAGTTGCTGATTAGGTTTCAATTTTGTGGCTCAAATCTCATGGGTAGTAGTAAGCTCTCTTTTCTCTTGGTGGGTGTATCTTGAGCAACCCATGATGGCTTCAGATTTACCTGAGTAGTGGTAAATGTTGGGTATTGGTAATGCAGGAGTGCCCTTATCATTTATTGGTCTGCTTGCATATGGCACTGTTACTGCGTTAGGAGTCTGGACACTGTTAAACACTGGTAACCAGGCCAGAGAGGAGGATGGTGTGGTGGGATGGCTTCTGCTAGCAAGTACCACAGCCATGGCTGTGGCCAGTGCCTATTTCATGTACATATTGAATGTGAAGTTAGAAGGTGCATCCTGCACATATTGTGTTGGCTCAGCATTACTATCACTCAGCCTTCTCTTGTGTACACTTAAGGTGTGATGCCTTCAAACCTTTTTCAGTCACCCTTTTGGTATACAACAAGTGGGGTCAATTCTTCCGTTTTTCTCTCGCTGTGCTTCTGGTCAGGTCCATGGTCTTCCATGTAACCACAGCTGCAAAGGATATCCAGAGAAGTTGAACATCAATCTGATAAAGCAGGGGCATGGGCACGCCATAGGGATGGGTATGGTAGGGGCCCTCGGGCTGAGGGGAAGCTTGGTCTTATGCAGGGTTTCACCACTAAGGATATTCGCAATGTAGTCAGCCTGCAGCTGTTGGTTGGTGCATCAGTGGTGGTTGCATTGTCAGTAGCTTTTGGTGATGCAAACTCTGCTTTTGCCAGGTGAGGTAGATCCCCTTCTCCCTCTTCCTCTCCTTATCTGTCAAAACACCAATACACTCATACCAATTGTGTTCTCTTCCCGCTACATTTTTTAGTATGCATTGCTTCAATTTATCAGCATTTGCTTGGAATGCAGCATTTCTCATTTCATCACTCTTGCTTTCTATTTGGAGAGTCAAATATGACTCAGTTATTTTCCTACCTTTTCAAGGGGATGCCCATTGTTCATGGTGTTGTCATCTCCAGAGGAGACATAGATTTGCCACCACTGGAGCCAGAAGTTTCAACCAGCTCCAGTCCAAAGGAGCTCTCTCTTGCAAAGCATCTGAGGTCTATTGGGGCTAAGATGTATGGTGCATTCTGGTGCTCGCATTGTTTTGAACAGAAACAGGTCAAAAATCCACCCTATCCCTTTATGGTATTCAATTGACCAGGTTGCCATGTTTGTAGCAATTTCAGGACCTGAATGATCTGTGCAGCTGCTAACTTTCTTCTTTAAGATTCCTTTCAGGAGTAGGTTATATAACTTGCTTGTGCAGATTGGTGTGTGTGTAAGAACTCAATGATGAAACAATGTTTGGACCATGTTTGTAGATGTTTGGGAAGGAGGCCATGAAGTATGTGGAGTATGTTGAGTGCTTTCCAGAAGGATATAGAAAAGGAGTACAGATTGCCAAGGCATGTGAGGCTGCCAACATTCAGGGATTCCCAACCTGGATCATCAATGGCCAGGTCAGTACATCATTTCTCTCCCTTCTTTGCATGTCTGCACTACGGGATTACACTGTCAAACCACTTCCAGAACACACTGGGTTTAGCACATTTCTCTGTGAGAGAGGTCTCTCTGACATGGTTATGATGGATCATTGTTGGTTCCAGCAATTTTCTGGGGAGCAGGAGCTTTCTCAATTGGCTGAGGCTTCAGGATTTGATGCTAGTAAAGTAGCCAACTGACAACAGATGTGTGATATTGTACAATAGACAGGAGATCTGTGTATCTGGGTGTTCCCAGCCAACCAGACTAGTGGGCTTTGTTCAGTGGAAAAAAAGTTCGGGCTTTGTTCTACATGCTGCACCCAATCAGGAAGCAGTGAATTAAAATGTCTGACATCTGAAGAAATGCCAAAGTTGTAGTTTTCTGTCACAGTGTTGAAGCTATGGTTTTCTAATAATTTGACCTATAAAAAGGATTTTTCATGGTTGAGACTTTGTCTACAGTACACAATTGAATTTAAGTAGAACACAATTTTTTTGTAATCCTTCATGGAATGTTTCCCAATAAGTTTTCAATAAATAAGAAGAATAAAAATAAACAAGAATTCTCCTTGAGGTAACCTCTATCCTTGAGTCTTGACCCTCTTCTAGGTGCCCAAACCGATCTCCACCTAAAAACTATCTGACCTCCAATTGATTCTTCTCTGTCACTCACCATAAACGACATTAATGAGAATCTCGGCGCTCTGATGAGCGAGGAGTTACAAGCCATAACCAATTGTAGGGAGCTTTTCACTAACATGGCTGCATGTGAACAAGAGCTCCTCAGATATATCATGTATCTTGTTGCTTTTTATGATATTTTCATACCTCCCTAATACCTTTGTGCATGTATCATGACCTCTGAGAACCCTTTGCTTCTTGGATAATCAAATGTGTCAGCATTGCTTCAAAAACCAAGGTCTTCCTGGTTTTCTTAACCAATGTTTTCTGGGTAAAATACCAAGCATCAGCCACAGAATTTCAGTTGTGTTTTTCTTGTTCATAACCCCCCAAAACAAAACACTGGGGTGTGGTGCAGGGCTTTTTTTTAAGGATTTTGTGATGTAGCCAAGGTGGGGCGACCATCCAGAAACTAATTTAGCCAATTTTGGCTACATGCCAGATATGAAAGTAGAAAACAACCAGGGATCCTTCTATATTCTTGGCTACCTACTGGAACTTATTGTAGAAATCTGGCGATTTGAATTTTTTTTTCTTTTCGAAATTTGGCGAATTTGGACCATTTTCCCATGAAAAAAGAATCCTCTCAAAATCACATTGTTCAGGTTGAATTTTTGCAAAAATTGGCCAACAAAAAAAACACTGGTGTGGAGTATTGAATTATAAGCTTGTTGCAGTTCCTGCAAAACAAAAGTGCTGGAATTTCTCTTCCAGGCTTCGCTCGAAATTCAAGGCTTTGAAAATCATAAAATCCTGAAGCCTAGCTGAAATTGCAGATCAAATTTCTGTGTAGAGATCAAATGGGAAGAGAGACTCTGCTAGATGAGCATTGTGGGGTGACAAAAATAAACCCAGTGCAAATTGTACAAAGGCTTTTTTTGGGGAAAAAAAACTGCAAAATTCGCCATATTTTGAGGGGAAAAAAAGTCACCTGTCGCCATATTTAGACAATGAGTTACTACTGGTCGCCAGAAATAGGCAGGGATCATTTTTAAAAACTACTTTACTGTGTGACCTTTAGCCAAATGTGGCTCATTCCTCTTGAGGATGATCGCCAGTCCACCCACTTGACAAAATTGGAAAGAAAGCTCTGCTTCTGGCCCTGTTGTCGATTGTGAAATTTCTGATTCGGAAGTTGTTGTGAGAGGTAGAAGAAGAAGAAATTGGAGATGGAAGAGGAAAAGGAGGAGGAGGAGGAGAAGAAGAAGAAGAAGAAGAAAATGGAGATGGAGGAAGAGGAGGAATTATTATCTGCGCCTTTTGAAGAAGTTTCTCCTCGACCAGGCTACTTGGCTTCCACCACAGCATCCACGCAGCGGCAAATGCCGGCCCTTATGTACACCAAGAAAGAGAAGCAGAGTACAAAACCTATTAGCGTGGAAGAAATCGCAAACACAGAAGTTAGCACTGAAATTTCCTCCGATGGAGGAGGTCCAGGTGCTACAACCACGACCACTGCAACGACGGTTACGCCAGAGTCGGACAAGAACATCATAGTTACAGTAACCTCTGATGATGACGATGACGACGATGATGATGCATCAATGGAGTCTAGCGAGAATCACTCTGACATCATGGGACTCGATCCTGACAGCATGTGGGCATCACGAAAATTTTCGGTGCAGCAGCAAGAGAATCATCTGCAAATTGTATTGCCAGCAGCGGTAGCCGCCGCAGAGAATGCTTACAGTTATAGCAGGGCTAGTACTCCAGGCTTGAATGGCAACAATGTACTGCTGCAGCAGGCTGATGATGCAGCAGCAGGGCAGCAAATCTATCGAAAGCCGAGCTACAATTATGGCTCAATGTCGATGTTATCCCCTACCGCAATGTATCGTCAATCGATGCAACAGCTTCGCGAAATCACGCAACAGCGCGAGAGATCGTTCTTGCAAGAGAAATCAATGTACAACAGCCGAGGTTACCACCGCTACAAGTGCTCCTCATCATCGTCGTCGTCGTCATCCGTGTGCTGTTCGTATGTAGCAGTAGCAGGCATAGGATTCTTGGTGATTTGTGCGTTGCTTGGCCTCATCGCACTGCTGATCTATGTGATTCTACGCCCGCAATTGCCGAAAGTCGGCATCATCAACGTGCAAATCCGTCAATTCAATGCAGCGGGTGGAGTTGGCTCGGGCGGCAACAATGCGGTTCTGAATCTGGATATGAATTTCGTGGTACAGTGCGTGAATCCTAATCCAAGACTCGGGATAGACTACTTACAGTTATCGATTCTGGCGTCGTTTCAAAATACCTCGTTTCCCGTCACCAAAGTGGATCCGTTTTTCCAAGTCAAGCGAAGCGCCAAGTTGGAGGTTGCAAATCTTCAGGCCACAAACTTCGCCATGGCAAGTCTTGACGATGGAAGTGCATTGCAGACGGCCATCGCTCTCAACAATATCCCCTTGCATGCGCACATCGACGTGAAGGCGGCAGTGCAAGCCGGGTCATGGCAAACACCGTCTTTCAACATCAATTTCGCTTGTGACTTGATGGTTTCTCCACCGTCTTCTCCTTCCACGGCAGGTCAGTTGTTGGGCGTTGTTTGTTTGCGAACTAAGGACAAGATCCCTCTCTCGCTCTTGATACCAGTTTCATGATGATGGCTTCCTCCAGGCGCTTCTATCTCTTCCTTCCAGGTGGGTGGTGCTCAATCCCATGATGATGATCCAGCTTTTTTTTCTCTTTTTTCTTCCTCTTGTTTTTTCTTTCTTTTTCTTGGTGCTAACTTTCGCTTCTTAGTTTACCTGACTTTTTGTGATTTCGACACATGCAAACCAGTGTTTCGTTTTGTTTTTTTTCCCTTCAAATTTGTGGGTAATCCACAAGAGGACTTAGCCAAATTTGGCTACACATCAGAGGAAAGTAAAACAGTTTAGGAATCATGGCAACATGCTACAACCTATATTCTCTAAATATGGTGACTTCAGATTTGTTTTTCCTCATAGTGTGGCGACAGTGAGCCATTTTTTCCCCCAAAAAAACCTTTGAACTCGTTGTTGCCAGGTCCTTCTTTTTTGGTTGCACACTGTGGAATTTCGCCCAAAAACAATTCACTGATACAAAGCAGCCCTTTTTTTCCTGTGCAATTCCTGTTTCTTTGAGAAAAAATTCGCCAAATTTCAAATTTTGAAATTTTTGTGCCACACTTTGACTCAGATTTTTTTGACTCGTCTGGGTGGTCCTTTCTTTTCTCAATTTTGTGATGCTGCCAAACCGGCGATCATCCACAAGAGGATTTAGCCAAATTTGGCCATATACCCAACATGAAAGTAGAATATTTTAAGAAACCCTCTTATATTTTGGCTGCTTACTGGAAACTGATGTAGAAATCTGGCGATCCCCCCATCTGCCAAATAAAAAATTCTGGAAAATTAGGGCCATTTTTTTCTTTCACAAAAGTCCTTCGTATTTGTGGAAGCCATATTTTTCAGGTTGAAAAATGTGAAAATTCGCCAAAAGAAAACAGTGAGATTCCCATGTTTGCAGCATATGTCAAGCTTTTTCATGTGTAAGCAGAGAATACATGTTTGTGCTCTTGGAGATGAAATTTAGGTTGTGATTGATTTCATTGGGATGCAGCTGAGATTAAGGGTTGAAGACTCTTTCCTTTTACATCTATGAACTGATGATGATCCATGCACACCTGGTTTGAGCAGTTGTTTAGCTTTCAAGCATTGCTGAAGATGGATACATGTATAATATCTTGGCAGCTTCAACACTAATTTTATGATTTGTACAAATGTTCAAAAAATACTCTTCCCAAGGAGCAAAATTTTGCGAAGGAAAATAGAGAATCTTTTGGAATCTCAAGAAATATTCTATCTTCAACATGGAATCTCCGAAATCAATTAATTATTCAACAATCGTGTGTTGAAGCTGCCTTCATACTATGATGGTATTATCTTTCAATGCTATTCAATTATTGCTTTGCTCAAGTTTACAATAAAGAATTTGCATCACAATTGGTTTGGGTTATATGTACATCTTTTGATTTTCAAGTTTTGGTTTCAAATATTGTACATATGATACATAATTGACAAATTTTGGCAGAGGAGAGGAACTCTGTACTTCAAAATAGAACCTTCATTAGATTTTGAATCTAATGCAGTAACACAGTGGAGAGGAATGCTCCAGCCCTTTAGAGGTTGTTGCCTACTTGGTTCAATTCTTAGAAAATCTGAGAGTGTGAGATCAATATTTTATTTTATCTGACTTGTCCTCTTGAGAATCAACTTTGCTCCCATGCTCAAAATTTGAGCAACAACAGGTTAATAAATGAGCCAAGCTCCATAGTGTACCTCGTGGTTTTGATGGATCCTTTCTGTTTTGGATTTGCTGGTGTCTACAAAGCTAATTAGTATAGTTTAGTGATACCCAGCCCAGACATGATCACCTTTTGCCATCTGAAAGATAATGATTCTTAAACATCAAGCTAAATGTAGCTAAACTTTGTTGTTAATGATTGCCGGTCTGACAACATCACATAACTAGAAAAATAACCCTAAATAAATAAATAAATAAATGAAATTGAAGTTAGTGGTCTCCACTGCTGGTAAATCACAAAGTTAAATATTAAATTTATCAAAAAATTAATTAATTTTTAAAAAATGATTTCCATATTAGAACTGCAAATGTCTCTGATAAGCAAAGTGATAATTGACTCTTGACTAGTATCTTTTGCACTGCCTATTTACTTACTCTCAATTGGTGCCATTAATCAGATGAGGACCATAATGCTTCAAAACTCACAAATTTCAGGACTCTCAACCACAGATTTCTTTGGGTCTCACACTCTTCCAGGAATCAATCACAATGCAAAGACTTCTCTGGGACTCACACTCTCCCAGGAATCAATGACAATGGAAAGTGGATTCCTAACAAGTAGCTTTAGATACTGCAAAACATTCAATGATTTGTTTTTGCAACTTTCCCAACTTCAGGTGAACCTATTATCCCTACTCACAAAACATTTGATACCCAGTTGTTTTTACCAGTGTTGGGTGTAGTTTTGTTCTTTCCAACAATTGTTGTTGTTTTTTACCCCCCAAAAAAAGTGAAAATGTTCTGTTTCCAGTGTAATTTAGACAAATTCAAATTTATTTTTGAAAATATTCGCCAAATTTTCTCTATCAAAATTTTGAAAACAAAAAAACTGGTTGTGTGGGTATTTTGATTTTGTTAATAACTGCTGATTCCAGTTCAAAACCAGAGAACCAAACATCAATTTCCTATTACTTTATAAGTCTCAATGGACTCACGGTTTTTATGAGAGAACCAGTGGTTGTATAGGCGAATTTATTGTTTTTTTCCGCAAAAAGTTGAGAACTATGGTTGTGTATATGTAATGGGTTCTTTGATCTTTTGAGAGCCATGGTTATCAACCTTCAGAACTACCCCCATAACCGAACTTCCAAGGGTACAAACTTACAGATTGCAGAACCTCTTGATAGAAATTACATATTTATTCCAAAATCACAACCAGGAACCAATCAAAAAGTAAGGATTTTTCACAAGAAGCCACCTATCAGGAAGGAAGAGGAAAACCCTACTACCTCAGCAACTTTGACACTAATTATATAGTTGTAAAAATGTTGAAATTTTCCTAAATTTTGTGAAGGAAATTATTGAATCTTCAAGCATATTCTCTTTGCCAAAATGAAATTTTTAAAAATGAATTCATTATTCAATGGATGTGTGTCAAAGTTGCCAAGGTACTAACTACTAGAGTTATCACATCACATTTTTTACCAACAAATTGTGACATCAATGAGGATGTGACAAACATTTAAAACTAGATTTGGATGAGATAATTAACGATATTATCGCAAATATAATGCATGGTCGGAGTTGCTACAGGCTACAAGTAGGTATAAGATCCATCACACCATTAAAAAGTAAATGTAATACCCTTCCTCTGGTATACGAGCGATGCTTATGGATATAAAGGTACCTTCCAAAGACACTAGGAATTTTCTCTAGAGTCCTTTCCATTTATGTAGAAGGAAGTCCTCTTTTCATCACAAAAAATCGAAAGTGGTTGTTGTTGATTTTAATGTGCTGCACTATAAGGTGGATGATACGTACATGCGGGCCAGACTGGATTATTGAGTATGGTGTACTTAACTCAGAGCCATCTCGATCTCAAGGAATCATAGCAGCGAATGTGATATGTCAAACAATTCTTTACAACCTGTTTTAGAACCTGACAAGATTCTAACAAGTCTGGAGTCTGGAGATGCAAGGCCGGTGGATTTTGGGACCGACCATTTGACAGTAGTACCCTGGGAGGTTAAGTAACATGCAGCTATGTTTCTTTAAAATACAAGATTGGGATTCCCAAGTGTGAGAGGCTATGGGTCTATTGGAAAATACTTTTTAATCCAAAGTAATATGATTAGGGGGGTGGGGGGCCCATGAGCTCTTCAAGGTTTCTCTTCTACCAAAATTTGATAGAATGAACACATTTTGTTGTTTTGTGATGGACTAGGCACAGTATGGAATAGATTTTTACACAGAACTGGGATATGGCTCTGGGTTTGGGTTTCATCAGCATGACCCCAAATATAATTCTAACTAGATCATCGCCCTGGCTCCCTCCAAAACAACCTTGTGCAGGACACACTAAACAACCCCTATAAACTTTGCAGATGGCACTGCACAGTTCTTGACTAACTCCAATCAGTGAATAGAACTCCGACAAAACAACCTTGTGCAGGACACTAAACAATGCCTATGAACTTTGTGGGTGTCACTGCACAGATCTTCACTAGCTCCAATCACCAAATAAAAATCCTCCAAAACAACCTTGTGCAGGATGCTAAACAACCCCTATGAACTTTGCGGGTGTCACTGCATAGTTCTTGACTAGCTGCAATCAGTAAATAGAAATCCTCAAAAAACAACCTTGCGCAGGATGCTAAACAACCCCTATGAACTTTGCGGGTGTCACTGCACAGTTCTTCACTAACTCCAATCAGCAAATAGAAATCCTCCAAAGCAACCTTGTGCAGGATGCTAAACAACCCCTATGAACTTTGCGGATGTCACTGCACAGTTCTTGACTAGCTCCAATCAGCAAATAGAAATCCTCCAAAGCAACCTTGTGCAGGATGCTAAACAACCCCTCTGAACTTTGCGGGTGTCACTGCACAGTTCTAGACTAGCTCCAATCAGCAAATAAAAATCTTGAGTACCCAATTTTTTTACTTTGGGACAAGATGAATATATTTTCATCATGCCCAGTATTTGTGGATAGTTAGCATCTAACTATCTTTAGTGACTGCAATTATTATTTTAACTATTGTAAAGTATTTATCTAATGTACATTGAAAATCCTTTGAGCAGATATTAACCCATAATATTTTCACTTGACTGAAATTGGATTTTAACGGAATTTAAACTTGGAGTTCATTTTTTAAAGGTTTAGGGTTTAGGAACTATTAACTCAACAAAATATGAAATGAAGTCTACGCTCATCCACATCATCTGCCAAATGGAAGATATGAATTTGACAAATAATGCCTTGCGATTCATTCATATTTAAATAAAGGAAATGGGTTGCAATTATTTTTCCCTCATATTTTTCATTTATTGCTAAGTGAATTTTTCATCAACAAAAAAATTTGTTCACAAAAATTTGACCCCATGCCCACACTGATACACACATGGGGTGTAAGAAGTATCCAAAATTGTGGATAGCCCACGAATCCTATGTTCTCTAGTAGTAGGGTTGTGCATACTTCCAGGTCAGAACTTGTGTCTGAAACAAATGAACTTGTACATGTTTGTTTCACAAAGTGGTTATTATGGAATGCTTATCTGCCTCAGAAGCTTTAGAATATTTGGACTTACTGGGAGGGTTTTTTTTTCCCCCATTGTGGAAGGGATTGAGTTCAATAGTTCTAAAGTGCCTAACTAAGAAAGAAAGAAAGAAAGAAAGGCTTGGGTTCACTTCTCAACTGCATGGATTTCATGGAGCTGAAGCTTACTCTCTCTCTCCAACCTTTGTCTTTGCATAAATATCATAGTACAACATACTATTGATGATTGGCAGTTTTTCATTCTCTCAATTTTGAACAATTAAAAAATCACATCTGAAACATTCAAGTCACATGCACACAGCTGTGTTGGTAGTTCAAATGTAATGTTCCATCATGAATGAAGTTGATGGTGTAGGGTAAAAGCCCATAATAGGTGATGAGGGCATTCCAAAACTAAGGGGCCTAGTATGAGTTGGTAGCTGAATCTGGCCCCATGTTTTGGGTATGCCCTCATCCATGCTTATTAACCCATCATAAAGCATGAGGCAAAGGTTTCATGAACCTAGACATAGCTAGATCGGGAGGCCTAGGAGGGGGAAGGTCCTTAGTTCTTACCAGTGTTGTGTGGGTACCCAGCTCGTTCAGGTAAGGTAAACTTGACCAAAACCTAAACCTTCTTGGAGATCCCGCAGTTTTGACCTTACTCTATTACCCAACTGTATGGTAGAACTTGCCTAAATCTGTGACATGAGATTTGGCCATCTATTGGTTGGGTTCAAACATAAACCAAAGCACCTAAAAAGTGGGAAAACAAGGAACAAAATGGAACGACCCACCTCCAAGAAGACAAACCACAAGGGGAACATCAAGTTCCTGAACCCTTTATAGTTGTGAGAAGCATATCAAATAAGAAAAGGGGAGGACCTTCTGAAAGGATGCTTAGCTTAGAAAAACCAAATGCTTCTCCAATGGACTTATCTTTCTCACACCCATCGTTTCTTTTGTTTTTTTGCTTTCTCTTCTCTCCTAATCACACATTCTCATTTGTTGATTTTCCTTTTTATTGCTTCAAGTGTCAAGGATAGTTGGACCTCAATTTTTGGTTGCAATCATCCTAGTTGTCAACACCTTTGGGCTATTGTGTTCCATAGACAAAAAATGGAAATTCATGACTCAGTTTATGATTGGATTTTAACCATAACAAACAATTATGACTACAAAATGTGACAATTATATTTGATGTGGTTAGTGAACTAAATAAAAAATTGTGACCAAGTTGTCCTTCAACAAAATTTGAATTTGATTATATTGCTTTCATCCAATAAGATGTGCAAACATTCACAAGTGCTTCACAAACAATAAATCAATAGATGAATATGATAAGTATCATGGAGTTCAAAAATCAAACACAAAAAAAATCAAAATTAAAAATCAAAGGTCTCATAATTAAAATGCAAACTTTTAAGTTGAGATGATTTGAGTGTCACAAATGCCAACATTGAACATGATCACACGATGAATAAAGTTAATCCATATGGATTTCTATTATAATTTTGTATTCCATTCATAGCCCATCCATAATTATCTTGTAATCCATTTATAATTCACCTTTAAATAACTTGTAGTGTAATTTCAATTCACTCTCAATTATTTTAGTTCAATATTAATTCAATCTTAATCAACTTATAGTCCACTAATAATTAACTCATCGCTCATAATTCACTTTCTATTCATCCTTAATTAATTCATAATTGATTTACAATTACGAAAGCCCTCCAAAAGGTTCTTTGGTTAGTGGGCATATGGAAACATTAATGAAAAATTCTATGATTCCCAAAAGGAAATAAATAAATGTAAAACCCCCATTATGTTTAATCTATTCAACTCGAGTTTGGGGTACGCTTTGTATTTATGTTTTCACACTTTATCACAATGAAGACTTGTTTACCCTTTTGTTTGCACAATTCATGTTTTTGTCTATATTTTTTTGTGATCTGTCTTGTTTTTGTTTGGAGTTACACTTAAATATATCTTTTCATCATTTGATTTCATAATTTTCATGGTCATGACATTCCCTTTATCATTTCCAATGTAATGCATGAACCAAAAATAATTTCATTGGAGTATTGCAAACATGGTTTTATTTTTTTCAGTTTTTATGATGTTTATGAAACATAATAATGTGTGATAAATGTTTAACAAAATTACCATGGTGGGCATGATGTAAGATCTTTGAAAGAAAATAATAGATTTTCATTATTTTAAATTTTGAGTGTGTGTGTAACAAATTTTCATTATTTGGTGTATTATTATTTTATCAAGCTTTATTGCAATTTATTTATTTAAAATATCGTTTTAGTTAAAATTTGTTCAAATAATGTACAACTACATTTGGGTTAATAAATTTCAATTGATACTGAAGAAAAAAATTAATTTAAATAAAAAAATACAAGTGGGAGATATTTTGTAATTTATTAATATCATAAATTTCATAATTTGAAATAAACTAAAGCTCAACTAGATTAAAATTTATATAGTGAAATTTTAATTGATGTTTTTATTAGAATTTTAAGTAGAATATCAATTTACAAATTTTCAATAGTTAACTTGAGTGTTTGAGATTTAAAATTAAGTATATTTCTTTGTTTAACATGTAAAGAATTGTAATGCAAATATGAAATAAAACATTGATGACATGTGTGTGATGCATCATTTTGAATGTAATGCCACATGTCATTTTATTTATTTCCACATTTTTTATAAACATTATTTCACAATTAATATGGCAACTAATTTTTCTCTTTTTTGTTTGCTTGGAGTTTTCGAGGTATTGTTCCATCACATGGTGCATTAGCCTACAAATCAAAGTTTCAAATGTCCAAAAAAAAGTTTGAATTTGCAAATGGCCAATTGTTGTAACTTGGGACAAGTTTAAATTCAAATATTATGGTTCAACATCGATTATATTTGTATTTCCATGTCTATAGTTCTATATTAATATACTTAGTAGGTGCAAATATGGTGAAAGGAGCAAATGAGATTATTTTTTAAAGAATTTGTGAATATTTTCTTAGTATTTTCATTTTTTCATATGAACGAATTTTTGAATGAAATCTTTTGCAAATTTTTATTAAAATACATATGGTTGTTGCAATACATCACATGTTTTGTGTTAATCATTGTTGAGTAAATATGAATTTTCAAAATGTGCAAATTTTGCCAAATTTCTCATTTTGTTTTAAAAAAATTATCATAATTTTGAATCATACCAAAATATGTTAACTATTTTAGGTTTTAGCTTTTTATATCATAAGTTACAACTTTGATTTATATATAGTCAAGTACATTACACCCCATTTACATGTGATGAATTCTTATGAGAGATATTCACCTACCTTGTTTGAGTGCAATACTTTGATCTTCCATTTGAATTGGTTTTCCTTGTATGTTTGAAGTTTTTGAGGTTTTCAAAAGCCTCTAATTTTCATAAGAAAGAAAATCCATGTGTATATGTTGAAATCATTATGCTATAATCAATAATGTAATAATTTTGTGAACAATCCACAAAGATAAAGTGTGCAACAACTATAGAATGGCATGAAATGTTCATGTGTCATTTTGTTTAGGAAATTTTTCCTTAGTATTCTTGCCATAGTGGCATGTGTCATGAGGGTGAGCAATTGATGCCAACCTTGGTATCACAATAACATTTTCACAGTTTGCAAGGTGTTCCAGACTTAGGTGACCGATGCATAGATGCCACATTCACAAATTGATTTGAGTGGTGCTTGATTGTATTGACATTGTTGAACAAGTTGCAACAATAGATCTATGATGACCACTATTGTCAATTTCTAGAATGCACATCTACTACATCCTTTTGCTAGCACTTTATGACTTCTTTTTAAAATTAAAAAGAATAGGAGAAGTGAACAAAGTAGTGACACCTTCATTTGTGATCCTACTAATGAAAAGTAAATTTCTCTGCAAAAATAATACTTCAAGAACATTAATCATCCACTTTGTTTCACAACCATTAAGAAATCAAAGGTTGAAGTCGCCCTTGCCCCCAATACTATGAGCCAAACCTCCTAACGTCTTTACATTGACACTTTCATATGTGGGTGTGATCCCTTTTCAAATAATGCAAAATAACTTGTTACATGGCTAAAGGACCCAAAGTTTAAAATCCCATTCTAATTCCCTAATTTTAGTGAAAGTGCAACCCAAACACCTTCAAAGACTTGTGTTATAGATGCGTCAATGACAAACTTGCCTTCCTCCATCCTTAAGTTTGAGATGTCAAGATGTTTAGTATTGTTGTTTGTAGAGCAAAGAGTCTCCAAAGTCTCACACAATTGTTTGAGATCAGTGCAATGTAGGATGTACAAGATACAACGATTTCCTTAACTAAAAGCAAGAGAATGGAAAAAACATGAGCTTTCTGTCTCTTAATAAAATTGAGAAAAATGTTTGTAATTGCCAAGGAGGTGACAATGGCTATGGCAACTATGTGGTTTCCCTCCACCATCTTCAAAGCATGAATAGCTCTATTTCACCATTTTGCACAATTTGTGCATGCAAGAGAGATTCAATGAGAAGATATGAAAACAAATGAGGATTGCTTGCATGCAGAACACAGATATGGGGATACTTCTCACCATATTTACTCTTGAAATATTTGGAAAATAAGGAAAACCACAAAGGAGAGAGAATATTAGGAAGAGAGAAAGACAAAATGGAATATTAGTTTTCTACTGTGCATTTTAGGCTGAGTTTCATTACATAAACTTCTCAGGTCAAGCAGGAATACTAGTGTATGGTGGCACCTTGAAGTGGCCTCTTTGACATGGACAAAAGGAATGAAGCCCTCCTGCCATGCACAACCTTTTTGACTAACTTTGTTTATAGTTTGTTAGGTTGGTATACCTCAAGCACCATCTCCAATAGTACCATATATCCCCCCTAAACAACCTTTAGGTAGTAACAATTTACTATGTGTAGATACCAAATTGCATCTTTGGTGTTGTTGGCCGATGGTATTAGGGTTGGATTCTGAGCATGCTCCCCTTCCACTCACTTCTCTTTCCATTTCTTCATGTATGTTTTATCTCCATTCTCTACTCCCCCCAACTATTGAAACTAAACTATCGATACCATCTGTTACAACTGGAAACAAGGGGCGTGTCACATTGTGGCCTTGCCATTTACAATAAAAAAAAGTATCTTAAGGCAAAAAGAAGAATTATGGAAATTCAAATATTTCACCATGTGAAAATATAATTAATACAATTTTCAAGGAAATCCTCTAAAAGAAACCCAAAAATCCTTCAAGATATTATTATAACTCTCTAACTAATCTCAAGTTTCAACACAAGCCAAAAATATAATCTTTCTAAAATCCTTGTATAAAAATAGACCTATTATTATTATTATTATTATTATTACCTAGGGGCCAAAATCCCTTAAGCTACTATATTCTATAATGAATCTAAACACAACATCACATTGAGTGAATGGTCAAAACAGTGAGGTCCTAAACCCTAAACCCCCACAAAGTCTAAAATGGGATGGCGTGAAAGGAATTGGCACAATGGGGATTGGCATCCAAAGCACCCTCCTCTGATCTTACACAAAGAGCCCCAAAGTAACATTCCCAACTCAACCCATTTTAGTGGAGATGGTGGGGGAAAATGGGGCCTATAATGTTTATTACCAAAATGTGTTAGGTGGCTGACAATAGTGCTAACCTACTACTATACCTACCAATGATTCCACAACCGTTGGGGGGGATGGTGTATGGATAGGTAGTCATAATAGGCCAACCCTAGTTAGTACCCACCACCACTACACAATACAATCTACATAAGTACTACACTCGACATCCAAAGCAATTGATTACTTATTATGTGAATCGTTGGCCTCCTAAGATTGAGCCAAGCCTCCGAAAGGATGCAAAAGTCATTATTTATATGAGCTTTCGGGGCATCCTAAGATGGGGCCGTGAGTCTCTTATTGGAAAGGTTGTGAAATGCACTAACTTAACTTAGGCTTCCCATGATTAGAATCAACTACTTTGTTTTATTATTTATGTGAACTCTCTCGGGCATCCTAAGATGAGGCCGTGAGTCTCTTGTTGGAAAGGTTGTGAAATGCACTAACTTAACTTACTTAAGGCTTCCATAATAAGAATCGAATACTTTGTTTTAGTTTAGTAGAGGGTTAAAACTTTTCGGGTTTGAAACTTTGGCGCACCTTGGACTCAGCATCCGAGGATGATCCCATGAGTGGATATATCTCTATCGGGGGCATATACACACAAGCAAGCACACACACACACACACACACACATAATGTGAAATGACAATTATTGATCATCCACACGAATGTGAATCAAGTTTGCTTAATGGACAAGGTTATCATAACAAATGATGCTACATGACACTCTGGGTGGAGTTTACAGATTTCACACTTTTACAGTAACAGGGTTTCCAATCCTGACCAGAGCAACCAGAAATTTGGTCAGCAGCCTTGATGACCAAAATTGGACTTGAGTGTGTCACTGTGAACAATATGAGTGCCAAAATGAGCCAAAAATCCATTAAGTTTACAAGAGATTAAGAATCCAAGGAGGGTTTTCTTTTCTTAAATTGAGTTTTGTGATGTAGCCACACACACACACACACACACACACACACACACTCACCATCACCCACAAGAGGAGTTTGCCAAATTTGGCTACAGGTCAGAGAGGAAAGTAGAAAGGTTTAAGAGTCCTGAGCACTATATTTTGTGTGTTGGAAGCAACTTGTTGTCTAAATATGGTGATTTCAGATGTTGTTAGTTTGTTACCTCAAAATCTGGCAACTTTGGCACATTCTTTTCACAAAAATTTAAATTGTATGCATTGCAAAGGATTTTATTTAATTTTTGTCTCCAAGTGGTGGAAATTCACCAAAAAAAATTTAAATGCTGTTGAAGACATTTTTTATTCCAAAGAGGACCTCATGTGCATTGGCTTTTTGGTGTGAGAATTTTGTCAGGAAAAGCCAAGAAGAACATGCAAAGCTGCTTTGGAAATCAAAAGTGCCAGGAGTTCATTGAGTCTGAACATGAACATGCAGCAGCAACCTCCTCCTCTGGTGGCAAAAACATGCCCCACTTTTGCACCGACATTGGTGAAAAAACCAAACCCACCCAATATGAATTTATAAATGGAAAAAAAGTCAGGTTGATGAGAAACTGAAGTACTTTGAGACACATCATAGTGAAATTTTTCTCGTAGTGGACCAGGAATTTGTCCTCACTTGAAGAAGAACATGGTGGATATGTGTGCCACCCAAGAGCACCATCTGGAAACAAAAGCAGGACCCATTCTTTTTATCACACCCACAACAAGGAAAACAGAGGTATTAGAGTCCCCCTCTCTCAAACTCTTGAGGAAGAAGAAGAGGAAAGTGGACTCTCTCGGAATCACTCTTAGTAGTTTAGTGCTGCTTGTCAGGTAGTTGAGAGGTCTGTGCAGTTTTACACTCTTTGTGGGTATGTGCAGTTTACACTAGTGTTGTGCGGGTACCTGGATCCCAAGTGTTAGATCCGACGGTTCTGAATCCGGGTAACAGGAACTTGACCTGACCCTATAACCTTTTTCCAGACCCCAGTTTTTTTAAAATTTAAAACAAAACCCAAATTCGCCAGATTTTGAAGGAAAAAAAAATGCAAATTGTCAGATTTTTATGATGTAGGTAGCCAAAAATATAGAAGGATTCTGGAGTTTTTTCTTCTTTCATATCTGGTATGAAGCCAAATCTAGTAGCCTCTTGTGGGTGATTGCCACTTTAGCTACATCACAAAATTGAAAAAAAAAAAACCCTCGATGGGTTTTAGCATTAGGTTTTTAGGTTTTTTTTTTTCCAGCCCCTATTAGAGTTTTTCTTTCTAGAAATAGGGTTTACCCTACCATCATTTCCCCCTCCAAAGATTTGCTCTTTTCATTGCTTTGCTTTTTTCTTTGGACTTTGGACCTTTTGCTTTTGCTCCAAAGCTTTTTGTTTTCACATCTCCACTTTCATCTTGGCAAAAGGTTTTTGTCTTGCTTCAAGGAACATTGATAGTTTGCAACTTGTTGTGATTTCATTGTCCTTGTGATTATCATCATGCTTATAGTTGGCTATCATCATGCTTGTAGTTTGTTGTTTTGAAATAAGATTTTTTCATCTTCTTTTTATTTCCATTCTTTGCTCACATTTGTTTTTTGTTCTTTTTGTCACTTTGTGTTTTTTTCTTGTTTGCTCAAGGTTGTTAGGCTTTGTGCAAGGTTTCTCTCCATGCAAGTTTCAGGTACTTTGTTTGCTTTCATGCAATCTTCTTGTTGTCAAGTTTTTCCTCCTATTGGTGGGCCTAGATGAACATGCTATAGTCTAGATTGTTGTTTGACATAGTTGTGATTGATTGTCATGGTCTTCATTTCCATGAGTTGACGTAAAAATGTTGATTTTCTTGTTTTTTTGAAATTATTCTTGATCTTGTTCTGAAGTTGTTTTTGCCTACATGGTGAGGTGTTCAAACCTTGTTCTCTTTCAAGGTTCTTGTGACATGGGTTCATTTTTTATGCATTTTTTGACTTTTAAAATTCATAGTTAAAAATTTGACATCAACAAGTGCAACACCTGTTACAAAAGAATTTTAAATGATTAGGATGAATTTCTATCATCAATTAATGCTCCAATCAAATCACTTTAGTCATATAATCTTGACAAGGAAGCACATTGGCAACTTCTAGTTTCACAACTCCAAGCCGATTAGAATTTGTGGTATCCTTTCCATCACATTTTCGACAACCAAGTTTTTTTTGGTTATTAATGGTGTTGTTGTAAATTCTTATAATCCACAATTTTTGTTGTGATGTGTTATGTGCCATCTTAGCTTAGCCCAAATTGATGTTAAAGTTTTTATCCAAAGGGAACAGCAAAAGGCTTTTGAATTACAACAAAGAACACAACACAAGTTCATTGAAAGAACACATCTCTAATGAACATCCCAAGGTGTATAGAAGGTGGGGATTGATTTTAGTGTAGATAATGGCTAGAAGTTTTCAATGAGAGACAAGCTACAAAGAAAAGAAAAATTGTCCTTTCTCAAATCACAGTTTTTTGGTAACCAACAACCTTACAACAAATTTGACCCTTTGCAACATGTTATTTTAAAAAACTTGATGTTATACATTGCAAAAGGATATTGTCCTTTGTCATTTATTGAAAATTCATGGTTAACATATTTAGTTTTCAATCAATGTGGGTGTGTATAGTTTCCATTTACACATTTAATGAATGAAGTGCATCTAGATTTTGTGACCAAAACCCAAGATAAATATGTTTTCCTTAGTTCTTTGTATATTACATGCACAACTTCCTTTATTTTTGGATGTTGCAAGTCGGATATGAAACATTTGCCATGGTCATCAACTTTATTGATAGTTCTTTGGAGCCCATCCATGTGACTATTGAGATATTTGAATTATTTGAAGAGCAAAATATAACTAATGTAGCCATGGAAAATCAAGCAAAATTTTTGAGCTTGACTTGTTTGGTTTGTTTGACAAAATTATTATTTTTGTCAAAGACAAATAGTCAAATTTGAAAACATTGGTCAATGTTTTAATGAATAGTTTTTTGTTCTTCCTTTCAAGTATTTGCAATGTTTGTAGGGTTGTATTTTAGCCATGTAATGTCAAAGGTAGCTCAATATTTATTGATGATACCAAAGCTTGTTAGGGTCTTTCAAAAATGAAATTGGAGGGTGCTTGAACATCATTGCAAAAAAACTATTACATGGACTAAAAAGATCTTGGAAAAGGAGGTAGGGATGGAAAAAATTATCTCTGTAGGGTTGTTGGTGAGGATGCTCAAAACACTTATGAAAACATGAAATATTGTTTCACAGATTATATTAATTACAAGGACTAGATTGAATACCAAAATGAAATCTCCATGTGTTATAAATAACAAGCTTTACACTTACCTTCTAGAATGTTAAAAGCCCATGTGATTCAAACCATTTATTGATACATTGGTTCTTGTTATCAAATGGTGTGTCTTTAACCAAACACAAAGGTATTAGTTGTATCATATACACTTACTTCTACTTTCACCTTGAGCATTACCATGAAAGTTGGAGTTCCTAACATTGAAGCTTTGAATCAACATTTAATTTACAATTGTACAAATTCAAGTGGAGGATGATGGTGTAAGTTGTGTAAATATTGACATCATTCTTGGCATTTTCAATTGCGTACAATCATTCTAAGGCCCATAGCATGTTGATGATTGTGCTTGATCCTTGTTATAAGAATATGAAATGTATTTAGGATTTCATGTGTAATTCAATTGTTCTTGGTATTGTTGCAATGTTAAGATCATGTGTCCTTTTTAGTGTAGGTGTACAAATCACTTAAAACTTCCTAATGAATTAGCAAAGGGGTGAAACCACATTATGGGAAGGCCAACTTGGGCACTTTCAGCATGTATCAAAAGTATACACCTCCAAAATGTGTTGCATTTAATTTTGGGTTTTATTTTTGGTGTTTAGGCTTTATAGTTTGATTTTCAAGAAATTCATGTTATTAATATGATTTTTAAAAGGGAAATATTTTTAAATATTAAATTCAAGGAACAATGGATATATTTATTATATATGCAATATAATAAAGGAAATTTTAATTATAGATTTTAATAATTTATGGTTTGAATTAATCAACCAAAAAAAATTGAAATAATTTTTAAAAAAATGGCCCACTTCACATTTCTTGTCATTTTCCATTTGAAAATAATTGTTTGTCAAAATTTTAATTCACCACATACTTATGGTCATTGCCTTGAAGAAAACCCATTTATGATATTATAATTATCTTTTCACATAACTCACAAACTATTCCAATCATATGGATTCACAATTTTTTTTTAAACCTCGGAATTCATAAAGATTAGAAATCATTTCAATCATTTCATAAATATATTTGCAGTTTAAATGCATTATTCAATGTATTCTTTTTGTGCAAATATATTCTAACATCACATCATATGAAATAAAAAATGTAGTTTCGTTAAAATTTTATTATTTTTTGTTTTGACCTACCATAATATGTAAAAATATTGTGAAAATTGTTCTTAATAATGACATGGTTCAAGTTTAAACATGGGCACCCTTGAAAAAAATATTATGTGACAATAAGCATGGCCCCTTATAATGTGATTTCATCAATTGCTAGTAATAGTTAAAGAAAATGATCTTTTCTTTGGGCAAGTTGTGTTAGCTAATGATGTAATCTCTTAAAACTTGATTAATGAATTACAATTATTTTGATAATTACTTGTATGATCAACATAACTTGATAACCCCTTGGTTTGGTGGGCACAACATGCAATGCAATTTCCATTCATGTCATTTCTAGTTCATTGAATCTTTAGTATTACAAGGTTGTAAATTGAAATAGAAAAAATATCTAGTGTTGTTGACTTGTTATCATGATTGGGGATTAAACATTTGGATCACTTCATTTTGAGGATCAAAATTGGCTTCACAACCAAGGGAAATTACTCTTTGTATATTTTATGGAACATGTGAAATAAAAAATATTTTTGGTATGCTATGAAATAATATATGTATTTTAAAATATTAAATTAAAATTAAAAATATTTAAAAATATATTCTACATATATTTTCATAATCCAATTTTATTTACCATATTATAGTATTGATGATTGATGTTTGATTAAAATTGACCCACTTTTTTTTTTGTTGTTTCACTTTTTTTCATCACAATATTTCATATTAAAATTTGATCATTATGCACCTTGATACACATTTTTTGGAATTTGAATTTTTGGATTATGACAATGTGAAACCCTTCAAAAATAAAATTTTCATAAACTTCGATTTGGCAAACAAAACATGTTTTTTGATATGATACTAAAGTGTATTGCATGTGCTTGATTCATTAAATCATGCCCCGAACCTTTTCAAAATGCAACATATGAGTGAAAATTTCAAATTAAATTTTTTTGACTTACTTTCAATTTACTTTCTCACAATATGACAAACTAGCAAATTTTGCAAAGTAAATTGAAAGTAGGTTTTCAAAAAGGTTGATACAACTTTTGAAACTTTCAAAAATTTCAACATATCAAATTTGATGGCCTCATGTAGTTCAAAAGGATGATCTTCTATGGCATCACATACTTTCTAATATACTTGTCACAAATTTGTTTTTTTACCTAAGAGGACTACTTTTTTGGTATACTTTCGCATGCTTTCACCTATTTATAACTAGGTTTATAGTGATTTTGGATTAAACGACTATGGTCACTAAAGTTGTGTTGGACAACTTGCTTAAACAACTCAACATGACATGGTGTCAAGTCATGTCCTAAACAATTATGTGTAATGTTCACATGGATTCATAATTAAAATAAAAGTATGTAGTCATTTTATAGTCATTTAGGATTCATGTAATCATGTTACAATCGTTTTCAACACCATGTAGTCATATTGTAGTCATTTAGGACCAAGTTTAAAATGCCATTAAAGGGAATTGAACCTTCATTTCCATGGCCACAAACCAACTCTTTAACTCTTTAACCAATACTTCAACTTGTGATACATTATGTCATTGCATAAATATGAACATGTATGTTTCAAATCTTATGCAATATTCATATCATTATTTAATTATGTAAGTTCATAATAAATAAATTTCACATTATAATTACATAATTATAATTTATTTAAATAAATATTTCTAATTCAATATTTAAATGTAATGTTTTAAAATTCTGATTTCAGTTATAATTATAATTTTTAATTCATTTTAATATTTAAGATTTACATTTTTATTTTCTTAAATAATTAAGTTAAACGGATTTAATATTTTTGGGCCATAAATTAAAATTAAAATTAAGATTCTGAATTAAATTTTATCCATATTTTTAATTCCATATTTCTATAGAAATTGTAATTTTCAAATTTTCATATGTAAATATATTATATCAATTTAAAATATTTATTTCAAAAATTTAAGTGTAAACTTTTAAACTATAAACATACACATAAATATCACATGATTTAATTAAAATAAATAAATAAAATTATCATTGATTAAACTTTTATACATGTATGCATGCCATTTGTAAAAATAACAAACCAAAATATAACATTTTTATAAATCCTTAGAAAATGATTCCACTTGAACGTCATATGTAAACGTGTTTTCATGTAATGCATACATGACTATTGCCATTACAAAATGACCTATGAAAAACTTTATGAATGTACATGTTAAATTATATTTACATTGTATGATGTCAATTATTATTTACATTTTCGATATATTTCACAATATACAATTATGTTATGACAACAATTATGTTAATTTGATTACATATTTACACCATGTGACAAAATTACACATCTTAAATGTAAAGTGATGGACATTAATTTTCCACATCATATCTTAAATAATATTACAATTTGTTTAATAGGTAGTAGCATAAAATATCAAATCCTTTTAATATCATATGCAATATTATAATGTCATAGTTATTATTGTTGGTTAGTCACTTTAACAAATTTACATCTTTAGCTTGAGAGTATATAAATTCCATTATTCCATTAATCCATTTATGAAGTTGTGGCAAAAGTTTTATCCCCAATTATCATTGGTTGTGTTTTGAACCATTGTTGCAAGTTCACATTGGTTTTTTTTGAATGTTAAACATTTTATAATATTAACTTGTTAGAAAACTCAAGAAGAGATGGCATGAACCAACTTGTTTTTGATAACATTGTTAGGGAAGATTTTTCAATCATGAATTGAAAGAACTCGTGGTCCACATGAGGCAACATATTTTGGAAGTTCTTCTACTTTTTCTTTCCTTCTTGCATGCATTTGATAAGAAGTGATGCCATAATATGTTGGTTTTAATGCTTGATCCAAGGTTTAAAAATGTATAGTTAGTCACCACATATTCAGGTCATGAAAATGTTGTTGTTGTTAGTATATATGATGAAAAGTTATTGTTGCTTTTATTGATAGAAGCAACCAAGTTATTGATGCTTGCTAATGTTGAAGAAATCAAAGATCTTTTAATTTCAAGTTCATGTTGAAGATTTGTTTCACACCACAACAACAAATGTATACACTTATATAAACCTAGTGTTAAGATAATTTGTTGAATTTCATTGGTATCCTATTGATGTAAAAAATTGCAAGTGTGCTTTATCTTGGTGGTGTAAAAAATAAAACAAATTTCCAACCATTGTTATAGTAGCATGACATATTCTTGGCATCTTAGCTAGTTAAGATTGTTGTAGTTTTTCTATTGTTGGCATTTTGACTACATTTCATAGATGTTGTCTCCAAATAGACAATATGGACAAATTGATGTTTGTTAAGAAAAGTTGGCCATCTAATCCATAGATTGGTTGCTTGAAACGCACTAACTTTGCATCTGCGTGTAAGGTGGAATTTTTTGATGTTTGTGTTTATTATATGTATTGTGTATTTAGTGTTTGTGTTTATAGTGTCTATGTCTTTAATGTTTGTGTCTTTAGTGGGTGTCAATAATGAACGTTGGAAGTTCATTGTGCTTGATGTGTCAAATGGAAGTGTGTTTTGTTTTGGAAGTTTGTTGTGAATGCTTTGTTTTCTATGGCTTATGTGTTTTTAATGTGTCTTCTATGGTTTATATGTCATACTATGTATTGTGTTTATGTTTGCTATGGTTTGTGTGCCATATGTTTTGTGTGTCTTGATGTGTGTTTTTGTCTTTTGTCTCCATTTGTGATCTATTGGTAATTTCTTTTGGGTGTCTATCGAAGGCCAAATGGAAGATGAAATGATGAAAAGTTGCTTAATACTTAAAACCATCAAACACAATAAAAAAACCTTCCTTTTTGATTCACTATTTGAATGAAGCCTTTGAATTTCCAGGTAGGGATTAAAATTTGCCAATAAAAAAAATGTTGTTGGTACTAGGTTAGAAACTTGATATATTGACTAGTCTTGGTATGAAAGACGTGACCAAATTGGCATGACTCAACCTTGTACCAATACTTGTCTAGTAGGGACTTCGAGGTTAAAAGGGACTTGTGATAATATTAGTTTAATAGTAGGGCTATATTGATCTGAAGCCGAGAAATTAAATTAGCTATGTGTCCTTATTGCAAATAGTACAAAAGCATTGTTTGCTTTTTTTTTTTCCCTTGTTTATCCTTGGCGCAATCCATCTTTTTGGGGGAAAAGATGGATGATGCCCAAACTTAAATTATGAATCTTATGATGCACATTTTGGGCGTGTAATGGGCATTAGGGGGAATGGTATGCCTTTTAAATATGCCACATAGTGTACATTACACACTCAGATCGTGTATAGTAAGACACAAAATTTGATTCTCGATTGCCTTTCCTTGAAAACTATCAATTATATTGCCTAGGCAAGGTAAAAGTTATAGAGTTCTTTTAAAAACTGAAAAATAAATAAATAAATAAATAAATAAATATGTATATATATATATATTGTATTTTTATGTTTTCTACCATGGGAAGAAATAAAAACACAAGTGGGTTTGATGAGAAAGAAACACATCATGAGCAGAACACAGCAGCACTGCACAGAGAGAGAGAGAGAGAGAGAGAGAGAGGGGGCGGGGGGGGGCATCATGATGATGATGATGGTGGGAGTTGGGTAGTAAGGAGGAGTTGATGGTCATGATGGTGGTGGTGGTGAGATGACCCAAGAAAAGAAAAAGAAAAAGAAAACTCAAACAAGAACAGGACAAGCTCCGTTATTGCCGGCAAAAGGTCATAGTAGGTCTGTGACATAGTTGTTGTTATTGTTGTTGTTGCTGGCTATGGCAGGCATCTCTTCTGCCACTTCACAAGCACAGCAGACACAGCCAACTGCAGCTTTTTCGTTGCAGCAGCAGCAGTAGCAGGAGCAGCTAGCTAGCTATCGTGCTATCAGGGCTTAGGAGCTCCCCAACTCACATTCCTGTTCTTTAATTCTCTTTTCAATGCGCTAGATCATTTCCACTTTTTCAATCTCAGCTTTTCTGCACTTTTGTTTCTTCTGTTATTTTCTTCTTCACTTCCCCCCCTCATGGCAAGCTGGTGGCTAGACTTGTTGTCGTGAAAGCTTATTGTGTGCAGCTGTTCTTGCTTTTATAACAATCTGCCGCTATACCCATCTCCTTTTGCTGCGAGTACTCCTCCTCATCCACCACGTTTATGATTTTTCTTCAAAATTTCTACTTGTCAGTAGTGCCTTAGCAACAACCCATTTGGGTTTCGACGTTTCTTTGCAATGTCGGCTTTGCATTTTGTGTAAAACGATATTTGGGTTTTTGTCACCATGTCGCTTGACATGGATTCCCAAAACCAATTGCCTGCACATTGATAACTTCCTTTCTGATACATCTCCCACACTTGCGGGGAGTGAGTTTGAGTCTCAAGACGTCACTCTTCTGGCTTGTTCCCTTTCTCATGTCTTATCCTGGTGTCTTGGATTCAGTTTAGGTCGTCGTCTCATACCTTAGCCTGAACAGTTTAAGTATTGTGCAGCGTATCATGTCATCAGCTGATTGATGATTCATGGTTAATGCTAGCTTTACCTGATCCTTAGCGTATTGATTCAGTTTCCTTGGGAGCTTGTCATGGAGATAGAAATGATCCTTTATTGACATGCACAAATTTGCCGAAGAAGATGATGGCTGCCTTCTTCTTCATCACGTGTGCAAATCATTAGATTATCATCATCTACAAGAGTAGCAAACAAGAGTAGGAACGTGCTGTTGGCACCTAACATCAGCATCCTGTTTTGTTGCAAGGAGAATTGCTGCAATTTATCATCATACTCTGCATGGACATAGCCTGGAAATGGCAACTTGTTCAAGAGCATGATGAGCAGCATTCTATAATGCTAACCTTGGTAATGATTTTTTCTTTCTTTCTTTCTCTATGAGTGGCAACTTGGTTGTTAGCAGCTAGTTCATGTACGGTTCTTATTTTTTAGTGCAAGAGTTTCAGCAGACTAGTAAGTTTGAAGCTTTAAGTTCATGAAAGGTCAGACAGAATATTTTTTTTCCTGATGGTTTTGGAGTAGGTGTGGTCGAGGTGGTGCTGTGGATGGTGGTGGCTATGAAGGAGAAGGTGAAGTCAGCTGCTGCAGTGGTGAAAAAGCAACTCCAGTCATGCTGTCCCTATGGCAGATTCATGGATCCTCATGGGGAAGTAGAGGACATGGAACCAGGTTTTCAGGATACAGATGCTAGTCGTGTCTTCGACCATGGACGCCTTCATTGCCATGCTGCCTGCCTTCAGAATGTGGTTGCTGTGGTGGCTAACAAATCAGCTGCACGTCATCCACCCAGTGTGCTCAAGATTACCCAAGGTAAACCCATTGCCAGTAGACCGAAAGGGATGCAATCTGCCACTTGCAATCTCTATAATTTCAGCCCCTGGTCCATGGTCAGGCCTGCCAAAACTCCAGAGCTCCAAATCTCTAGCCCCCTACAAACCCTGTCCTTCAGACCACCTACAAAAGATTTCCTGGAGCTCCCAATCCCTCACCCTGTGCCCACCCAGGCGATCACATTGGAGTCTAGCCAATTTGTTGATAGTGCAACAACTTTATCACTTGATTTTTCTCCCAAGTCAAATTACAGTTCACAAATCCATGTCCAGTCTCAATCTCAAGGGGAATCACTAACCCGAGCACATCAGCATCCAAGTGCCAAGCGTGTTTATGTGCCACGCGGTCCCCTTCTTCATCCAAGCTTTGAGATTGTGTCCATTCCAGCACTTGGGTCACCAGATGGCACATTGGCATGGTCATACTGCAGCCCAGATCTGAAATCCAAGCTTTCAAGACATGTTTCAGGGTCTGAACTTCCCAGTACTAGACCAGCAGTTCCAGCTCCCAGTTCATCACCAAGCACTAGTGGTCATGGATCCAAGAGCAGGAGCCAGCAGCAGAAGATTGCAGCAGCAGCATCAGAACATCTGCATGATACAGAGTCACAATCTCCAGCTGCTAGGACTAGTTCGAAGAACATGCTCCATCACTTTAATAAGATTCCCAGGTTGCCCATGAAAAGAGTGGCGCAAACTAGTTTGACAGGTCAACTGGACAGGCGAGGATCTCGGGGCTCCAGGGAATCCAAAATTCGCAAAGCATTTCATTCCATCAACCTTGGATATCAACACCCTGAAAGTAGTGTAGTTTCCCCAACTTCTGAAGCTGGTGGTCCTGTACAGTCAGAGTGCTCTCATGGTCCAGTAACAACTACTGCTTCAGGGTCAGTTTCTAATGGATTGCCAACCAGTGATGGCCAGCTGCATCCAGAAAATGTTGCTGGAGTTCCAACACGGAGTCACTCAGAGGAAGATCTGAAGGCTCAAGCAGCTGTGAAGGTCCAGGCTGCCTTAAAAGACTATGAATCTGGTGGCAGCAATCACAAAAGCAATGGACCTGGAATTCCTGAATCATCACATCGTGATGAGGATCCTGTGAGGATGCTAAGCCAGGAGCTGAAAGAAGTGCAGTCCATCAGCACCCAAATGTCAAGAGTTGAGGCTCTACCACATGTGAAGAAGCCACAGCAACAACAGCGACAGCCTGCTGCCATGGGAGTTGTACCTGCTTCTAAAGGATGGAATGCGAGCATCCGCACAGCCCAAGATTGTAAAGTGATTCTGCGAAGGAGACAAGAAGCTGCTATGAAGAGAGAGCGTGCCTTGCAGTATGCCCTATCTCGCCAACATTGGAAGAAAAGCTCAAAGTTCCAGGGTCCCCAATGGTCAACTGATGATGTAGGAATTCTTGACAAACCAGGATGGATTTGGAGCTGGCTGGAGCGTGCAGCACGAATGGGAGCTCATGGATCACAGAACCGCATCTTTGACAATGATTCAAATCCTAGGGATCCACAATCTGAGAGCTTGTCTGTGAAGAGCACTGTTGGGATGTGCACCACAGAGATTGGAAGCTGTGGCAACAACAATAAGCTGCAAGAGCAGATTCCTGTGGGTTGGTCCAGTCCAGATCAATGGCCCCTATCCCTGCGACAACAACATGCTGCAGGTCTGCTTCTTGCTCATGCTACCACTCCACGAGAAGACAAACCAGGAAACCCCTCTCGTCTGTCAAAGCCCAAACCTGCAACAGCAGCAGGACCACCAGAAAGCTCTCCTACCTTGGTTGCTGAAAGAGAACATATCCAGAAAGAAAAAATCCATCACCACCAATATTCAACCTACAAGGTAGATACAGTGGAGGAGCCTGATGTGTTGGAGAAAGCATTAAGTTCCACATCAAAAGATGAGGATGAGGGTGAGAGCACAATATCACCAGAGAGTAATTATGGCACTTCCAAAAGTGGCCATAGAGTTGCAAGGAAGCTTGAGTTTGAACCTGGGTCATTGCAACAGGATCAAGAAAGTGTGGGGAGTTGTACTGCTGGAGATCAGGCACCAATGCCAACCTCCATGACATGCAGACTAACATCACACTTTGCAGGGGGTCAGAGAGTGCGATTGCAGTATGGTACTGGGCTCACAAGTTGTGTAAACAACAACAAAAGGCTCTCAGCTGTTGATTCTACAGACAAAGCTGAAATTTTGCAAGTCCAACACGGGCAGCTTGATGATCAAATCTCTTGCGCCATCTTGGAGGACGATGATGACTCTGTTGCTACTACTGCAGCTTCCATCCGGCGACCTTTTTGGCGGCCTTGATAATGATGATGATGATGATGATGATGATTATTCCAATTCATGTAAGAAGATTGAAAAACTGAAGTTCAAACCCACATGCAGACATTGTTCCTTAAAGTAGTCAAAACATCACTGTGCCTATGCCGAGCTATCACTGAGACTCATTTTGTGAGCTGAATGAATTTAGTTCTCCTTTGTATTGTATCATTTTGACTGCAAGTAGGAAAACCTATCAGGTGACTGAATACCACATGAGGACTCAGTGATGTTGATCTCCAGAAGAGGATTACTGGAATTTTTTTGAGCTTGGCAAAATTATTTCTAGTATTGTTTTCTCACTGGTTTGTACACCTCAGGATGAAACAAATGTGATGTATAATTGCTGTACATCTTGATGGAGTATAGATGTAGCCACCACCAAAACCTTTGTTGAAAGACAGTTGTTTCATAGCAATTTGATATGGCACAAAATTTGGTTTCAGCTATTTGAGTGAAGTTGAAACTGGTGTTGGTACATAGGCTTGCAACTGGTAATAACAGTGGTATCAAGGACACTACCAGGTTGGTATGACTGAAAGTGATACCAGTCTTGTAGCAATATGAGATACCAGGGACTTGAGAGAATACCACCCTTGTGCCAGTTTCAATACCAGGTATATGCTAACTTCAAACCGGCCAAAATTCAGTCTTGGACTCAATGGGTAGACAGGCCAGTGTCTGGACACTTAAAACTCTAAAGAGCTTAAAATCCTTGGACGTCAGACACTTAAAAGTCTTAAAGAGCTTCAAATCTTTGGACATAATCTACCAGGACTAATGTTTATTCCTTTTTTTTCCCCAAAATTGTGAGATAGGTGGGTTGGCTATCATTGAAAAGAAGACAACACAAAATTTCGATACAGCTTAGAGATGAAACTAGAAAAGTTTAAGAATCATGCTATATGTTGGTGACATGCTAGAACTGAAATATGGCAAATTCAGAAACAATTTCTCACAATGTGATGACAATGTGTCATTTTTTCCCCAAAAACAGCCTTTGTACCTATCACAAGGGTTCTTTTTTCTAATTGCCAGGATGCGAAATTTCGCCAAATAAAAGAAACACTGACTTGGATCAAGCTGGTATGTTTGAGATGAT
The DNA here is from genome assembly GCA_963920785.1 of Sphagnum contortum. Classification (NCBI taxonomy): domain Eukaryota; kingdom Viridiplantae; phylum Streptophyta; class Sphagnopsida; order Sphagnales; family Sphagnaceae; genus Sphagnum; species Sphagnum contortum. Next base: position 15,004,733 of record OY987279.1, on the reverse strand, counting down.
ACCAGACCCACTCCTCAACATATTACCACTCTGCAATTTCTCACATTGTGTTTGCATGGATTTCCTCCCAATACCAGTTTTGGAACTACTTTGTACATGGAATTCCTTGTTTACTGTTTGCCCCACTCCATAGCTCACTAGATTGATGTGGCCAGCTTTCTTCGATTCACATCCTGCACATAATGTAAAAGGATCATTACTGTCCAGACAGCACTTCTAGAGAGACTACTCAACTTGTAACAGCCAAACACATGCAAGCTCTCACAAGTGGTAAGATCCACATATCAAGGAAGGAATATGACATCCTGTTGACATCCATGGGTAGTGGGTTTGGAGTGTGGGACATGGTATCAAGAGTCATCATCGTGTAGTTAGGGATGTTCAGTACTTGTTTACAATCTCCAACAATTTAGTTCAAGTGTTGTAATCTGATGTCTCTCTGCAACTCGGTATCTCAAATTTAAAAGCATTAGTCAGAAGATAAGATGAGAGAGTGCCTGCAGATGTAGTTCTCATCAAGTCTAATGGCAATTCTATGCTATAGATGTAATTTAAAGAAAGAAATGCAGCAAAGGAGAGAATTTATATTACACAACTGACCTTTCAACAGTCTCCCTTCCTGCATGTCTTCTCCACCTGCTACATCCCTGTCCCAATGTCCTCTAAAGTTCACTCTGCTCTCCACATTCTCTTTTTCAGGGGCTAGTCCAAAGTTCACCGCTTTCCCTATTGGATACCAAAGAATGTTGCACAAGTTCACAATTCTATCCAAGATTGGTCCTTTCTCGAGAAGGGCATTTTGCCCTGCCCTTGCTGGCACTACCTTGCGAGAAAATTTCCTGGGTGGGTTCTCGCCATGGGAGGCATTGACGACTGGGTTCATAAATACTGTATGACTGTCTTTGGAGTTGTGTTCTGCCAAGATATCTGCTCTTCTTGGGAATGTTTTTCTGTACAAGCACACAGCAGAAGCTCAATACATAAAACAAATGCATCATAGATACATTTGGTAATCAGCTGAAGACACACACCAGCTATTGGAAAGAGTTTAATTTGCAGACAAGGAAGTGGAACTCAAGTTGAGTGCAGAAATGTGTCAGGTGCAGAGAAACTAGCAACAGAATTGTTTAGAATGTTAAAAGGCCATTGATGATTTTTCAGTGAAACAGTTTGAAATTGAAATGTGTTTCCGTTTCTTATTTCAAAGAAACATGCTTTTATGCAACTGTGTCTAGGACCTTGAGATTGGTGGTAGCTGAACTCTGTTTTGTAGACATAACTTTGAGATCCTGCTTGCAAAAAATGACCCTAACTCCAGGGGCCCAGGAGCCTCCTCACAAACTGCTGCCATTGAATTGGTGTGCTGCTGAAATCCTTCACTTCCACTGACTGGTGTCCACTAGTAACCTTAGATCCACAGTGTATTTCTCTCAAGCATTTGCTGGACCCATTCACCACTTCACTTGAAGTCACATCCAGATGTTGAAGGCTGTCAGAACAATTTGAACCGGAGATACAGCCCTTGCTCCAGCCAACACTTGATAAAAAATGCAGCCTCAGTCAGCTCTGCCTCAGTGACTGTCTCAACAGGGAGTGAGTTGGCATTCTCCATGGAGAGGTTTTCCCTCTCTATGTACTTGTGGCAGAATCAAACTTGTCCCATGATCACCATGTGTAAGTATACAACTTTCTGGACCAAAATGGGAAGAATCTATCAAAGGTAAGGTTCCTGGAGAGAGATCATGTTTGAGCTTACACTTGGCTTGCCATCAGCATCAGGCATGATTAACAATTCTAGACTTGGATCTGAAATAGGGCTGGAGATCACCTTCACTAAATCCTGCAAAATTTAAGCCAGTCTCTTCAACTGTAGATTTGCTCACATTTTTCAGTCCCCCAGAAAATTTATTCAAGTCTAATGTTCCCAATGTGGCTTTGATGCAGTCTCAAATGCAGATGCACTTTTGAGGTCTGTAGCAGATGATGACTCAGAGGCAGTCAATAGCAATTCATTGAGAAGGGCACAAGAGTCTTGCCTCCAATTTCTCTGACACTTACCTCCAGACCCACACCAAATGTGGGTGACTTGAATTCCTCTTCTGAACCAGCCTTCTAACAGCCAAGCATGTCAAAATAGGCTCATTTCCTCTTGCAGGCGAAGGCTTGGAATTCCACACCACATTGCAAGAAAGCTGAGGTATGACATTGAACCATGTGAAGCATCTATATTAACCTTTGGCAGTTTTTTTCCTGTATTGATTAAACATTGCAACCTGCTTCTTCCAGAGTAAACACTGAATGACTCCAGCCTCTTGATTGATTGCTGTTCCGTTCTCAGATGGGCTGGTTCCCAATCCTCTTGCTGTCCTATTTTCAAACTGCTCAGCATCTCCACTCCCTCAGCACTCATACAAGTTGAATTCCAGCTGATCCAAGCTACAGTGGGTTGGGGTGTAAAAGCCTGGATCTCTGTCACAGGGACCAAGTTCCCTTGTGCAATCCTTCCTGTTTTGTTGAAGAATGAATACTCAGGTTCCTTGGCAAACATACACATGAGTGATGGTGCTCCAATTATACTTCCTAATGATGCAAGTCTCTCATCTGCTGGGGGCTGGCTTTGATTCCAGAGACCACCATGGTTGAGGAGGACTCAAGGTGTCCTGTTTGTATGTGATCAAATATTGAACAAAATTTTCACTGAAGATTCATTTAAACAAAAAACTAAAAACTGTAGGAGAATTTGGGAGCACTCTTGGTATTGACATTCTTGGAAAGCCCTGAATGAATAGGATTTAATGGACATGGTTTGAAATTTTTTAGATCTCAGGTGTGAGAGATATTGAATTTTGAGTAATTCTTGTTATTGGAAATCCAATGAAATTACAAAAAAATTGGTTTCAGACGACAAAATTAGTTCAGTAATGAGTTCACACTTGGGCCAATGGCACAGGCTATATAGGCACTTGATGTCATTTATAATACTTGCCCAACATTAGAGTAACCCTCCCTACAAAACCCTCAAATTGTCTTCCAAGCAAGATTTGGCATAGCCCGATTTTTACACTAGGTAGCTCTTACTTTCTATTTATACTTTACCATGTTTTCAAGCTGGAAAGAATTCAACATTGAATGTGAATTTTGCGCAGGGTAAAGCCCTAGGGTGGGTGCATTCTCAAAATAAAGGGCCCAGGATGAGGCAATAGCCAAGTCTGGCCCCGCATTTTGGGAAGGTACCCAACCCTAGGGCTTTACCTATCATAAAGCACAAGGCAAAATTTATCATGAACCAAACCTATGTAGATCATGAGGTGGATGAATGGGAGGGTTCTTACACCTACAAGGAGGCATAATTTCCCTCCCATCCTTGAGGAATCATAATATCCCTCCCAATTTCTAGGAGAGAAATTGCTGGATATAAGGTGCCTTCCATATACACTACAAATTTGGCAAAATTAGGATTGGATTTGCAAAGTTGATCTTGGGCAGTTTTGGTGTTGAAGATTCAAGTCTACTGATTAGGAAATTTGGATATGCAACACTTGATTTTCAGAGGTTTAAAGGGTGTTGAAGGTTTGAGTATGATGCAGCCTGGAAGTGAATGGATTTGTGAGCTGACCTAGTTTGAAGGTTTTATCGATATAGTATATTATTGTTCAAGATTTTCTGCCATACAAGCTGGAAGCCATGAATGGATTGATTTGCAAGTTGGTTTAGTTCCAATCTGGATGTTCAGAGGTTTAACTATATTTGAGTTTTCTACTGTAAGGCCTTTACAGAAATGTGAATGGATAATTTGCAAGTTTGATCGGAGCAAATTTAAAAGCCAGTTTACTGTTGAAAAACAATACAGAAATTTCAGAGTTCTAAGAAACCATGATGAGTTGCTAGCTGTGTAATTTGTGCAGAGCATGCAAAACTATCTGAATTAATTATTGTTGTGTTTGATTATTCAAATAAACCATTCAATTGTACACTAAAAAATTTATTGCTATTTTACATCAAACCAGCTTGATCACAAGGTAAAGATCTTGTGTACACTTTATCATGCAGCTGGGCACCACCACTCTAAAGATAATTTGACAAAAAGGGAAGGGTGGGCGGGAGGAGGCTCAACCAATGTGTACCCAAGCTGAAGCACTTGGAGTTCCTTGGTTGACAACAGTGAGCAAATAGTATCCAGCTGGGGCTGTAACTGAAGTGGGAGGTGCATAAACGGTTGAAAGGTAGACGTAGTTTGAACCCCCCGGCAAGACAGCTTGCTTCTGCAGCACGGGTGTGTCGGAGCTGCCAAGCACCAACAGCCTTTGGTTCATGGAGACAGTGTGGGTAGTGAAGGGGGGTGCATATAAATGGAAGGAAACCCCGTCGGTTGTTTCACCCAAGTGATACAAAACAGTGAAGTTGGTAGCATACCCAAGTGCAAGCTCGCTGATGGTGTCGATATATGGTCTGCGGACGTCGTATCCGGAGTGCAGGTAATAAGGAGAGTATCGCTCGATCCTGAGTTCAGTAGGGAATAGGGTATTGGTAAATTTGTATCCGAAATTCGGGTTGCTACCTCCCACGAGAACGGAGCCGTCAGCTAACAGGACGGCAGTGGAGTGGTAGACACGAGGAATTGTGGAAGGTGTCATCACCTGGAACCCATTGTTGACGGGAGTGAAGAGAATAGGGTTTAGGTTTGGCTCTCGCGCGTTTCCCCAACCTGCAGTTCCTTGCGTCGCTCCATTGATGATCAGAACCTCGCCTGTAGGTAACAGCAGCATGTCTCCCATCACTCGTGGCGATGGCATGTCGAAGATCACCCATGCGGGATTTGGATCTGTTATCACCAGGCGTGCACATGTTTGTTCCGCTGCCCAGTATTGTTTTCTCTTTGTCGCTTCAACATATGCTCCATCCGAGGATCCTCCGCACACTAGCACCTCCGCCGTTGTGTACCTGTAGTAATTAAGAAGTACAGCTTTGCAATCAGCTCCAGTCAAGCACTGATCATGATCATCTCAGTGACGACTGCAAAAGATCATCATGAAGAATGTGAACAACGTCCCAATATATAACCCTGCAATATGTAGGTTCTATATTATCGGTTCAAATTACCTGCATGCAGCTCAATCTGATGAGATCAAGCATGTCAAAGCTGAATCATGTACTACAGAAACATGCAATTATACCTCATATATGTGCATGCAGGTTCTAGCTGGTATAAGCTGAGAAGCTCATCACCTTCGAACCCAGCAGAAGCTCTGATCAACTAAACAATATTCTGAAGACATTATTGTTGGTCTAGATCATTATTGCGAAGAGACTAGCTGCAGCTGGATCAGAGAAATTAACTAGCTGCTGGTGTCAATGACAGAGCTCGACGATTATATGCATTCCATAAAAACTAGCTGGTGATCAAGCTGCAGTTTACCCACCCATCAGCAGCTGAAATGGGAAGCAGGACCGAGGAGCCGGACGAGGGGTAATTCCGAGGGCCACCAAGGAGTGTTGGGAATGTCCGAACGGTTTCTCCCGTATTGTAGTTGAGGAGAATGGAGTCCTTGTTGGCGAACACGAAGAGGTTGCCATCAGTGGACAAGTGCACGAAAGGGTAAAGGTTGTTTTCTCCCTCCTTGTCGTTAGTATTTGCCAGGAACGGAAAGTGGATCACTGTTGCACGTCCGGCCAGATTTGAATATTTTGCTCCAGCTGCAGCTGGCGGCGGCACGAACTCGTAGTTGAACTGGCGTCGACCTCCGATCACGATCTGGCGTTGATCCGGCAGGAGTTGATTGGTGGCATACCATCGCGATTCCGCAAGCGCGTTGCGATACTCAACCCAGTCGTCGTCGGGACCGCCTCCGATGGTGCGCACGTTGCTGCCACCGTCGTTCCATCCGCCAGTCTGGGTCAGAAACCCATCAGCTTGCCATGCACCTGAGGAGCACCATGTGTCGGTGAGGACTGTGAGAGGTCGGATGACATTGGTAGCCAGGTCCAGCTGGATGGAGTGCGCCCAGCAGTCGGTTTGCAGAGCCAAGTCTTGGGGGTCATGCCGACAGTAACCGTTGGCGAGCTTGATCTCTGAGGGACCGTAGTCAGTTCGGTCGAACATGATCACCTTGTTGGTGTGTGCCAGCGTCATGTGCATTGCCGACACACCCGCGTTTTCAACCAGCAGCTCCCAACTATCCACAAGTACAGCAGCTGAGACTTGTCTCACGCTCGTAGTACTACTCATCATACTCAACAACGCAGCAGTTAGCACAGATGTACTTAAGATCTTCATCAGCTGCTGCATCCCAGCTTCTCTTCGACCTCGCATAGTTAATCCAAGCACACCCATAGTCTAGATTTTCACGTAACTGCACCAGAATTAAAGCAGATTAAGCTGGCTATAAGGAGCTCAAATCATTCAAGACTTCTCTTGCATAACTATACACAAGGAGTTTTGCTACAACTCCCACTAGTGTGTAATGTGGGAAAGCTCTCTCAGGTATCCCTGTTATAAGAAGTCCCTCTTAGAACTTCCAATGTCAGTCAAAGGGGAAATTCATTCATTTCCCCCAATTTTTGTAATTTTAAAATCCACGGTTTCCCTGAAAGACTGGCTCCCTGGGAATGTTGCAAAACTCCCGAGTGTAAGTGCACAAATAAATCCCTGTGTTTCACAAATTGAGTAGAGCTTTTTACTCTACTGATCTTTGGAGGTAAATTAAGTTAGACAAATTTCCCACAAGCTGAGAAGGAATCATAATTCAAGAAGAGCGGATCCTGTTTGTGAATTGCTACTTCCAAGCTCAATATTGATCTCAAATCTAATTTCTAACTCTCGCTCACAAGTCAGTCATCAATGTTCACCAGCTAGCTACTCAACTTCAAACCTTAAATCTGTCATATTCTGATCATGCATGAGAGATGATTCTAGGACAATAATTAGAGCTGAAAAAAATGCATGTGGCCACTAATTCAATCGACCTGAGGATTATGAAGCAGGCCTCGACACCGACTGAGAGCTCGAATTACAGCACTCGACACTAGCTAGGACTTGTTGCAACAGCAGCAGATGATGTGGGTGGGTACTACTCTGCATCAAAGACGAGATCAGCTCGCAGACCAAGAGACTCGTGGAAGTAGAAGAAATAGATTCCAGCTTCGGATTCGAGCTTCCAATGATTGCAGCAGCAAATCTGATGCTGTTATATACATACCATATTAACGGCAAAATGGAATCTCGTTCGGTCCTTATTTGGGACCCTTTTTGCAGCAGCTAAGGACATCATGATCTTTAGTGTAAAAGACTAGGCCCTTTCTACTTTCCGGGCCTCTGTACACTACATTCTGACGGCCCAGCTTTGACCATTGAGAATTTCAAGCTTTTTTTTTTCCTTCTTTTTGTACTGGCGAAATTTCGCCAAAAAGGGAGAAATAAAATCTCTAAATATTATGCAAAAAAATCGAGTTTGTTTGCGGGGGGTTTTTCAATCGCCGAAATTTGGAAGAAAAAGAGTTTTAGTAAAAATCAGTAGATTTCTTTGGTTTGAGTAGATATAGCCAACAAAAATCTATAGATGTGTGGTTTAACTTTGTTTACTTTCATATCTTCTTTGTAGCCAAAATTGGTTAAATCTTCTTATTGGCCACCCTTGGCTACATCACAACATATATTGACCCAAAACAAACACTAATTGAAATACAAAACTTCCTGACTGCAGGAAATCAGTGTTTTTTTTTTCCTTTTTTTTCTCAAATTTTGTAATGTTGCCAAACTTGAGATCATCAACAAGGAGGTTTAGCCATTTTTGCCTATAGAACAGCTATGAAAGTAGAAATTTATTAAAATGCTTTTATATCCTGGTTACTTGCTTGAACAATGTGTAGAAAACATGGAGATTTTTTCAGACTTTATTCGTTTTTAGACAATATTTTTAATTTAAAAGAAGGAATATTGGTTAGAAGAATGTTTTTTTGAAATAAAAATTCACCACAAAAAACAAACATTGCACAAAATGGCCATAGTGCATTTTGAAAAAGAACGAAACTAAGCATGCAAAACTACAAAACACACAAACACACACACACACACACACACACACACAAAGCATTGACGGGACAAATTGGACCACATCCTAGAGACAAAATTAAGCTCAACTACAAGGGGTGGGGGGCTTTGAAAAATTTCTGTTCTTTCTTGTGTTGGAGAATTCAAACAATTTCATGGCCTTGTTTTTTTTAGGTAACTTGCAATACAAATTCTATCTACAACCAGGAAAAAAGAAAAAGAAAAAGAAAAACAAGCATTTGACTTGGACCTAGAGCTTTGTTTTCTTTCTGCCATTCCCCAGGTGCAAAAGCTGTTGTTGTAAAGCTCTGTAGCCTACACCTGAGAATTCTGTAGGTTTTCAGCTCCTCAAGCTCTAGGGCAGAATCAGGCCTGGTTCTGCTATTTTCCTACCTGCCTGCCTGCCTACTTCATCTTTTTAATCTACCTACCTACTTGCTTTCTGGTGAACCTACTAGCTTTATGCCTTGTGAACATGTCTGAAGCAGCACATTCTGCTTCTTGATGAGTCAGGAATGTGAGGGTGGTAGGGGCAGAATGTGCTCTCCTAGGGAGCATTCTTTACTACATAAAAGTATAGAAGATTGGTCACCAGGTAGGTTGAGATCCAAAAACTTTCCCAAACTGGTCACCTTATGCAACTTACATTTGGCATTTTGGAGGCCTTAAACATGGCTAAACATGGCTAAAACTTCAACAAAAAAAAAGGTTCTTAAACATTGGCTAAAACATGCTCAACTTGCGCTTAGGCACCAAGTCTAACTAGGCATTTTGAAGGCTTTAAATATGGCTAAACATGGCTAAACATGTTTAAGATTTGAAAAAAAAAAATGGTTTAAAACATGGCTAAAACATGCCAAGCCACATTTTTTTCTCAGGCCTGAAAGGCTAGAAGAGCTGCCTGAATTGGCTGGTTAAAGCTGGCTGCAGTGAACCTAAGAGCGTAAAGCCCATTTTTTCACACTTTATCTCCATTTGAGCCAAAGTTAAAAATTTGGTTTAATCTACTCATCCATGAATCTAATTGTTATATTAAAAGTTTACTAATTCAAAGTTCTTTTGATAAAAATTTCCATCAAAAACAGGCAAAGGATGATGAAATAGCAACGCTAAATTAAGCTCATATAAGATTAGGGAAGTAAGTGCCACCCAATAATATTGGATTTGAAGTTTCATCAATTAAAAAAAAGGTTCTTTTGACATGGATTAATGCATGCATTCTAATATCGCACTCACAATGACTAAGTTAACTAATCCAATTGTTTTTTAAAAATCAAACCAAAATGTGATTTTTCAAAAAAGAATTATGCTTTGCAAGTCGACTTGGAATGAGAATGCGAATGTGCCCAGGATCCTTGGAAACCAAGGACAACTTCAAAAGAATCTCATTGCTAGAACTTCTCCAGCGTCAACTCTTAAATGAGTTTTCAAAGTTAGCTCAACTAGGCTAAGAAGGCAGGTGTAATGGGTGGGGCTTTTCCCCTTTAGTAGTCCCTCCTCACATGTGAGAAAGTGGACTTGCAGCATGGGGGTTTTCTTCAGAAACACCTTTGCTAAATCCACTTGAATATGCACATGTCACAACAAACCATTGGAAAGAAATTGGACGTGTGCACCCGCCATAAAAAATAGAAAATAAAAAGCACTTAAATCTTTGTGATCTAGATTGATTTAAAATACCAAAAGAAAAACCATTTTTGGCTTATTAGAAGTTTAAGGGTTAAACTACCCCTACTTCCTATGTACAATCTATACCTAGTACTATGGAACAGGCAATTGACTGCCAATTATGTTGAGTTTGTCACCAATCTTGCCAGATGCATAGTTTCATTCTACTGAGCTTGCCAAGGGTAGGTAGCCTTATTCAGCACATTGGGCAACCCAAGCCAAATCCATTACATTAATATCTTTGGTGAATAATTATGGGAACAACCGGGTAAGCTGGAACTACATGAGACCATCACTACAACATCATAGGAATGCCATGGAAACGTCATGAGAACATGACAACAAAACTTGAGAATCTTTTCCGTAATTGGTAATCTTCTAGTTTGGAAGATTATATAATAAAGATCTTCTATATATCCTGGAAGATTATGAACCGCCACCCAAGTGGCAATATGTGGCAGATTGAAGAGCACCTGGCCTGCTATGGTTCTTACTGTGAACGAAGAGGTCACATAATCATTGATCACAGATGTTTAACAAGTTTTGAATTCTCAAGCAATGCTGGTTCCATATGTAACTTAGTTCTATCAGTTCAATTCATCACAAATATTAGGTCATTTCATACACACATACTAATGATATAATTTAGACATGCATGATAGCCAGTTTAGTGGAGGGCAAGGTGCTAAGGACCATTGCTTGCTGTTTCAGTTTTGGGTTGATTTTGGTTCCAGTTCTTGGTTGGAAATTTGGGTAAATGAGACCAGTCTCAAAACCCATTTCTATACAAGTTCTAGTTCTTCATTTTCTTGCATTAAAATTTAATTCTAAAAAAAGTTTCAGACCTTCTACCACTAAAAATCTAAACCCACTAAAACGCCACTAACTACACTAAGTGGTGACCCGAGGTTGTCACCACTAGAGGATGAAAAAAAATAGTTAACTTAGAGGTTGTCACAACCTGAGGATGAAAAAAAATAGTTAATTTAGAGGTTGTCACAACCCGAGGATGAAAAAAAATAGTTAACTTAGAGGTTGTCACAACCCGAGGATGAAAAAAAATAGTTAACTTAGAGGTTGTCACAACCCGAGGATGAAAAAAAATAGTTAACTTAAAGGTTGTCACAACCCAAATATGATAAAAAATAGTTAAAGTAGTTAACTTTGTAGTGGTAGAAGGTCTGAAAAGTTTTACTGGGGTCATGCATGTGGTTAGTCTCAAGGGTTAAATCAGGCTTTACATTGGTTTAATTGACTCTGTGCTGGTTCAGATTTAGGAATGGTTTATTGTGATACCCTGTGCTGGGTATAACAGTAATATTTATAAAAAAATTGTTGCAATGGTTTTTATGCGAGGTAAAGCCCTTGGGCAACTGCATTCCCAAAATAACCAGCCCTCCACCTTTGACCTCAGAGGGTTGCTTATTTCGGGAATGCCCCTGCCCTGGGGCTTTACCACACACTTTAGAATTGGGAAAGTTACAAACCCCCCCCCGCCCCCCACAATAGAGGGGGTCAAGAACTCAAAAAACTAACTACCAAACGTTACAAAGCTGGTTCCTGAACACCCAAAAAAATTCTTTTTATGTTGCTCTGTTACTTAGAAAACCATCAATTTTGGTGGTAAACTGAGTTTCATCCTCTCTTTCCTTTTTCCTGAGCGCCCCCACTGCTGCTACAAATATTTTTGCTGCTCTTACTTATACAACTACTATAATTAGTCTCGAACCTTGTGCATTAAATGCTGAGTTTCAGCATTTCGTACTGAGCTGCAGCATTACAACTCAGCATTTCGTACTGAGCTGCAGCATTACATACTGAGATTTAATAAAATGTCCTTCCTTTGCGGATACTACTGAAAGAGCGGATAGCGGGTGAAAGGAGGCCCAAAGACAGGGTGAAGACAGGGTTACTTCTAATATATTGAGAATATATGATAAGTCATATGGGAATACAGAGGTATCAACTATCAACCAAGCCCATTTAGACATTGGTAATCATGTAATAAACATAGTAATCAGGTTTAAACTTACATTAAACCAAAGTAATCAGCATCACCTTTGTCATCTCAATCACAACACCAATGTATTTTCACATCACCCTAATTTAGGATCAAGTGCATGAAGACCAAAGTCCTTTTCAAGATTTACATTAATTGACATGTGATTTTTATGTGTTGATTTATTATACCAATTCTTTGTATTTTTCATATAAATAAATTTGGCAAACGAAATACCAATTTTGAAACAAAATATGATCATAATGTAATAATCCAAGTTTGAAACTTTTGCTTTTACAAGCCTTATTGAATTATAATTAAATGCACATCTTTGCTTTTAAACATGATCACAAAATCTATTGCAACTAAGTTTATGGGGGTCAACTTGTTCATTCCAAACGTAACCAAAATTCAATCCCCAAAACAAACAAATTAAAGTATTAAGATGTGGCAATTCAATTTCTTTTGTCATCTTGATGGTTTCAACTTGTGTTCTAAGGTATTTGATTTGAATGGTAAAAATTGGGGGTTCAGGGTCCGGAAATATATGTAAAAACATTTACTTAAAATAAAATAAAATATAAAAGATATATAGAACTAGATCGAACTTTATAAGTAAATATTAATTTTAAATAGTTGTTCAACTCTATATTTACATAGACACTGGTTTCAACTTTATTTTCCTTTTTTGTTTTGTTTTTTTTTTTCTTTTTTCACATCGTGTTGACTAGGTGTACCAAGGTAGAGTCCCCAAAGGTGGTTGAAGTTAGGTCCTTAATAAATAGATAAACAATTTTTTTGATGGTCTAAGTTTTTATTTCCTTGAACTTGGAGGATTAGTTCCCAATCCTTTATGGCACCTAAAATTTTGTTTCAAAATTTATAAATAATTCATTAAACTGAAAAACTTACCTACAAAATGATAAATAAATAAAAATATTTTTAAATTTATCGGTTAATGGTCAATGTTAGTTGGTTGATTGACAAACTAATGTGTTAAACATAACACTAATGTGACTTTTGACATAAATTTAGTGCATCATGTGGATTTTGACAACCCTATTCTTTAAGAAACACATTTCTATAAATTGGAACAAAACAAGGTATTAAAGACCTTCCTTCTAATTAGGGTTTTTTTTTTTTTTTCCTCAATTTTGTGAGCTAAGTAGACTAGTGATCATGCACAAGAAAACTTAGCCAAATTTAGAGGGAAAAGTTAGTGGCTAGAGGTTAGAGGGAAAAGTTTAAAAATTTCAGAACCCTAACAATGTGCAAAAAAAGATGGTCTAAATATGATGATTTTCAGCTTTTTCTTTCCTTGAAATAATATGGCAACTGTGGGCCATTTATTTCCCAAAACCTCCTAAGTTGTACAAGTTGCAGACCCTTTTTTTTTTGGGTCACAAAGCGGCAAAAAATTTGTCGAAAAAAAACGCCCCACTTCCAATAGATTGTGAAGCCATATGGAAGGTTTCCACAATCGATCATAAATTTACTTGCAACTTATATAGTAGAGAAGCTTATGCAATTTAGCAAATGGAAAGTAATCCAATTTGCATACAAAAAACATCTCCAAATTTGTTTATAAATTAGCTTTAACTAGGTTTTGATGTGAGTCAAATAATGAAAAAAATCCCACTTTTTGAGTTCATGATATCATTTTATGATCCTTGTGTGAAAAAGACTCTAAACCAAAAAACCTTGGGATGAGCCTAATAAGTATGGAGGAAAAAAAGACTCACCCACATGAGAACAACATATTTCCTTGAGTTAACTAACTAACCCTGCATTATATTTACATATATTTGTACACAAAAACTTGACACATAAATTAGGAAATCAAACTTCAAGAAATTTACTAATTTAAAAATCTGTCAAATTTTCGTGTTCAACTTTCTAGAGGCAATTTGTAAGACAATCACCATGGTGCACAAATATTAGTTTAATAATCTAACTCAATTGTTACACAAAGCAATAAGAACATTTATGGGACAATTCCCTTTAAACATGACCCAAGTGAGTCACAATGTTTCTTTTTCCATTTTTCTGGTGTAGCTAAAGTGGCAATCATCCATGAAACAAATATAGCCAATTTTGGCTATAGACAAGATGTGAAAGTAGAAAAGTTTCAGCATCCTTCACATTTTTGGCTGCTTGTTACAACACAATAGAGAAATCTAGTGATCTTTTAACCCAAATGTTCGAGACACCATATACCAAACAAAAGAGAATGGATCTTTTTGTAAATGATCCATGCCTATTCAATTGCCAAGACAATTGTTTTTAAATTCTAAGGCAATTTTATGCCTGCAAAATACATACCTTACCCTAGGCTCCACTTCAGGGTTTTTTTTTAAATTTTATTTTATTTTATTTAAATTTTTAAAAAATTCAAAATTTTGTGGTTTTGAAAGTTTAGAGAAAATTTCCAGTTTGATACTTTTTTTTTGGAATTAAAAAAAATATTTAAAAATTACCAAAAAAACTTATTGCCACTGTGCAAGAATTCACCCCACAAAAAAAATTTAAAATTAAAATAAATAAATAAAAGAAGAAAAACTGCTCTTTAAATTTTGAAATGAATTTTTGTGAATCTATGAAGTTGAGGTGTTGAAAACCTTCATAGTTATGGTGAGCTAAAGATCTGAATCATATGATATGACAAATATCATGTAGGAGGCTTAATATTGCAGATCATGAAATTGTTTTTTGAAATGGTAAGAAAATAAACTTGATTTTTTTTTAAAAATATTTGTTTTGTGAATGTGGAAGCTGAATCTATGCTAGAGTATACACAATAAGTATTCAGATATGGGGTTATAATTATAATTTTTTTTAATAATTGGAATTAATTGTAAATTACAATTGATAGGGGGTTACAATTAATTCCCCTAAACCCTTTGCATCACTTGAAGTAATTGTAGTAATTTGCATAATATATTAATATCACATTGGAAGTCTTTTTTTGTACACAAAATGCTTTTGGATTTGAAGTTCATGAACTTTTAAAGCAAGTCTTTTGGCAACATAGCAGGTTGCCAAACACCACCTTTTGTTTTTGTTTTTGTTCAATGGTTGTACCTTGTGTGTCCCTACTCCCCAGAACAAAAGGCAGACCCTGGGACTCAAGTTAGTCTGGAAATTCTAAAATAGATTCTTGTAGTCCACATTTGCACAATCCAAAGCTATATATTTTATTTTATTTTATTTTTGAATTTTTTAAATAAAATTTTGACACAAATGGACCAACTCCATTGCAAAGAGGAAACAAGTACAAAGTGATTCATTTAAATTTTTTAAAAGACCTAAAGGTATTGAAAGACTTAGTCACACAAACTTTTGTACCCATGGGTACAAAAATAGAAATTAAAAGGAGGATTGGAGGTTGGCCAAGGAGTGCACTTTTGGTGCCAATTATTGCACCAAGGTGTGCCCACTTTAGGGGAAGAAAGATAGGCCAAATTTAGGAGAGAAGAGTTGCTCAAAGAACCGAGGTTGTTTCCTCAACAAAAGAGACCATGAGGAAAGAAAGAGCCAAAGACTAAGAGTAGGTAAACATTTCTTGTTTATGGAGGGGGATGGGGAAATAAGGGGTGTTTCTTGCACAAAATTGCTTGGGATATTGCAAGGATGTTTAAAGATAGCTCATTAGGGGGTATTTAGTGTCTTCCACACTCTGCTCTAAAAGATTTCTCCATGTGCTTTACATATAAGGAAATGCCTACTCCTCAAGACCTCCCCTAATTTGAGGATCATAGCATTGAGCACCATAGGTTGAGGGTTAAGGACCGAAAATTAGGGAAGGTCCAAAATTTTTAACCTTCCTTAGGGCTATGGTCTTATTTTATGGCACCCTAAACCCCAAACCTTAAACCTATACAAAATGCCCTTTCGCAAAATGGCATATTGTCACCTTCACATTTGGTTAGGTTTTTTGAATTGAATGAAATATTTAATGCAATTAAATGAATGGATTTACAATTTTCCACTAATAATTGCAAGTTTAAGCAAACTTACAATTGTTTGTAATATCAGATTTGAACTAATTATATCATTTTCAAGAAATTTGAAATTTTCAAAAAAACAAAATTTCAAATTACAAAATTCTGTGAAAGAAAACAGGGAATATCATAGTTTTTTAGATTATTATATTTTAAGATGTGGAATATTCAAAACAATATAGTTAGTCCACATTACAAAGTTGACCTTGCCATGGTACTACAATATACTAGGTTCCAAGCTACAATCACAAGAAATTATCAAGACTTTAATTTAAAAATTTCCTTGATTAGGACACCAATTTGGCTTCAATGTTAGTACTCTAATTGTCTCATTTTCCTTAGTGTTGCAACAAGGTTGACAACTAGGTACTTACCATCACACTTTACTAAGGACATTACATCACAAAATTTATGCTTGTTCCAACATTTGAAGAAGCACCTTAACCACATCTCATTGTAGTATACATCTAATCGACACACAACTCATTTAAGGTATAAGAATATACTCAATTTATTGAAACATCCCAAATTGTTCACATTAGTAGAATACTAATTTTTATTTGTCGTATAAGGTTGCAAATGCCCTACACAATGTTTTTATTCAAGCTCAAAATAGTTAGTTGTCAAGTATCAAGATTCAAAAAAATGTGTCATGTTTTTATTGTAGAATAATAATATTATGTAAAGTTTGTTTTGTAGTTCGAACCCACTTCAATGTTTGTTTTGTGTCCATGTTTTGATGTGTGTTAGTTTTGATAGTGTTGGGCGTCAAGTTAGTAATATACAACACATGGTCATCTATGTTGATTGTTTATTTTGATTAAATACCCACTAACAATCTAGCATTGAATAACTATTGGTACCAAGGTTTGGTGAGGGGGAAAAAATGGTCAATAAATGAGTATTTTCGTACATGTGAAGTTTAATAACAACATAAAAGGTTCCTTAATGAACATGTTATTTCGTATTTCCTTGTATCATACAATATAGGGTTATAAAAAGAATGATGACCTAGTTATATAATGTTCATATATGGTGTAAACTAATGTTCAAATTGAGGATTTTGGTTCCTACCTTACCCTTTGGAAGAAACTGCAAATAAAAAACTAAGTGTTTTCCATACCAACAAAAGAGACAATATTGACCCAAAGCCTTTCACATGTTAAGATTTTATGTAGACAAATGAAAATTTGCATAAAATTGAAAATTATTTACAATCAATGCAAAAGAAAAATGTGAAACCCTAATATATGAATGTCCAAAAACTAAAGCTCTTAACATCTATGTTAAAAGAATAAGACATCTTGGGGAACACCCATTTTGTTGCCATTTAAAATTTTAATCACCATTGATTTGGAAAATCATAAACATTTCATGTAAATAACCCCAAATTTTTACTCAATCCATATTCAGATGATATATGTGTTAATTCAATGTAATTTTATTTTCTATTACTTCGCCCTTGATTATAGACATGGCAAAAGACTCTCATACAATGTTAAAAGTCCTTCAATGGTTTTTGTGTTCATGAAAACATCAACAATATTACTTTGAAATATAACAATTATAAACCAGTAAAAACATGGACATTACTTGTAGAATTACCTATACTAGTTCACAATTAAAAATGCATTGAATTGTATTTTTAAAAAATTGGTTTAAGTTTTTGTTTTGAATTACTTTTGGATTTTTTTCTAGTCTGAAGTACTTGAATGAGAATGGTAGTGTTCCCAATAAACTATATTTGAGGAAAACATCAAGTTAACAATCATTATAAGAAATACAATCTATTGGACTAAAATTTAGATGCAAGTTTAATAAAAGCTATAACATGATGGAAGGGGAGAATATTATGAATGCTACTAAGTGGTAAAGATCTCTAGAATATTCAACTCCTTTGATGCCAACATTGGCACATATGGAGGATAAATGGAAGAATGTACAAATATTATAATTGACTTAAAGTATTCCACAAACCAATAACATGGTTTGCACCAATTTAATTATATTAGTGATGAACATTATTCACTTCCAACCAATCAAGCTTGAAACACATAAACCAAAATGATCAAACATGCACAATTGTTAATATGTGAGCAATAAAATTATTGATGTAAATTGGTATAATTATTAGTTGATAACCTCATATCAAGATTGATTATGTCCTCAATGTACAACAATATTTTGCATAATAAATTCTTTCAATAATCATGTTACAAATTTATTGATCATGAAGATTTTTACAATCATATGAATTTCATTTCATTTCAAGGAAGCCTATGTAAAGGCTGAGGGTTTGATGTGTTACTTCATGTGTTTGTGTACACTAGGATTTTAATATGATTTTTCATGTCTAAGTGTTCATTTCCCCATGAACAATGAAATATGATATTCAAATCTTAATGTTTTGTGATCCACTCCATGAAACTATAGTCAATAGTGCCCTATCCATTATTGTATGTAAAAGATTCTCACTAAGAAAATTAGAAACTTCAAGATTTAGGGTTTTACATTATTGTTTACTTACACAAATGCTATTAGTAATTGGATTGACACCACACTAACAAATGGATCACAATCAAAGGACATAACTATCCAGCACTAGACTTTTATTACGTAAACACGCCCGTTAATACCAAGAACATATTATTTAATTATTTACTTCATCATGTGCCATGGTAAATTGTGAAGAATGTTTCTTCTTATGCATCCAAATCACTTTTCTTTACAAAAATAATCCTTAAAAGTACATGACCAAATTATAATTCATGATGAAAAAAAGAAACACAAAGTAAAGTGCAACCTAAGTGAGTTGTGCATCAATTCTTTGTAATGAAAAAAATTGATTTGACACTAGGCAAAGCTCATTGATCAAAAACCTCTTCCATGTCACATAGGTGCATACTAAAGTTTTATATTCCAAGGTTTGGGGTTCTTGTTCTTCAAGGCTTAAGGTTTGTGTTGAAGGTTTTGGGTTCCCCCACAAAGCTTCCTAATCAACCATTTGAATGGTAAATATTATTCACCCAAGGAGCTTCACCACTTCAACTTATCTTTCAAGCCAAGCTTGCTATACATGTGAAAGAAAGGAAAGAAGAAATATTGGGGCATGCAAACAAACCAGTAAATGTGTGCACATTTAAACACCAACAAGGGCCATGAGGTGAACAAGGGTGCCTCTATTGTTTTTTCTAGCAATGCTTTTGCAAAAGCTTTATTATTGAAAATGGCTCCATCATGGTTTGCAACTTTGCTCCTTCATCTAGTTTTGATATTCTTTTGTAGTGTAGCATTTCCTCATGTTGTCTTCTCCTTTGGATTCACACTTTCGGTTCCCATCATTAACTTCATGGTTTGCAACCTTTATTGTAGGTTATTTTTCTTTATATTCATGTATGTTGAGTCATTAATTGAAGTATTGAGATCATTTCCTTCATTGCCCAAGCGCAATAGGAGGTACATTCTCTCCTACATTCCAAAAATATAATGTAGAAAAAATATTTCTTGCAATATTTTTTTTCTTGGCATTACGTTAACCAAATGTTTTTAAACACTTGAAACAAAAATGTGATGTAGGTGAAGTCAAAGTGATCATATATAATCCCAACCATTATGCTTATTCTTTTACTTCTAAAATATCATGTTAACCATGTACATCTAGAATCAATAAATGATAAGTGGTTTGAAAATTTTCACCTTGAATATACTCTTGGTAAAAAAACAAGAATTCTTTCAATAGAAGGTGGTCATCCAATCCTTCTTTTGCATGGTCTTATAATTTCACTAGCTTGCAAAGTTTAATATAACCATCATGCAATCTTTCACATCTAAAAATGTATAAGGATAACAAAAACCCATACCATACAAAAACTGAACATCTATGACTAAGATATTTGCAACTATGTCCCAATTCTAATCATATGTGTCATTTGGTTGTGCATAGTTGACATTCCCTACTTATCATTAGGACTACATGACTAATATCATTCACCACCCACCCTTTTAAAATGAAAATGGTTGAAAATATCAAGTGCACTTGCATTGAAAACAAAAAAAAGATGAAAGACTTGTCATGAATCATGGTGTTTTTTTAGGGACTTGTCATCATTTATCTAATTATTGAATCAAAAAAGTTAAAAGATAATTTAACAAGTTGTGAAATTACATCATTCCTATTTAAAATTATAAAAATTATGTTAAACATTTTGAAATAAATATTCTTAAGTAATGTAACATTTAAAAATTTGAAAAACTAAAATCACACAAAAATTAAATGAAATTATGAAATTAAAAAAATGTGATATTAATTCCATTTTATTTTTTAAAAAATTTATTAAAGACATTAAATTTGAATTTATTGTCTAGAAAGAAAAAAAATATTTTATTTAATTTCCATTTAAAAATAAATAACTACAATGTATGCTAATTATGAAATTATAAAATTAATTAATACGAAATCAAATAAATTGCATTCTTATTGAAAGCCCAAATCATTACATTTGAGTTTTTCATTAACTAGAATTTACATTATTTGTCCCAAGTCTATAGCCAAGGTTTGACCATGACATATACAATTGTGTTAATGTAATGGGACTAAACTCACTATAGGTCTATGTGATAGGCAACATGAGGAGTGATGGATGAAGAAGAATAGAAAGAATAATAATTAGTTTCTACATATGTGGGTTCCAAGGAAATGTGTTAGCAATATGATCACAAGAAGGAAAGAAAATGAAGATTTAGAAACCTTGTTGGTTGTGGGACTGAAAATTGTTGGACCAAATGATACAAGAGACACTTCTTCAACTAGTAAACCTTGTATATGCAAAAAAGTCCATCTCATCATATTCATATTTTAGTTTTTGATCTAATTCTTGCTCTTCTACTTCTACTTTCAAATAATTTTTATTCTTTTAATTTAAGTCTTAATATTATTACACTAAAAACTAAGATTTCTAGAAGCATTTCTAGTGGTGACACCATATTTGTGCCTACACCAATATCTCCATGTCCAAGATATAATCATAATTTATACAATAAAAGACCTGACAGTACAAGTGAAGATTATTAAAGTCCCACCTCTTGGACCAATTATTAAACATTTGGTCAATTTGAAACAAATATTTTTATTTAGTGCATTCTTTGTGTCTATCAGTACCCTAGCCTTGGGTAGTGGCAAAAAAACATTTTCACGATAATTTATTGCTAAATTGTAGGGTACAAGAGCTTTTCTTAATGTGTGAAAAAATTGGTTAAATTTTTTTTGGAGCTCGTTTATCACACTTCTTGGTAAGGACATGCTTAAAATAAATGTAAGGTGTACAAATAAATGAATTGCTACTTTATTAAATTTAATTTTCCCCACTATAATTATGACTAAAACCCCATGACCACCAGGGGAAAAGCTTTGGATAAATCAAAGGTTATTTAATGTCAATTCAAAAATCTCACAATTAGAAGTAATGATTTTATTTGTTAACAAAAAAAACTCATGATTGAAGTAAAAAGAACATGTTATTCTTAAAATTACATACATTTTATCTGAAAACCTCAAAATCTCAGTTCAATTTTAGCACAAACACGTACATGTGATTTTCATATGTTTCATATAAATTTATTCTTTAGACTGTTTTTCTTTCTTAAGAAGTCTTGGGAGAGATAAAATGGTGCTACATACAAATGTGTATCCTTCCAATTAGGACCATCTCAAAACATTCTTCCTTGCAAAAAAATTAGAATATCTATTGAGAGAAGTAAATTTTTTTTTGAAAAAACCCATTGTGTTTTCGTAAAAATAAAGTATGAAAAGGATGTTAGTTGCAAAAAGTAATGTTATTTTGGAGAGTTATTTTTCTTGCTGTTGTGAACTAGGTTCCATCACATTGGTATGCTTGTGTTCCTAGGTTGCCAACTCCACAAGTTTTAGCATTAAAATAATCCCAATTCCATGGATGAGTATCGAAGAAATTTCATCTATGAATTTTCAATGGATGAATGGATGATTTTTATATGAATATGAACATAATTTTCATGGATGAAAAATAAAAATTTGATGGAATGAAGTTCATCCATGTAATTACGGTTGTTTAAAAAACCCCTTGACTAACAACATTTGTGGTTGTTGGATGCCCTTTCCTAGTGATCCTTATAACTCTTTGCATACTTTACATATTCCAATAATCTGAATGCAATAATGGTCACATTTGGATCATTGTTATCCCTATGTTAACCACTTTTCCACAGCATCATGCATTTTGCAAAAAGGTACAAAACATTTTTATTTTGTACATGTTTTACAAAAGGTTAACAAAAATATTTCAAACAATATTTTTCAGCAAATACTTTTTCCTTTGAATAATCACAAAAATTGAAATTTCAAATGTGATTATTTAAAGACTATCTCCCATGAAATTTATTTATTTATCGAATATCCTAATGTAGTTCATCATTAATGATCATGCAAACAATATTTAACATGAATTGTCAATGCATTTGAAAAAAAAACTCAAATTGTACAGCATCAAAGACAAAAGACTACATCAAGGTCTAACACCATAAACATTGTAAAAATCTAGCAAAATTTATTTCTTAAAATTTTGGCAATTGCTTTTGAAAAAACTAAAGATTTTGTGACAAAGAATTCTCTTAAATTTTGAATTCAAAATAAAAATGAAAACATAGACCCAATATTTGGACAATGATGTCATTTTCACCATTTGACTAAGTCAATGGAATGAAATTAAACATTATATCAATGGTTATTTTTTTGACAAATGACTTGTCATGAATCATCAGGATTATTTAAAATTTCCACCACCCATTTTGAATTTTTTTCCTGCATTTGAACTATTAAATAATCATTATCATAAAAGGATAAATAGTCATATTTTCAAAAGGAAAGATGATTGTTATAAAATATTTCACAAAAAAAATACTAATTATTTAAATGTTAAAGGTCTTTTCATATTTGAACATGCATGAACTTTAAGGGAAAAATCCATGAAATGTTCCTCTTGGTAACCCATTGAAATCAAAATGCATGTTGAACATGGGAATTTCCATTTTATTTTTTGGTTCTTGTCACTTTCAAAAACGAGTCATTGTAGGTCAATTTTAAGCTTTGTTCTAACAAAACCATCATAACAACAACAATTTATACAATCCAGATAATATTGGCAATGATAATGATGAATCTTGAAGAATGAAAAAAAAAAGAGAATAACCTTACCTCAAGTAATAAAATATGCATGGGCTTGTTTGGAGCACTATTACGTTGATGAATCTAGAGTGCTAAATAATTTTAACAAAAATGAAGATGATGAAAAATTACTTAAAACCCATACTTTATGATTGCAACAACATTTCAACTATGAAAGTATATCAACCTTGATTGGTATAAATCATTCGATGAATTAAAATACAAATGCCATTCCAACCACTTGGTTTGGAGGGCTACGAAAATCAATGGAAAAAGTCTTATGATGCCAAGGTCAATGTTATCATTGTGAAAGTTTGTAAGATTGCATTAGTAATTATGAATGTTGATGATGAAAAACTGTAAGGAAAACAATGAAAAGAACCATGAGGACAAGGATGACAATGATAAGGCCAAGTTGGTGGTGCTAACACATAGGAATCAAAAACATTATAACTATGATGATGATAATTTCATCATGTTGATTAGTTTTAATAAAAATGAAAATGATAAAGAATTACATGAAAGCCAAACTCCATGGTTGTAGCAACATTTCAACTAAGAAAATATTTAAAAACTCAATCGGTGCAAACTAATTTATGAATTACAATACAAGTACCATTCAATCCCAACTTAACAAGTTATAAAGCTCAATTGAAAAAGTTTTATGTTACCAATGTCATTAATGTCTTTTTTTTTTTTAAATAATAAAAACTATAGCAATAGAATGTCTATTGAAGAGGTGGTGATGAACATGACTTATGGGTGTCACATCAAACTGGTAACCATTTTTTAGTTTAAAAAACACATTTGGAGTTAATGAAAATTTAGATTTAAGTTTTGTCTAATTAGATGTTCACTAAAAGTTTTGTTTCAAAGAATGTTTGAAACTTTAAGCCTTTAATACAAGTTTTGTGTTAAGATTTTTATTCCCAACAATATAAAAGGATAACAATAGAAAAGAAGGGGTGCATTGAATATGAATTTTGCATTTCACTTTGGGAGGAGCAAATGTGTGTGTGTGTGTGGGGGGGGGGGGGGGGGGGGCGAGGGTGGGATAGGTTGTCTCAATGATTTTATGTTCTAGAAAGAAACAAAATCACAAAAACAGAAGAGAAGAGGGGACGTTAAATATGAATTTTGCATTTGATTTGAAAGGAGTGGGGGTGGGGTGAGAAGGGAGGTTAGAAGTAGGTTTTGTACCCCGTGTATTCTTTTTCTTTCTTAAGCAATGAGGTTTGTGACTACCTTGTAAGCTCAACAAGATATTACAAAGTATCTCCTTGCACAATATATGTGTACTTTTTTGGAATTCCATGGGTTTTGGTTTGGTTAAATTAAGTTTTTGGAATGCACCATGGGAGGGCCAAAATTAATGAAAATATTTTCATATCATTAATACCTCACAATTTGTTGATGCAAATTGAAAACCCCAATAATATGTTACATATTTCAATATTGTCATTAAATTTGTTATTGAATTTGGGTGTATAGGAAGTGGTGAAATGTTTAATGATGTCAAACGACATGGTGGAGGTGTATTATTGCCATGGTTATGAATCACAAATGTCAATTTATGTAATATTAATACCAACAAGAAAGACAATGAGATTTTATATTTTAAATTCCATGCATGAATGACATTCAAAAGATTACGAAACTAATTATAAATCAATATAGATGGTTTGTTTTCACCTCAATATGTTGTTCATGAATTCCATCAATGGCTCATGACATGAAGTCAAAGATGTGGAGGTAATTCTTAATGTCATTTTGATGCAATTGTGTGCTGTTCATATTTTCATTTGTGGTCCAAAATACCATGCATGATTTTCTCACTTGATTCTAATGCATATAATTTGCACCAAATGATCATGTTGTATTGCTCATCAAAGGTTGGTTATGTTGCTTAACTTTGAGTGGTAATTAATACAAGAAAGTTGAGTTCATTTGGCTTGAAATTCAACAAGTGTGGGGTTTGTTATTGTTGGGGGACATAGGTTCCTTTCACAAAAATCACAACATGAGTATCTAAATACACAAAAGTTTAAGTTCTCATCTTATCCTCCTCACCAATGTAGGGAAGACGAACATGCAACAACCAAAAACATTTTGGAAGAAAATTCAAACAATGTTTCTTTTCATTTGTAATTTTGTCCAAGATGCATTTTTTTTAATCTAAAAAAGTGCACACAAATATACATGGCTTGAAGCCATAGACTTTGGATAAATCAAGAAAACATTTTGTTTTGGTGGGATTACAATGTGCTTGTATTGGGGTTTTTGCATGGTTCTATTTAGGTTGCTAATAAATACGTTCATTTGTAATCTCCAAAGTTAACATTTTATCCTTTGTTTTGTACATATTTGTACAACCTAATATTATTAAGGTTTTAACACACTTATAGTTAATTTGATGTTGTTTGATGTAAAAAACCAAACCTCATCATCAAAGATACCTTTGCATAATAGGTGCAACCTCTTTAAAATTGTTTTAAGTTGCATTCATAACTAAACACTAAAAGTACAAGCCCATTACATTTTAGCAAGTTTATAGTTGATTATATGCATTAGAATGTGACAATTCACCTCCATTTACCAAACACTACCTTACCATAGGGGTGGGCCAAAACAACTATACTTGTCTTAATTCACATCCATAATTGAACACAAAATATACAAATCCTAGCTATATGTTGAACAAAAAGCCAAAAACAATATGTCAAAATCACATGGTTTTTGGTTGGAATGGTGGCAATTAAGCAAGTGTGTTCATTAACAAGTTCCCTTCTACACTATGGAGGTGGTTAGTCTTAAGCCTCTATTCAATGACAAGCTTGCTTAAAACCTTACATGTCAACAATGAACACCCGTGGCATGAATTCTTTATATACAACACCCAGGGCTTTGAAATTGCTTAAAATAATGAAGGCTGCAATTTGCAAACAATCATAACATCTTTATATCATAGGTATGGTAGGTCTAACTGATGTTCGATACTAATTGATACTCAAAAGGGCTTGTGAAAAAAATAGATTTTAATTTAAAAATAAATAAATAAATATATAAATAAAAATATATCTATTCACCCTACAATACTGAATTAATTGCCCGTATGGGGGAAAATTTTAACCATTGAGATATCTCAATAACATCAATACCAAATAGGAGACTTAGTGTATTTTATTACTTAATATCAAAATTTTGAAAGAATCAAATTGGGGTTATCAGAATTTTTCTTAATTATTTCAGCAAAGATATTCTAATTAATATTAGTCATGGGTATGGTATATACTATAGTAAATTTTCAAGTTTGTTGGTAAATTTTATTATTATGTGTTACTTGATACTGAATTTTCTAGAAATTGTTTCAAAAATTTCAGAAATAAAAACTTTTTGAATGTTTCAAGCAAATAATTTCCTTAACTTTTTGATGTTTCAAGTTAAGGAAATTATTTGCTTACCGATGCCAAAACTTGGGGAAATTGAAATAGTTGTGTGTGTTGTATTTAGGGTTTATCATTTTTGTTGTTTCACTCTTCACTATCTAATAGGCAAATGATTCATTAGCTGTTTACATACCCATGCTTAGCAATAATTACAATGTCTATTATCACTCACTTTAGTTGTTGGAAAAGGTGCAATTTGTGCTATTTGCAACAAAGAATTGTAATGGGAAAAAATCGTGCAATACTTATTTTACAAAGAAATCTTTTCATAAACATTAAATGCAATAAGTAATCATCCTAGGCTAAAAATAATAATTCAGCATCATATAAGTTGATAATTCCATAAATTGCCATTTTTACTATCAAACTTGATTTTGAAAAATTGAAAAATTATTTGGCACTTGAATGTTGAACCAGATGAGCCACTATGATACGTTTGTTATGTGATTTTTGCACATGTTAGAGTCCTTCTTGGGTACTTGCTTTTGAGCACAGCCTCTTGAAGATATGTCATCAACATGCAACAATGTTTAAAGGGGTGATTCAAGGAAGCCATTTATGAACATCCCATCAAATCTATTCAAACATATTATAACACATATAAGTTGATCCAAGAAATGGTGGGCAAGAATGGGATGAGAGTTGCATGGATTCTTGAACAAATTTACTGAAAATAAATACATGTCAAAACCAAGTTTGAAAATTTTCATTCAAAATTAAGCTGTGATACATTATTTAATTTTGAACCTTTAGTGTTACTGCTGAGTTCAAACCACAATTTTTTCAACACCAAATAGAATTGATAGTTGTTTGAATTGTACTCTATTGAACAATTGTTACTCTATTTCAAACAGGAATTCCTCTTCTTATTCATGTCAATTTTTTATGGCAAGGATGTGTTCCCCCTTGAATACAGATATATGAAACTATGTTGAATGTCCTGCCAAATAGTGAATAGACATGTATCAATTTGAACAATTTGTGAGATCCCTTTGCCAAAGCTTACAAGAATCTTTGATTCATATTCAACCCAATCTTATGACAAATTAATCAAATTAAATAATACATTGCATTACATGTTTCCTCAATTTCTTCAACACACCTTAGCACTACCTAAAGGACCCCGTCCATTCACTGTCAATGAAGTGCTAATCTTTAACTGAGTGCACAACTTAAGTAATCCCTGAAACAACATACATTATACACCCACCTTACATATGTTCATGCAGTTCTAACCATGGCTAGCAATTGTGAGGCATGGTGCTTAAATAGTCAGTAGCATCCTCGTTCAAGCTTGTGAAGGCCACAATTTCATTTCATTGTACCTCATGTACAGGCAAGCATCCAAGACCAAGGGAAAGAGAGGCTTTACACAAAAAGGTAATGAATGGGGCCTCTGCACCCTGGGCATATCCTGTTAATATAGACCTCAATACACTACAGAGACAAATGAATGACAAAACCATCCACAATGAGCCTCACCATGACTCTTGATATATACCTGTAGAACAAGGCTGCTGCATACCAATGAATCCAATAATCAAATGGCCTACAGGTCACAACAGAAAAAGCTAAGGTAAATGCCAGGGAGATGGGGCATAGCAGAGGTGCACTAGCATGAAGCAAAACCATTAGCTTCACATGCTTTGTCATGGCACTTGCCAGTGGCCAAAAGGTTGCTCATAAAAGCAAACCCCTATTTCACCCAGCCATTCGTGTAAAAATTGACTACCTTCTTTCCAAGTCAAGACCCTCTAACAAATCAAACCTTCACTTTTCCATAAGTCTTGGCCTTCTCCAGGCTAGTCTGGAAGCGACCATGTCCAAACTTGGAGGATGTGTCAATGAACTTAAGCTTGATCTCTTCCATTGCACTGCGGGATGTCTGCTTGTAGAGGGACTGCCGCAGGGTGATAACTCGCTTCTTAGGACCCATAACACAACCCTTTAGCATTATATAATCGTCCTTGACAGTACCATAGTGTGCAAAACCACCCATGGGTGTGATGTCCTTCTCTGTCCTATCAAATTCTGTCATGGCCTTGAAGGACTCCTTGCCCACCTTTCCAATCTTGTAGACCTTCTTGTTCATCTCCGTGCGATGATGGTACCCATTTTGTCCTGCCCTTGCTACAGTGTAGGACACACGGGCTGGATGCCAAGCCCCAATACAGGCAACCTTCCTCAGACCTCTGTGAGTTTTGCGGGGTAGGCGGGTCACCCCCCACCTAGTGACAACACCCTCATAACCATGTCCCCTTGTAACCCCAATGATATCAATCATCTCATCCTTCTGGAACACAGCATCTACTGGAATTGCCTTCTCAAAAAACTTGTAGCCATAATCAACCTTCTCAGCAATGGTGCCACCATTGATTTGAATCTCCATAAGGTGTGCCTTTTTCTGTTTGATTCCCTTTAGCTTCCGCACCTGACACAATAGCAATTCCTTTCTCAATTTTGAATTGTAAAGATGCAATTTTCAGACAGCTGACATCAAACTGCAGACAAAATCCAAACAACCCTTAAACCCTAAACCCTGTAAGACTTAATCAGGACAAGGAACCTTACCTGGGTGTGTGCAAGCACACGAACAACAGTAGCATACTTCTTCATCCTCTCCAGATCAGACTCAAGGTCTTTCTTGCCTTCATCTGTCTCATACTTCTTGGTATACTTGGAAAAGGCCTTCTTCTTGCTCTCGTACCAGTTTTTGTAAAAGCGCCTCTTGAGTTCATCACTGAGATGCTGAGCCCAGATGGTGTTGAGGGAGCGCAAACCACGGGGTGTCTTGATGTAACCAACCAAACCAACAACAATCATTGGCGGTGTCTCGATCAGAGTCACAGCCTCACATGTCTCCTTCTTGTGTAATTCTGCAAACAGACCACAAAGAAAGCAAAGGACCACCCTCAAGATCCAGAATGATGAAGAGCTATTAGAATATCAGGGAAAACAAAAAACAGAGGCTGTGCTCAGACAATGGAACAAGTATAGGGTTTAGGATTAATGACATACTGGATCCAGGCTTCTCCACCTCCCTGACAATGTGGGTCATGCCAGCTTTGTAGCCCAAAAAGGCAGTCAAGCTGCATGCTTTCTTGGGGTCGTCGGCAGGGAAAGATTTTACTGCAACAGAATTTCACAGATCCTGACAAAGTCAATTTCCTTCGGCCTCAAAAATGCACATTCTCCGAGGGAATGATCAACAGTCCTAATAACTACATTCTCTCGATCGCGAAGACGTCAGAACAACCTCTAGCTCTTTTCAACCAGAGAACCACCCCTTGAAACGTGGACCACCACCATGCCCTAAAAACCGAAAGACCAAAGCCGGGAAGAAAAAAAATGGGTCATAAAATCAGCGTACCTTTCCTCTGTGACGCTTGCAACGCTTGCGGGGCAAGAAGCCCAGGGATCCATGTCGCGGATGCTCAAACTTTCTGTGCGACATGTCGACTGCGGCCTTCAACTCGGAACCGGCGATGGTGCAAAGGAACGCGCTACAATTCACCACTGCAACTCTGGAGACCTTTCACCGCCGCCATTTAGGGTTTCAGATGGATGATATATAATATGGTCAGTTAGGGCTCCAGTTAGATGATACGTCCATTCAGGATCTCAGATGGCTGATACCTTCGTTAAGGGTTTTAGATGGATGAGACCTCCTTTTAGGGTTTCAGACGGATGTTACCTTCGTTCAGGGTTTTCTGATGGATGAGACCTTTATTTATGGTTTCAGATTGGATGTTATCTTCGTGTTCAATGATACCTTGATTTACCATTTAAGCTGGAAGTTCAGATGGATGAGACCTCCATTTAGGATTTCAGATGGATGATGCCTTCTTTAGGGGTTCAGATGGATGGGACTCCACTCAGGGTTTTGGATGGACGATATTCATTTAGGGTTTCACGTGGATTTCAATCTTCGTATTTAGGGTTTCAGATGGATGAGAATATCTGAATGGTATCATAACGGAGGCAAACCCTAAACAACTTGAAGGTGGTAATGGGAGCTGGATTGGATGCCTAAACTAGACACCCATCATATTAGAGCCATACGGATTTAGGGTTTTACAAACCCTGAACTATAGTTGTTTGGTTGTAACTTTAGGGTTTGCAGTTGAGGGTTTACAACAAAAACAATTTCGTTCTATCTCACTTGTCTAATTTTCACCAATTGTTGGAGAACTGGAACCGGGCCATTCTGGAAAACTGAATAATGGGACTGCCTGCCTATATCTGCATATTACAGGAAAATTCTGTCAAGTGGATATTCCCGTACACTTGTGCGAAGAACTGAACAGACATCAGTGACCACAGTTCAAACACTGTGGTGGACAGTCTTCTGACATTGAAATGAAGGTTCGGTGTACATAGTTGGGTTGTCATGGAATGAACCTATGGAAAATGGAAATACAGAGTGACTTAGGAAATCCTGTGACTTTTACACTTAGAACTCCTGAGCACTCCATTTACCGTTTTAACTTAGAATCCACATTTGCGAGGAATGGAGTGACCTGAGATTTTCAGTGGGCTATGAAGGAGCCCACAGAAAGAAGAGACATTTGCCGTCAGTCGTCATTGTCCATTTCCCACATGAAAAGAAGCTTCGTCCCTGTGTGGGGCCAGGCTTTTTCACTACTCGTTTTCTGCTTTTGACACCACAGAAGCACATTATGTTAGCGGAATTGTGATCAATTGTTGTCTCCACCTCCTCAACATTTGTCTCTGCATTCTTGAAAGGTCTAGGCATAGCTTTTGGCTTCCTCAACTTTGGAATATAAAGCTTTGACCCATCATCTGCATAGGTCTTGAAAGAATTTGTCACTTTTAAGATGATCCCCTTCTTCACTAATTCAAGAGCAAGATAGGCTGTGTTCCTGGCATCATCAAGGCCACAGTGTTCTCGGCCTTCCCATACAAGACCTAACAGCTCAACTGCACCTCGCAAATTTGTCTGCATGTGTCCAGAAAATTTGCGGAATGGGACTTTTAAGTTGATCCACCTGCCATCCAGTCCAGAACCAGAAACTCAATGTCTGTTGAGAAACTGGAAACATAAATCTGAAAAATGTGCAATGGAAATGTTTTTCTGTTGCAGCAACTCTGGCAGACTGGTGACACTGCAGCCATTGTTACAGACTGCTTCTATACACCTTCCCATTGTCAGAAAATGGCTTAAACTGATGATAACCAAGCTTTAAAATGTGGCCCCCTTCATACCTGTTGAAATAGGGGGGCTTTTGCAAAGACTTCCATTTGCATTCCATCTCAAGCATGACCTTGCAATCCCAGTCTGACCATGTGACTATCACAAACCGCGTATTTTTCACACCACTCTCCTCCAACCACAAGTCATGCATCTCTAGAGCTTTCTTAAGGGATACACCATGATCCACCTGCACATCAGACAATACAGTATACACAATCTATTTCAGTATATAGATGGTTTCAAAGTGAGAAACCAATAAGCTCTGCACCATCTTCACAGAATGGAATACATGTGTTTGGATGGGGGAACAGCAAGTTAGCATCCCTAGCCCCAGAAATACTCATTGTAGGGTGTAAATATTTGGTGCCCTGTACAGTAATGAACAGATGTTGAACAGAGTCTTCTGCACAATGGAACAAAATTCTTTGATGAACATCACTCAGTTACTCAACCTTGAATGAAATAACTGCAAGAGGAAACTGGTATTATGTCCATAAGCAATATACTTACCCCGCAGATTATGTCTTGGTTGAGATCTGCCCCTTGAATAGCAGGAGACAGTTCTAAGAGCCCTGAGGATCAAGGACCGAAAAATTGGAAAGATACACCCAATCTAACACAGTATTGTGATAATCAGACAGACACATAGGTAGAAAGTCAGTGATGGTTGTCAGGGGGCTCTTTTCTGCTTGAAAGGTGTGGTGTGTGCACCCAAGTGACTGCACACTCCTCAGAGTAATGGCCCCACAGATGGGCATTATATTTCTCACATAAATCTTCACAGTGCATGATTCTTGCACAAAATCATGATGTCACACAGATTTCTGTGAAGCAATCCCTCCATCCTCAAAGTACTGGAAATATTCCATCGTACATGAAATTTCTGCTCTGATATAACATGATATGTTCAGTAAAAACCAATGGAAAAAAAGAGACAGAAATGGTTACAGTAGGGCCGGAGATTGAAATGGAAGTCATTGTACACATACCTCGGCCTGCTGTATTCCTGTCAGAAGTTTGCAGAACTGGGAAAGCTGTGGATGGCAGTCAGGTCTCACATAGGTTTGAAAGCTCCCTTCCAATTTTTGCATGTTCAAATTCACCAAAACTGCAGGAAACTCAATTATCTCCGTAGGCTGCAGGTTTACTGGCTGATCACATGTTGACTCAAAATCTATCACCACCAGGTAATCAAATTCTTGAGTGCTTTTCACAAACCCTGAGTAACTTAATAGAGTGGGCTGTGTATGATCAATGTGAACCCGCTTCTTAAGTGGAGAAATCTCCTTCATTGTATTTTGTTGTGAAACCCTCAAGCTTGAATCAGACCTGTCAATTCCAGTCATATCTACGGAGCTTCCGGGAGGACTTGTATTTTGAAATCCATCCCAAACGATTTGTGAGGCAATATTTCTGCTTTCTTCCAGAGCTGCCTCCAATGAGGGTGAATTTGCCCTATGGAGTTTTGCTTGAGATTCAAGCAAAGATTTATGGCTCCCTCCATAACCTAGGTCTAGCTGCAACATTCGAGAATGCAGTCGACGTTTAGCAATCTCACGGTTTCTTTGCATCCTCTCTGTGATGCAAAAATCACCAAAGTCAGCACTCTCCAATCATGATTAGGGTTAAGCCCAAGAACTAATAAACTGCAATTTCTTTCTTCTGTCTACCACCTCCTGCATTACAGCTAGAGTTGAAATGTAAACATTTCAAAGATTCATGACTTCCAGAAAACATGCAGAAAGTATCACCCCCGGTTTCATATGGCCCTAAACCCTAAACCCTAAACCCTAAGGCAAAAAAAATAGTCCCGCGTTGGAAACTTCAGTAAACATCCATACTTCCCTCACACTCAGAACAGCCACCATTGCTTAGTACATCCCTGATTGACTTCATTGTGAACTCTAGATTCAAACATTAATCTCCGGTTAGAGCTTGTGTCCCTACATAGCTGTTGGGTGGGCGCATGTAGTACTTATCTAACGACATAAAAGCGAGGCGAGAGAGAGAGAGAACAAGAGAATGTGAAACATGTACACTCTCTCACCTCTTTGGACGTCGTTCATGGCTCTCTCTCTCGCCACCCTTTCCCGCCGCGTGAGATAGGGTTACACAGTTGCGCGATGCTCTCTGGATTCGTTACTTCATAGCGGACGATGATGACGATAATATTCCAGAGCGATAAACATTTGAAAGAAAATCTGCTTCGAATCTTTCCAGACACCTAATTTACAGATTCCATTTTCTCTTGTTGATCAAGATCTCTCTCTCTCTCTCTCGCATTGGTGCAACCATCTCTCCTCTTGCAAAGCATCTTCTCCGCGTCTATCTTCTTCCTGCTCTTGTAGTGATTATTGGCACTTGCAATCTGCCGACAATTCTCAAAGAAGCTTGGGAAATTCTTCTCTTGGTTCGCACAGATTCTGAACACACCAAGAAGAAGAAGAAGAAGAAGAAGAAGAGGAGGAGGAGAAGGAGCAAGAGCACGTTTGGAACGCATTCCAAGAATATAACTGTCTTGGCAAGTGCTGATTCTGCAGTTGGAAGGCAGAAAGGGCAACTAAAAGCCTCGACGGTTCAAAAGCAATCTGCCACCAATCATCGACTCTCCCCTTACTGACTCATTAACGGGTGGAATGTGCATCGATCCTCACCCTATTGACTTATTTATGGGTGGAATGTGCATCGATCCTTGCCGTAGTGACTTATTCATGGGTAGATTGCGTATCCATCCTCGCCCTAGTGACTCATTAATATGTAGAATGGGCATCAATCCACTCCTTAATGACTCATTAATGGGTAGAATGTGCCTATTCTCTTATGCCTTAGTACCATGGCAAGTCTAACATTTTATTTATTTATTTATTTATTTATATATTCTTTGGAAGCACAACAGCACATTTTGATGGGATTTCAGATTGATAATACTATTTTTTATGAAGAGTAAAGATTGAAACGCAGAATTCTTGAAGAAATAAATTGTTGAATCTTGTTTCAGATTTGTGAATTGTAATATTAAAAGGTCTAGCTTCTGTATGCTCAATTCACACCAAGGGATAATTAGTAAGAGCATTTTTGTTCCATTTAACACTCTCTTGGTTGGGGGGTTAATACGATTAAAGTTTAAGGAGTAAACTAACCCATACACTCTTCACACTAGGGGCTAGGCAGCTAAAACTAATTTAACCTCACATTAGGTGATTCAAACCTAGGGTGGAAATTTTTACATAACAAATTGAATGACACCTAAATTGTAGGTCGTTAGGAATAACTTGGTTAAAATTATTTTTAACTTTTCATTTACATGTGCATATCCATGCAAACTTAAGCTTCTAAGTTTTTTCATATTTGGAGAATATTTGTGTGTAGAAGTTGTTTTGTGTTAAGATTTTGTTATTTCATAGTTTAATCTATAAAGGGGGTCAGTTTTGATTTTTAATTGCTAAGAAGAGCCTCTTGAATAACAAAGTAATGTAACACTACTTTTGCAACAGATAGGTTCAAAGAAAAAAATGTCAAAGGTGCTTATGAAAGGTGTTAAAAGGCAATTAAAACTAACTGCCCAACAACTTGTGATAGAAAATGTACGAACACATGAAGAATAAATAAATCAACTTGAAGAAGCACAATCTGTGGGTGTTCCAAACACAAATGCATTATAGCAAGAGGAAGTTACAAATCAACAAATACTAACAAAACAAAAAGTTAATAGGGAATCACAAGCACCTGTTGTCAACCACCAACTTACCCCACAAGTTTCAAACCAACAACAAGAAATCAATTTCCAACCTAATGGGAAAAAAAATGAATCTATTCATAATGTTGAGGAACTAAATCTACCCAATGGCATTAGCCATTTGCAATTCCTAACTATCATATTTCCAAAATGGATGATTATCATTATTAGTAGAACCATTCAAAGATGTTCAAAACAATGAACATGTCCCAAATAACGAACATGTTATAGGTGATATAGAATAAGAGCGTGTTCAATTTTTGAATTGGGTGAAATAACTTCGACATCTTGATAAGAGCCTCACAAACCAACCAATTGTTGTACCTCATCTTAGCCCGACTGAAGCACATACAATACTTTTTGTTGTTTGTCAAAATTAGTTGCCTTACAATATTTGGTCATCTAAACCAAACAGAATAATGCCATGTATTTTAGAACATACCAATTCAAAAGGAGAATATTATTCTTGAACTCATAACCTGTAATTATTGTCAACAAATTGGTCACAATTTCAAATTGTCCTTTTCTGGATTAAAAACTTTGTTGATTATTCAAAGAAAATTAAGATGACCACTTCATGATGGATTTTCTTATTGCTCTAACAAGGTTCTTTGTTGCACATGTGCAAAAGAATTTAACACAACTTGTTACGACGAATGAAGCAATACCAATTACCCAACCAACAAGTTGGCAACAAACTATTACACCAATAGTACCAGGTCATGCAAATAATGTATCTTTTCCTTCTTATCCAATGTGGTACAATATTATACCACCTTATTTGTTTCTAGATTCAAATTTGTATCCAAGATATTTTAATGGGATGAAGATATTTGAACTTCTTAATGCTAGAACCACTACAATTTCTATGGCATGGTACCCTTATCCAAGGCCACATCAACTTGTAATGACAACAAGCAACACCCCCTATTCAGCTAGTGTTCATTTTATGATACCAATTCAACCTCTTTTGTATCAACCTAAACCATCTATTGTTACTCAAGATATAGTAGAACCTGTCTACATTAATACTACATAAATTAATAACCTGTGATAATTAATAAGTGCGGTCCAGTCCCAAGTCGGGCCCCATACATTTACTAATAAACCTTCAAAAATTAATAATTAATACTCCACAAGCGGTCCCGAAATTTTTTATATTGAACTCCACATGCACATATTAATTATCACTGATTATTAATTTAGGCAGTATTAATTTAGAGAGGTTCTACTATAAAAATGTTACAAAGCACGAGCGAAAAATTATTTAATGACCCTTTCTTCATTAATATCTTGTCTAAATTAATACAGAACCCCCAGTCCCGGGAGTATTAACTTAAACAGGTTCTACTATAGAATACATGTTCAACAAAATGTGCTTATCACATTGAATGCAACTACGCTAGGAAATAGTACTAAAATGCAACTGGTTGGTGGAGTGCACTAAATGGATATGTATAGGGTTAAATAGAACCTATCCGTGTGATCAGCTAAGGACCATCTAACAAGACACCTAAGGGTTTGTTTGAGTTATGGGATACTTCAGGACTATTTTAAGGACTACATAATGCTTACATTTGGGGTTACATAAAGCGTATTTAGAGGGCTTCCTATGGACTACCTTGAGAATCCACCTTAGGGTTAGTTAGGGTCTATCTAAGGAGACATTTAGAAGCCTACCTAGGTTATGGAATACTTTAGAACTATTTAAAGGGTTACATAAAACATATTTAAAGGGTTACCTAGTGGCTATCAAAATCCTACAGAGGGGAGCTACATGAAGCTTACTTGGAAGCTTTCCTAAAGTCTACCTTGGGAAGCCACCATAAAGTCTACCTAGGTTAAGGGATATTTAAAATCTATTTAAAGGTTACATAAGGCCTACCTAAGGGCTTTCTAGGGATTACCTAAGGAGATATTTAGGAGTTTAAATTAGGTTATGGGATACCTAAAGGTTACTTGGTGGGTTACATATAGTTATCTTTGGAGTTAGTTACCTAAATTTTTTAGGCTAAAGGATACCTAAAAGTTATTTGAAATGCTACTTAAAATTGATTCATAATTTAAAAGGGGGCTACATCAGGGGCTACTTAAAGGGATGTAATTTGTGAGCATATCATTTTTATGTGATGTTCACAAATTGCATTTCCAATTGCAAAAGAACTAATGACCTCAAAATAACATGTTCACAAATATGGAACATAGATTCAAAAACACACCAAGGTTTTTATCACACCCAAAACACAAACTTGCAATAATCAAAACATTAACATCAAGGAATTCAACCCAAAATCCAATTTTTTTTAAAAAATTAAATAAAGAAAATAAACTAACCAAATTTTTTCAATATTTATAGTAATAATGAAGATTAATTAATTGAGCTTGGATTTTCAACACTCCTAGCTCAAGTTCACATCTAGTACATTAAACATGTTTTTGGGTTTTTACAACTCTTATATACTTAAAATTTTTGTAAAAATGTTAACAACTTGATTTTTATTATTGACACAAATGGTCAATTTCCTTTGTTACAACCCTTTTTTCTCATAAAGTGATAATGCACCTTAATCTATTTTGTCTTAACAATTTATTGAATTATTAACAAGTAATATGTTACTAATGTTATCATAACAGATGATAATTGTAGCATCCGCTAGCTATTTCAAGTTTTAAAATAGTTTTTGTAACCAAATTATTTCACATGTAGTTGTAATTGAATTTATGATTAGTATTGGACAATCATAAAGGACAAAAAATATTAATAATTCTAAAGTCATTACAAATAAAGTTGTTTACAACAATAGTCATTTAAGACATGATGTGGCAAAACCATGTGGTACATTTCATCCCTTAATCATAAATGGTGTATGGGAAGTCATTAATGATAGTTTGGTAATAGTTTAATCATTTTTTATTTAAATTTTTATTACAAATTAGACCCAAAAACTTGGGGAACATTATTATTATTAGTTTACAATCATCATTATTATTAATTTATTATACATAATATAACGAATAAAATATTTTTATTTCAATTTTTTTCATTATTGTTTATTTTATCAACTATTAACACATGTCATAACTTAAGCTAGGTTAAAAAACTAATTTAAATGGCTAAGTAGACCACTCAATTATAACCTATTTAAATCCTTGAGTAACCACCCCACCTAGGTAATTTAAGTAAGTACAAAATATTCAATCAATATTCCAATCTTGATTACAATGAAATGTTATTTGTGAAATTTGATCCTTGGACTCTAATGATGAAGTTCAATTTCATTACCATTATGCCACCCCACTTGTTGTGTAAATAATTTAATGTTTATTTTATTACATCATATTGCATTTGAACATTATACAAAACCTCAAATCTGATCATTCATATGTTAAACCTTCATTTGATTTAAGAATTTATATTATAGAATTTTTTTCCAATATATCATAATTCTATTAATAACTTTTTATTTAAACATCTGAATTGATGTAATTTATACACATAGAATATTTACAAATGGATCTGAAATCAATTATATATAAATATATGTATATATTCAGATTTTATTCAAACCATTAAAATTTGAACCCAATATATTAATTATCTCTTGGAAATTATAAATTTTTTTCATTTTACACATTAAAATTTTATTATTCTTGCTATATAATGTTACACATGTAAAATTCATTCATTTATTTATGTTATATTTATATTTATTAAATTTTATGATAAAAATTTAATGTAAAAATCAATTATCTATTTTGCACATCTTACATTTTCCTTTTTTTTAAAATTAAAATATAAAATATTTATTATATATCATAATTTTACCAATCAAATTATTTCAATATATCATATCTAATTTATTCATATTGACTATTTGAAATGTAAGAAAGGTTTTTATATTACCTATGTGTATTAGATTAATCAAAATCAGTTCCATACATGTCATAGATTTTTATGTTAGTTTATACTTATATTGAATTACTAATAACCATTTTTGAATCATTGTAAAATAAATTGATGACCACATTGTTTATGCAATGACACATCATTTTGACACATCAATCATGAACCAAGTCATTTGCATAGTCATATTTGAAACAATTTATTATAATCACATTTTCAAATGATATTTTAAACATGTACTTTATTATTGATCATCGATGCCATTTGGATGAAAATTTATAGTAAAACAAAATGTCATCTTTCTTGTTATCACGTCATGATCTGCTAGTCAAATGCACCATTAATATACAACCACAAATTTTCACATAGGATTTGAAAACATATTATGTGATTATAATCAATTATGTAATTGTTCAAAACATTTACTCATTGATTTCTTGGTTGCAAAGGAACGAATTCCTCATAATGATATCTCTCATAAAACAAATCCATTTTCTTTGAAATTTTGAGAATAAAAAGGCCTAATACTTTTCAATAATCTCTCCAAGTTTCACTTCAACATTCTTTGACAATAAGTCAAATCTATTTAGATTGAAACAATTTAACTTGCATAACCTTTGTTCTTGTAACTTTTTCCTTTTCTTTTCCTTCACATTATTTCCTTTTTTCTTTTTTCTTTTATATTTGAAAATTTCTTATAAATTAATGAAATACTTTCAAATAAATTACTTAGAGAGACTTTTTAACTCTAGATTTCTTTCAACCTTTTCACCAAACAACTTAAAAGATTTGTACCATGTTAACAAATGAGAAATCAAGTGCAAAATATAAATGATTTTTTTGCAAGAAAACTAACGACACCAAAATAACATGTTCACAAACATGGAAGATACATTCAAAAACACACCAAGGTTTTTATCACACCCAAAACAAACAAATTTGTAACAATGAAAAAAAGTGATCCAAACACCAAGAAACTTAACCAAAAAACCAATGCCAAAAAAAATTAATTAAATTAAATGAGGAAATAATCACCAAATTAACCAATTTACATTTTCTTTTCCAGTAACTAAATAAAAGTAACTAAATGAACTTGGATTTTCAGCACTTAAGGGCTACTTAAGAATTAATTAACATGATCTACCTGGGGTTGATTCATAGGCCCTAGATGTAAATCTTATTGAGTTCTTTTAATAGTCTTTAAAAATCCCTTAACTTAAGTCTTAGGTTTATAAGCAAAAACAAAAAAAGTGTCAAAAGGAGTTTTTAAAATCACTTAAACATGTTTTCTTGCATGATTATTTTGTGCACATGCAATTTAAATATAGAGTTAGAGATTTTGAAACTAATGAATATAAAATAATTAGTCAAATATTTAATAAAAGAATAATTTCCCTTACAACCCTTTATTTCAATTTTCAAAACTTTGAAATTTTCATATCATTTATTTCTTCATCAAATTGACCTAATGAACATGTAGTTGCATAAAAGGAAACATGGTTTTCCTATACAAAAAGTTTGAAATCAATTGCATTATTTTATACATTCTTTTATAAAAAATCTATAATATGGACAATCATTTGGCTATAAATTGATCAAAAGCCTAGAAAAACTTCTATATAACATCCAATAATTATTGGGCCTTTTTTCTCAATATTCTAATACTAGGTATAAAATATTGTCTCAATCTATCATAGTTGCAATATCTTGGACAATCTGAAAATTAGGAATTATCCTTTCCAATTCTTTTTCAATCAGACACTCCTTTTTGGAACCCCAACCATGAATGAACTTTTTAATAATCTCTATGTAATCTTTCATTTAAACTTAAATTTATTGTCCTTATCTTAGATAGTGCTTAAGTAGGCCTTGGGTAGGTTTTAAATGTGCCCTAGATAATTTGGCCTTACATAAATCCTAACCTAGTTAACCCCCTACTCTATGCAGCCCCTAATCTAGGGATGGAAACCTAAGTAGATTGTACTGTGTGATTAGAATTAAAAACTATGATGACCACTTGAGGATGTTTATCCTCACTTTCGAGGAGCGATTCTCACTTTCCCAAACTTATGGATAACTCAAAAAGGAACAATGATTGAGTACAATGAAGCCCAATGGGAGGATTACTTTATTGATAAAAGTTTAATAGGCAATGTGCTCTTTATTTTCAGATATTTAAGGACTAGTAGGTGAACTAGGTATGGACTAGTATGGACCATGGATGGCTAAGTTGCTTGTTGAATAATGTCTAATTCCTGCTTATGGTGTATGTTAGTGGAGGAATGCATCATCAAATAATATGGACCTTAGTAATGCCACTTACTGGTTTGGTTCATCTCTTTATTTTTA
Organism: Sphagnum contortum; assembly: GCA_963920785.1. Classification (NCBI taxonomy): domain Eukaryota; kingdom Viridiplantae; phylum Streptophyta; class Sphagnopsida; order Sphagnales; family Sphagnaceae; genus Sphagnum; species Sphagnum contortum. Next base: position 14,963,170 of record OY987279.1, on the reverse strand, counting down.
ATGTGTAGGTGGTTTGGGTTTCCTATTCAGGTGGGGCAAGAAGCCATATGCTAGTGCCCGTTTTGGTGCGGGTAAGTTTCACTCGTAACTAGAATCGGCTTAGAGAACACCCTTGTAATGTGAATTAACTATTGGGAAATCTCTTCACTACCTAAAGGAAAGCCAATAGTTACTGGTACCACTGTATTAATCCTAGGTCGAATCGGACAAATGTAGGCTTTGACGTGGGCAAGCTGCCACATTCCCATGTGTAATGGGCCTCTAGTAGGCCCCTAGTGGTCTTAACCCGTTCCAAACAGGCCTGGTAGGCTTGGAATGGGTGCACCACTATCATAAAATATTGCTGCAAGTGGACCATGGAATCTGAATAAGGAAATAATATTGCGGGAGAGGACAAACTGAACCAAGTTGGGGTATACAAACTAGATCCATGCTTATCACCACATGTGGGTTTAGTTGTAGGGGAGGTTCCCCCTACCAGTGCATTCTCCTTATTGAGGGGCACCCAAGGGTGCGAGCCCCATGCAAGGGTGTTCCCAAAGCTCAGCAGAATGCACAAGTACAGGAACCGGCCCAAGTAAACAACTCTCTTTTGATTTCCTCACTTCTTTCCCATTTTGTGGGAAAGAAATATTTCAATGGGAACATAGAAAATTGGGGAGCTCCCTGAGCATACATCCCCTAGGGTTCTTCTGTTGGGGGAGATCCCTCAAAACACACATAGAAAATAAAAAAGGGAGTTGTTTGTGGGTTTGAGGACTAGAGGCACACAATAACAAGGCATCACACACACGCTGGCCCTACCAGTAGACAAGATGTTATATATTTACGGACTGTGTCCACACTCTGAACACCAAAACAATCCCTTCCAATCTAAACAGTCTAAACACTTTCGCCAAAGAAACCAGTTCACGTACTGTGAACTGGTTCTAATAAGGTAAAACTTCCAAAAGTTGGATCCAATGCTATAGTCGATGTCCCTGTGGGGGCAGGGCCCAATAAAGCTGTAGGTGCAAAACTCTATCCAGCTGCATGCACACCTGGTCTCATGCTTGATAGCAAATAGAACTTGATCAGACTAGAGCGAACACAACAATTACTTGATCAGGATTAATTCCTGATCAATTAGTGTAGTAGTACTCGGCACGAAGCACACACTTGCGCGAGCTTTACTTTGAAAACAAATACCAGTATCAAGAGAAAGAATAGATTGAGATTTCTACACTCTAGCTGGTGCTAGGTGCATGGTGTGGAAGCCCAACCAATTTTGCTGTTTGCACGGTCGAAAACCATCTCGTGATCCGCTTGAGCTATGTTACCAATGACCATTGGAGTGCCAAAAGGAACTGACATAATGCTAAGACATGATACGCCGGTTACCGTGGACGGGATAAGTACGTTCTCCCCATATAGCACGAAGTCGACAAGTTCTGCACCAGACACAGATTGCAAGTGGAATACTATTTTCGGTGGTATGGTACTCGCAGTCGCGCTACTTACATCGAAGCATACGTAGGGTGAATGTTTTACTATAGGGAAAGTGAACTGACTCACAAATTCCTGCAACCCGCCACACAAGAAAGTCCACCCGTGCGCAATACACGTGCGTTAGACTTAGGACATCTTTCTATTAGGCTGCTGTGATCACAGCGGACCGTGTAACTGTGATGGGCACAACAACCTAATGGAAAGAGACCGTTACTGTCCTGCTCCAGGTCTGATAATTGCTACACAAATTAGTCATATGGTACTTTCTTTTTTTGGGGATTTTCAATTGTTTTTGGAGTCAGTTTGGAGATTGAGAGTATAATGGCCTACTGATGGCAACAAGGAAATTAATGATGTCTGTTGTGGACACTATGAAGCTGATGATCATGACATCACTCACCTGGAGGACCAAGTCGTAGACAACGAGTGTCAACAGCGTAAAAGTCGTGCCAGAGTCGAAGATGATCCCACCGCTACCATCACTGGGGCTTATGTACAAATAGACGTCTGGAATGGGCAATGATACATTTCCTACGCTGATTCCAGTCACGTTCACGTAATAAAATGTTGCAGATGGAATGACTGTGTTGGGATACATGGGTGTGTAGGTCGAGATGTTGGTTTCAGGAACTCCGAAGTAGAAAGTGCTATGATTCGCCGCGGTGCCGCCAAAGGGGATCAAGCAGTACGAGAAAATTTCCGTAAAGCCTGAGACCAAGGACAACTGACTAGGCAGAGAGAAATTGCCGAGGCCTAGACCCACAAGTCCGTCAGTTCCTGGGAATCCACTCTGGCTTTCATTTTGACCACATCCAAACGTGATATGTTCGATAGCAAACGAGGATCCGTTTAAGGCCGTGAAGGTGAACGTCTCATTTGCTACAATACCGCTGGTGTAACTGTAGTCTGCGTATTCGTAGGTGTAATCACAGGAACCCGTGCCGACGTCACAAGTAGTTGGAGTTGGAAATCCCTGACACAAACAAACAACAGCACAGCAAAGAATTTGAGCCGATGATCAGTGGATTTAAACCTTTGGGAGATGTGGAATGAAGTCGTAAGTCAGCCACTGATTCCTTCACAAGTCTCCGCCAGTTTTGAGAATGATTCGAATACAGAAATTGACCTCAGAAAGGCATTTTGCATAGTACCCTGCATGCGGCGTCGGTGCACGAGGCTTTATGGTAGGAGGTGGACTCGGTGGGATCAAACGGCTTATCAGTAGCGTTGACGATACATTCGATGCAAGGCTCACAATTCAGCCACACTAGGTCACTTCCAGTATCAATGATTACAATGAAATGTTGCGGAGGTGTGCCTACGGACACTGCCATCGCGTATTCACCCGCCACCAATACTGCTTCCACCGGACTGTCGAAATTTCCGCTGGAGCTGGCGTCCAGTACTCTACGTGAGAAATACTCCGCACGTGTCAAGCTCCTTCCCGCCGCCGCTGCAATCCTTTCTGATTGCGAGCTAGTGTTGTATGTACTTGCAGCTGACGCGGGCGAGTCCGGATGATCTCTATGTATCCAGTACGATTTCAAGACCTGTAAAATTAAGCAGCTACAAGATGTGGTCAGGAGCTTGATCTAGATGACATCATTAGTTCATTCCGTAGGAGCTGGGTTCACGTTCTAGATTAATACTAATCATATCAATCCCTGAATGAATCATATACCATCTAGAGATTCTTGAAGTCATTGCAAAATTGGTCCACAAGTTCGCAGAGTCCCAGGTCCGGGGGACCGCAGTACCAACAAAAGAGAGTTCATGTGGTTTCCACCTTGTCATAATTTACTTCTTGGGTGGTCGACGTCTCATCATCACTTGGTCTCGCGCTTCCTGTTGAAAGGATTTGCCTCCCTAGACAAATCTGCCTACTAGCCTGAAGCATGATGGCAACCACCAATACCAAAACCCCTGGAGCTCGTCTGATCAGTAAAGACTCCATGGTATATAATAATATATCTCAAACTTATAAGCCTGCTGTCTCCTTAACTAGCTGATTGCAGTAGAAGTTATTGCCTATGAACTGCAATTCATGAACTTCAGAGCAAAATTGACAAAATCTATAAGAATCTATATATACTGAGTGAGTTTGAACGGCTTGCATCTGACATGCTGCTGCACCCCTTTCAGGACTTACTAGAACTTGTCAAGTAGACTTTCTAGAGTAGAGAGCTTTCTGGGAGCTCTAGTACTGTACCAGCTGGTGAGTAATTTGCAACTCTTCACTCGTGCTTTTCATACATGATCTAGACAAGTAATCCTGTTGGAACCAGGCAACCCACCCAAAGAGCTGCGGTTGCTTCAAATTGACACTTTCCAAATTTATGCACTTCTTTGAATTTGTTGCACGCGGCAAGAGCACGCACGCGGTCTCCTACAGTAATAATTCGTATCTAGATTAATTGTTCCTGGGTACCATATCCAGTCATTTATATCACCAATAGGTACCTCGGCACTGACAATGTGCCGATTTTTTCGAAGTAGTTCAAACTTTGTTTCACTGAAAAAGCATAAAAAAATTACACGGGAGTTCCACAGTTTCAAATTTTGAATATTTGAGAACATAATTACCAAGCTGAGCACTTTACGATTTCACAAAATAAATTTACGCTCTAGAGCTCTTTAAGATGGTTTTTTGCAAGTTATCACTCAAGAGATTTCTCTTTTCTCCCCAACCCTTTTGAGAATAAATTAAGTCATATGTTGATAGTCCATAACCATGCTACGTACATCCTTGCTTAGTGACTAGGCCAGCGGTGGTCATCGGCAGCGATTAAGCTAAAGAGAAAGGAGAGCTCCCACCTTCTCGAGGGCAAGAAGGAGCATAAAAGTCAACAAGCAAGCCAGCATTTGAAGGGCCCGGCCCAAAGTTCTGGGCCTCGCTGTGGCCCACATTTGCATGTATTTCCAAGTAATACGGAGATTCTCTGTTTTAGACGGCAAAATTAAGAGTAGGGTAAAACTCCCTCCCCCCACCCCCCACCCCGCACCCCCCTGCCCCCTCCCACCCAAATAGGGCGTGGGTCTTAAATGCATTCTTTTTTCACTATGTCCCCAAATTTCTGCCCGTGCCATTAGCCCAGGCCAAAAATGGTGACCAACAATTTTGGATATAGAAATTTCATGCAGGCAATGAGAAGGCTCAGCATGCACTCATGAATGATCCAGTTTCTTTTTCTTTTTTTTTTAGAGGGGCAGGGACAGGGATAAGTTGCCAAAGAGTTCCCAAAGTGTTCCTAGATGCATTCCCCAAGATGTTCCCAATTGCACCTCGGTCTTATCCCATATGGTTTGCCCAAAGTTCAACTCCCATTATATAAACTAAATAAGGTGGCATTCAGGGGTGAACAGTTGTTTCAATTTTGCAATTGGGGGTGCAAAAAGGTGCTTATATTGGAAGCATGCCCAATGTTCCCAAAAAAATTGCTGATGGGCCAATCAATATGGCTCCTTGAAAAAAAAAGAGAGAAAAAGTTGTGAGTGCACCCATGATCTAATTAATATGAATCACACCCTATGTCCTCAAAATCTCATCATCAAAGATTCCTTTTTCACTATCTGCCCTTACCCTGACATTTTTTTGATAAAAATATGGGTGATGCCCAAGCACATCTGAACCCCTGAATTATAAATGTTTTGGGTTTGTAATGAACTTAAGGCAAAATTTCATCACACACATTTTATCGGGAAACTGGGCAGACATGAGAAAGGAAATGCAGGAGTAGTTTTGTACTATTTTGCATGGGTGATAATGCAAGAATTTTCACCCTCTTGAAAATCTCCCCATGGGTGATTCACCTAATGTTGGGGTGGTGAATCCCCAGCCAGGGGCATGACATTCTTGAAACAATCAAAGGCCCACCCAGGAATACCCTGTGCTTTATGTCTAAGATGCTGGCCAAAATGGACTGATGCCCATGACCACACCATCTACTGGATACCTGTTATTACTCAGTTGTGGATGAACTTCAACTGAGTTAGTATATGGTTTCACCTTGGTAACTAATTTGGTAAGGAATAGGTCTCATATATATAGTTAGGAAAATATATAACAATCAGGTAAGTAGATGGTTTTATATACATATGAAAGGGCTGCTTTTACTACCTACCCATGAACAACCTACTTGTTGATTGCTTGTAGATAGGTAGTAAAAACAAAAGGCAATTGAGCTAACCACCATGGTTAGCTAAGGAACTGGAAGCCAACAGAAAACTGTTTCCTAACAACTTACCATCCATCATCTTTCCTGGTGAGCTTGTGTGTGCTGGTTTGCTGTGGCCTAAGATACTGATTTGGTATGGAGCTCGTGATGAACAGGACAAAATCGTACTTTGAATTACTTGTCCTCATGGAGTCAGGTGGATGTACGCAATTCCAATTTCGCAAGCATTGTTTTGTCCTTCTTATCTCTTCTTCGGAATCAATACAAGAAGAAAAGGGAATTCGAAAAAAAAGTCAGTTTTTTAAATATTTTGGGAGAATATTTTAAGTGAGTGTATACTTTTAATGAAATTTCGCGGAGAAACAAAAACTTGAACGCAGCAAAAAGAATCAGATCACGAATCAGAGTTAATTGTTATTTTTGAAGCCCTGCTGAATTTAGGTGTCAGGTGCCACTTTTTCCTTGTTGGGCCCTGCCTCCACAGGGACAGGGACTATCGCATTGGATCCAACTTTTGGCAGTTTTACCTTATCAGACCTGGCTTCACATTAGGGGAATGGGTTTCTTTGGTGAAAGTGTTTAGACTGTTTAGATTGGAATGGATTTTTCTTTTGTGCTCAGAGTATGGACACATTAGATAGATGTCTAACGTCTTATCTATTGGCAGGGCCAGTATGCCTTGTTAACATCCAGATTTATAGGATAACCAGTATGCTGGTCGGTGGAATGAATGATCCAAGCTTGAGGTATTGCAGGCTAACACTACAGTTCTAAGTTGAAGAGTAGTGGTGGGGCGGGCTGGCTGGCTGGCTACGTCCTTACCCTTTCGTCAGATTCACCATCAATTAACTAAAAACTCAGATGTTTCAATTTCTCAGAAAGTTCAAGGACAAGATGTTGAAAGTGTCAGAAATTTTCCAGACAGCATTGTTTAATTTGTTGAAATCTTCAGATTGAACAAGTTTTGCAATATTTGCCATATTTTGAGGGAAATTTATTAAAAGTCATTGCATTTAGACATTCCATTCATGGAGTTTTCCATACAAAGCAGGATTTTTCTATAAAATTACAACTCATTTAAGACAATCACCATTCCATATTAATTAATGTTGGGATCCTGGCTACTGAACCTTTTTTAAGAATTTGAAAGAAGAAACCTTGAGCACAAAGCTTCAAGCCACAACACATTTGACTATGAATCCTACAATTTCATTATTTTTGAAACAAATCTTTTAAATCTTAATTTTCAACCCTTATGTAAAAAAATGAAATTTATAACTCCATTTCATGATTAAAACTTTAGTCATATATGCTTTAGCAACTAAATGATTATTCAAATCTATTGTTTATGTCATCTAGTTGCAATCAGTGTTGTCAAGTTATAAAAGGTTGGCTAGTTATGTATATATATAAATGCATATCCTCTAGATATAAATTGACCACTGATTTTGAATTATTCATATCCATGCATGGAAGACACTTCAATTACCTGGATGCATATCTGTATTTGGGATTATCGAAACATATGTCTAGTTATGTACAGTGTTTTTTTTTAAAATTCCTCAAGTAGGTGTAAGGGCTATGATCCCAAGCATTAATTAGCAATAAATGACAATTGTCTTGGAATGACATTATTTTTTTTGGGTATCTTACCTAATTCTAACCACCTTAAAGAACGCATTGTCTAAATCTAAGGACATCTGGATTTTTTCCCTCAAAGAATCGTGAATTTTGTGTACTTTTCTTTTAAAACCCTTTGTTGCATTTGCCAACCCTTTTTTTTTGCCAGGTTGCGAAAGTTTTGGAAAAACACACTATCTATGTATGAGAGCTATACATAAACCAAAAATTTATACATGTCCAGGAGGAAGTTTTAAGGTTAGTGATTCTTTAAGGTTTGGAGGATACTCAATCACACTCAAAACCTTAAGCCTTAGTCAGCATGTTGATTGAGAAATGACAAATTAGCAATGCATATCCTCTATGCATATCTATGATTTTTTAGCATGCAACAATCATTTATTCATAACCGGCAAAGGGGGGGAAAAAAATTGACTACACAACCATCTATATGTGAAAGTATGTGGGACTTAAAATATACATATCCATCTATTTTGTGAGAAGTGAGAATATATTTTATTCATATATGGAGTGTTGTTTGGAAATTGGATAACTAGATACAACTAGTTGTAGTCATTTATATCATTTGATGGTCATCAACAAATGATCACAATCTCAAAGGATTGTGAAATCATGGTCATCAATTTTTGAACTAAATCAAATAAAATTCATGGAACGATTAAGATTTAATTTTTTAGTATTATTATTCTTATTATTTTCTTGTCGCCACATGGTGCCCTAGGTTAAATTCAAAAGATTATTAGCTACTTATGGGCTATCACATGGCAACCTAAAACTAATAAATGAACATTTTGACACAATAAAGTGATACCAAGGCCTAAAAAGGTTAATATAAGGAATTTAGTTTGCTCATTTAAATTAAAAGGGTTTAAACTATGCAACCTAGCCTAAGTCACTTAGATTAATAAAAACATTAGAATAAGTTGAGTAAATTAATCAAATAATGTAATCCTAGGTTGCAAGTGTGAAAAGTTAAATCCTTCACTTTCACTTTGAAGGTTCAAATCCTTAACCATTACACCACAACGTTTGATTTGTAACGTAATCAATCACCACAACATTATAAACAGTAACATATTCTAGCCTAGGTTGATTTAGGCCACCCATCAAGTTTAACCCAGGCTAACCTAGGTAAGCTAGTATAAACTAAAATTATTTGGGTTAAGTCAGGCTAAATATAGGTTAAATTTAATTAAACTTAAATATTAAACCTAAATTAAATGTAAAACTCCAATTCACTCATGATTACACACATCATATGTCATAATGACACATTTGAACATTAACATTACATAAATTCAAAATAAAAAACATGTGGATTTCAAGTTGATTGTCAATCACCTACCAAACCTTTAAGTTTTTCGCTCACAATGCAAAGGGTGAATTTCTCTCCAATGCAACTTTAATCTTGTGAATCAATTCTTCCCATGTAGGGTGAGTTCCCACATACCTTAAAATGTTTGGTGCTTCCAACAATCCTTTCAAATATGGCCATAAGGTGTTGATCAAATAATTACCTTCTATTTTTGAATCAAAAGGCAAAGGCAATATGTAGGAGAATAGCATGTCGCCTACACATTTGAATGGGCAATCATTTATCAACAATATATTGTTTGAATTTAATTTTCCAAATTTAGGACTGATTTCATCTTCAACTCTCTACATTTTTTCAAGACTAATTATCGATCTGGATATAGTGGACGTTGTATGCATATAGGTTCACATTTTTGCAACCCCAAAACAAATAGTAGTTTTAGGTCCTTATTTTTTGCTAAAGCTAATTGAACATTACAACAACTTTGAATGTCACAATATCAAATTTTCCCACATTTTTCTATTTTGGTTGTATTCTAGAACTAATGGGGGGGTTTTTAGGGTCCCTAACACCCTAGTCTTAGAACATTCAACTTGTGAGTATGCACATGGCATTGCACCCATGTCCATGTTCCTTTTGTCACTCCTCACATTAAGGCTTAAGGTTCCATCATGTCACCAAAACAATGTGCTTCAACCTTGCAAAATTTGTGGCTATGGAGCATGTTTAAATTTTCAAGGATGCATTCAAAGTTTTTAAGCTTGTTATTGTTTGTTTCATTTAGTATTGACGCATTTGCTTTACAATGAGTTTAAGTTGTGTTTGTTGTCAAGATTTTCCATGTCAAGATGAGACTGATTACAACACTTGATAGTTTTTTTTTTTTGTAGTCCTCCAAACCCACATTAATCAATAAAGGAAGTTCATCACTTGTTGCAATTAGTTTTATATCACCTCTCTTCATGCAAGGTCATGTCAAGATGAGATTGATTACAACACTTGATCGCTTAAGTTTATTTTTTCTTGAATGTTCTTCAAGGTGCTAGTCTTAAAGTAGTTGCCACCATCATTTTGCTAACATGTAGTTTTGTCTTCAATCTTTCTTTTTGTAAAGTTGTTTGAGTTGTTAATGTTCCAATGTCACCCAACATTACTCGAGTACCTTTTTTGGCTTTGTCTTGTTTTTTTCAACATTTTTTGTAGTATGTAAAAAGGAAATATGTGGCACTTCCATGGAGAACAAAATTAAGATCTTGCATTTTTTTATTACAATCATGCCATGTGTGGTGTGGCACTCTTGATAGTTATAAATTGTGTGTAATCAATGGCATTAGCTTGTCAACTCAAGTTTGAATGAGTTTTTTTAAATCTTTAATGGAACATTCCATGTCATGTAGATAAAATACTACACAAATATTCCTTGCCACATCATTAAAATATTCTTTAGCATGGAATAACTTTTTACCTTGTGGCATATGTACATACATTTGTATATTTGTTATTGAGCAAGGACTTTCAAACAAAGATCATCCTTACAAAATAAATGTTAAAAGTATTTAATTTAAATAATTTAATAAACTTACCTTGCATCAAATAATTTGAAGTTAATTATTGAGGGTTGGAAACCTTCTCTTTCAAAAATCAAAAGTATAAATGAAAAGCACTCTCGTGCACTCCACATTCATGAACAAAGCCAAAAGACTAAACACATCAAAAAACATTCTTAAAAAATAATGCATTCTTCGTGTCAACACCTTACACAACAAGTCCACCAATTTGGAAAATGTTTCACACTCTAAAGAGGACAAGACTCTACTCACCTAACATGATTAATTGAATTTTGGACTTCATTCCGACTCCAATTTAAACAATGAATGAACTCTTCAAACAACCCACAATACATTACATGTTGCAGAATGTAATAAATGTGCTGACAGTACACGTACTTCCCCTACTTTTCTTAATAAGCTTGCCATCACGGTGACAAAATCCATGCAATTACAGGTTGGGTAATCTTTAATTATAACTTCATATGATTTTTGTTTTCACCTACACCAAAAATGATGTTGCCATAGCTTAATGGAGGAACCTTTACGGGTGGAAAAATAGTTGTTTTTAGAGCACATCTAGCCTCCCACATGTTTTCACACTCCTTGAAGAACTTGAATACAACATGGTGCCAAATAGTTTAGTTATTTCAAGTTTTTGGCCAAGCATATGGTTCCAAATGTGAGTGCATAGGGACAAATCTTTCATTGCCAAATATATTTTGAAGATGACATCTAATAAATTCAAAAAGAACAAAACAAACTTCTTCTAATGTTTTTATTACCTTGAAAGGGACACTTAATGTAAAGTTTTGGGATGTACATATGCTAAACAACCATTGTTTGAAGGGGTATTAGATATTGTCTAGCCTATTTTTTATCACCCTATTATTATCTAATTTATATATATATATTAAACTCGCCCTATATTAATTATATTACATTATTATAATTAAATTGATTATGGGTAAAATCAAGCTAATAAAAACGAATTTTGGTGTAACTAGTCCTTGGTTTTGATGTACCTAAATCTCAAAAATTAAGTTAAACTTGAGAATGTATGTTGTATCTATGTGAAACCCTTTTTAATATATTAATTCAACATTTATTAAAATTTGAAAGGTAATCCAATAAATATAGAATACCTTTCAACACATTTAAATTTTGTAACCAGTGCTTTTCAACACAATGAAACAATGTAAAAACATTGTTTAAGCAATGTTGTTTAGGACTATTTCATGACTTTTCATCCATCCTATGCTACCACATCATCTTTTCAGGACTAGCCATAGTGACTAAAGAGGTTGTCGTTGGTTCCTATTAGCCCATTTTTACCCTTATTTGAATAAAATGTACCTTATTTTTAAACTAATTAACTCATAATTTTTACCCAACAACGAATATATTGCACCATATATTTTTACTCATGTATTTTTTACTTTTTTCCCTAATATCCCTTCGGGGTTATTACATCCTAAGTGAAATTGGTTCCTTGTTGAAGAGGCCATACTACAAGTACAAGGGGTCTATCAACCTCATACTTTGTTTCGAAGCTTCCCACATAATGATTCAAATCATTCGGACAAAATCAAAATCTATGTGACTTTCAAAAACCACCTTTGAAGCTATTCCACCAACCATCATAATATGCAACAAGAATGCCAATAGTCATTTTTTATGATATGATTTTCACCTTACAACTCTCATGGCCACTGTCTTTTTGTAAAGCGTTGCATTGAGTGTTGGATTTAGGGGGACAATGCTTACTACACTAAACACCATGTCTACAAGTACTTTCACAAATTTCCCCATCAATATATGTGAAAACAAGAATCCCACAATTGGCTCCAACAATGGGCGAAAGACCATTGTCATGTGCTTGGGTGTTGATGCCAATGGAAGTTTTGTCAATTCGTGGATGAGAGAAGTTAACATTTGTGTGAATCCTCTTTCTAAGCCAAAGGGGAGATTTGCACTTCATTTGCAAGATTTAAAAACCTCCTCACCCTCCAAATGTAGCATCCTTGATGCATAAGAAGATCCCAATGCATATTTTGTGATAATTATAGCCAATAACAAGGGGTTTCTAAATTTGCTAACTTTATGTAAACGAAATTCATTCCTATTTGGACCTTTTCTTATAGACCACCATTCAAATACACTATACACCTAATATAGTGTATTCTACTTGAAAGTTCTTACATAATCATCAAAAGTCACAACATACAGCCATGTAACCTTTTTCATTAACTATGGGAACCAAACATTATGGACCATTTTAAACAAATTACATGGAGACATATCAACAACCTCCTGCATTTTTGAATTTTTACAAACAAATAAAATGAATGGATCCATTCATTTTTGGGGTTCCAAAAAAATGAAAAAAGGTTGCAATTCTTTGTAAGGTTACTTTTTGCAAACAATATTTACAAAAAAAAATGTAATGAAAAAATTTGAATAGTCCAAGATAAGATAATTCGTGTAGTGGTGGTAACTTTTCGCATAATTACATAATTGTGCATGGACATTTTGGTTTACAAGAAAAATCACCAAAATGCCAAAATCAGCTTCTAAAATCAATTGAACATGATTGTAATATGCCAACTTAAGTCACATTGGTTGCATGTTACCATAGTACCTTGGCACCTTTGACATTAATTATATTATTTCCAGAAATTTTGAAACTTTTAAAAGACATTTTTTCACCAACAAAATTTGTAGAAATCTGGTGATTTCAAATTCTTTTTTTTTACAAAAATCTAGGGAATTAGGGCTATTTTTTCACAAAATCCTTTGTATGTATCAAAATAATATTTTTCAAGTTGAAGAAATGTGAAAATTTCACACAAAAAGAAAACATTGCAAACCAAGCAAATTTTCCTCACAATCTAAAAGAAAACCCGAATTTAAACAATCTCCATGATAACCAACCATAACACATGTATTTGATATAAATGGTGAGATGATGGAGATGATTTTGTTTATATCCATTGTATTTCACATCAAGAATCCTTTATGTCATTTCTTGCATGAGATTGCCATTGCTAGAATTAATATTGTGAATTTTTTGGAAAATATGTAGATATGTTTGATAGAGAGGAGTCACAATTATTATCATTTTTGTTAATAATGGAAATCATGAGCATTGAAACAATAGGGATTATATAAGTACTTATGAAGTCTACATGTTTAAAGCAATGGTAGTTTGGGTCATTGTTTTTTTTCTAGCTAAATTTGGTTAGTTGGCTTTTTTTCCAAAATGTCTAATGTGTGTGTTGTTTTGGTTTTGTAGTTGGCAGATTTCAACTTTTAAAATATATATATCAGATTTCTCTTTTGGGTTTTAACATGGAGCCAAAAATATGAAAGATTCTAAAAGAATTCTTGCTTTCATACTCGGTCCATAGCCAAACGTGGCTAAATCTTCTTGTCAATTTGGCTGCATCACAAAATTGAGGGGAAAAAAAAACAAAGTAGAACTAGGGTGTTACGCATTTTAAATAGATTCAAGTTCTCTAAGTAGACAAGTATAAGCTTATAAATATATATATAAGGTTAGCCTTATGCTTTATGCACGTTATTACATTTGATTGATTGATTGATTATAATTGATATTATGTAATCTTTATGTTGAATTGTGTGTAATAGTTGAACAAACTAATATTACATCCCAAAAAAATTGTTTAGTTGTTTCATTGGATGCAATTGGACCCAATCTTAAGCCAGACCAGGTTTTTTTTTTTAAACATATGAAAATGACTGAAACCAAAGATTTTTAAAAACCAAAGAAAACCGACATCAACTTCACAGTAAAAGCTCCATTGAAAACAAGGCATCACAAACAAGCTGGCCTTGCCAATAGATAAGATGTTGCACATCTACCTTACTATGTCCACACTGTGAACACCAAAACAATCCTTCCGTTCCAATCTAAACAGTCTAAACACTTTCACCAAAGAAACTGGGTCATTTCATGTGAAACTGGTTTTAATAAGGTAAAACTTTCAAAAGTTGGATCCAATGCAATAGTCCCTGTCCCTGTGGGGTCAGGGCCCAACAAAAGAAAAAGTTAGAACCAGGACTGAAGGTTCCTTTTGAAATCAAACCAACACTGGTAGCAACAACCTCACTGGACTGGTATGAGCCAAGACAATACCAGCTTTAAACCTAAACCAGCCTGGTAAGGACTTAGAGGTAATACCAGCATTGTATCAATTCCTTCATACAAGCCAAAAATTAGTGTTGGACCAAATACCTACCAAAACCAGACTGGTATGAAAGCTCAAAAAAGTACCCAATACCAGACTTGAACCCTGGTTTAAAACTTTACACCCTATTTTCCATTTCGTCATGGCAATTTCTTTTCAACTAAAAGTGTACCTTTCCCGATTTCAATCGTATGTTAAGATTTGTACTTCAAAACTATTTAAGATAATTGTCCATTTAAGGGGTACCCTAAACCCTAAACCTCCTGGAAAAGATGTTAAATATGGAAAAATGTGTACACATAATTTATTGAGAGCATATGATAAATCATATGTAATTACAAAGGTACCAACTATCAACCATGGCCAATTTAGACATTGGTATTAATGTAAGTTTGTCATAGACATAGTAATCGGCTTTAAACGTACATTAAACCAAAGTAATCAGCATCACCTTTGTTATGTCAATCACAGCACCAATGTAACTTCACATCACCTCTGTTTAGGATCATCTTTAGGATCAAGGGTTTACACAATGAGCCTCACCATGTCTCTTGATATCTACCTGTAGAACAAGGCTGCTGCATACCAGTGAATCCAATAAGGAGCTTTAACCAAATGGCCTACGTCACAACAGAAACAGCTAAGGTAAATGCCAGGGAGATGGTGCATAGCAGAGGTGCACTAGCATGAAGCAAAACCATTAGCTTCACATGCTTTGTCATAGCACTTGCCAGTGGCCCAAAGGTTGCTCATAAAAGCAAACCCCTATTTCACCCAGCCATACGTGTAAAAAAAAACTCCCTTCTTTCCAAGTCAAGACCTTCTAACGAATCAAACCTTCACTTTTCCATAAGTCTTGGCCTTCTCCAGGCTAGTCTGGAAGCGACCATGTCCAAACTTGGAGGATGTGTCAATGAACTTAAGCTTGATCTCTTCCATTGCACAGCGGGATGTCTGCTTGTAGAGGGACTGCCGCAGGGTGATAACTCGCTTCTTAGGACCCATAACACAACCCTTTAGCATTATGTAATTGTCCTGGACAATACCATAGTGCGCAAAACCACCCATGGGTGTGATATCTTTCTCTCTCCTATCAAATTCTGTCAGGGCCTTGAAGGACTCCTTGCCCACCTTTCTAATCTTGTAGACCTTCTTGTTCATCTCTGTGCGATGATGGTACCCATTTTGTCCTGCCCTTGCTACAGTGTAGGACACACAGGCTGGATGCCAAGCCCCAATACAGGCAACCTTCCTCAGACCTCTGTGAGTCTTGCGGGGTAGGCGGTGACAACACCCTCATAACCATGTCCTCTTGTAACCCCAATGATATCAATCATCTCATCCTTCTGGAACACAGCATCTACTGGAATTGCCTTCTCAAAAAACTTGTAGCCATAATCAACCTTCTCAGCAATGGTGCCACCATTGATTTGAATCTCCATAAGGTGGGCCTTTTCTGTTTGATTCCCTTTAGCTTCTGCACCTGACACGATAGCAATTCCTTTCTCAAATTTGAATTGTAAAGATGCCATTTTCAGACAGCTGACATCAAACTGCAGACAAAATCCAAACAACCCTTAAAACCCTAAACCCTGTAAGACTTAATCAGGACAGGGAATCTTACCTGGGTGTGTGCAAGCACACGAACAACAGTTGCATACTTCTTCATCCTCTCCAGATTAGACTCAAGGTCTTTCTCGCCTTCATCTGTCTCATACTTCTTGGTATACTTGGAAAAGGCCTTCTTCTTGCTCTTGTACCAGTTTTGGTAAAAGCGCCTCTTGAGTTCATCACTGAGATGCTGAGCCCAGATGGTGTTGAGGGAGCGCAAACCACGGGGTGTCTTGATGTAACCAACCAGACCAACAACAATCATTGGCGGTGTCTCAATCAGAGTCACAGCCTCACATGTCTCCTTCTTGTGTAATTCTGCAACAGACCACAAAGAAAGCAAAGGACCACCCTCAAGATCCAGAAGGAAGAAGAGCTATTAAAATATCAGGGAAAACAAAAAACAGAGGCTGTGCTCAGACAATGGAACAAGTATAGGGTTTAGGATGAACTACGTACTGGATAACAAATTGGATGACACCTAAATTGTAGGGGGTTAGGAATTACTTGGTTAAAATTATTTTCTACTTTTCATTTACATGTGCCTATCCATGCAAACTTAAGCTTCTAAGTTTTATCATATTTGGAGAATATTTGTGTATAGAAGTTGTTCTGTGAGAAGATTTTGTTATTTTATGGTTTAATCTATAAAGAGGGTCAGTTTTGATTTTTAATTGCTAAGAATAAACCTGTTGAATATCAAAGTAATGTAGCACTACTTTTGCAACAGATAGGTTCAAACAAAAAAATGTCAAGGGTGCTTATGAAAGGTGTTAAAAGGCAATTAGAACTAACTGCCCAACAACTTGTAGTAGAAAATGTACCAACACATGAAGAATAAATAAATCAACTTGAAGAAGCACGACTTGTGGGTGTTCCAAACACAAATGTATTATAGCAAGAGGAAGTTACAAATAAAAAACAGATACTAACAAAAGAAAAAGTTAATAGGGAATCACAAGTACATGTTGTCAACCACCAATTTATACCACAAGTTTCAAAGCAACAACTAGAAATCAATTTGCAAACTAATGAAAAAAAACGGAACCTAGTCATAATGTTGAGGAAGCTAGATCTACCCAATGTCACTAGCAATTTGCAACTCCTAACTATCATATTTCCAGAATGAATGAATTGTCATTATTAGTAGAACCATTCAAAGATGTTTAAAACAATGAACATGTCTCAAATAACAAACATGTTATTGGTGATACAGAATAGGAGCATGTTCAATTTTTGAATCGGGTGAAATAACTTTGACATCTTGATAAGAGACTCACAAACCAATCAGTTGTTTTCCTCATTTTAGACCAATTGAAGCACATATGGTACTTCTTGTTGTTTGTCAAAGTTAGTTGCCTTACAATGTTTGGTCATCGAAACCAAACAGAACCATGCCATGTATTTCAAAACATACCAATTCAAAAGGAGAATATCAATCTTGAAATCATAACTTGCAATTGCTGTCAACAAATTGGTCATGATTTCAAATTTTGTCCTTTTGTGGATTAAAAACTTTGTTGATTATTTAAAGAAAATTAAGATGACCACTTCATGATGGATTTTCAGCGCCCTAACAAGATTCTTTGTTGCACATGTGCAAAAGAATTTCACACAACTTGTTACAAGGAATGAAGCAATACCAATTACCCAATGAATAAGTTGGCAACAAGCAATTACACCAATAGTACGAAATCATACAAATAATGTATCTTTTCCTTCTTATCCAATGTGGTACAATGTTATACTGCCTTATTTATTTCTAGATTCAAATTTGTATCCAAGATATTTTAATGGGATGAAGATGTTTGAACTTGTTAATCCTAGAACCACTGCAATTTCTATGGCATGGTACCCTTATCCAAGGCCAGATCAACTTGTAATGACAACAAGCAACACCCCCTATTCAGCTAGAGTTCATGTTACTATACCAATTCAACCTATTTTGTATCAACCTAAACCATCTATTATTATTCAAGATAGAATACATGTTCAACAAAATGTGCCTATCACATTGAATGCAACTACACTAGGAAATAGTACTAAAATGCAACTGGTTGGTGGAGTCCACTAAATGGATACGTATGGGGTTAAATAGGCCATGTGCTTAGCTAGGGACCATCTAAGGAAACACCTAGGGGCTTGTTTGAGTTATGGGATACTTAAGGATTATTTAACGGCTACATAATGCTTACATCTGGGGTTACATAAAGCTTACCTAAAGGGCTTCTTATGGACTACCTTGAGAATCCACCTTAGGGTTAGTTAGGGTCTATCTAAAGAGACATTTAGAGGCCTACCTAGGTTATGGAATACCTTAAAACTATTTAAGGGGTTAGCTAGTGGCTATCAAAATCCTACAGAGAGGAGGTACGTAAAGCTAACTTTAAGGTTTCCTAAAGCCTACCTTGGGAAGCCACCATAAGGTCTACCTAGGTTAAAGGATATTTAAAATGTATTTAAAGGTTACATAAGGCCTACCTAAGGGCTATCCAAGGATTACCTAAGGAGATATTTAAGAGTTTAAATTAGGTTATGGGATACCTAAAGGCTACTTGATAGGTTACATATAGTTTATTTTTGGGATCAATTGCCTAGATTTCTTAGGTTAAAGGATACCTAAGAGTTATTTGAGGTGTTATTTAAGATTGACTCATAGTTTAAAAGGGGGCTACACAAGGGGCTACTTAAAAGAATGTAATTTGTGAGCATATTCTTTTTAAGTGATGTTCACAAATTGCATTTCCAATTGCAAGAGAACTAATGACGTCAAAATAACATGTTCACAAATATGGAACATAGATTCAAAAATACACCAAAGTTTTTGTCACACCCAAAACACAAACTTGCAATACTCAAAACATTAACATCAAGAAATTTAACCAAAAAGCCAATTTTTTTTAAAAATCAAATTAAATAAGGAAATAATCATTAAACTAACCAAGTTTTTTTAATATATATAATAATAATGAAGATTTACTAATTGAGCTAGGAGTACCAAGTTTTTCTAATATATATAGTAATAATGAAGATTAACTAATTGATTTTGGATTTTCAACACTCCTACCTCAAGTTCACATCTAGTACACTAAACATGTTTTTGGATTTTTACAACTTTTATGCACTTAAAACCTTTGTAAAAACGTTAACAACTTGATTTGTATTATTAACACAAATGGTCAATTTCCTTTGTTGGAACCTTTTTTTTCATAAAATGATAATGCACCTTAATCTATTTTGTTTTAACGATTTATTTGAATTATTAACAAGTAATATGCTACTAATGTTATCATTATAGATGATAATTGTAGCATCCGCTAGCTATTTCAAGTTTTAAAATAATTTTTGTAAGCAAATTATTTCACATGTAGTCATAATTGAATTTATGATTAGTATTGGACAATCATAAAGGACAAAAATGATTAATAAGTCTAAAGTTATTACAGACAAGTTGTTTACAACAATAGTCATTTAACACATGATGTGGCACAACGATGTGGTACATTTCATCCATTAATCATAAAGGGTGTATGGGAAATCATTAATGATAGTTTGGTAATAGTTTAATCATTTTTTTATTTAAATTTTTATTACAGATTAAACCCAATATATCATAATTCTACTAATAACTTTTAATTTAAACATATGAATTCATGTAATTTATCCACATACAATATTTACAAATGGATCATAAATCAATCAAATATATATATATATATATATATATATATACTCAGATTTTATTCAAACCATTAAAATTTGAACCCAATATATTAACTAATTCTTGGAATTTATAAATTTACTCATTTTACACATTATAATTTAATATTATATTTTATAATATTACACATGTATAATTCATTCATTTATTTATACAATATCTAAATTTTATGAAAAAAATTTAATGTACAAATCAATTATATATTTTGCACATCTCAAATTTTCCTTTTATTTTTAAATTAAAATATAAAAAATAATTTATAATATATCATAATTTTACCCTTTTTTAAGCTTTTTTTTGTCAATACTTTAATACTAGGAATAAAATGTTTTCTCAATCTATCATAGTTGCAATATCTTGAACAATGTGAAAATTAGGAATTACCCTTTTCAATTCTTTTTCAATCAGACACTCCTTCTTGGAACCCCAACCATGAATGAACTTTTAAAATAATCCCTATGTAATCTTTTATTCAAACTTAAATTTATTGTCCTTATCCTAGATAGTGCTTAAGTAGGTCTTAGGTAGGTTTTAAATGTGCTCTAGATAATTTGGCCTTACATAAATCCGAACCTAGTTAACCCCGTACTCTAGGCGGCCCTTAATCTAGGGATGGAAACCTTGGTAGATTGTACTGTGTAATTAGAATCAAAACTGTCACTTGAGGATGTTTATCCTCACTTTCAAGAAGTGATTTGCACTTTCCCAAACTTTATGGATAACTCAAAAAGGAACAATGATTGAGTACAATGAAGCCCAATGTGAGGATTACTTTATAAGTTTAATAGGCAATGTGCTTTCTAAATTATTTTCAGATATTTAAGGACTAGCAGGTGAACTAGGTATGGACTAGTATGGACCATGGATGGCTGAGTTGCTTGTTGAATAATGTATAATTCCTGCTTATGGTGTATGTTAGTGCAGGAATGCATCATCAAATAATGTAACTTTTTGTGGACGTTAGTAATGCCACTTACTGGTTTGGTTCATCTTTTTATTGTTAATGTGGAGGCCGTTTGGGTTTCCTATTCAGGTGGGGCAACAAGCCATATGCCAGTGCCACTTTTGCTGCGGGTAAGTTTTGCGTGTAAATCGAATCAACTTAGAGAACACACTTGGAATGTGAAATAACTGTTGGGAAAACCGGTTACACTCTGGAAAATCCCTTCACCACCTAAAGGAAAGGCAATAGTTACTGGTGCCACTGTGTCAATCCTTGGTCGAATCAGACAAATGTAGGCCTTGACATGGGCTAGCTGCCACATTCCGATGTGTAATGGGCCCCAAGTAGGCCCATAGTGGTCTTAAACCATTCCAAACAGGCCTGGTAGGCTTGGAATGGGTGCACCACTATCATAACATATTGCTGCAAGTGGACCATGGAAGCTAAATAAGGAAATAATGTTGCAGGAGAGGACAAACTGAACCAAGTTGGGGTACACAAAGCAGAACCATGCTTATCACCACATGTGGGTTTAGTTGTAGGGGAGGATCCCCCTACCAGTGCATTCTCCTTAGGGAGGGGCACCCAAGGGTGTGAGCCCCATGCAAGGGTGTTCACAAAGCACAGGAACCGGCCCTTAAGTAAACAACTCTCTTTTGATTTCCTCACTTCTTTCCCATTTTTTGGGAAAGAAATATTTCCATGGGAGCATGGGAACATAGAAAATTGGGGAGCTCCCTGAGCATACATCCCCCTAGGGTTCTTCTGTTGGGGGAGATCCCTCAAAACACACATAGAAAATAAAAAGGGAGTTGTTTGTGGGTTTGAAGACTAGAGGCACACAATAACAAGGCATCACACCCACGCTTGCCCTACCAGTAGACAAGATGTTGTACATCTAGCTACTGTGTCCACACTCTGAACACCAAAACAATCCCTTCCAATCTAAACAGTCTTTCACCAAAGAAACCAGTTCGCCAAATGTGAAACCGGTTCAAAGGAGGTAAAACTTCCAAAAGTTCGATCCAATGCGATAGTCCCTGTCACTGTGGGGGCAGAGCCCAATAAAGCTGTAGGTGCAAAACTCCATCCAGCTGCATGCACACTTGGTCTCATGCTTGATAGCAAATAGAACTTGATCAGACTAGAGCGAATACAACAACTACTTGATCAGGACTAATTCCTGATAAATTAGTCTTAGAGTAGTAAACACACTCGTACAGTGCTCTAGACGTGGCAACACTGTATAACGAAAGCAAATTACACATTGAACTAATTCATGATCAGAACCTCCTGATCAATTAGTCTAGTAGTACTAGGCACTAAGCACACACTTGCGCGAGCTTTACTTTTGAAAATAAATACCAGTATCAGAATAGATTGAGATTTCTACACTCTAGCTGGTGCTAGGTGCATGTTGTGGAAGCCCAACCAATTTGGCCGTTCACACGGTCGAAAACCATCTCGTGATTCGCTTGCGCTGTGTTCCCAATGATCATTACGCCAGGAGGAGTAAGTAACTGGATGGTAAGACATTGTACGGTTTCCGAGGCCGGGAGAAATACGTTGTCCAGAGATAGCACGAAGTCGACAGGTTGTGCACCAGATACAGATTGCAAATGGAATACTATATTCGGTGGTATGGTACTCGCAGTGGCGTTACTTACATCGAAGCATACGTAGGGTGGAATACTTACTATAGGGAAAGTGAACTGCTTCTCAAATTCCTGCAACCAGCCAAACAAGAAAGTCCACCCGTACGCAATACACGTGCGTTAGACTTAGGACATCCTTCTATTAGGCTGCTGTGATCAAGGCCCTATGTCAATGGTTTTCCATTAGGCTACGGTGATCACACCGCACTGTGTAACTGTGATGGACACAAAAACCTAATGGAAAGGGACCGTTACTGTCCTACTGCTGGTCTGATAGTTTGTACACAAATTAGTCATATGGTACTTTCTTTTTTTGGGGATTTTCAATTGTTTTTGGAGTCAGTTTGTAAATTGAGAGTGTGATGGCAACAAGGAAAATAATTATGTCTGTTGTGGACACCATGAACCTGATGATCATGAGATGACTCACCTGGAGGACCGCATCGTAGGCAGCGCCTATCAACAGCGTTAAAGTCGTGCCGGAGTCGAAGATGACGCCACCGCTGCGATCGGTGGCGTTTACGACAAAAAAGTCCGCTGGAATGTCCAGCAATACACGTCCTACGCTGATTCCAGTCACGTTCACGTAATAAAGTGGTGAAAATGGTAGTATGGGTGTGTAGGTCGAGATGTTGGTTTCAGGAACTCCGAAGTAGAAAGTGCTATGATTCGCCGCGGTGCCGCCAAAGGGGATCAAGCAGTAGGAGAAAATATCGATAAAGCCTGAGACCAAGGACAACTGGCTAGGCAGAGAGAAACTGCCTAGGGCTAGACCCACAAGTCCGTCAGTTCCTAGGAATCCAATGTTGCTTTCATTTTGACCACATCCAAACTTGATAGGTTCGATAGCAAAGGAGGATCCGTCTAAGGCCGTGAAGGTGAACGTCTCATATGCTACAATACCGCTGGTGTAAGTGAAGTGACCGCCTTCTCCGTATGGGTAGGTGTAACCACAGGCACCCGTGCTGCCACATGAAGTAGGTTGATTTGGAAATCCCTGACACAAACAAACAACAGCACAGCAAAGAATTTAAGTCAATGATCATGGATGTAAACCTGCGGGATATGTCGAATGAAGTCGTAAGTCAGCCACTAATTCCTTCAGAACTGTCCGCGAGTTTTGAGAATGATTCAAATAAAAAAAATTGACCTGAGAAAGGAATTTTGCATAGTACCGTGCACGCGGCGTCGGTGCACGAGGCTTCCCGGTAGGAGGTGGACTGGGTGGGATCAAACGGTAAATGAGAAGCGTTGACGATACATTGGATGCAAGGCTTACAATTCAGCCACACTAGGTCACTTCCGGTATCAATGCTTAGAATGAAATACTGCGGAGGTGTGCCTACGAACACTGCCATCGCATATTCACCCGGTACTGCTTCCACCGGACTGTCGAAATTTCCGCTAGAGCTGGCGTCCAGTACTCTACGTGAGAAATACTCCGCACGTGTCAAGCTCCTTCTCGCCGCCGCTGCAATCCTTTCTGATTGCGAGCTAGTGTTGTATGTACTTGCAGCTGACGCGGGCGAGTCGGGATGATCTCTATGTATCCAGTACGATTTCAAGACCTGTAAAATAAGCAGCTACCAAAGATGTGGTCAGGAGCTTGATGTAGATCACGTCATGAGTTCATTCCGTGGGAGCTGGGTTCACGCTCTAGATTAATAATAATCATATCAACCCCTGAATGAATCATATACCATCTAGAGATTCTTCAAGTCATTGCAAAATTGGTCCACAAGTTCGCAGAGTCCCAGGGCCCGGGGACCGCAGTACCAACAAAAGAGAGTTCAATGTAGTTTGTACCTTGTCATAATTTACTTCTTGGGTGGTCGACGTCTCATGACCACTTGGTCTCGCGCTTCCTGTTGAAAGGATTTCCCTCCCTAGACAAATCTGGGTACTAGCCTGAAGCATGATGACAACCACCAATACCAAAACCCCTGGAGCTCGTCTGATCAGTAAAGACTCCATGGGATATAATAATATATCTCAAAGTTTTAAGCCTGCTGTGTCCTTAACTAGCTGATTGCAGTAGAAGTTATTGCCTATGAACCGTAATTCATGAACTTCAGAGCAAAATTGACAAACTTTATAAGAATCTATATATAATGAGTGATTTTAAACCGCTTGCATCTGACATGCTACTGCACCCCTTTCAGGACTTACTATCTACTTGTCAAGTAGACTTTCTAGTAGACAGCTTTCTGGAAGCTCTAGTACTGTACTAGCTCGTGAGTAATTTGCAACTCTTCACTCGTGCTTTTCATACATGATCTAGACATGTAATCCTGTTGGAACCAGGCAACCCACCCAAAGAGCTGCGGTTGCTTCAAATTGAAACTTTCCAAATTTATGCACTTCTTTGAATTTGTTGCACGCGGCAAGAGCACGCACGCGGTCTCCTACAGTGATAATTCGTATCTAGATCAATTGTTCCCGGGTACCATATCTAGTCATTTACATCACTAATAGGTGCCTTGCCACTAGCAATCTGCCGAATTTTTCGAAGTACTTAAAAATTTGTTTCACTGGAAAAGAAAAAGAAAATAACACGGGAGTTCCACGGTCTCAAATTCTGAATATTTCAGAACATAATTACCAAGCTGTGCACTTTAGATTTTGGCAAAATACATTTCCTCTCTAGAGCTCTCTAGGATGGTTTTTTGCAAGTTATCACTCAAGAGATTTCTCTTATCTCCCCAACCCTTTTGAGAATTAATTAAGTCATATACATCGGTGATAGTCAATAGCCATGGCCACTTGCATCCTTGCTTAGTGACTAGGCCATCGGTGCTCATCGGTAGCGATTAAGCTAAAGAAAAAGGAGAGCTCCGGCTTCTCAGGGCAACATGGAGCATAAAAGTCAACAAGCAAGCCAGCATTTGAAGGGCCCGGCCCAAAGTTCTGGGCCTCGCTGTGGCCCACATTTGCATGTATTTCAAAGTAATACGGGGATTCTCTGTTTTAGACGGAAAAATAGGGCGTGGGTCTCAAATGCATTCTTTTTTCATTATGTCCCCAAATTTCTGCCCGTGCCATTAGCCCAGGCCAAAAATGGTGACCAACAGTTTTGGAAATAGAAATTTACATGCAGGCAATGAGAAGGCTCAGCATGCACTCAAGAACAATCCATTTTCTTTTTCTCTTTTTTTGAGGGGGGCAGGGACAGGGAGAAGTTCCCAAAGAGTTCCCAAGTTCCCAAAGTGTTCCTAGATGCATTCCCCAAGATGTTCCCAATTGCACCTGGTCCTATCCCATATGGTTTGCCCAAAGTTCATCTCGCATTATATAAACTAATCAAGTGAAATCCAGGGGTGCACATTTGTTTCTGTTTTGCAATTGGGGGTCCAAAGAGGTGATTCTATTGGAGGCATGCCCAATGTTCCAAAAAAATTGCTGATCGGCCAATCAATATGGCTCCTTCAAAAAAAGAAAAAAAATTGTGAGTGTACCCATGATCTAATTAATATGAATCACACACTATGTCCTCAAAATCTCATCATCAATCATCATCAAAAATTCTTTTTCACTATCTGCCCTTACCCTGAATCATATTTTGCAAAAAATATGGGTGATGCCCAAGCACATCTGGACTCTGAATTATACATGTTTTGGGTGTGTAATGAACTTAAGGCAAAATTTCATCACTCAAGAGGTCACACACATTTTATTGGGCAACTGGGCAGACACAAGAAAAGAAATGCAGGAGTAGTTTTGTACCATTTTGCATGGGTGATTCACCTAATGTCAGGGTGGTAAAGCCCCGGCCAAGAGCATGACATTCTGGAAACAATTAAAGGCCCACTGGGGAATAAAGACAAAAAGAGGCCGGTATCAGAGGGGCACAAAACAAAACAAAAGAGGTGGCGTTTTCAAAAAGTTCCCTATTGGGCGGAAGGAACCTTCAGTTTCATACCGTGGTCTGTAGAATACACTTGAAATACCATGTGCTTCATGTCTAAGAAACTGGCCACAATGAACCAACACCCATGACCACACCATCCACTGGAGGATGCCTGTTATTACTCAGTTGTGGATGAACTTCAACTGAGTTTGTATATGGTTTCACCTTGGTAACCAATTTGGTAAGAAATAGGTCTCATATATATAGGTAGATAAGTAGGAAAATAGATAAAAACTAGGTAAGTAGATGGTTTTATACACATATGAAAGGGCTGCTTTTACTACCTACCCATGAACAACCTACTTGTTGATTGCTTGTAGATAGGTAGTAAAAAAATAGGCAATTGAGCTAACCACCATGGTTAGCTAGGGAACTGGAAGCCAACAGAAAACTGTTTCCTAACAACTTACCATCCATCATCCTTCCTGGTGAGCTTGTGTGTGCTGGTTTACTGTGGCCTAAGATACTGATTTGGTATGGAGTTGGTCATGAACAGGACAAAATCGTACTTTGAATTACTTGTCCTCATGGAGTCAGGTGGATGTACGCAATTCCAATTTCGCAAGCAGTGTTTGTCCTTCTTATCATTTCTTGGGAATTGAAAAGGGAATTCGAGAAAAAGTCAGTTTTTTAATATTTTGGGAGAATATTTTGAGTGAGTGTAGACTTTTAATGAAATTGGGCGGAGAAACGAAAACTTGAACGCATCGAAAGGAATGAGATCACGAATCAGAGTTAATTGTTGACTTTTGAAGCCCGGCTGAATTTAGGTGTGAGGTGCCACTTTTTCCTTCTTGGGCCCTGCCTCCACAGGGACAGGGACTCTCGCAGTGGAACCAACTTTTTGGCAGTTTTACCTTATTAGACCTGGCTTCACATTAGGGGAATGGGTTTCTTTGGTGAAAGTGTTTAGACTGTCTAGATTGGAATGGATTTTTTTGTTGTGTTCAGAGTGTGGACACAGTAGATAGATGTCCAACATCTTATCTATTGGCAGGGCTAGTGTGCCTTGTTAACATCCAGATCTATAGGATAACCAGTATGCTGGTCGGTGGAATGAATGATTCCAGCTTGAGGTATTGCAGGCTAACATTACAATTCTAAGTTGAAGAGTAGTGGTGGGGCTGGCTGGCTGGCTGGCTAAGTCCCTACCCTTTCTTCAGATTCAACATCAATTAATTAAAAACTCAGATGTTTCAGTTTTCCAGAAATTTCAAGGACAAGATGTTGAAAGTGTCAGAAATTTTCCAGACAGCATTGTTTAATTTGTTGAAATCTTCAGATTGAAAAAAAATTGCAATATTTGCCATATTTTGAGGGAAAATTATTAAAAGTCATTGCATTTAGACATTCCATTCTGGACTTTTCCATACAAAGCAGGATTTTTTTTATAAAATTACAACTCATTTAAGACAATCACCATTCAGTATTGAGTAATGTTGGGATCCTCGCTAGTGGACCTTTTTTAAGAATTTGAAAGAAGAAACCTTGAACACAAAGCTTCAAGCCACAACACATTTGACTATTAGTCCTACAATTTTAAGTATCTTTGAAAAAAAATCTGTTAAATCTTTGCTTTCAACCCCTATGTCAAAAAATGAAATTTATAACTCCATTCATGATTAAAACTTTAGTCATATATGCTTTAGCAACTAAATGATTATATAGTCAAATCTATTGCTTATGTCATCTAGTTGTAATCAATGTTGTTTGATTATACAAGGTCAGCTAGTTATGTACATGCATAATTTTTGGTTATGCATAAATGCATATCCTAAAATTGCATCGATTTTACAAAAAATAATTATGCATATCCTCTTGATATAGATTGATCACTGATTTTGAATTTCCCTTGAATTATCTGCTTATGCAATACTTCTTTTATATAAAGAACCAAATTCAATTTCATCCTATTGCTAACATAGTTTCCAATTTGATGGCACAAGGCATAACTAAAAAATATACAATGAGGAAAACAAAGGGAGAGGGAGACAGCTTAGAGAACAAAATACAATTTTTTCTCTCGAATAAAAGCATTTATTTAAAAAGAAAAAGCTTAACCTATACAGCCAAGACTGGGCAAGACTCTTATGTCGAAGCCTTACAAGGTTCTACTCGCTTTATTTGCCAAGCAAATGAAGTGGGCATTCATATCCATGAATGGAAGACACTTCAATTAACGGGATGCATATTTGTATTTGGGGATTATTCAAACATATGTCTAGTCATGTATAGTGTTTTTTTTTCAAATTCCTCAAGTAAGTGCAATGGCTACAATCCCAAGCATTAATTAGTAGTAAATGACAATTATCTTGGAAGGACATTAAAGTTTTTCGAAATCCTGCCTAGTTCTAATGACCGTCAAAAACACATTGTCTAAATCTAGATTTTTTCCCTCAAGATATGGTGAATTTTTTGTTTTTTTTTTTTTATAACCCTTTGTTGCATTTGCCAACCCCTTATTTTCACCAAGTTGCGAAAGTTTTGGAAAAAAAAACTATCTATGCATGGGAACTATACATAACCAAAAATTTATACATATCCAGGAGGAAGTTTTAGGGTTAGTGATTCCTTACGGTTTGGACGATACTCATTCACACTCAAAACCTTAAACTCTAGTCACCATTTTGAGTGAGAAATGACAAATTAGCAATGCATATTCTCTATGCATATCCATGATTTTTTTAGCATTCAATAATCATCTATTCCTAACCAGCAAAGGGGGAAAAAAATTGAGTACATAATCGCCTATATATGAAAGGATGTGGGATTTAAAATATACATATTCATCTATTTTTTGAGAAATGAGAATATTTTTTATTCATATCTGAAATTTTGTCCGAAAATTGGATAATTGGACGACACTAGTTGTAACCATGATTATAGTCATTTATATCATTTGATAGTCATCAACGAATGATCACAATTCAAATGATTGTGAACTCATGGTCATCAATTTTTTAATTAAATGAAATAAAATTAATGGAACAATTAAGATTTAACTTTTTAATATATTTTTAAATTAATTTATTGTCACCATGTGGTACCCTAGGTTAAATTCAAAACATTATTATCCACTTATGAATTATCACATGGCAACCTAAAACTAATAAATGAACATTTTGACCCAATAAGATGATACCACATGATGACCAAGGCCTAAAAAGGTTAATCTAAGGAATTTAATTTGGTCATTTAAGTTAAAAGGGTTGAAACTATGCAATCTAGCCTAAGGCGCTTAGATTAATAACAACTTTAGAATAAATTAAGTAAATTAATCAAATAACGTAATCTTAGGTTGCAAGTGTGAAGACTTGAATCCCTCATCTTCACTTTGAGGGTTCAAATCCTTAACCATTACAAGACAACATTTGATTTGTAACATAATGAATCACCATAACATTATAAACATTGACATATTCTAACCTAGGTTGATCTAAGCCACCCACCAAGTTTAACCCGAGCTAACCTAGGCATCCCTAAACTATTATAAGCTAATTTACTATAACCTAAAATTATTTAGGTTAAATCAGGCTAAATATAGGTTAAACTTATAATTTAAACTTGAACTAAACCTAGAGGTTAAACTTAAAAGCCTAAACTTAACTAAATTTAAAAGTTAAACTTAAAAACTAAACCTAAATTATATGTAAAATTCCAAATCACCCATGATTACACACATCATATGTCATAGTGACACATTTGAACATTAACATTACATAAATTCAAAATAAAAAACATGTGGATTTAAAGTTGATTGTCAATCACCTACCAAACCTTTAAGTTATTTGTTCACAATGCAAATGGTGAATTTTCTTTCCAATGCAACTTTAGTTTTGTGAATCAATTCTACCCATGTGGGTTGGTTCCCACATACCCTAAAATGTTTGGTGCCTCCAACAATCCTTTCAAATATGGCCATAGGGTGTTGATCAAATGATTACCTTCTATTTTTTTAACAAAAGGTGAGGGCAATATGTAGGAGAACAACATGTCACTACACATTTGAATGGGCAATCATTTATCAACAACATATTGTTTGAACTTAATCTTCTAAATCTAGGATTGACCTCATCCTAAACTTTCTACATGTTTTTCAGGACTAATTATTGATTTGGACACAATGGATGTTGTATGCATGTAGGTTCACATTTTTCCAACCGCTAAACAAATAGTAGTTTTAGGTCCTCTTTTTTTGTTAAAGCTAATTGCACATTACAATGACTTTTTATGAATGTCACATTAGTAATTTTTCCTACATTTTTTAAATTTTGGTTGTGTCATATGTTAAATTTTTTTGTGAAATTTTATTTTTAAAATTCAATTATATGAAGCTAATAGAATTAGCTTTTTAACAATGCAAAAATTAGATGAAAATTTTGAATACACAATTAGTAATGGACTTTACAAGTTTGGCAATAGGTTTTTTCCAATATACTTATTCCATATATTTCAAAAAAAAATTATGTAATTATGGATGTTCAAATATATTAAATATGCATTAAATGAATGTGAAAAGATTGTATTTTTTTATGTTATAAACTTGTCAAAGTCCCAAAAATGAATATATCTTAAAACTCTAGATGCCATGAAAAGTGGTGATTTCCTTTAACTTCCTTTGAAAAAATGTTTCAATTGTTTTAAAGTATTTAGTTGTGCTTTCAATATTGAAAATAACCCATTTTCAAGGATGAATGTGACTCATCATGTTAATGTATTGGCTTATGTCATCCTAGAACTAATAGTGTGGTGTGGCACTCTTGATAGTTATAAATTGTGTGTAATCAATGGCATTAGCTTGTGAACATGAGTTTGAATGAGTTTTTAAAAAAAATTAATGGAATATTCCAAGTCATGTAGATAAAATACTACAAAAATATTCCTTGCCACATCATTAAAATATTCTCTAGCATGGAATAACTTTTTACCTCGTGGCATACATACATACAATTGTATATTTGTTATTGAGCAAGGATTTTCAAACAAAGATCATCCTTACAAAAAATAAATGTTAAAAATATTTAATTTAGATTATTTTATAAACTCAGCTTGCATCAAATAATTTGAAGTTAATTATTGAGGGTTGGAAACCTTCTCTTTCAAAAATCAAAAATATAAATGAAAAGCACTCTCTTGCACTCCACATTCACGAACAAAGCCAAAAGACTAAACACATCCAAAAAAAATTTCAAAAACAATGCATTCTTCATGTCAACACCTTACAACAAGTCTACCATTTTGGAAAATGCTTCACAATCTAGAGAGGACAAGACTCTACTCACCTAACATGATTAATTAAATGTTTGACTTCATTCCAACTCCAATTCAAACAATGAATGAACTCTTCAAACAACCCACAATACATTACATGTTGCATAATGTAATAAATGTGCTTACACTACACCTATTTTCCCTACCTTTCTTAACAAGCTTGCCATCATTGTGACAAAATCCATGCAATTGTAGGTTGGGTAATCTCTAATTATAACTTAATGCAATTTTTTATTTTCACCTACACCAAAAATGATGTTGCTATAGCTTAATGGAAGAACCTTTACGGGTGGAAAAATAGTTGCTTTTAGAGCACATCTAGCCTCCCATATGTTCTCATGCTCCTTGAAGAACTTGAATACAACATGGTGCCAAATAGTTTAGTTGTTTCAAGTTTTTGGCCAAGCATATGGTTCCAAATGTGTGTGCATAGGGACAAATCTTCCATTGTGAAATATTTTTGAAGATGACATTTAATAAATTCAAAAAAAACAAAACCAACTTCTTATAATGTTGTTATTACCTCGAAGGGGACACTTATTGTAAAGTTTGGGATCTACATGCGTTAAATGAACATTTTTCGAAGGGTATTAGATATTGTCCAACCTATTTTTATCACCCTGTTATTTCTAATTTTTA
The DNA here is from genome assembly GCA_963920785.1 of Sphagnum contortum. Lineage (NCBI taxonomy): Eukaryota > Viridiplantae > Streptophyta > Sphagnopsida > Sphagnales > Sphagnaceae > Sphagnum > Sphagnum contortum. Next base: position 14,931,046 of record OY987279.1, on the reverse strand, counting down.
ATATATATTAAAGTCACCCTATATTAATTATAATCCATTATTATAATTAAATTGATTATGGGTAAAATCAAGCTAATAAAAGTGAATTTTGGTGTAACCAGTCCTTGATTTTGATGTACATAAGTCTCATAAACTATGTTAAAGTTGAGAATATATGTTGTATTTATGTGAAGCCCTTTCTAATATATTAATTTAGCATCTAGTAAAGTTTGAAAGGTAATCCAATAAACATAAAATACTTTTCAGCACATTTTAAAGCTCGTAACCAGTGTTTTTTAGCACAATGAAATAGTGTAAAATCATTGTTCAAACATTATTATTTAAGATATCTCATGACTTTTCATCCAATGTTGTGTTACCACATGATATTTTCAGGACTAGTCATTGTGATTCAAGAAGTTGTCATTGGCTCTCATTAGCCCATTTTTACCTTTATTTGAATAAAATGTACCCTATTTTTAACTAATTAACTCATAAGTTTTACCCAACAATGAATATATTGCATCATATATTTTGACTCATGTATTTTTTTACTTTTTTTTATTAATATCCCCCTCGGGGTTATTACATCCTAAGTGAAATTGGTTCCTTCTTAAATAGGCCATACTATAAGCACAAGGGGTCTATCAACCTCATACTTCATTCCGAAGCCTCCCACATAATAATTCAAGTCATCATGACAAAACCAAAATCTATGTGACTTTCAAAAACCACCCTTGAAACTATTCCACCAACCATCATAATATGGAGCAGGAATGCCAATAGTCAATTTTTATGATATGATTTTCACCTTACAACTCTCATGGCCAATGTCTTTTTGTAATGCATTGCATTGAATGTTGGATTTAGGGGGACAATGCTTAATACACTAGACACCATGTCCACAAGTACTTTCACAGATTTCCCCATCAATATGTGTGAAAACAAGAATCCCACAATTGGCTCCAACAATGGGCAAAGGACCATTGTCATGTGCTTTGGGTGTTGATGCCAATGGAAGTTTTGTCAATTCGTGGACAAGAGAAGTTGACATTTGTGTGAATCCTCTTCTAAGCCAAAGGGGAGATTTGCACTTCATTTGCAAGATTTAAAAACCTCCTCACCCTCCAAATGTAGCGTCCTTGATGCATAAGAAGATCCCAATGCATATTTTGTGATAATTATAACCAATAACAAGGGGTTTCCAAATTCGCTAACTCTATGTAAATGAAATTCATTCCTATTTGAACCTTTTCTTATAGACCACCATTCAATACATTATACACCTAGTATAGTGTATTCTACTTGAAAGTTCTTACATAATCATCAAAAGTCACAACATTCAGCGATGCAACCTTTTTTATTGACTATTGGAACCAAGCATTATGGACCATTTTAAACAAATTACATGGAGACATGTTAACAACCTCCTCCATTTCGAATTTTTACAAACAAATAAAATGAATGGATCCATTCATGTTTGGAGTTCCAAAAATATGAAAAAAGGTTGCAAATTTTTTTTAAGGTTATTTTTTGCAAATGATATTTAGAGAAAACAAATGTAAATGAAAAAAATTGAATAGTCCAAGATAAGATAATTCGTGAGGTGGTGGTAACTTTTCTCATAATTACATAATTATGCATCAACATTTTGGTTTAGAAGAAAAATCACAAAAAATGCCAAAATCAGCTTCTAAAATCAATTGAACATGATTGTAATATGCCAACTTAAGTCACATTGGTCGCATGTTACCATAGTACCTTGGCACCTTTGACATTAATTATATTATTTCCAGAAATTTTGAAACTTTCAAAAGACATTTTTTCAACAATACAGATATTTGTACACAAAAACTTGACACATAATTACGAAATCAAACTTCAAGAAATTTACTAATATAAAAATTGTCAAATTTTCTTGTTCAAGTTTCTAAAGGCAATTTGTAAGACAACCACCATGGTGCACAAATATTAGTTTATTAATCTAATTCAATTATTACACAAAGCAATAAGAACATTTATGGGACAACTCCCTTTAAATATGGCCCAAATGAGTCACAATGTTTTTTTTTCCATTTTTCTGGTGTAGTTAAAGTGGCAATCATCCATAAAACAATATAGCCAATTTTGGCTATAGACAAGATATGAAAGTAGAAAAGTTTTAGCATCCTTCACATTTTTGGCTACATGTTACAACACAATAGAGAAATCTAGTGATCTTTTAACTCAAATGTTTTTTACCCATTGGCATCTCCCTCAAAATGACAAGATCTAAGCCATATGTTATCTTATCCAATGATCAATGTTGAGTTCAAGAAGGTTATAAAGAGACACCGTATACCAAGCAAAAGAGAATGGATCTTTTTGTAAATGATCCATGCCTATTCAATTGCCAAGACAATTTTTTTAATTCTAATGCAATTTTATGCTTGCATAATACATACCTTACCCTAGGGTCCATTTCACAATTTTTTTATTTTTTTATTTTTTATTTTTTTTATTTTTTCAATTTGGTGGTTTTGAAAATTTGGAGAAATTTTCCAAATTTGTAAGCATTTTTTCTGGAATTTACACTATTAAAAAATTCCCCAAAATATTATTGCCACAATGCAAGAATCCGACCAGCCCCCCCCCCCCCGAAAAAAAAAAAAACACTGCTCTTTAAATTTTGAAATGAATTTTTGTGCAACTATGAAGTTGAGGTGTTGAAAACCTTCATAGTTATGGTGGGCTAAAGATCTGAATCATATGATGTAGCAGGCTTGTATTGTAGATCATGAAATTGTTTTTTCAAAATGGTAAAAAAAATAAACTTGATTTTTTGGAAAAATATTATTTGTTTTGTCAATGTGGAAGCTGACCTTACACTGGAGTATACACATAGGTATTCAGATATGGGGTTATAATGATAATTATTTATAATTGGAATTAATTGTAAATTACAATTGATAGGGGGTTACAATTAATTACCCTAAACCCTTTGCATCACTTGAAGTAATTGTAGTAATTTCTATACTATATTAATATCACATTGAAAGTCTTTTTTTGTACACAAAATGCTTTTGGATTTGAAGTTCATGAACTTAAAGCAAGTCTTTTGGCAACATAGCAGGTTGCTAAACACCACCTTTTGTTTTTCGTTTTGTTCAATGGTTGTACCTTCTGTGTCCCTACTCCCCAGAACAAAAGGCAAACCCTGGAACCCAACTTAGTCTGGAAATTCTAAAATAGATGGTCCACATTTGCACAATCCAAACTTTTATATAGATTTTATTTTATTTTATTTTATTTTAAATTTTTAATAAAAATTTGACACAAACGGACCAACTCCATTGCAAAGAGAAAACAAATACAAAGTGATTCATTTTTAAAAAATTAAAGACCTAAAGGTATTGAAAGACTTAGTCACACAAACTTTTGTACCCATGGTAACAAAAATAGAAATAAAAAGAAGGATTGTAGGTTGCCCAAGGAGTGCACTTTTGGTGCCAATTATTGCACCAAGGTGTGCCCATTTTAGGGAAAGAAAGATAGGCCAAATTTAGGAGAGAAGAGTTGCTCAAAGAACCAAGGTTGTCTCCTAAAAAAAGAGACCATGAGGAAAGAAAGAGCCAAATACTAAGAGTAGGTAAACATTTCTTGTTTATGGAACGGGATGGGGAAATAAGGGGCACACTATGGGTTTCTTGCACAAAATCGGATAGCTCGCACAAAATCGGATAGCTCGTTAGAGGGTATGTAGTGTCTACCACACTCTCCTCTAAAAGGTTTCTCCAAGTGCTTTACATATAAGGAAACGCCTACTCCCCAAGACCTCCCCTAATTTGAGAATCATAACATTGAGCACCATAGGTCGAGGGTTTAGGCCCAAAAATTAGGGAAGGTCCAATATATTAACCTTCCCTAGGGCTATGGTCTTAGTTTATGGCACCCTAAACCTCAAACCTTAAACCTATACAAAATGCCCTTTGGCAAAATGGCATACTGTCACCTTCACATTTGGTTAGGTTTTTGACTTGAATGAACTATTATAATGTAATTAAATGAACAGATTTACAATTTTCCACTAATAATTGCAAGTTTCAGAACACTTACAATTGTTTGTAATATTAGATGTGAACTAATTATATCACTTTCAAGAAATTTGAAATTTTTGAAATTTTATTTTTTCAAAGAACAAAATTTTGTGAAAGAAAACAGGTATATTATAGCTTTTTTTTAGGTTATTATATTTTAAGATGTGGAATCTTCAAAATAGTATAGTTAGTCCACATTACAATGTTGACCTTGCCATGGTACTACAATATACCAAGTTCCAAGCTACAATCACAAGAAATTATGAAACTTTAATTTAAAAATTTCCTTAATTAGGACATCAATTTGGCTTCAATGTTAGTACTCTAATTTTCTCATTTTCCTTAATGTTGCAACAAGGTTGACAACTAGGTACTTACCATCACACTATACTAAGGACATTACATCACAAAATTTATGCTTGTTCTAACAATTGAAGAAGCACCTTAACCAGATCTCATTGTATTGTACATCTAATCGACACACAACTCATTTAAGGTACAAGAATATATTCAATCTATTGAAACATCCAAAATTGTTCACATTAGTAGAATACTAATTTTTATTTGTCGCCATAAGGTTGCAAATGCCCTACACAATTGTTTTTATTCAACATGAAGGTACAAAGATTAGTTCCTTGGATCTTACTACTCCCATGACTTGCTAAAGGCCAATTAAAACATGATGCAAATAATGGCAATTTGCAACTAAAATCATGTAGTTATTCAAGCTCAAAATAGTTGGTTGTTGAGTATCAAGATTCAAAGAAATGTGCCAAGTTTCCATTGTAAAATAATAATATTATGTAAAGTTTGTTTTGTGTGCATGTTTTGAGATGTGTTAGTTTTGATAGTATTGGGTGCCAATCTATAGTACACAGCACATGGTCATTTATGATGATTATTTATTTTGATGAAATACCCACTAACAATCTAGCATTGAATAGCTATTGGTACCAAGGTTTGATGAGGGGGAAATAAATGGCCAATAAATGAGTATTTTCGTAAATGTGAAGTTTAATAACAACATAAAAGGTTCCTTAACAAACATGTTATTTCTTATTTCCTTCTATCACACAATATAGGGTTACAAAAAGAATGATGACCTAGTTGTATAATGTTCATGTATGGTGTAAACTAATCCAATTTCAAATTGAGGTTTGTAATTCCTACCTTAAGCTTTTGGAAGAAACTATAAATAAAAAATTAAGTGTTTTCCATACCAATAAAAGAGACAATATTGACCCAAAGGCTCTTCACATGTTAAGATTTTATGTTAACAAATGAAAATTTGCATAAAATTGATTACATCAATGCAAAAGAAAGATGTGAAACCCTAATAAATGAATGTCCAAAAAATAAAACTCTTAACATCTATGTTAAAAGAACAAGACATCTTGGGGAACACCCATTTTGTTGCCGTTTAAAGTTTTAATTACCATTGATTTGGAAAATCATAATCATTTGACATAAATACCCCCAAATTTTTACTCAATCCATATAGGAAATTTCAAATGATATATGTGTTAATTCAATGTGGTTTTTGTTTTCTATGAATTTGCCCTTGATTATAAACATGGCAAAAGTCTCTCATACAATGTTAAAAGTCTTTCAATGTTTTTTGTGTTCATGAAAACATCAACAATATTACTTTGAAATATAACAATCATAAACTAGTAAAAACATGGACATTACTTGTAGAATTACCTATACTAGTTCACAATTAAAATGCATTTAATTGTATTTGAAAAAAAATGGTTTAAGTTTTTGTTTTGAATTATTTTTGGATTTTTTTCTAGTCTTAAGTACTAGAATGAGAATGGTAGTGTTCCCAATAAACTATACTTGAGGAAAACATCAAGTTAACAATCATTATAAGAAATATAGTCTAGTGGAATAATATTAGATGCAAGCTTAACAAAAGTTATAACAGGATAGAAGGGGAGAATATTATTAAAAGCACTAAGTGGTAAAGAGTTGCAAAATATTCAACTCCTTTGATGTCAATATTGGCACATATGGAGGATAAATGGAAGAATGTACAAATATTATAATCAAATTTACAGTATTCCACAAACCAATAACATGGTTTGCACCAATTTAATTATATGAGTGATGAACATCATTCACTTCCAACCGTCAAGCTTGACACACATAAACCAAAAATAATCAAACATGCACAATTGTTAATACTTCCAACTATATGTGAGCAATAAAACTATTGATGTAAATTGGTATAATTATTAGTTGATAACCTCATATTGATATTGATTATGTCTTCAATATACAACAATATTTTGCATAATAAATTCTTGCAATGATTATGTTATGAATATATTGATGTTCATGAAGATTCTTACAATCATATGAATTTCATTTCATTTCAAGGAAGCCTATGTAAAGGTTTAGGGTTTGATGTGTTACTTCATGTATTTGTGTACACTAGGATTTGAATATCATTTCTCATGTCTAAAGTGTTCATTTTCCCAGGAACAATGAAACATGATCTTCAAATCTTAATGTTTTGTGATCCATTTCATGAAACTATAGTCAATAGTGGCCTATCCACTTTTGTATGTAAAAGATTTTGATTCTGAAAATTAGAAACTTCAAGATTTATGGTTTTACATTATTGTTTACCTACACAAATGCTACTAGTAATTGGATTGACGCCAAAGTAACAAATGGATCACAATCAAAAAACATAACTATCCAACACTAGACTTTTATTATGTAAACACGCCCATTAATACCAAGAACATATAATTTAATTATTTACTTCATCATGTGCCATGGTAAATTGTGAAGAATTTTCCTTCTTATGCATCGAAGTCACTTTTCTCTACAAAAATAATCCTTAAAAGTACATCATCAAATAAAAATTCATGACAAAAAAGAAAAATGCAAAGTAAAGTGCAACCTAAGTGAAGTGTGCATCAATTCTATTTAATGAATAAAATTTATTTGACACTAGGCAAAGCTCATTGATCAAAAACCTGTTCCATATGACATAGGTGCATGCCAAAGTTGTTATATTCCGAGGTTTGGGGTTCTTGTTCTTCAAGGCTTAAGGTTCGTGTTGAAGGTTTTGGGTTCCCCCATGATGCTTCCTAGTCAACCATTTGAATGTTAAATTTTATTCACCCAAGGAGCTTCACCATTTCAACTTATCTCTCAAGCCAAGTCTCCAATACGTGTGAAAGAAAAAATATTGGTGCATGCAAACAAACCATTAAATGTGTGCACATTTGAATTCATAAACAACAACAAGGGCCATGAGGTGAACAAGGGTGCCTCTATTATTTTTTCTAGCAATGCCTTTGCAAAAGCTTTATTATTGAAAATGGTTCCATCTATGTTTGCAACTTTGCTCCTTCATCTAGTTTCGATATTTTTTCAAAGTGTAGCATATCCTCATGTTGTTTTCTCCTTTGGATTCACACTTTTAGTTCCCATCATTAAATTCATGGTTTGCAACCTTTGTTGTAGGTTCTTTTTCTTTATATTCATGCCTTGTTGAGTCATTAATTGAAGTATTGAGATCATTGCCTTCATTGCCCGAGAAAAATAGGAGGTACATTCTCTTTTATATTTCAAAAATAAAATGCAGAAAATTTATTTCTCGCAATATACTTTCTTTTTACCACTACATTAACCAAATGTTTTAAAACACTTGAAACAAAAATGTGATGTATGTGAAGTCAAAGTGATCATATATAATCCCAACCATTATGCTTGCTCTATTACTTCTAAAATAACATGTTAACCATGCACATCAAGAATCAATAGATGACAAGTGGTTTGAAAATTACCTTGAACATATTCTTGGAAAAAAAACAAGAATTCTTTCAATTGAAGGTGGTCATCCAATCTTTCTTTTGCATGGTCTTATAATTTCACTAGCTTGCAAAGTTTAATATAATCATCAATCAATCTTTGACATCTAATAACATATAAGGATAGCAAAAACCCATACTTCACAAAAACTTAACATCTATGACTAAGATATTTGCAACTATGTCCCAATTTTAATCATATGTGTCATTTGGTTGTGCATAGTTGACATTTCCTACTTATCATTAAGACTACATGACTGATGTCATTCACCACCCACCCTTTTTTTTAAGACAATTATTGAAAATGTCAAAGTGAACTTGCATTAAATTTTTTAAAAAAAGATAAAAGACTTGTCATGAATCATGGGTTTTTTTTTTAGGGACTTGTCATCATTTATCCAATTATTGAATAAAAAATGTTAAAAGATAATTTAACATGTTGTGAAATGACATCATTCCTATACAAAACTATAAAAATTATGTTAAACATTTTGAAATAAATATCCTTAAGTAATGTAACATTTTAAAAATTTGAAAAACTAAAATCATAAAAAAATTAAATGAAATTATGAAATTCAAAAAATGTGATATTATTTCCATTTCATTTTTTAAAAAAATTATTAAAGACATTAAATTTGAATTTATGGTCTAGAAAGAATAAAAATATTCTTTTTATTTTCATTTAAAAATAAATAACTAAATTTTATACTAATTATGAAATTATAAAACTAATTAATACGAAATTAAATAAATTGCATTCTTATTGAAAGCCCAAATCATTACATTTGAGTTTTTCAACTAGAATTTTCAAAGCAATGCAATGGCATTATCTGTCCCAAGTCTAGCCAAGGTTACCATGACATATATAATTATGTCAATGTAATGGGACTACTAAAAATAATAATAATAATATTAGCATAAAAGTTTGGCAATGGGATTGTTTAGAAATTAGGTCTATCGAAAAATTGAGTTTATTTGGAAATTGTATGTAATGATCTAGATAATAGATAAACACATCACTTATGAAGATCGAAGAAACACATAATTTCTCTAGTGGTAATATAATGTATGTCAAGGACAAAAAAATCTAGATAAAAAATCACTAAACAAGATGGAGGTTCTAGGTTGAAATTTAGTTAGGAAAAGCCACTATATGAAGTTGACTCTCTATAAGATTAAGCCTTGAGTTTATTCAAATGCAATCTTTGGTTTGCAATAGGTCTATGTGCTAGGCAACATGAGGAGTGATGGATGAAGAAAATAGAGAGAATAATGATTAGTTTCGACACATGTGGGTTCCAAGGAAATGTGTTAGCAACATGATCACAAGAAAGAAAGAAAATGAAGATTTAGAAACCTTGTTGGTTGTGGGACTAAAAATTGTTGCACCCAATGATACAAGAGAAACTTCTTAAACTCCTAAACCTTGTGTATGCAAAAAAGTCCATCTCATCATATTCATATTCTACTTTTAGATCTAATTCTTGCTCTTCTACTTCTACTTTCAAATTGTTGTTGTGATCAATTGTTGTCTCCACCTCCTCAACATTTGTCTCTGTATTCTTGAAAGGCCTAGGCATAGCTTTTGGCTTCCTCAACTTTGGAATATAAAGCTTTCACCCATCATCTGCATAGGTCTTGAAAGAATTTGTCACTTTTAAGATGATCCCCTTCTTCACTAATTCAAGAGCAAGATAGGCTGTGTTCTGGCATCATCAAGGCCACAGTGTTCTCGGCCTTCCCATACAAGACCTAACAGCTCAACTGCCCCTCGCAAATTTGTCTGCATGTGTCCAGAAAATTTGCAGAATGGGACTTTTAAGTTGATCCACCTGCCATCCATTCCAGAACCATAAACTCAATGCCTGTTGAGAAACTGGAAACATAAATCTGAAAATGTGCAATGGAAATGTTTTTCTGCTGCAGCAACTCTGGCAGACTCATGACACTGCAGCCATTGTTACAGACTGCTTCTATACACCTGCCCATTGTCAGAAAATGGCTTAAACTGATGACAACCAAGCTTTAAAATGTGGCCCCCTTCATACCTGTTGAAATAGGGGGCTTTTGCAAAGACTTCCATTTGCATTCCATCTCAAGCATGACCTTGCAATCCCAGTCTGACCATATGACTATCACAAACTGTGTATTTTTCACACCACTCCACAAGTCATGCATCTCTAGAGCTTTCTTAAGGGACACACCATGATCCACCTGCACATATGCAGACCACCTGCACATCAGACAATGTAGTATACAAAATCTATTCTAGATGGTTTCAAAGTGAGAAAGCAATAAGCTCTGCACCATCTTTACAGAATGGAATACATGTGTTTGGATGGGGGAACAGCCAGTTTGCATCCCTAGCCCAAGAAATACTCATTGTAGAGTCTAAATATTTGGTGCCCTGTACAGTAATGAACAGATGTTGGACAGAGTCTTCTGCACAATGGAACAAAATTCTTTGATGAACATCACTCAGTTACTCAACCTTGAATGAAATAACTGCAAGAGGAAACTGGTATTATGTCCATAAGCAATCTACTTACTCCGCAGATTATCTCTTGGTTGAAATTCTGCCCCTTGAATAGCAGGAGACAGTTCTAAGAGCCATGAGGATCAAGGACCAAAAAATTGGAAGGATACACCCAATCTAACACATTCTAGTGACAATCAGACAGACATGTAGGAAGAAAGTCAGTGATGGTTGTCAGGGGGCTCCTTTCTGCTTCACAGGTGTGGCGTGTGCACCCAAGCGACTGCACACTCAGAGTAATGGCCCCACAGATGGGCATTATATTTCTCACATAAATCTTCACAGTGCATGATTCTTGCACAAAATCATGATGTCACACAGATTTCTGTGAAGCAATCCCTCAATCCTCAAAGTTCTGGAAACATTCCATAGTACATGACATTTGTGCTGTGATATCACATGATACATTCAGTAAAAACCAATGGAAAAAAAGAGCACAGAAATGGTTACAGTAGGGCTGGAGATTAAATGGAACTCATTGTACACATACCTCAGCCTACTGTATTCCTGTCAGAAGTTTGCAGAACTGGGAAAGCTGTGGATGGCAGTCAGGTCTCACATAGGTTCGAAAGCTCCCTTCCAATTTTTGCATGTTCAAGTTCACCAAAACTGCAGGAAACTCAATTATCTCTGTAGGCTACAGGTTTACTGGCTGATCACATGTTGACTCGAAATCTATCACCACCAGGTAATCAAATTCTTGAGTGCTTTTCACAAACCCTGAGTAACATAATAGAGTGGACTGTGTATGATCAATGTGAACCGGCTTCTTGAGTGGAGAAATCTCCTTCATTGTGTTTTGTTGTGAAACCCTCAAGCTTGAATCAAACCTGTCAATGCCAGTCATATCTATGGAGCTTGCAGGAGGACTTGTATTATGAAATCCATCCCAAACAATTTGTGAGGCAATATTTCTGCTTTCTTCCAGAGCTGTCTCCAATGAGGGTGAAATTGCCCCTATGGAGTTTTGCTTCAGATTCAAGCAGAGATTTATGGCTCCCTCCATAACCTAGGTCTAGCTGCAACATTCGAGTATGCAGGCGATGTCTAGCAATCTCATTCTTTGTATCCTCTCTGTGATGCAAAAATCACAAAAGTCAGCACTCTGCAATCACGACTAGAGTTAAGCCCAAGAACTAATAAACTGTAATTTCTTTCTTCTGTCTACCACCTCCCGCATTACAGCTAGAGTTGAAATGTAAACATTTCAAAGATTCATGACTTCCAGAAGGCATGCAGAAAGTATCACCCCCGGTTTCATATGGCCCTAAACCCTAAACCCTAAGGCAACAAAAATAGTCCCGCGTTGGAAACTTCAGCAAACATCCATACTTCCCTCACACTCAGAACAGCCACCATTGTTCTCCTTGATTGACTTCAGTTTGTGAACTCTAGGTTCAAACATTAATCTTCGATTAGAGCTTGTGTCTCTACATAGCTGTTGGGTGGGGGCATGTTTTAGTTATCTAACGACATAAAAGCGAGGCGAGAGAGAGAGAGAGAGAACAAGAGAATGTGAAACATGTACACTATCTCACCTCTTTGGACGTCGTTCATGGCTCTCTCTCTCTCTCTCCATCCTTTCCCGCCGCGTGAGATAGGGTTACACAGTTGCGCGATGCTTTCTGGATTCGTTACTTCATAGCGGACGATGATGACGATAATATTCCAGAGCGGTAAACGTATGAAAGAAAATCTGCTTCGAATCTTTCCAGACACCTAATTTACAGATTCCATTTTCTCTTGTTGATCAAGATCTCTCTCTATCTCTCTCGCATTGGTGTAACCATCTCTCCTCTTGCAAAGCATCCTCTCCGCGTCTATCTTCTTCGTGCTCTTGTAGTAGTTTCTTGGCGTTGCATTCTGCCGACAATGTTCAAAGAAGCTTGGGAAATTCTTCTCATGGTTCGCACAGATTCTCAACACACCAAGAAGAAAAAGAATAAGAGGAGGAGAAGGAGCAAGTGCACGTTTGGAACGCATTCCAAGAATACAACTGTCTTGGCAAGTGCTGATTCTGCAGTTTCAAGGCAGAAAGGGCAACTAAAAGCCTCGACGGTTCAAAGGCAATCTGCCACCAATCATCGATTCTCGCCTTACTGACTCATTAATGGGTGGAATGTGTATCGATCCTCGCTCTAGTGACTTATTAATGGGTGGAATGTGCATCAATCCTTGCCCTAGTGACTTATTCATGGGTAGATTGCGTATCCATCCTCGCCCTAGTGACTGAATAAAGTGTAGAATGGGCATCAATCCACACCTTAGTGACTCATTAATGGTTAGAATGCGCCTATTCTCTTATGCCTAGGTACCATGGCAAGTCTAACATTTTATTTCCTTATTCATTTATATTTTTTTTGGAAGCACAACAGCACATTTTGATGGGATTTCAGATTGCAAATACTATTCTTTATGAAGAGTAAAGATTCAAACGCAGAATTCTTGAAGAAATAAATTGTTGAATCTTGTTTCAGATTTGTAAATTGTAATATTAAAAGGTCTAGCTTCTTTATGCTCGATTCACATCAAGGGATAATTAGTAGGAGTATTATTGTTCCTTTTAACCCTCCCTTGGTTGGGGGGTTAATACAATTAAAGTTTAAAGAGTAAACTAACCCATGCACCCTTCACACTAGGTGGTAGGTAGCTAAAACTAATTTAACCTCACATTAGGTGATTCAAACCTAGGGTGGAAATTTTTACATAACAAATTGGATGACACCTAAATTGTAGGTGGTTAGGAATTACTTGGTTAAAACTATTTTCTATTTTTCATTTACATGTGCCCATTGATGCAAACTTAAGTTTCTAATTTTTGTCATATTTTGAGAATATTTGTGTACAGAAGTTGTTGTGTCTTAAGATTTTGTTATTTTATAGTTTAATCTATAAAGGGGGTCATTTTTGAACTGCTGAGAAGCGCCTCTTCAATAACAAAGAAATTCAGTGGGAGAATATCAATTTTGAAATCATAACTTGTAGTTTGTGTCAACAACTTGGTCATGATTTCATATTTTGTCCTTTTGTGGATTAAAAACTTTGTTGATTTTTCAAAGAAAAGATGACCACTTCATAATGGATTGTTTTTAGCGCTCTAACACCATTCTTTGTTGCACATGTGCAAGAGAATTTCACACAACTTGTTATAAGGAATGGAGCAATACCAAATACTCAACCAACAAGTTAGCAACAAACTATTCCACCATTAGTGCCAAGTCATACAAAAAATGTACCTTTTCCTTCTTATCCTATGTGTGGTACAATGTTATACCACCTTATTTATTTTAGATTCAAATTTGCATCCCCGATATTATATTGAGATGAAGATGTTTGAACATGTTAATCCTAGAACCATTACAATTTGTATGGCATGGTACCCTTATCCAAGGCCAAATCAACCTATACTGACAACAAGCAACACCCCCTATTCAGCTAGTGTTCATGTTAGTATATCAATTCAACCTATTTTGTATTAGCCAAAACACTCTATAGAGTACATGTTCAACAAATGTGCTTGTCACATTGAATGCAATTACGCTAGAAAATAGTACTAAAATGCAATTGGTTTGTGGAGTCCACTAAATGGATACTTATGGGGGTTAAATAGAGCCTACCCATGTGGATAACTAAGGACCATCTAAGGAGACACCTAGGGGCCTACCTAGGTTATGGATTACTTAAAGATTATTTAAGGGGTTACCTAGTGGCTATCAAAATCCTACAAAGGGGACCTACGTAAAGCTTATTTGGAAGGCTTCTTAAAGCCTATCTTGGGAAGACACCATAGGGTCTACCTAGGTTAAGAGATATTTAAAGTCCATTTAAAGGTTACATAAGGCATACCTAAGCACTATCAAAGGATTATTTAGAGAGATATCTAAGAGTTTAAATTAGGTTATGGGACACCTAGAGGCTACTTGCTGGGTTATATCAAGTTCACCTTTCAAGTTAGTTACCTAGATTTCTTAGGTTAAAGGATACTTAAACATTATTTGAAGTGTTACTTAAGGTTGTATTCATAGCTTAAAAGGGGGCTACACAAGGGGCTACTTAAAGGGATGCAATTTGTGAGCATCTTGTTTTGATGTCATGTTCACAAATTGCATTTCCAATTGCAAGAGAACTAATGACATCAAAATAACATGCTCACAAATATGGAACATAGATTCAAAAACACACCAAGGTTTTTGTCATGCCCAAAACACAAACTTGCAATAATGAAAACACTAACATTAAGAAGTTTAACCAAAAAGCCATTTTTTAAAAAAAATCAAACAAACTAAGGAAATAATCACTAAACTAACCAAGTTCTTTTTTTATTTTTAGTAATAATGAAGATTAATTAATTGAGCTTGGATTTTCAACACTCCCCCTTAAGGTAAAATTCACATCTAGTACACTAAACATGTTTTTGGATTTTTATAACTTTTATGTATTTAAAACCTTTGTAAAAATGTTAATTTGATTTTTAGTACTAACATAAACAAGGTCAATTTCCTTTGTTAGAACCTTCTTTTTCACAAAGTGATAATGCACCTTAATGTGCTTTGTTTTAGTGATTGATTGAATTATTAACAAGTAGTATGTTACTAATGCTATCATAATATATGATGATTGTAGCATCCACTAGCTATTCCAAGTTTAAAAGTAGTTTTCGTAACCAAATTATTTCACATGTAGCCACAATTGAGTTTATGATCAGTATTGGAGAATCATAAAGAACAAAAATGATGAATAACTCTAAAATCATTACAAACAAGTTGTTTAAGACAATAGTCATTTAAAACATGATGTGGCACAACAATGTGGCACATTTCATCCATCAATCATATAGGGTGTATGGGAAGTCATTAATGATAGTTTGGTAATAAGTTAGTCATTGTTTTATTTAAATTATTATTACAAATTAGACCAAAAAACTTGGGGAACATGATTATTTTTTATTTATAATACTTATTATTATAGATTTATTATACATAATATAATGAATAATATTATTTTTTTCAAATTTTTTTTCATTATTTTTTATCTTATCAATTATTGACATGTGTCACCACCTAACCTAGGTACGTAGTCTAAGTAGGTATGAAATATTCAGTCAATATTCCAATCTTGATTACAATGAAATGTGATTACGAAATTTGACCCTTGGACCTTAATGAAGAAATTCAATTCCTCTACCACCAGGCTACCCCACTTGTTGTGTAAATAATTTAATGTTTACTCTATTTACATCATATTTCATTTGGAGATTATGCAAAACCTCAAATTATCATTCATATTTTATTGATAATTTGTCCAAATGAAAAAACTGAAATTATTTTATAAATTTCTTTCAATAATATTCACATTTATATATATATATATATATATATATATATAATAAATTAATTTCAAAATAATATTTAAATTTTGTTATTGAATAACATTTCAATGACCATTCTTTCAAAAAATAAATTCAAACACATGATTTGTCAATGGAAAAATCTTTTTGGTTAATACAAGAAACAATAAAAATATATCTTTCGTATTTTAAACCTTCATTTTATGCAGGAATTTATATTATACATTTTTTCCCCAATATATCATAATTTTACTAATTTAGACATATGAGTCCATGTAATTTATCCACATAGAATATTTTCAAATGGATCATAAATCAATTATATCTAAATATATATATTTGGATTATAATTGTATTAAAATTTGAACCAAATATATTAACTAAATTTTGGAAATTTTAAAATTCATTTTACACACTATAATTTAATATATATTTTTAATAATATTTTTTTACACATGTAAAATATATTTAGTTATTTTTATCTATATTCATATTTATTTACATTTATAGTAAAACTTTAATGTACAAATAAATTATATATTTCACACATTTTACACCTTTATTTTATTTTAAGTTAAAATATATAAATTTATTTATAATATATCATAATTTCACGATTCAAACTATTTCATTATATAATATCCAATTTATTCACATTGAATATTTTAAATGGATCATATATCAAATATGTATTTTTATGTAAGAAAGATTTTTTTATTACCTATATGTATAAGATTAATCAAAATTAGTTCTATACATGTCTTAGTTTCTTATGTCTGTTTGATTCATATTAAATTCTAATAGTCATTTTTTAATCATTGTAAAATAAATTTTTGACCACATTGTTTATGCCTTGACATATCATTTTGTCCACATCTTTTGCATAGTCATTATTTAATCACATTTGAAATGAGTTTATTCTAATCACATTTTCAAATGATATTTTAAACATCCACTTACTTTGTTATCAATCATCAATGCCATATGGATGAAAAATTATAATAAAAAAAAATGTCATTCTTCATATTTGTCCATCATCATTTACTAATCAAATGCACCATTAATATATGACTACAACTTTTTTTACATAGGATTTGAAATAATATTCTATGATTATAGTTAATTATGTAGTTGTTTAGAACATTTAATCATTGATTTCTTAATTGGAAAGGAAAGAATTCCTTGTAATGATATCTCTTACAAAACAAATTCATTTTCTTTGAAATTTGGAGCATGAAAAGGATTCATATTTTTCAATAGTCTCTCCAAGTTTCACTTCAATATTCTTTGAAATTAAGTCAAGATTTAGATTTAAACAATTTAACTTTCAGAACCTTTGATCTTGTAACTTTTTCCTTTTCATTTCCTTCACATTATTTCTTTCCTTCTTTTCTCTTTTACATTTGAAAATTTCTTATGAAATAATGAAATACTTTCAAACAAGCTAATTAGAAAAACTTTTCAAGCCCTAGATTTTCTTTCAAACTTTTCACCAAACAACTTAAAAGATTTGATACAATATTAACACATAAAAACTCAAATGCAAAATATAAATGATTTTTTTGCAAGAAAACTAAAGACATCAAAATCATATGTTCACAAACATGGAGCATAGATCAAGAACACACCAAGGTTATTGTCACACCCAAGACAAACAAATTTGTAACAATGAAAAAAATAATCTAAACAACAAGAAACTTAACCAAAATGCCAAGGCCAAAAGAAATTCAACTCAACAAGATAAAGAAATAATCACCAAATTAACCAATTTACTTTTTTTAATTTAGTAACTAATTAAGATTAACTAAGTGAACTTGGATTTTCAAGACTTAAAGGCTACTTATTACTTGACATGATCTACCTAGGGCTGATTCATAGGCCCCTAGATGTAGATCTTATTTGGTTCTTTAAATAGTCTTTAAAAATCCCCTAACTTAAGTCTTAGGTTTACAAGCAAAAAAACAAAAATGCCAAAATAGGTTCTTAAAATCAATTAAACATGTTTTTTGCATGATTATTTTTTTGAATTTGCAATCTAAATCTACAATTAGAGATTTTGATCATAATGAATATAAAATAATTGGTCAAATGATTTAATAAATGAATAATTTCAATTGCAGCCCTTTATTTCAAAATTTCAAATCTTTGAGACTTTCATATAATTTGTTTTTCATCAAATTGACCTAATGAACATGTAGTTGCATAAAAGGAAACATGGTTTTCCTATGCAAAAAGTTTGAAATCATTTGCATCATTTTATACAGTCCTTTATAAAAAAATCTATAACATGGACAATAATTTGACTATAAATTGATCAAAGGCCCAAAAAAACTTCTATATAACATCCACTAATTATCGGACCTTTTTTTAAGCTTTTTTTCTCAATAATTTCATAATAAAATCAATTTTTTTTCTCAAGATATCATAGTTACAATATTTTGAACACTATGAAAATCTAGAATTATCCTTTCCAATCCTTTTTCAATTAAACACTCTTTTTTGGAACCCCAGCCATAAATGAACTTTCTAAATAATCTTTATCATGTAACCTCTAATGTAAACTTAAATTTAATGTCTTCATTTTAGATAATGCTTAAGTAGGCCTTAGGTAGCTTTTAAATGTGCCCTAGGTAACCCGGCCTTACATAAATCCTAACCTAGTTAGCCCCCTACTCTAGGCAGCCCCTAATCTAGGGATGGAAACCTAAGTAGATTGGACAATGATTAGAATAAAAACTACAATGACCACTTGAGGATGTTTATCCTTACTTTTGAGGAGTGATTCTCACTTTCCCAAACCTTATGGATAACTCAAAAAGGAAGAGTGGTTGAGTCCAATGAAGCCCAATGTGAGGATTACTTTATTGATATTAGTTTAATAGGCAATGTGCTTTCTAAAATTATTTTCAGGTATTTAAGCACTAGTAGGTGAACTAGGTATGGACTAGTATGGACTATGGATGACTAAGTTGCTTGTTGTATAATGTGTAATTCCTGCTTATGGTGTATGTTAGTGGAGGAATGCATCATCAAATAATATGGACCTTAGTAAAGCCACTTACAGGTTTGGTTCATATTATTAATGTGTAGCCGGTTTGGGTTTCCTATTCAGGTGGGGCAGAAAGCCATATATGCTAGTGCCACTTTTGGTGCGGGTAAGTTTCACTTGTAACTTGAATTGACTTAGAGAACACACTTGGAATGTGAATTAACTGTTGGGAAAACCGGTTACACTCTGGAAAATCCCTTCACCACCTAAAGCAAAGGCAATAGTTAGGGGGTGCCACTGTGTTAATCCTAGGTACAATGGGACGAATGTTGACCTTCACATGGGCTAGCTGCCACATTCCGATGTGGAATGGGCCCCTAGTAAGCCCATAGTGGTCTTGACACATTCCAAACAGGTCTGGTAGGCTTGGAATGGATCCACCGCTATCATAACATATTGCTGCAAGTGGTCAATGGAATCTCAATAGTAAAATAATATTACACGAGAGGAGAAACTGAACCAAGTTTGGGTACACAAAGCAGAACCATGCTTATCACCAAATGTGGGTTTAGTTGTAGGGGAGGCTCCCCCTACCAGTGCATTCTCCTTAGGGAGGGGCACCCAAGAGTGTGAGCCCAATGCAAGGGTGTTCCCAACCCCCACGAGAATGCACAAGTACAGGAACTGGCCCTTAAGTAAAACAACTCTCTTTTGATTTCCCCACTTCTTTCCTATTTTGTGGAAAAGAAATATTTCCATGGGAACGTGGGAAGATAGAAAACATACTGCCCCTAGGGTTCTTTTGTTGCGGGAGATCCCTCAAAAAAACACAGAGAAAATGAAAAGGGAGTTGTTTGTGGGTTTGAAGACTAGAGGCACGCAATAAAGCTGTAGGTGCAAAACTCCATCTCTAGCTGCATGCACACCTGGTGGTCTCATGCTTGATAGCAAGTAGAACCTGATCAGACTAGAGCGAACACAACAATTACTTGATCAGGTTTAATTCCTGATCAATTAGTCTAGTAGTACTAGGCACTAACCACACACTTGCGCGAGCTTTACTTTGACAATAAATACCAGTGTAAAAAGAAAGAATAGATTGAGATTTCTATATTCTACCTGGTGCTAGGTGCATGTTGTGGAAGCCCAACCAATTTGGCCGTTCGCACGGTCGAAAACCATCTCGTGATTCGCTTGCGCTGTGTTACCAATGATCATTAGGCCAGCAGGATTACCTAACCTGATGCTAAGACATTCTACGGTTTCCGAGTACTGGAGAAGTACGTTCCCCGGAGATAGCACGAAGTCGACAGGTTCTGCACCAGACACAGATTGCAAATGGAATACTATATTCGGTGGTATGGTACTCGCAGTGGCGTTACTTACATCGAAGCATACGTAGGGTGGAATACTTACTACAGGGAAATCGTACTGACTCGCAAATTCCTGCAACCACCCACACAAGAAAGTCCCCCCGTGCGCAATACACGTGCGTTAGACTTAGGACATCTTCCTATTACGCTGCTGTGATCGAGACCTTCTATCAACGGTTTTCCATTAGGCTCCTGTGATCACAGCACACTGTGTAACTGTGATGGACAACAACCTAATGGAAAGAGACCGTTACTGTCCTGCTGCGAGTCTGATAATTGCTACACAAATTAGTCATATGGTACTTTCTTTTTCTGGGGATTTTCAATTTTTTTGGAGTCAGTTTGTAGCTTCAGAGTATGATGGCATATTGATGGCAACAAGGAAATTAATTATGTCTGTTGTGGACACTATGAACCTGATGATCATGACATGACTCACCTGGACGACGGCACCGTAGGCAACACCTACCAACAGCGTCAAAGTGGTGCCCGAGTCAAAGATGATGCCACCGCCGCCATTGGTGGGGTAAAAAAAGTCCGCTGGAATGTTCAACAAAACATCTCCTACGCTGATTCCAGTCACGTTCACGTAATAATGTGTGTTTGGTGGATTGCTATAAATGGGTGTGTAGGTCGAGATGTTGGTTTCAGGAACTCCGAAGTAGAAAGTGCTATGATTCGCCGCCGTGCCACCAAAAGGGATCAAGCAGTAGGAGAAAATGTCGGTAAAGCCTGAGACCAAGGACAACTGGCTAGGCAGAGATAAACTGCCTAGGCCTAGACCCAAAAGTCCGTCAATTCCTGCGAATCCCTTGAGGGTTTCATTTTGACCACATCCAAACGTGATATGTCCGATAGGAAAGGAGGATCCGTCTAAGGCCGCGAAGGTGAACGTCTCATATGCTACAATACCGCTGGTCTGAGCTCCCGATCCGTATCCGTAGATGTAACCACAGGGACCCGTGCCGACACATAAAGTAGCTCGATTTCTAAATCCCTGATACAAACAAACAACAGCACGGCAAAAAATTAAAGTCCATGATCAGTGGATTAAAACCTGTGGGATCTGTGGAATGAAGTCGTAAGTCAGCCTTTAATTCCTTCAGAAGTCTCCGCCAGTTTTGAGAATGATTCAAATTAAAAAATTGACCTCAGAAAGGAATTTTGCATAGTACCGTGCACGCGGCGTCGGGGCACGAGGCTTGCTGGTAGGAGGTGGACTGGGTGGGATCAAACGGTAAATGAGAAGCGTTGACGATACATTGGATGCAAGGCTTACAATTCAGCCACACTAGGTCACTTCCCGTATCAATGAATACAATGAAATGTTGCGGAGGTGTGCCTACGGACAGTGCTATCACGTAGTCACCCCCTACTGGTTCCACCGGATTGTCGAAATTTCTGCTAGAGCTGTCGTGCAGTACTCTACGTGAGAAATACTCCGCACGTGTTAAGCTCCTTCTCGCCGCCGCTGCAATCCTTTCTGATTGCGAGCTAGTGTTGTATGTACTTGCAGCTGACGCGGGCGAGTCGGGATGATCTCTATGTATCCAGTACGATTTCAAGACCTGTAAAATTAAGCAGCTACCAAAGATCTCGTCAGGAGCTTGATCTAGATCACGTCAAGAGTTCATTCCGTAGGAGCTGGGTTCAAGTTCTAGATTAATACTAATCATATCAATCCCTGAATGAATCATATACCATCTAGAGATTCTTCGAGCCCTTGCAAAATTGGTCCACAAGTTCGCAGAGTCCCAGGGCCGGGGGACCGCAGTACCAACAAAAGAGAGTTCAATGTAGTTTGCACCTTGTCATAATTTACTTCTTGGGTGGTCGACGTCTCCTCATCACTTGGTCTCGCACTTCTTGTTGAAAGGATTTGCCTCCCTAGACAAATCTGGGTACTAGCCTGAAGAATGATGGCAATCACCAATACCACAACCCCTGGAGCTCGTCTGATCAGTAAAGACTCCATGGGATATTATAATATATCTCAAACTTAGAAGCCTGCTGTCTCCTTAACTAGCTGATTGCAGTCGAAGTTATTGCCTATGAACTGCAATTCATGAACTTCAGAGCAAAATTGACAAAATTTATAAGAATCTATACATAATGAGTGAGTTTGAACCGCTTGCATCTGACATGCTGCTACACCCCTTTCAGGACTTACTATCTACTTGTCAAGTAGACTTTATAGTAGACAGCTTTCTGGGAGCTCTAGTACTGTACTAGCTGGTGAGTAATTTGCAACTCTTCACTCGTGCTTTTCATACATGATCTAGACATGTAATCCTGTTGGAACCAGGCAACCCACCCAAAGAGCTGCGGTTGCTTCAAATTGACACTTTCCCATATGGTTTGCCCAAAGTTCAACTCCCCTTATATAAACTAAACAAGGTGAACTCAAGGTTTCTATTTTGCAATTGGGGGTCCAAAGAGGTGCTTCTAATGGGGGCATGCGCAATGTTCCCAAAAAAATTGCTGATGGGCCAATCAATATGGCTCCTTTAAAGAAAAAGAGAAAAAGTTGTGGGCACACCCATTATATGAATCACACACTATGTCCTCAAAATCTCATCATCAATCATCATCAAAGATTCTTTTTTCACTATCTGCTCTTTACCCTGACTCATTTTTTTACAAAAAAAAGTATGGGTGATGCCCAAGCACATCTGGACTCTGAATTATACATGTTTTGGGTGTGTAATGAACTTAAGGCAAAATCTCATCACTCAAGAGATCACACACATTTTATTGGGCAACTGGGCAGACACGAGAAAAGAAATGCAGGAGTAGTTTTGTACTATTTTTTGCATGGCTAACTCCCCATGGGTGATTTGCCTAATGTCGGGGTGGTAAAGCCCCAGCCAGGAGCATGACATTCGTGAAACAACGAAAGGCCCACGCAGAAGAAAGAGAAAAAGAGGCCGGTATCATGGGGCCACAAAACAAAAAGAAAGAGGTGGCGTTTTCAAAAAGTTCGCTTTTGGGCGGAAGGAAACTTCAGCTTCATACTGTGGTCTGTAGAATACACTTGAAATATCGTGTGCTTTATGTGTAAGATGCTGGCCACAATGAACCAACACCCATGACCACACCATCCACTGGATGCCTGTTATTACTCAGTTGTGGATGAACTTCAACTGGAGTTAGTATATGGTTTCACCATGGTAACCAATTCGGTAAGAAATAGGTCTTATATATATTGGTAGATAGGTAGGAAAATAGATAACAACTAGGTAAATAGATGGTTTATACACATACAAAAGGGCTGCTTTTTTACTACCTACCCATGAACAACCTACTTGTTGATTGCTTGTAGATAGGTAGTACAAAAAAGGCAACTGAGCGAACCACCGTAGTTAGCTAGGGAACTGGAAGCCAACAGAAAACTATTTCGTAACAACTTACCATCCATCATCCCTCCTTGTGTCTGCTGGTTTACTGTGGCCTAATAACTATTTTATATACAACACTTATGTTTTAATGATAACAACAAAAAAAATTCATATCCTAATTGAGAAGTTATGTCCTATAGTTAAGATTTTTATTTCAAAATGTTATAATAATTTAACAATAATGAGCAAAATTGCTGTAATTACTATATATAAAAACAAAGATACACTAGAACAGTTGTATTTATTCCTCATTATTTACATATTTATAGTAAATTTTTAATATAGAACAGAAAATTTTATATTTATATTAATTATTCTACAGTGACATAAAATAATTTTAATTACTTAATTTATTTGTTAAGTTACAATTACAATATTTGAATAATTATAATTTATTATTATAATTTATAATTTATAATTTAACTTCTTATTTAAGTTTCTACAATAATCATAATTTAATTAAAATAATTACTGTTATGACCATAACAACAAGGATTTAATATAATAAATTATTTTTAAAAATTGTAACTACTTGTTCATAATATTTCATTTTTATAAATAATTATAGATGATTATATATGTATTATAAGTAACACTAAATAGTTATTATTACAACATAATTTTTTATATTATTACAGTAAAATAGATCAATTACTATAATTAATGTTGCATTACTTTAAAATTAATTATAGTAATTTCATAATTATTTTCTAATTGAACATAATTATTCACAATCTAAAATGTCTAACTTTAAATCTGAATTAAAATTTTGGAAAATTTATAATGTACTCAAAATAATTATTGGATGTATTATAATTGCAGGAATTATTATACAGTAATTTTTTCATTAAAAAAACTGTAATTACTTATCTATGATAAATGTTTTTATAGTAATATTACAGTAATTAAAAAGTATTAATATATGTACAGCAGATTATGGTATTTATAGTTATAAATTACTAATGGAAAAAACATTTACTTAACCGATAAAAAAAATCAATATTAATTGTAATTATATACTAATTATAGTAATTAGTTAAATGCTACTTTTCAAATAAATAATTTGTTCAGTAATTTATTTTTTAATAGCAATTATTAGTTCGTTATTTGTAATTTGAATATAAGTATTTATAATAGTTTTTTCTAAGTTTTTTTTTTCACATTAATTATATTATCTATAATTCAAAAAAAATTAAAAATAAGGAAATATTTTTAAATATTTAAGGTATTTATTTATCTATGAGTTATGTATTGACAAGTTGTGAGGAGCTAGAGAGCTAGTTATTAAATATTAAAAGGTTATTAGTTATTTAAATAGTTGATAAGGAATAGTTAATATTTGTAGTGCATAGTTTATATTTAAATCTATGTTAAATTTAATCATTATTAATTAAATGATTATCCAATTATCTAATGAGCCATGTACTTGAATTGTTTAAAAATCTAAAAACTAAGAAAAAGAGGCATGAAGAAAGTTTTAAAGTTATAACTTAGTTTGTGAGGAATTTGCATTTCAAAATTTATCTCATATTATTTGTTTTCCATTTCTAGTTTGAACAATGTAGAAACAAGGAGTGTGGTCATTCAATTTCACATTTAAAAATGTATGCACATGGGATGAGCCATTCAAAAAGTTCAACTTAAAACAAAAAGAAAAATTATGCACAATTTTAAACTACCTACCTCCCCAACCTATTTATCTATCTAATTAAATAGGTGTTTTGTTTGACCTACCCACCTAGGTTGACCTATGTACCTACCTATATGAATAAGTATTTAACCTGCAAAGGTAGGACCTATATTTTTAGCTAAGTGGGTAGGTAGGTATGTAACTTAAATTTATAAACACCTACTTATGTACCTACCTAGGTACTTACTAGCTTCATATTTATATTTTGTATTAAATTCATTTTGAAATGTCATGTGGCATATTACATTAAGCCATGTGTCATAATATAAATCATCCAAACTTATGAATTGAACGTCCCAAATTATTTCAAAATAGTAATATTATTTATTTTAAATAATTAAATCTTGGGACATATGGCAACACATCATTTGTCTTCAATAGTGATCAAAATAGTCACATCTTAGTTACATATGACAATACATATACAATGGAGTCAAAGGATGAACTTGTATTTGTTGATTTTTTATTCATCTAATACCCTCTATCGTTTACAACTAATATCACATGCAACTTGTCCAAAGTAACTAAAAGGATTATCGTCGCAAATGTCACTTGGAACTAAAAATTTAATTGTAAAAACTAGTCAAAAATAAATCTTTTCCTTCTACTCTCACCATTCAATATTAATTAATGTTGGGATCCTCGCTAGTGGACCTTCTTTAAGAATTTGAAAGAAGAAACCTTGAACACAAAACTTCAAGCCACAACACATTTGACTATTAATCCTACAATTTCATTATCTTTGAAAAAAATCTTTTAAGTTTTAATTTTCAACCCCTATGTCAGAAAATAAAATTTATAACTCCATTCATGATTAAATCATTAATCATATATGCTTTAGCAACTAAATGATTATGTAATCAATTCAAATCTATTGCTTATGTCATCTAGTTATATTCAGTGTTGTTTGATCATACAAAGTTGGCTAATTATGTATCTACATAAATTTTGGTTATGCATAAATGCATATCCTAAAATTGTATCAATTTCAATAAATTATACATATCCTCTAGATTTTGATTAACCGCTAATTTTGAATTATGCATATCCATGCATGGAAGATACCTCAATTAACCATATGCATATTTGTATTTGGGATTACCTAAACATTTGTTTAATTATGTACAATTTGTTTTTTCAAATTCCTCAAGTAGGTGCAATGGCTACAATCCCAAACATTAATTAACAGTAAGTGACAATTGTCTTGGAATGACATTAATTGTTTTGGGAACCCTACCTAATTCCAACGACCTTCAAAAACACATTATATAAATATGGGATTTCTAGATGTTTTCTTTCAAAATATGGTGAATTTTTTGTATTTTTAAAAAAACCCCTTTGTTGCATTCACCAACCTTTTTTTTTCATGAGGTTGCAAAAGTTTTGGAAAAAATATATATCTATGAATGGGAGCTATACATACCAAGAGGCAATTTCAAGGTTTGTGATTCTTTAAGGTTTGGAGGATATTCATTCACATTCAAAACCTTAAGCCCTAGTCAGCATTTTGAGTGAGAAATGACAAAATAACAATGCATATCCTATATGCATATCCATGATTTTTTTGCATTCAATACTCATCTATTCATAGCCGGCAAATGGGGGAAAAAAACATTGACTACATAAATGTCTATATATGAAAGTATGTGGGATTTTAAATATACATGTCCATTAATTTTTTGAGAAATGAAAGTATTTTTTATACATATCCGGAGTTTTGTTCGAAAATTGGATAACTAGACACTAGTAGTTGTAACCATGAATATAATCATTCATGAATGAATGATCACATCTCAAATGATTGTGAAATCATGGTCATCAATTTTTTAATTAAATCAAATAAAATTCATACAACGATTAAGATTTAATGTTTTGAATTTATTTTTTTATTAATTTCTTGTCACCACATGGTACCCTAGGTTAAATTCAAAAAAATATTATCCACTTATGAATTATCGCATGACAACCTATCCCAAAAAAACTTAATTATTGAGCACTTATAGGCTATCACATGGCATTCTAAAACTAATAAATGAAAATTTTGACCCAATAAAGTGATACCACATGATGACCAAGTCCTAAAAAGGATCATCTAAGGAATTTAATTTGGTCATTTAAGCTATAAAAAGGTTTAAACTATGCAACCTAGCCTAAGGCACTTAGATTATTAATAAATTTAGAATAAGTTAAGTAAATTAATCAAATAATGTAATCCTAGGTTGCAAGTGTGAAAACTTGAATCCCTCACTTTAACTTTGACGGTTCAAATCCTTAACCATTATGCCACAACGTTTGATTTGTAACATAATTAATCACCACAACATTATAAACATCAACATATTTTTGCCTCGGTTGATCTAAGCCACTCACCAAGTTTAACCCAAGTTAACCTAAGCATCCCCAAACTGGTATAAGCTAATTTAGTATAACCTAAAACTACTTAGGTTAAATAAAGATAAATATAGGTTAAACTTATAATTTAACCTTGAACAAAACCTAGAGGTTAAACTTAAAAGCTAAAGTTCACTAAATTTAAAATAAAGATTAAACCTAAACTAAATGTAAAATCCAAATCACCCATGATTACACACATCATATGTCATAGTGACACATTTGAACATTAACATTACATAAATTCAAAATAAAAACCATGTGGATTTAAAGTTGATTATCAATCACCTACCAAACCTTTTAAGTTATTTACTCACAATCCAAAGGGTGAATTTTTTTTCCAATCCAACTTTAGTCTTGTGAATCAATTATGCCCTTGTGGGTTGATTCCCACATACCTTAAAGTGTTTGGTACCTCCAACAATCCTTTCAATTATGGCCATAGGGTGTTGATCAAATAATTACCTTCTATTTTAAATCAAAAGGCGAAGGCAATATGTAGGAGAACACAATGTCGCCTACACATTTGAATGGAAAATCATTTATCAACAACATATTGTTTGAACTTAATTTTTTATATCTAGGATTGACCTCATCCTAGACTTTCTACATGTTTCTCAAGACTAATTATTGATTTGTGTCATGCTCGTATACGCGACCTCATATACGATGGCCAGTTACAACCATGCCCATCATGTCTTTTAGGATTAATGTACATTTGTAAGGTTAATTTACATTCTTAAATGACTGTACGTTATTAGGTGCTTAGGGTTTCGACTTTTTGGTGGTTGTATAAAAGGCCAAGCCTTTTCCTTCTCCTTTAGTTTTTCTAAAATTCCTTTGTCAAGAAAGTTGTCTCAATAGTCAGATTGGATTTTCTAGATGTTCACAACGGCTATTACACAACCACCGTCTACATACATGACATGTTCATTTTTTCTTTGCAATTCAATTGTAGAAAAACTACTCTTTGTTGTTCATAGTAATGACATTCGTCATTTTGCACTTTTAAATTCGTTAAAATTCTTTAAAATTCTTCAAAATTCGTTAAAATTCATGCTTCTTTGGGCTTCCATAACATTCATGCACCAAGAATGTCATAACTATGTTGTTGTTTAATGTTAAAAGCAACAAATTTCTTTTAGTTTTGAGTTTTCTTTTGCTGGTGGTATTGCTCTAAGTGTTCCTAGTGGTGGTGTTGCTGCTACCGTAGGGAGCTTGTGCTATTACACCTCTACCAACCAAAAGGAACTGGGAACGAAAGTGTTGGGAAGAACGAGACCAAAGGGAGTGAAGTATAATCGAGTAGATGAGTAGATTATCCCTCTCTTTTTCTCTCCCCCTTTATCTCTCTTAGAGACACAAGAGGAGCTTTGAAGACTTTTGAAGCTACTAGAGTCGAGTAAAAAAAACAATTTAAATCCCCAAACACGTTTGGCCATTGCCGCGAGCTACAACACAGGGTTGGCAGCGCCGCAAGCCACAACGCCACAGCACCACGAACCGCAGCACTGCAAGCCGCAGCACCACGAGCCGCAGCATAGCAAGCCGCAACACCGCGAGTTGTAGCACCACGAGCCACAACGCCACACCGTCGTAGCACCATGAGTTGCAATATCGCGAGCTGCACCGCCACAACACCACATCACCGTGAGCTACAATGTCACGATGATCTGCAACACCACAACATTGGAGCACCGCGAGCTGCAACGTCGCCGTGATCTGCACCGTCACAATGCCGAAGTGATTTGCAACGTCACAAGCTATAGTACCACACTAATATGCAATGCCATGAGCTGCAACACCATCACAATTTGCAACACCATAGTGCTTCGAGCTACAACGCAACATTTATCATGTTACCTCCTGCCATCGCCACGAAGCTCACACATGCCTCACAACGCCATGGTTGTCATGTCATGTCCACCATCGCTACGGAGCTCACGGGCGCTTTACAAAGTCGTGGCATCCATAGTGTTGTTCGTTACACCGCAAGCGTCCGACCTTTCGTCCGACATCCGTTGGACTTTCGTCGTCTTGCGTCCTACATACTGCTATCTTGCATCATGTGTCCTGTGGCAACCGAACTAACATCCTATCGTACTATCGTCATATGTCCTATTGTGCTACATTCTATCGTACTAACGTCTTACCATTTGTCTGACATCCGTCCAACCTCCATCTAACCTTCATCCATCTTACGTTTAACGTCCATCCGTCACCATTCATTCCCGTCATCACACCATATTTTCAAATCGTACATTGTGTTTGAATTTTGTAACTGGGGCTTTATATTATTACAAAATTTTGGGGCATGGGACAACACCATGTCCTCGAATGATGAGAGTATTATTGTTCAGCCAGAGTTAAAGTATCAACTACGAAGTATAACACAATCCTTTGAGCCACTATCTTTGAGTTCACGATCTTCATGATGGTACCATCAAGCGTCTACAACACCACCGTCATTCAACACAACTCCTACCAAGAATTTAGATTCACGTTACACTACATCAACAGTACATCAAAATCCACTTTGAGGAGTTAATCGGTTGGGTATGCCTACTACTACACCTACTTTCACACCATCACTGTATATTCCATTCCAAGTTATTACCTCTACACCCATATACACCATGGAGGTCCATAGTTCCTCTGGGGGAATTGAGAAGTTCAGCGAAAGGCCAGGTACCATTTCTTTGAGGGAGTTCAAGGCAACTTTTTCAACTATGGTTTGTGAATTAAAACTCGAGTATGGCGTTAATTACATCGAAGTGTTTGTATTCAAATAATTGGCCCATTATGTACACTATGAGACATTGGATGTCTACGACCAACATTCTCCAAGGATTTTGGGCGTCACTTAGATCTCCAATCTAACTTATGCCACAACCATTGCCACCGCCTCTCAAGCTACATTACAAGCTACAATTGCACATCATGGGATTGTGCCCAATAATCCAGACATGGTACCTACTTCAATAAACCTTTCTCCTCAACAATTCATTGTTACTACCACAAACATTCTTCCCACCATTGATGCACTATCTTTTGTTAATCCAATGAGGGAATTATTTCGAGTTCTTGAACTAGAATTTCCAATCAAAAGTTCTGGAAAAAATTTGCAATTTGCCACCTTTTCTCGACAAAAGGAT
Source organism: Sphagnum contortum (assembly GCA_963920785.1). NCBI lineage: Eukaryota > Viridiplantae > Streptophyta > Sphagnopsida > Sphagnales > Sphagnaceae > Sphagnum > Sphagnum contortum. Next base: position 14,900,279 of record OY987279.1, on the reverse strand, counting down.
GAAACCCTCAACATGCTATATAAGAGGCTTCTCAAGCTCAAAGAGAATACTTAGAGCATCACAGACCTAGAAGTTCCCCATCGGTATTTTGGTTCATTGGAAGGTACTCTGACACTGCATGCACAGGCTTTGTAACAGGTTTTTGCAAAATTTGGAAACTTGTACACTTTGCTGGATATGTACAACATTTCCAAAAAGCTGAAATTGGCTCATGCACATTATGAGGCTAGTACTATGAGGCCTGCATCACGTTCAAGGCCTCAACCTTCACCAACTACACTAACCAGATCACCACATTCTTCTTCAAGGGCTAAAGCGGTGCATTCAACTGCACCCATCCTACCTTTTTGCAACTACTGTGATAATCCTGCTCACAAAGTTATTGAGTGCAACATTCCTTCCGATGATCTCTTTTGTGATTATTGTGGAAAAGAGGGACATGAGAAAGCTATTTATTTTGCCAAGTTCCCGGAACGAAAGCAACTGCAATTACCATGGCAAAATCTACCAGCATCTTTTGTTGCCCCTCAACCAAAAGCCAAGGCACCTCAGCCTTCCACCCATGCTTTGCCCACCAAAGGTAATTTCAGTAAGAATGCAAAGAAGAAAGAGCACAATGTTGACAAGAAGGAGGTGCTTCAAGCCCATGCCATTCAAGTTCAAACTCTACAAAATGAACTCGAATGATTGAAGGCCAAACTTGTTAATCTAAAAAGCAAGTTTTCCCAACCAACTGGTCGTGCCCAACCTGTACAGGGTTCGGGATCATGGAAGGGACCTTTTAGGTCGTTCTATGGCCTCTCACATGATGCCATGGTTGGGGAATATGTGCTTTTTAATGCACACAATTCTAGTCTTACACCAGAATTTCCTACTTTTTTTTGCCCTTCCTACGTCGTGGCTCAATAAGTTAATGTGGCACCTAGATTTTTTGCCACTAGGCAGGTAATTCAAACTAATGGACTCACATCTAGTCCAAGTCCTATTACCAAGGCTAAAGAAGCTCGAGCAGTCATGCCACAATTTTTTTGTCCTCTCAACACGGAAGAGGAACACACCTTGTTGGCAAAGGGGGAGGAAAATGCTACACCAGAAGCTACTAAGGCATCAAATTCTTATATCCCAAGAATACATGTACATTAGGAAAACACACAATTTTCCATTGATCAATTTATGGAGTGCCAACTTCAAATGCATGAAGTGGCTCAAAAGCTTGTGAATACACCGTTGTTTAGTTTTCAAGATTTGTAACTAAGCACCAAGGACATAATTGCAATACTAAAGGATACCCTAAACACTACATCAAATCCTTTACCAATCCCAGATCCACATGCTACAGGGCTTCCATCCAACACCTTGGAGAAACATTTGATTGGCTCACATGTTGTAGATGGCGTTCGTGATTTGGTCATTAGTTCTAGCATGGCTAAACTAATGGGCTCTCCTACCTCTAATTCTACATTCACATATCAAAAGGGAACTAAGAACACCTCACTTGTGAATTTGTTACTCAGCAAAGGCGTTGTGGATAGTCATTCTCTTCACAAAATCTCTCGCTCATTTCTGAAGGTGGTGCCTAGTGAAAGAACTTCCATCGCCACTAGAGTTACCATTATCGACAATATTAACTACATTTTAATTATTTTCCTTTTCAATTCATAATTTTTTTATGTTTCAAATTGTATATTATTAAATAATTATATGGTGTTCATGAAAAAGATTTTTAGTCATGTAGTCTTATCCATAAAGACTTTTAATTATGCTATCATATCCATGCTTACAAGAATATGACTAGGCACAAAATCATGGCATATATGCATGTATGACTAGAAATGGTCACTAATCATATTTTTCCTAGTCATAAATGTCAAGTTTTGGTGTAATGTAAATTCCATGACCTAAAGTTCTAAAGCAGATAAAATTTGTTTTTTTTTAAGATTTAAAAATTAGTAATTATCATTATGTCTAGCTTGACCTTTAAATAAATTTAAAATGTAGTGATGTCATCAATGAGTAAATGAACATTAACTTGATGGAAAAATTTTAATATATTCCATCCACATCAAGAAAATATTCTTTGACTTACATGGCCAAAATGTTTTTTAACAAATTTGAATATTAGATAGATGTCATCAAAATATTTGAATTGTTTTGAAAATTCAAATTTTTTCCACATCAATAACATTTCAAAATTATTTCTTCAACACAATTACTTTCATTTGGATCCTTGGCCATCAATTATCATTTGTGGTGGGACCTTGCTTCAAGCTAACTTAGGCATCATCAAATTTCCAACACATTCTTGGCAAGTCCAAAAGGGGTCCAAGAAAAACCGTGAACCTTTACTTTGTTAAAAAACTTAAACTAACTTAATTGACAAAACCCTCATTTGGGAGGCACTTATTTGATGTTTCCCTTCATGAAGAATTCAAGCCAAGTCTAATCTTGACCTAAGTTACTTGACATTACTCCTTTCCTAACCTTGCGCCTTGATCACAATAATCAACCTTTACTAAAGGTATGTTTATGAAGGTACGAGAAGCAATATTTAAGCTTTGCGAAAACCTAATTCCCAAGCTACACAATTATAGTACACCTAACCTTAGGCTTGCAACCAAGGCAAAAGGTTATGACAATGTTGGTGCAAAAAACTAATGAGGTGTATAAACAAGGTGTATAGGAATATATATACAATCTCATAGGCCATTTTGAATAGGATTTCGTATAGGTTAACAAAAAAAGCTTATGACCAATGATAATATCAACATTGATCACTTGGATTAATTTTTTCACTAATCTTGAATGAATTCCCAATATAATGTTTAATAGGGTTTTGGTGGCTTGTGAAAATGTTGAAGGACCAATTTTTATTTTATTTTTTCATATTTCCAAGTGGATTATTACTTTTTAATATTTTTATATTTATGTACTTTTATATTTAAAATTTTTATAGATATCGATTTAAAATAAAAAAATTTGGTCTAAATAGGATTCTTTCATTTATCCTTTCATTTAATAGGAATGGGGATTTGTTTTTTTAACATCCAATATTTTTAAACATTATACAATGAATTATTCCAAATGTAAGTAAACCCAATGTCAAAAGCATCATGATCTAAAAGTTTGTTTCTTTTGAAAAGGTGATAATAGGATATTTTAATATAATTATATGCCATTGAAAGAATAACCATTTGGCTTGGCCAATGATATGGCATAAGAATAATACATGAGGTCTTAGTTAATTATGTTTTTAATGGGAATTTTTAAAGAAAAACGAAAATAAACGATCTTATTTATAATAAAAGTTACTTCCATTATGATATTCATAAAAAACATTTATTGTATTTTATATTGTAATTATATACCAAAATTAATTGAAGGACACTTGTATCTAGGAAGACATATATTTTCAAATTACAAAAAGAATAAACTATAAGCAGGGATATGTGAAAAAAGGTGAAAAACTATAGGTTATAAACTTTTTATGCTAAACAAATGCAAGATGTAAAAGACTATCAAGGAAAGCCAAGAGTTTGAAGAAAGAGGTGAATCACATATGTGGATGAATGTGAAATAAAAAAGAAAGAAGATGGATATGGTAGGCACCCAATCACCACAAAAAGCTCTTGAAGTTTTTGAAAAGTTTCCAAGATAAAACCAAGTAAGTTCTTTTCATGGTAAAGTTGTAAAATTGTGAAACTTCACCTATTTAAAAAGTGACTTAAGAACATAAGCAAGTTGCAACTTTGCTTAAAGTTATTTTTTGTTGTTGAGAAGCAATGATTCTCAAAAAGGAACATCAACAATTTAGTAGCTACAAGGAAATTGGTTTGATTATTGTTTGATTTCCAAAGTTTCTAGGATTACGAACCCTAATTTTCTTTCATGGTATGTGTGGAAACTTCTACAAAAGATCCTTTCAAAAAGGATGATTTACATAAAAAACAATTCTTGCAAAACCTTGGCCTTTTTTATTGTCAAAAATCACCTACCTATTCAATTTGTGAAAAACACATGATTGAAACATTTTGCAATGCATCTATGTCTACAAGTTGTGTTTTTTTTTAGAAAGGTTTTTTCATAGAAGCCATTGCCTAGTTTGATGGAAATGACCAAAAAAAAAAAAAAAAAAAAAAAAAAAAAAAAAAAAAAAAAAAAAAAAAACTTAAAATTTGTTAAATGTTATTTTCCCATTAACAAGTTTCAACTTTTGCATGTCAAAAGAAACACATGTCATTTTTACTTTGGTGATAAATTTCTTGGGAGCTGATTGGTAACCAAAGCATATCATAATAGGTTTGTTTGAAATAAATGAAATTATAGGACAAATTTTAGCAAGAAATTTAACTGCATTGCTAGATGAATATGGACTAAGAAAAAAATTGCATTAAAAATAAAGTGGTAAATTTGAATGTAATGACAATGGCATCAAAGTTGTGGCTAGTTGTGAGATTTTGGGTTTGAATGAGAGTTTTTGAAGTACTTGTTTATCCATGTGTATTCCAAAGCATACCAATATGGTATAACAAAAGAAGAATTCGCAAAAACTTCATTTGTCCATTAAGGTTTCTCAATTCAATTTACAAAAATGTATAACATGGCCCAGAAATCCTAGAAAATGAAAACAAGAATGGAACAAAGATTGAATGGAGTTTGGAATTTACCCAAGAAAGTTTAACACTCCAATTTAAAACAAGGTAAATTATAAATTTTATTAATTTTTTTGGTCAATTTTCATTAAAATATTTTTAAATGTTTTTCAAAGTTTTTTTTTAATTTAATGATTATTGTGTGTAAGTGCAAGTAAAGTTACTTTGTTCCAAGAATTCTTGTTACTTCATAAGGTAATTATCCTTTGTTACAACAAACAAATTGCAATTCAATTTTTTGTCAAGTTCCATGGTGTCTTACATGGCATATTTCCCAAACAATTGTGGACTCTTCATTTTCAATTGTTACAACCTATGTTTTAAACTAACCTAATGGCCATTGATTATTTATTGATGTTCTAAATTCTACCATATCAATATCTTGAAAATGAAAGAAGTTGAAATTCCATTAGCCCTAGACATCTTATGGATGATGATTTTGGAGTTGCCTTTGGATTATTTTTTGTTTTGTCTAACATCAAAAGAGAAAGGAGACAAAACTCCAATAAAAGATCAATGGCCAAAACCATCATAGGGGAGACATAAAGGGAAGGCTTTGAAAGGCCAAAAAACACACAACCCATAAAAACCAAAAAAAAAAAAGGAAGAGAGCTAGTCCCTGTTGTGGTAGGAAACTATCTCACAGACAGCCCCTCTTATGTTGCTTGCATGCAAATTCTAAGATCAAATAGTAGTCGAAGGCCTAGAACAAGCATCACACGCCAACACAAACTTCCTCTCTATAGCAAAAGCCAAAGCACATTGAAAAGCAATACTAACATGGCTACCTAAAAAAATTGAATACAAAATGACAAAGATAAATGACCTTCCAATCGCCTATCGTGGAAAAAACAAGCACTCTTTGATGAAACGATCCATATCACGTTTGGGTGCACTACGCACCTTCATGACCATCAAAATAAAATAGTGCCCTTCACGAAGCCCTCTATACTAGTGAATCTTAGCAATGGCACTAAGTTCCACATGCACCTGTCAACTAATAACAGTAAAAGCCACCATCTCCCACATCAAGTCACTATCTGGTCCTTCTAAAGGAATCAATGCAGGGTCACTCTGCTATAGGGTTCGGCACCATGCTGGCACTCAAACCTACACTGGTGGGACATGGCACAGCTTCTCTACCAAAACAGTCAGATACAGGCATCGAAAACAAAAGATTCACTGAATTCACACCAGCAGTTTTAAGTCTGGGTTGTTTTGACCCCTAACCACTACTGCCTAGAGTTTCAAAAGGGGATTATCTGGAAAAAACCAAATCTCAAACTACATATGTTCAGAGTAGACCACATTTTTCCCCCAATCAAGTACTCTCAAACCACACCAAACATGTTGTAGCTGCTAAGAAAGTAGCCTTCCCCATTTACTGGAGGGACTGGGACCCAATAGATAGATGTTTCTCCATCATGTCACTGAAGAAAATGTTGCTTCAAAGATGGCTGAATGCTTGAGCTCTTGCATATTGAATGATCACCACAACCAGATTTTAGGTGGTAGCTTCAATGATGGCAAGCATGAGACTTTGAAGCTTGATTGACAGTAAAACTCAACAGCGAACTCCTTGCCTCCCTCCTCTCCACCAAAGTATCTCCTGATGATGCCACCAGAGAAGGTTACCATTGCACTTCTTCATACTTATCACCACCTTCTGTTGATCACATAGTGAATCCTTGCTTCCCCACCCACTACCACTTCTTGACTTTCTTATGTTAGCATAACCCTGTGCTTCACAGACACTTACTTTAACTGAGCTGCCTTCACCTTGCACAGCTGTTTTTCGGCTCTTGATAGCATTCTTAACACCAAAGTATACATATGCAGCCCCAGGTTATTGACTACTGAAATCCATCAAGTAGTTTGTTCAGTAAGCCCACATCTTCATTTTAGAAACTCTGCCCTGCAATCTCCAACGCCAACATCTCTAGTTGTCCTCTCCATCAAACAGGTTTCAGAGAGAACATTCCTTACTTTTCCTCTTCAACCATAATCTCAAGCATAGAGTTCTAGTAGACAAATTAGGATCAGTAGCTACCTTCTGATGCTTTTCCAATCATGCCATCAGACTGTCGATTTCAATCTGACTGGAAATCTGACTGCACATAACAATGAGACCTGCAAGATTCTCTCATTCACGAATATTAACAGTTGAAAGAAAGAGTGAAAATTTTCAATTGGATCACCATCAATCCAAGGAAATCTAATACCTGACTGCCTCACTTACTAATCTCCACGTGGCCATACTAACATTACACACAAATCAAGACATCATTCTTGCACATTTGTGAATTCAAGACCAAGACTTCCATGTAGTGAGCACTCATTTCTTTTAGACAGACCAAAAGAGGCATAATGCATTTCTAGGTAACTAAAAGAACTGCCACTCTTCAAAACTCGAGCAATGGATCCAGCAACAGTAGAGTAAGGACTGTCTGATTTCCCTTCCAAAATGCTAATGATTATCATATTACAACCCAACAAGATAAGACTAGACTTTGGCAAGGACCAAAAAAGCATCTTGTCAAGTTTCTGATATCCTGAGGAGTCCTGTGCCTGTCCAACAAAATGTGGAGTTAAACTAATAGTCAACCGATTGAACATATCTCCTCTTGAGACTGAAAGACTGCCCCAAAAGATTTTGCAAGCATAGGGCCTCAGTAGAAGAAAGCTCCACAAAAACTGGAGTTAAACTGATAGTCAACCAACTCAACATATCTCCTCTTGAGACTGAAAGACTGCCCCAAAAGATTTTGCAAGCATAGGGCTTCAGTAGAAGAAAGCTCCACAAAAACTGAATAGCTCAAAAATCTGTTCTGAATCTCCTCACAGAACTGGACTCCATATCACAGCTCTCCTCCCTACCCAATTGCTGCCCTGAGTTGATGGAATAGGAGTTCAAGAACACTAATTGCAACCTATCAACCATGTCAATGGCAAACCTCAAAAGACCCACCATCACCAGTAGACAACTGTGGGCACCCTTTCCTTACTTTTGGTGTGACTATGCACTACAGACTGTAATGCATAGAAGGCATTTCAACATATGAGCATGTTCACCTCTATTGCTGAAACTTTTTTCATCAATTGTCATCATCTTCATCATCACTGAAATCACCATCAGCAACTTGATTTCCAATCATACTTTGTCCTTCAAGTGTGCCAAAATCCTCATTCTGCAGAACCACATACTGATCACAAACTATAGATCTACATACAATGTAGATCATAACAGGAGCATGATTCAGGTAAAATCTATGTGAGATCAAAAAAATTTGTTTATATGTCAGTTGTGTGAGGCCTTGAGCTGGGATCATCACTACAAAGAAATGAACCCAACAGATTTCTTAGAAAGAAGAGTTGAGCCCCAACAACAATCTGAACACACTTGAAACTCACCTGAATACCAGTCTAATCCATCCTAACAAACCGACTTTACTAAACAAGGATTTATCGCTAGTTTAACCCAGAACAGTTGCTGAAGCTTCAAGGTCCCAAGCCAATTTTCCTATGCTCTTGATGGAAAACAATCTTTACCTTATCCCACCCTTTCAGTTTCTCCCTTCCGAGCATGAAGTCTTCTTGCACAACTGACCACTGTGAAGTAGGAGGGCAATCTCGTTGCTGTAAACAACAATCAACAGTTTTAGTTCTCCCATTACCTCCTGCAAAATAATGCATATATAACCAAACAATTCAATGCTTTTGGTGAACTCACATGAGAGTCAACAGTTGCAAATTGGAGAGGTGTTGTCGGCTGCAAAGGTCGGCCTTTCCCAGTAGTGAGTGTGCCTTGAACATTTGAAGTCCCTTGACTCTTTAACTCCGACAAAAAGGCAGATTTACTCTGCTTTGCAATCACTGCAAGCAAATGCATCCCCCATAGCCAATTCAACATACTGACCAGCAACTAATCTTTGCTCAAAACGCTAGAAGCTTCTAAGCAGTACTGACTGATGGTTGTACTGCCTGTGGTGAAAGGGAGAAAGGGAGAAAAGGGGGAGGGAATCAACTGAGCAATTCCACATGTGCAGATCACTTCACGATGTCTTAAAGAAAACATGCATCTTTGTCAAGCAGTCTAGATAAAAATCTGACTTAGACTTCTCAAATATGTACGGGATTGCAGAAGAGAATCCACAATAACACTCCTGACAATTCCAGCAAACCAAAATAGAACACAACATGAGTGAGCACCAGCATAACCTTGTGAGTGCTGATCAAATTCTCAGCCTGTCACCTTTCACTCTGACACTTATTAGCTGCCATTACTCCCTACTTGCTTCATTAGCTCCCAACAGCATGTGAGGTAAGTATGTAACAATTGGCTAAAGATTTCAGGAAACCAATTTTGAAACATGTGCATCCTAAGTTTCTGTTACATTAACTGAAAAGATGGGAAGGCTCTGTCTTGATGTTAGCTAGACTTCAAGAGCCATAACCAATAAAAGAAGTCAATAGTATCCTCATTCAGGCTGCAACAAGATTGTGAGGTAAGCTTCAATTCATTTCAGCTTGCAAGCATCTAACCTTTGTATTCTAATACATTACCTTTGGCATCACGACTGTCAGCTGCAGTTTGAACTTTTTGGGCTTTACTCACCTGCACCAAAATATACCACATTCAGTTCACTAAACATTCAACTTCTAAGCTCAGACAACCAGATTGCACTTCATTTCAATGTTGTTACACACAGGATTCCCTTGGGCAAAAGTAAACTGTGGCACAGACTCTTCCAAATAACCTGAATCTGAGGAGTCTGGACAACAAACATTTTTATGCTGTCAATCCTGAGAGTAACAGGCCAGGAGCATTACCGCATTAAAAAGCTTCACAACTGATTCCCATCACAGCACCACAGCCCACCATTCCCATCAACAGCCCCAAGGATATTAACCCACCCAACAAAACCACAACAAGTATTAGGGCAGGTAGCACATCAATACTCATAGCAATCAATTTACAGAGCACCTTGAGAATCCACACAAAACACATCCAAATTCCTTCATAATATGACCACAAACAACAAACAGAGCATTTGAAAAGACAGGAGTCAGCACCTCCCCTTGTTGCAAGCTTCATAAGATCTTTCTCTTTGTTGTCAGTGTATGGCTGGGGAAGAACATGTGCCTTCTCACGAAGCTGAAGACAACCCAATTAGCAGCATAACAATGAGGTTAATGCCCATTGCTTCACTGACACACCAGCAGCACCATGACAAGCTACAAAACAGGAAGACACTAACTGAAACATCAGAACTTGGATTCCTCGACTATGACAAACCTGAGCCACACACAATAAAAGTTTTCACTCATGGCAGGAGTTTGTCAGAATCAGTCTCCTCTTATGAATCTTTTTGGTCAAAAGCACCCGCATACCTCTTTCTTCTCTTTCTTGGCATCTTTTTTATGTTCACCAGCCTCTGCATCAAGCTTCTGAGCTACCAGCGATTGTCGTGCTGACAGAACAGGACCCTGTGGATGATATACAGAACCTTTTTCAGCACCACAAAACAAGAGTGTGGTGCAAACCCTAGTAGTAGGAAGCCATAGTAGGAACAACACAAACTTCCCCAAAACTGGCATGGTATTTATAAATAAAGAGATGTGGCCCCAAAGCTCTCACTCACCAGTTCAGATGAAGGGGCCTTGCTCTTGAAGATTTTGCTAAAAGCACGACTGTAAGCTGTTGGTGCACTTGAGTTGCCATCACCTTCCTTCCCTGTAATGCTTGAGTCGCCGTCAGTGCCCACCTCCTCTTTTGCCACAGGAACTGCTGATTCTAGATTCTCATTGTTGTTTCCTCCGTCCTCGTCGCCACTCTCTTCAATGACCACAGCGGTATCAATCAAACTCGGAGGAGCTTGAAACCCGTTGTTCTCCGCTTCTGTGTCTGCAACTTCCGTGTATACAACCCTAAAAACATCATCAGGAGTATGATGATGATGATGATGATGATCTCGTTCCTGCTCAGATTGGAGACCCAGAGGTTGCTCTTGATCTTCCCAATCGATCAAATCAACCTCTTTCCACTGGCTTGTCCCTGTGTCCTCGATCCTCGTTGCCCCACCTATTGCACCAATCCCATCCTCGCTGCGACTGCGGCTTCCCTCCATAGAATTCGCCATGCCGGCCCCTACGTCCTGCACTCCTTCATCGTCAATCAACACAGGCTGCCCCGTCGAGGACAAAACAATCCGTCCAGTAACCAGACCATTAGGCTTCCACGCCTTCTCAATCGCCTGTTTGTGCTCCTCCTCGTCCTCCTCCTCCTCTTCTTCTTCACTGGTTTCCTCTACACTTTCGTCGTCCTCTTCGTCACGAAAGTCATCTTCTTCTTCTTCCTCTTCCTCTTCCTCTTCCTCTTCTTCTTCTTCTTCCTCCTCCTCCTCCTCCTCCTCTACTACTTCTAAAGTTTTATTCTCATGTTTCCGCAACTCGGCAACATTATCTACAGCAGCGTTCTCGCTCTCCATAGCTTCGGCAATTCCGTGCTCAGCAGCAACCGTGTGACGACGGCCACTTCCACCTATAACTACTGCACCTCCAACTTCACGGCCATTCTCTCTCTCTATCATCATCTCATTCCCGACTTCCGCAGAGCCAGCTCCTGCAGCTAAAACCCTACCCTGAACAGCACCGATAGTATCTGGCATGACTCGACCGACGCTTTCTTGACTCACCACGAGCTTATCGCTTGTTGATACCACCAGCTTGCGCCGTTTTGAGTGCATTTTTCTCCAAGGTAAAAACTAAGAACTCCAAATCCTACTAATTCCGGGCAACTCCAAGAGCATCTAGCAAGTACGCGATCCAATGCAGATGCTGATCTAAAATTATTGGAATTGCAGGAAAGACACGATCAACACGTCCCGAAGACTCGCCGCTGCATATCCTTCTAAGCAACTACGCGAAGGAAGAAGACGAAGAAGAGAATGACGAGGAACAAGAAGCCCTAACCTAACCTAACCTAACCTGACGTGACCTGACCTCACCCCTGGTTATGAACCAAATCAAACATACGGTTTTTGCAACTACCGTTAAACCTAACCTCACCCCTGGTTATAAATCAACTCGGACATACGGTTTTTGTAACCACGGTTAGACCTAACCTCATGCCCCTAGTTATAAACTAGTTTGATAGCCGAGTGGTTGTTCAACACTTAACGCCACTATTCACTTTTTATTTTATTTTTTAGTGCAAAATTTGGCAACAAAAGCGACCTTTTTTTTTTTTGGAAAAGCACCAAATTAAAATTTTTAATCACCAAATATTTTATGGGTTATTAATCACCAAATGAAAAATTTTTCTTTTGGTCTAAATACCCAAGATTCCATTTCAAGTTTCACCGTGTAGCCCAAAAATAGAAAAGTCCTTAAATATTATATTTTCATGTTTTGTTTTTGAAGCCAAATTTGTTTAGATTTCATAAAATTATGTATGATTGCAAACTTATGTTACATGAAAATTTTGAACAAAAACAATTGCTACTATTAGTTCCGAACTAGGTAATAAAAATGTGGAGTATAACTTGTATAATTTTTTGAGCACCATAATAAATATTTTCATAAATTACTTAATTTGCAACTTGAGTTTTACAACCAAAAGGACGAAAGCCACTTGGATGAACTTAGTAGCACCTACATTAGTATCACCAAAGGATGAAAAGCCTTATCACCTCAAGGTGGATGAAGAATGTGAGTAGGTAGGTAATGTAGCTTAGGCTAAGGCTAGGTGCCTCTAATCTAAAGTTTAGCATTCTAAGGTACTAAACTAGCATAAATGATTTGAGCATAGGGTTTTTTTTTTTTCAATTTGTCTTTTTCATGTTTCTAAATTGTCTCATTTCTCATTAACATAACTTTGTTCATTGATATTTTCTTAATCCTACTCATTGTGCTTGAGCTTCACATGTTTTGCAAATTTTTGTCTTGAATTCTACAATAAGTTTTGTAAGTTTGTTTCTTGACTTCTTGTAACACCACAAGCTTTTGTTCCTACCATGCACACACACTACTCCAACAATGTTCATCACCCTTCACAATGCTTTTTTCTCCTAAACAAACACCTTGCACACTCATCTCATCATTACCATTCTATCGTTGCACGTTTGTTTCCTTTAAATTAAAAATTCATCAATTAAAACACATTTACACATTTACTTTCATGGTCATGGAAATTATAAATAGTCTACTCATGTTATTCTCATGTACTCATTTGGCTTCATGGGCACGGAGAATGTGTTGAATGTACATGTTCTTAACATTGACTTGGCATGAAATTGAGTTTGAAGCCAATTTGAACCTAATCATTTATTTTAATTTTTAATTTGAGTGATGTGTGTGAGGGGAAATAAGTTTTGAAATCATTCAATTTGGATTGATTTGCAATTTTGTGACAAAATAAAAAGATTAACAAAAAAAAAAGGGGTTACTTTATCTAGTTTTCAATCGATCAATGTTTTGAAAGAAAACAAAAATGAAATTTGGAAATAGTTTTAAATGATTTTTTTTATGGAAGGAATAAAATTTTATTTACCAAAAAAAGGAGTAACACACCTATTTTAAACCAAACTAATTCGTATGCATGGGGGAAAACGAATAACATCCATGCATAGTTATTGACTATCAAAGTGTTAATCTCAATGTGTCTTCTTGGTCCATTATTATGTTAGTGGTTTTTTCTACTTTTAGTTTCTATATTTTTTTTCATAAAAAAATGTAAGCAAAAGATTTGGTAAGTTTTATATTATTTATTTCTTTATTTCTTTTTGTTTGGTCATGGTTTCAAATAATCTAGAGCTCTTGTTGGTTACAATTTTGCTTCCAACTTGAGTGTTTGTTGGTTATTGAATTTTGACTTGATTATCAAACTAGTTATTAATGACCTACCAACCAAATATTGATTCTTTTGATAATCAATTAAATTGACAACTATTAGTATTGAATTTTCAAAATCTAATACCTACTTGGATGACATGAGCATCATCCAAGTTATCTATATTTAAACATTAATATTTTAAAAATAAAAAATAGAAAAACCATATAATTGGTGTATAGCTAATAAATTAGCTAACAATTCACAACTAGTTATTTGATGATTAAAACTTTTATAAATAATCAACAATTATTACCCAATTATTTATAACTAACTATAGAACACCCAAATTTTTCATATCGATATTGACAACCTATTTGATCTCAAAAAAATTGAAAAAAAAACTATTTGATGGTTATTTTATTTGAAAAAACCAACCAATTGTTGCCAACCTACAAGCCCAAGAACAAAAAGTCATTTTCTTAACACATATAAACAAAATAAATTGTTCAAACATCAAACCAAAAAATTTCACCATGGATTGAAAGAAAACAAATTGATTTGACCTAGACAATTAATGGAAAACCTTCCCAAGTTGGTTAGCACCATCATACCAATGGTGTATAACCCAAAGACTTTTGTTTTCTAGCAAGTTAGAAAAAATTATGTAGTTGTTTATTGAAAATGTACTCCAAAAATGAATGGAGGATATTTTATTTAAACCTTGAGTACCTTAACATTTATTGATTAATTACTACATATTGAATTTTTTTCACATGTTGTATTTTTCCATGTGTTGTGATCATTTTAAAACTGACAATTTGATTTGTTTTGACTTCTAATTTGTTCCAACCTTTACTTTAGAAAAACATATTTAAATATCATAATTACATTCAAATTTAATCAAAATATGCAAATGCAAATTTTGAAAATATCATACATAATTTACATAAAAGCTATAAAAAATATTCAAATATCATAATTAAATCAATCATGATAAGCAACCCAAAAACATGTCATGTCAACATGTTAGGTGTAAATAACATCTTGCAAATGTTCAAAGTAAAACATGGAATTACATCATGTATAATAAAAAACCAACAAGTGAGCCAAACATCTCAAGGCACCATATTAAGTATAATGTTCCATTGAAAACAATGTTGTAATACATTTATGTTATATTTGATGTTTAAACCTAGTTTTTAATATATATAATTTATAACCTATGCACATACTTGACAAAATTACACACATATGTTATTTATGTAGGGCATCAACATAATGGGATGTGCTTATTGTGTTCCATGTTATATTTGACATATTGACATGAATATAACATGAATCTTTATTTGGGTAGGCATTACCATAAGGGTGAGGCCTTATATGTGCATAATTATACCTAACACAAATACTTGACATTGTTGCATATATGTACTAGTTAGGTAAGCCATATAAGTGTTCCTAAAAAAACTTCATCCTTTGCTTTTGAATTGTGAATCTCATTTGTCCATTATACAATGATGTATTGAAAATAAAACCCAAGTTTATGAAAAAAAATTTCTAATTTGAAAATTATGGATCTTGAAATCACAGTTTGAATTTTTTAAAATTATAATTACCATTAAATATTTTTCCATTTCATTTGTGCTTGAATATATTATTCAATGCACCAAAATGGCCTATTTTTTATCAAATTGTATATATATATATATATGAAATATGTTGTACATGGTTAAAAATAAAGGAGGAAACCTAAAAGACAAAAGAAAAGGTGGGATGGCAACTTTAGAAGTTGTTGTGAAGAAGACAACCTATTAAGAAACACAATGGATGATTTTTTGAAGGTCATTTGTTATCCTTCTTTTATTGCAAATACTAGTGTACATGTTGAATGTTCACCTTGGTTATTTTGTTTCAAAATCACTTCCAAGCCTTCCATAGTCATTCACATTAGCAAACAATATGTCAACATCATTTAGGTTGCCCTAAAAAATGGCATTCTATTGTCATCACATGATGTGAACATATTGGCACACCTCTAGACGACATTAAATAATATTTCAACCACACATGACAAGGCCATGTGCACAACAAAGAAATGCAATGTCGCCCCATTACATGACAATATATTCCCCACCATGTGATTTGAAAAAACTTATAAACTGGGAAAATTTTAAAACTTTCCTAGTTTGATCAACCTCAAAATATCAAGTTTAAAACACTCTATAAATCAACTTTGCTAACCAAAATTTGATCTTGAATGAAACGGTGTACTACGTACATAATTTCATGGATGAAATTTTGAATTTATTGTCGAAGAATTGTACTTAGACTACCTAAAAAAATAAGGGTAGGTTGTAATTGAATAAAAACCAACATCACATCTTGTAGTTTCTAAATCCATGTGGATTTACATGTAGTTTTCATTGTAATTTTAAAGCAGGCCATGCATGTAAAATTTATGTTTGATAATGCAACTAAAGTTTTTTTTTGTTGGCCCAAAGTCCCACTTTGTTTATTAGTTTAAAATAATAACTAGAGGCAACATTTATTATTTTTAATTTATAGCTTAATTTATTTAATAATCACACAAAATTTTCATTTTCTTAGTGGTGAAATTTTAACCCAACAATAATTATTGTTTTGATGTGTTCTAATATTTGTGTGTTTCAAATATTATTAATTTTTTTGGCATGGATTATATAGAAATTGCATAAAAAATTTATCAAGTGTTAATTTAATTATTTAGTTAAATTATAGTTAATGATGGATAAATTGATTAACTCAATTGTTTACATTTTTATTTCAAACCAGTTCAAGTGTGGACAAGGTTCAAAACATTCTACTATGGGATATAATCCCAATTTGTGTGATCTTAAGTCATTTTTGTTAATTTGAAATTCCAAAACACACATGTTTTGTTGTTGCACTTTTTATAAGTTTTGGGATGCAAGTTTCTTTTGCAGAATTTGTGTTGATATTTGTTTTTTTATTTTCTAAGTTTATATTCTTATGTTATTCCAAGTGAGTCATATTTTGAATCACCAAAGGTTTGATTTCTTGAGTTTTGTGCAATTCTAGAAGTTTAGTTGTTCATACATGATTTATTGTAATAAATTTTGTGGATCAAATTTTGTTTTCAACATTATGTGGTGTGGATTTGTTTTAGTTTAGTTGGTTGGTTTAAGTTTGGTGTTATGTTGTGGTTGGATCTAGTTTTGTTTAAACATGGTTTGAAATTAATATGTGTTTTATATGGTGTTGTGTGGCATGTTGGTTTTGTTTTTATTTGTGCAATTGCAATTGATAGGAGTTGTAATTAGGGGGTGCTTCTTGGTTTACTTTTTGAACTAAAAAAATTGCTTGTAGATTTTTGTGATTTTTCATTTTTTCACCATTAGAAAATGTGGGTGCAATTCATTAGTCCTGATTTAGTTTACTAATGAATCCATTAACTAGTCCTAGTTTAATGGAACTAATGAATTCATTCAAAATCTAGTGAAAACATTTAGTGGACAAAGACACATTTTATTATATTGTTTTGATTTAAAATTCTTGAAGGAGTCGAACCTCGATGAGGGCTTGGACCCTAGAGTTTGTTGTGTGAAAGAGAGGAAAGTATCATCAAGAAAAAAACCTTAGCTTTTATTAGAAGGGACCCATTCCTTCTTTTTTTATTTCATAATTTATTTCATTCTCCTTGTTGAAGCCAACTCCACGTGCCTAATAACAAAACATCTACAATACTAGGAGAAGGAACAAAGGAAAGGGCTCACCAAGAGGAAGCAATGATGGAAGGAGTTGAGCTCCAATGTTTCACCATTATGTGTTTAAAAAATTTGCATTTTCTCCTGACCTTGGAAGTTTGGTTCATTTTGGAAGTTTGGGGGTTCCAATCCAAACGTCTCATTCTATTTTTCAATGATACCTTTTCAAGTTCAACATCTCACTGCCAAATAATTATTTTATTTTGAACAATTGATTTCCACACCAAAAAAAATTATTATTTTGAATTTTCAGCAAAATTTTATTTACATATCTTTTTTTGACAATGGCCTGAAATCATTTTAAATACATGCAATAGTATACATACTAAAACCATGTTACAACTTTTTGAATCCTATGAAATTTTGGCATCAGTAAACAATAATTTAAAAAAAATTTAGTGAGAAGGGACCTTAATTTTCTAAAACTTCAACATATTATAAATCTTTTTGTTGAACCTAAAAAGGTATTACAATATTTATTATTCCAAACCAAGAGGTCATGTTCATCTTGCATATATAAGCAAATGGTGATTTGGTGATTGGACAAATAATTATTTTGTTAAAATCATTTTAACATGTTAGTGCCCATGATTAGACACATCATTTCAGATTTGAAATGAAGTGACATAAGACAAGAAAAAAAAGTAATTAAAAAAAACTTTTTTTATTATTTATGTTTGGACATGGTGTACATTTAAGGTATTTTCATTTACGTTGTCTATGTGTGGTGACAACAATAGTTGTGAACACCAACATAAGAATGCACAACATAATTGATTAAGTAAAATAATAACCAAGTGTACTATAGATGTCATTATGCATGAAACTATTCATTTTAATGACAAAT
This sequence comes from Sphagnum contortum, assembly GCA_963920785.1. NCBI lineage: Eukaryota > Viridiplantae > Streptophyta > Sphagnopsida > Sphagnales > Sphagnaceae > Sphagnum > Sphagnum contortum. The sequence goes on along the minus strand of OY987279.1, from coordinate 14,882,186 downwards.
ATTAAAATCATTTGGCCTTTTTCTTTTTTATTCAAAAATAAATATTCACAAAATCATTTTAAATAATTTATGGACCAAAGAAAGTCCAATGGACCTTTTCAATCCTTCACATAATTCCACCTTTTGTAATTCATGCAAAATTACTCCATGTAAATATTGGAAAGGTTATTTTCAAACCAAATTAATGAACTTCAAAGTTAAAATGGGCTACTAAGGCTTAAATAATCATTTAAAACTATCATTGGACTCTCCATAACAAAATCTTCATATTTTTGTGGAACCTTAAATCATAAGGCATGTTTTTACATTGATTAATATTGCCATCTAATTTTATGTTTAATTTTTGAAATCCATTTTCTTTTAATAGGTTTTTGTTATATTGGGGTACATGAATTAAAATTTGGATGTGTTATTGTTTTTATGGAATCGAATTCAAATTGCCCACATAGATAATTGTCCCAATGTGTGGTTTGTGTGGCTTTGATCCATTAGAGGCATCTTTAAAATATGTGTAGGCATGTTCAACAATTGTAGGACATATATAGGACTTTGATGAAATAAAGTGGAAGGTAAATGCCTAGGGTGGAGGCATTTTCAAAATAAGGTGCCTAGGACAAGGCAATAGTCGAGTTTGGCCTTGCATTTTGGCAATGTCCCCAACTCATAGGGTTTATCTATTGTAATACACAAGACAAAATTTATCATGAACCAAACCTTTGTAAATCACGAGGCATATGAATGGGTGGGTTCTTATACCTACTCCTCTATCGTGAGAGAATTCTTACATCTACAAGTAGACATCATTTCCTTCCAATCTTTGAGGAGTAGGCATAATATCCCTCCCAATTTCATGAGGGAAATTGATGGATATAATGTGCTCTCCACATACATTACAAACTTTCTCCAAGTGCTTTAAGCTTGGGTTTTTTATTTGATGTAAAAGCTTTTAGGTAAACTATTCCAATCAATCTAGCCTCTAAATGTGAAGAGAGGAGAACATGTGGTGATGGTAATGCTGTTGTTGTAGTCGAAGATGGTAACATCATTGTAGTTGAAGATGGCAATGTCGTTGTATAGTCAAAGAAGGTGGCGAAATGCAAAAGCGTAGAGATGAAACTTTTGGCAATGAAACTCCTTTTCAATGTTGTGCTACAATGGTGATGGTCTTGCCCGTCCTTCTTCTATTCGAGAGACGCAAAAAGTTGCAATGAAGTTGGGCGAAAGACGACAACAAAACAAGGATCGTAAGTTAGTCACATAACAAAGCGACAATTTGACGATCTTGGTGTTCATTGCATGTGGTGATGGGTTGTGCCATCGATGGTAAGGTTGGCCTCGTAGGCCTCACAATGGATGGTTGGATTTCAAAAAGAAAAAAAATATTAACCACCCAGATTTAAACACAAGGCTTTTACATTTTGGCAAATTTTTGCCACGAAAACGTTTGGGTGTGTCACACACTGTGGCCTTGGCATTTGCATTCAAAAGTTTCTTAAGGCAAAAGAAGAAGAATTGTGGAAACTCTTTACCATGCAAAAACATAATCTTCAAAAATTTCCTCTAAAAGTAACCAAAGGAGTGTCGATCCAGCCAGCTGCAGCAATCATTTCGTTCCGATCCGCTCAAAACCCATTGCCAGGACACCCAGTTCGCAAGGACTTCGTCAGATCGTTAAGAGGGAACCCCAAAAAAATGAAAAGAAAAATTTGTGGTGAAGATTGGCGTTGTTGAAGACTCCGTAATGGAGACCTCGGATTTGTGATCGAACGCAGTGGGACGCGCGTTTGCTCCGGCACCGAAATCTCGGTCCCCCTTGCGACCCGTGATGGCGAGGAGGTGCGGGGACGCTCGGGTACGAACATACATGATGGCCATGGTCATGCGACCCAGGCTCTCTGCCTTCTTCCTGCCTGCAATGGCCACGATAAAAGGGTTTGAGCAGCGTGCACGTCTGAGGGTTTGGGCTGCCCTTCCGTTCTCATGTAGGTCTCTTTGTTTCTGCCTCTGTCTCTGTCTCTGTCTGTTTCTCTTTTTTTTCCCTCTCCACAATCTTCAATCGGTTTCTTGTCCTGTTTGTTTATATTGTTTGCGTCTTCTGGCTGCAGGTAGGGGTTGGCTAGGGTTTCGGGTAGAGGAGGACCTTCCTTCTGCGGAGCCTTCTCTACTGGGGAATTGAAGAAGTTGTGGGTTGCGGTCGTGCTAAGGGAGGAAACCGAAAGGCGAATCAAGAGTGGTAAATTGGCCCCTGTGATGATTCCTCGCTTCTTTAGCTTAAAGCTCTGTCTGTCTGTCTGTCTGTATCTGATCGTTGTCGAGTGCCGACCTGCAGATGGTTGCTTTTGTTGTTTGTATTTTCGATGGCTGGTGCAACATTGACCATATGATGACTGGGGTCTCCTGAAGAGAGTAGATTATAATGAAGAGTTTTGTTAGACCGGTGGTGGTGGTGCAACAATTTCTGTTCCAGAGTGGACATGCTGTTTAGTGTTGTTGTAGGGCTGGCTGTGATGGAGGATTTGTTGTGTGTTAGCCAGGGGGTTGGCAGAATTGGACTCACAATGATTAAACTATTCAGTGTGAAGCAAAAGCAAAAAGAAGCTGCTGAAAGTGCCAATGGACATGTGCATATCAAGAAGCAAAGTGCTGGCGAGTTGCGATTACAGAAAGGTTTGCTCTAATCTCAGTTTTCCTGCGTGCACTTTCTTACAATGGTTGTGGCCATAGCTGGCTTATAACTTGGGTGGTACACATTTGTTGAATTTGTAGAATGGGTGTATTCAGGTTGTTCCCAGATGTATTTTCTTTGTAATGTGATGTAGCATTGCTCCAGTTAGGGTTTTCTATGTAATTGCATCAGATGTCTCTCATCATATTGAAGAGGGCTCTGAGAAAAAACAAGTTGGAGATAGGTCACTGCCATGTCTTTTGAATCAATGATTGTCTGGAGCATGTGATGAAATTGCAGTTGCAGAAGGTAGCAGTCTGATTATTGTATGCTTATCGACAACCACTGACTGTTGTCGGGAGCTGATGAAGTCAGTGGGTAGTCATGGTAGCTTGTCACTGCTATTTGTGATGAATATGATGGTCTGACACCTTGTGAGTGACCCTTACAAGGTTATGACTGTACTCATTGTCATGTTATCATCAAAGTTTCTCTGCAATCTCATAGATATGGATTCACATCGTGTTCAATCATGGTAATGCAGAGTTACTGTTGGATGTTTTTGTGTTGATTCTTGCACATGCATGGATGTGAAAGAATTTGGAGTAATGGTTTGTTGGCATGGATCTTTTTGCAGATATTAGTGAGTTGAATCTGGCAAAGACAACATCAATATCTTTCCCCAATGGCAAGGATAATCTTCTCAATTTTGAGATCACAATTCGACCTGATGAGGGCTACTACCAGTTAGTTCATTTTTCTTTCTGACCTAATCTTGGAAGTGGGTTCTTTCTTGTTCTTGGCTTCAAGCTGCATTCATGACTGTTTTACTGCTGTTCTCTGATTAGTAGGTGCATTTTGAGTGCACATATTTCAGTTTGTGCAACTGAGCTGTTGTGCATACACCATAGCGACAAAGAATGCAAGAAAGAATAAACATTATTTTCATTGACCAAGAGGACTGGTGAATTTGACTGTTTATATTGGGTTGACTCCTTATCTTGTGCCCATAGAGGCTTACTGATTTTAGGACTAAGTAAATTCATGCTTGCTCTCTTGAGATGAAAATGCACTGCACAGGCACTAAGAATAGCTTTACAGCACTGTCTATAGGGGAGCTCCTCGTGGATTGGTCTTTGAGAGATTCCTTGATTCTTCTGTGGTGTGGCTGATACCTGACAAGAACATACAGTGAAGCTTGTAATGTATGATACCTCTTTTGCATCTGGTTGGTTGTCTTTGGTCTGTGGTCGCTGAACTCTAGTTTGTGTGTTGGATTGCAGAGGAGGTACATTTGTGTTCAGTTTCCAGATATCACATGTGTACCCACATGAGGCACCAAAGGTGAAATGCAAGACCAAGGTGAGCTCTTGTTATAGAACTAGATTGCAAAGTTTAGAAGGTGCACTTGCATTCTGCAGTTTACTATTTGCTGGATGTGTGGCAACAACAATTTGTATGTATGCTGTTCTCCATAACAGCAGGTCTAGTGAAGTTAGAGGCATCTGTGGGCTTGATTTGTTGCCAGTATGTTCAAGTGGGGGGAACGCATCTGCAGGTTTATCACCCAAACATAGATTTGGAAGGCAATGTGTGTTTGAACATTCTACGGGAGGACTGGAATCCTGTGCTTAGTGTCAACTCTATTTTGTGTGGTCTTCAGTACCTTTTTCTGGTACTTCTTCCATTTCCCTCTAAGACTTAATTTGAAAAGCTTTGTCCTTGCCTTTGGACTTGCTGGGTTTGTTCACTCTGGTATTGGTTTTTGACACAAGGGGAATGGCTTCCCTGCCTCATGTTGGAATTCAAGCATATTGCTCCTGTAGTGACTTTGTGATACATGATGGATTGCAGGATCCTAATCCAGATGACCCCCTCAATCATGAGGCAGCTGAAGTTTTAAGGGACAATCCCAGGCAGTTTGATTTAAATGTGAAAAGATCAATGTCCGGGGGCTTTGTTGCAGGTAACCATTTTCCTAGATGCATATGACATGCGTCCAGGTTTAGAAATGGCAGTTTCAGAGGTCTGCTGCTTCAGGTGGTTGAAGGAGTTAAAATGCATGTTTCTCCTATCACTGGTGCACAACCTCCATTGATAAAACTGAGAGCTACTAGGTTAGGTTTCTTTGGTGTTGAACTAGTTATGTGCTCAAAAGCTCCCATCTGAAAGTGAAAACTCTACATGTAGACCCTCTATAGACTCTTCTAGCTTTGCCTCATCCAACAAAACTCATCTGATTTATGCTTGCTCATAACAGCCTGTCTCCTCTTGGCATGGTTAAGTATGTGGCTGCAGAGAAATTGAGGCACTTTAGCCAGGTGTCTTCCAGACCTTTTTTTTCTCTGAGGTTTACATTCAAGTTGGTCAAGGCACATACTGCATGTGACTACTTGTAGTTAATCAAGCATTTCATACATAGTGTTTATACTTAAACCCCAGAATATGGTGTTGGCTTTCAGGGTTGGTGGATATGTTTATACTGCACATATTTAAATCTGTTGATTCCATCTTGTTCTCAGTGTTGTATTCTGGTGGAGTGTAATCTTAGGATTGAGTTGCATCAGTTTCTTCCAGATTCTGGATTTGATGGAACTTATAAATTGATGACCATGGCTGCTGTGGTATTTCCACTGTCATTTTTAAATTTTGTATATGAATTTTCTTATGCAAAGTAAGTGTCATGGTGCCTTTGGAATGGGTAGTACTTGGTCAGATTGTTGAGAAAGGATATGGCTAAAGGATTTTTGCATCAACAAAATGATGTTCAATGGGATCAGTTGAAAGCAGTTTCCATCTGATGCTCTTGATCTCTATTCTTCAATGTGTAAGGTATACATGAAGAGATGATGAAAGAAGGAAAAGATGAGAGCTCCAAGATGCTGCTGACATGGCTCTACAAGTGGGCACACAAGCTTCTACCTGTAGACATTGTAGAGTTTCGATACTATGTGTTTGCGACATGCATGGCTGCACTTTGTGTCTATAGTTGTGAGATCAGTTTGGAAAAGCTTGTCTTCTCCATAAGAGAAGCTGTTGCTGGTAGGCTTAAAGAGGGACAAGACAAGAAGTGAGAAAAAAAAATAATAATAAAATAAAAATTACAAATGACATTCCTTGGTTCATAGTGGAACTGCTTTGACTAATATTTACTATCTTTGCAGTCTTTTTCAAGAGAGAGGATGCATGTCTGAATGCCAATGAAAACTGTGAAGATTAGATCTATTTTCTTGACAAATGAAGGTGGGTTCCCATGGATGGTTCTTGAAGACTGCAATCAGATCTCTCTTGGGAGGTAAGTGGGGAAGAGAAGGGAATTTGATAGTTTTCCTTTATTTTTCTCCTTTGTACATTTTCCTAATCTACGGTGTGTTTTTTAATAAAGCTTTACCAGGACTGTATTATTAATTTGACAGTACTTGATGGAGAGTGTAAGACCATCTTCTCACACACAATCTATTGGGACCTCTACCAATGTTTACATCTGAAATAGAGTGCTCATTATTTCCCTGTCCCCACCAGTCTATCTATGAAGCAAAGGTAGTTTGTTTTGTTTTGTTTTGTCACGCTGAGATCTCCCAGATCTCAGCGCTTCATGCCATGCTCTTGGTATCTTCGGAAAGCTCTCGATGAATGCACTGACTTGGTTTGAGACTGTTTGGAGCTTCATGCCATGCTCTTGGTATCTTTGGAAAACTCTCGATGAATGCACTGACTTGGTTTGAGACTGTTTGGAGCTTCATGCCATGCTCTTGGTATCTTTGGAAAACTCTCGATGAATGCACTGACTTGGTTTGAGACTTTGGAGCTATGGTGTGGAAGCTTTTGATTATTGAATAATTTTCTCAATGAAAACTAAACAAAATTGAAACTGAAAACTGTATTGGAATTTGGAGGTGTTGTTGGTGTTGTTGGGAAGCCCTTGATGAGTCAAATCTAATAGAGTTTATTTTACAATTGTCAGAGCAAAGTTGTGCAAGATATTGATTCTGGAGTGGATTTTGTTGCTAGAAATTCAAGCAAATTGCAAAAATTGGGTTTGGAAGGAAACATCAATTGTGTCCTCAATGTATTCACATTGCCAAATTTAGAAATTTTTAATTCTACAAATGTGAAAAATAAAGAATGTGTTCACACTTGGGCCAACAACACAAGCTATGCTAGTAAACATGAAAATTGGACAATACATTTAATAGGCCAATCAATAGCATACCTTATCTTACAATGGTTATTTTTTAGATCATTATATCTTGGGATTATTTTTTTAATTCTTTTAAATTTTGTGATATTGAGAAGTTGACAATTCTTTCCAAAAAATTAGCAAAATTGGCTAAAATTTACATTAAGAAAAAAATAATTCTAGGAGGTTGCAACTAGAGGACATAATTTAATTAAAAGGGTTTTGGGGTTCTTGTTTATGGATGGTTGGTTTGAAATTGAAATGGGTTGTTATTGTTGGCATGGGGTGTTTTTATGCTTTTCAATACATAAGCAAGTCATCAATTGCCAACCATTATAGCACCAAGTTTGAAGCCCACAATCAAATCTTGAGCTGAACTTGTGAGCATTGCCTAATCATGTCTCATCAAGTAGGTTTTGTTTTCAAACCATACTAGCATTTAGTTTTAATGTTAGGTTAGTAATGTTGGGCACATGGCAACTCCATTAGCTTGGAATCTAGTAAATGGTGGGCTCACACCTCCAAGCTAATGAGTTAGTTAATTATGAACATGCCATGGGCATAAAACATCATCAAAATCTTACACATGGGGAGGTAATTTGAAATGTAGTCATTCAAATGTTCATTTTTTAGGGTTCCCATGAGTTTAGTTTTTAAAGATTATTTTTTGAGTTTTTGAAAACAAAATGAGACACACAATTTTGAGAGACAACTTCCAACTTTTACACAATCCCTTTTAAAGCTTTGGTGTGTAATGTTTTCCTACAAGGTTGTTCTATGGTCTTTTTTCAAATTGTTTAAATATGTTGTTGTAGAAGCATATCATTTCAAACTTTTTATGTAGCCATTCAATTTTAAAAGATAACTAGATCTATTTCTCAATCTTTTGGCAATGCTCAATTTAAGAGGTAAGGTTTTCTTCATTTGGATGTTTTTGTTTATTTTTTCATCAAATTACATTTTGGCTTTTCTCTTTGGTAATGAGCTCACATTAGGGTTGATTTTTGTCACTCTTGTGAAAGTTCTAACCATTAGAAAAAAACTTCCTTGATTATGGTGCAAAAAACCCAAACAATCCATTCATTGGAATCAAGTGGAAGTTGGTGTGCGGGCAATTACTCCAAAAACAATTTAAACATAAAATATTTGTTGTATTATAAGATGAGTTATGAGGCATTTCAAATTTTGTTGTTTGGAGTTGACTCCTTTTTTGTAATCTCACTACCTCAATCTTGTGAGGTCACAACTAAATGTTATAAAAATAATTGTAACTATTTTTTACAAATATGTTCATGGACATAATGTTAGTCATATGGAAAATCATTGTAATGTGATTGCATTACAATTTGGAAATATGTGAAAATAGTATGTGATGCTTTGATTCATAGGGACAAACTTTTCAGCAAGTACAACAAGATTCCATCAAAAATTTAATGAAGATTGATGATTTAGCAATTCTAAAAATTTACAAGTTTGTCAAACATATGTGGATTAACAGATAAAACCCACATACCATTAGCAAATCTTCCAAACAAGTAAGTGACACTTGCACAAAGTGATTTTTTCAACAAAATATTGTTTTGCAATGGGTGTAAGGTCCAAACAAAATGGTTTTAGAAATGTGTGTGCTAGATATCCAAAAGGAGAAGTCCTGATGGTGGTTAGTTTAAAGTCTCCATCTTGTGTAAACAACTAAAAGATCAAAAGATTTTGCAAAAACTAGTTTTTATGATGTGAGATGTACCCCTTATATAATTGGAGACTCAATTCATTCAATATGTCCATATATGAACTAAAAATTGAAAGACTATAAATCCTACAAATGTTGATAAGATATGATCATAACATGAACAAAGGTAAAATTTTAATATAAAATGATATTGGTTCATTGAAAATTAGATGTCAAATTCTAAGGCATTTCAATTCAAGAATGGATAAAAGAAGGGTTGTAGTAGCATAATGGCATTGCAAAAACATTGTGTGATGTGAAATGAATTCCAATTAGGGTATTTGAGAAATAGACATGAAAACCTAATTTTAGATTTGGTGCACATATGTTGCCTATTCATAGAAAAGTAGAGGTATTCAAAGCAAATGGAAAATGACTAACACTTGCGTCATATGAATGTTGGGTGTTTAATCACCCAATATTATGAATTTTAAAAATTAATTTCTGAAAAAACACACCATCACATCAATTTTCAAGAAATCAATTAAGGTTTGTGGTGGTCACATGACCCCTTTTGAGCAAAATAGACCATCACATTAAAAAATAAACAAAAATAACCCCTAATTTTTCATAAAGAACAAAGAAATTATGAAAATTTGGAATTTCACCTCCAATAGAAAAAACGCATATACCTATGTTTTGTGAGCCTTTAAATTTACACCATTATGTGTAAAAAAACCTCAAATCAACACTCAAATTCACACTCACATTGCACCATCAAATCAAATCTTTTACCATAAGGTTGTGGCACCCAAATTGCAAATCAAAACAAAATCCATCTTCACAACCTAATATTGAAAACACAAAGCTTAGGAAGTGAATTGCTTGTCACTATTAGTTGCTAGGACTAATTCTTTTGGTTTGATTGAAAACACAAAAACAATAATGAACTTAAGTAAAACTCTTGTCACTAATGGTTGTTAGGACCAATTTCTTTAAACTTTAACACATCAACAAACATAGTTGCAATCTATAACTAACTTCATAAATTTATGAATTGATCTTTTTATTCATCTTTACTTTGAGTTTTTCAATTTCCTTCACAATAATAAAAAAATGTTTGATATATTGGGTCAAATATCTATTTTTATCTTCTTCTTTTCCAAATTTTTATTAAGTTGACTTTGAAAATCATGCAATTTCCATGCCCTAATCCTTAATGTATCAAAATTTTAACTTGGAGATACAACCCAAAATTCTATTACAAAAGTTTCAATCGTAGGGGATATAAGAACCTCTTGAATCTTAAACACACTTTCATTTTCATCATAAAGATTCACAATATCAATATCTCTATGAATAGTGTGAATTCCTTTATCAACACCATGAGGCACTTCATCTATTTTAGCAATACTAGCAAACAAGTAATCAAATCTTTCATACCAAAGTCAATCTAAAGGTGGAGCACTTGGGCCATTGGTCTTCTTGTTCTCAACATTGTACTTGTCCTTCATTTCGTTGAATTTGTTTGTACATGAACCCTAAGTACATTGCACATTAATTGAAAAGTGAACATTCACATATGCATTTCTTTTTCATCCTTCTTGCTAGATTCCTAACATCTCTTTTCAAACTTGTCCAACAATAATGCAAATGTTACATTATTCTAGAACCTTTCTTCAACATGGACTTCATTTCTTTCCTATAAACTAGTAACTTCATTATCTACATCAAAAAATATCTTTAGGAATTTATTATGTTGGTGTAGTCCATAAACCTCTTCTTCTTGAAATCTCTCCATGATTACATAGAAGTTCAATGGTGCAACCCTAAATTTATTCTTTATGTAATTTTGGAGCAAGGAAAAACATAAAAAGATGATAAGATGTCTAATGTTTCACACCATGTGTGAACGAACTTTTAACTACCTATGTAAGTGGGTAAGTATCATAGATAAATTGGTAGACGATTATCTATGGTTAGTATGTATGCAAGTAGGTTAAGCATGTAACATGATGATCACTAACTAGGTAGATAAAATATGTACATGTGGATGGTTCATACATAGCTAACAATAGTGGTTAGCTTTGGGAAAGGAATGCAACATAAAAGTGTTTTCCTGTCCACATACTATCATCCATCGTGCATGGGAGGTTGGTGGGTGCTACTGGTTCACACTGGCCGCATAAGCCGCGGCAATGATGTATGTATTCACAAAACTCATCAAAGGCCAACACATGATGAAAGGCCAACATGACTAAAGACACACATATAAGTGTTGCAATGATGCAAATACATCAAAAAGCATAAGCAAGCTTGATGTCTGTCAGTAAGTGGGTGAGTGATGAAGCACCTCAAAAGTTAAGCCTAAATGTGAACCAATAGCCTCCAGCCCACTACAGAGGAATGGATGAATGAATGAATGGATGGATGAATGAATGAATGACGGGTGGGTGGACATGAAACACTTTTTTCATTGGGTTTCTACCTACTAACCAACCCTATAGCCAGCCCCCCTCTAGCCCTTACTCACATACTAACCATGTCATCCAAAAGGTCTTGTAGATGGGTAGGAGAGTAGGTTTATTTACTTACCTAGTAATCACCTATTCTCGTACCTACCTACCTACCTACCTACATACCTACCTACAAGACCTGGTTTTTAACAGGATAGATTGGCAAGCTGTGAAACCCATTGTCAACTCAGCTGGGTTTCACCCTCACCTGGGTCGTCCCCCAACAGTGTTGACGGTTCTTAGAATGAGGGACAGATACCCATCAGTTATCAGACTGGGTATATTGCTTCCCTTCCTTACTTACTTACTTACCCACTGGTTCTAAAAATTGGAAGAACAAGTTTTGGTGTATAATTGTGATTCTCGTAATACCCTATAAATAAGTAAATTCATAAGAATCGGCCAAAGAACCACTACTTCTTTGATGGTTATTTCATGGAAGCCAATTTGATTCTTAAAGGTTTTTTTTTTTTTTGAAATAACCAGAACCGACTTAGTGACCGACCAATGGTTCTTTCATTATGAATTCTTTTCAAAGAACTGAAAGATGGATGATGCAGAGACACAAATTTTTAGGTCTCAGGCAAAAAAAAAAAAAATTGTCTGGGCAGCACCAAGCGGGTATCACCAGACATATATTGGTTAGGGCAATGGGGCAGTCAGGGAAAAAAAGAAACAATAATTAGGAGAGAGCTGGCAGATTGCTCCTAGGGTTTCAACCCCCCCCCTCCCGGGTCCCCACCCTTAGGGTTTCTGGCGGTGGCGGGCCCTTACCGATGACCGCCCCACCAGCAGTGCGCGCACAAAAAAGGTTCGGTTGTTTGTCTCCAGATACCCACCGAAATTATCGAGCCGCACCCACCGCTGCAAGCGCAGCAAGCAACAGGAAGGAAAGAGTTCCCCGTTTTTGCCAGCAGTAGCAGCAGCTTCTCATTGAGGATTTTTATGTCTTTGTGTGTTTCCCGGGGAAATCAGAAGGGATGTCCATGAGGTGGACATTTGTGGACAATCGTGTGTTGCTTTCCTTCTTTTCCATTTCTGACAAGAAACAACAACAACAACCGTTTTCTTGCTGAATTCTTTTTTTGGGTCTCTGTTTTGCTTGTTCTGTTGTTCACTTACTCACTCGTCAGCAAGTAGCTTCTGAGGTGAGCGTTTTTGGTTCGATCTTGTTTTTTCATGTAGAAAGCCTGATATGCTTTGTTGTTACGGGTGAAAAGATTTGGAAGTTTTGCGCATCTCTCTCTCTCTCTCGCAAATTTATTTTCTGATTATCTTCCTTTGTGCATGAAATGATTTTCTGTGCACTGTTGTTGAGGAGCCAGCCAGGGGGCAAAGGAATAAATGGACAAGAACATCAGGTTTGAAGCTTTAGGGAGCTGCTGCTTTTTGGAGGAGTTGATGGTGATCTCAGAGAATTAGTTGTTTCCATAGGCCAGGTATGTATCAAGAATCTGCCGTCTCCCCTCCCTTTATGTGTGAGAGGAGTAGAGCAAGATACCGATTGAGGAACAATACTGATTATAAAATCTCGTTGATGCTTCACAGCCAATCCTGTTTGATCGACAGATTTCAATCTTGTGACAAAGAGACTATTTTGCTCAAGATCCGGAGATTTTGGCTTTTCCCAGAGGCATTCTTTGGAGAAATTCTAGTGCAAGAAGACCTGTGGAATGTGTGTGCATGTGTGATCCATGCAATGTCATGCATGTGCACATTTGTTGTGGGCTTTAGAAGGATTGTATTTGCTGCCAGGTGCTCGTCTGCGCATTGAATTAGCTCCTCTGGTTTTAGGCTTCAGGACACATATCTTTGTGTAGTTTTCTGCCCAAAAATTGTGATCAGATTGTTACACACTTATCTACACCCCACTGTGGAAAGCTGATAAGCTCAGGGGGAAATAATGGTGGCTAGTCACTAATATTTCTGATATAGGTAATTGTTTGATGCTTTGTGAGTGACACTCACAAGGTCATTCTTGTCATGTTTGTTTTCGCTTGAACTGACCCAATCGCCATCCAGAGTGTTATGGATTTTTTTCTGCATTTCTCATGTATATGGTTTTAGGCTCCAGGATATGAGACTAATTGCTGGAGTGAACCATGGCTCTCTTTGATTTATTTGTCTATGGTTATCCTCTTGTCCTCATCACCTGTGCAAAGCAGTCATTTCACTTCATTCCTGATCATATCAGAGTGGACCTATGTAGCCTGAGGTGCCAAACCTATGATCATCAAGTTTGTGAAAAGATACCATACCTACAACGTTGTCCAATCACCAATTTGAAATCACCAATATCTATAATTGTGGCTATCATGTGGCACTTTAAGATGCAATCAGACCATTCTGAAAGCTGAAGGTAGCAATTGTTCTTGTGTGAGCAGTACAGGTAGCTGTACTTCATCCCCCAACTTCTTACAAAGGTAGGGTTCAAGAAACCTGAAACCGTTTTGAAAGTTGAGTTCTGTTTCTGAATTGGTTCTTCTTTTGTGCAGATACTCTGCTCTCGGACCTCTTTGTGTTTACTCAAATCCCTTATATTCTTCAAAATTGAGTCCAAGATGCTTCGACGGCCATTGAAGCCTCAAGAGACTGGGCTGAAAGCTACAGGGGATCACAGAAATGGTAGTGTGGAAAAAACCAAGCCATTGGCTCCTTTGTCATCAACTCAAGCATTCAAAGTCAGTCTTGGAGGATTACTTTTTCTTGTCCTGCTGTATGCCCCTGTAATGTGGCTAGCTCGAAGATCTATGTACCAAAAGCATGTCACCCCACTTCCAGCGTCCACTGCTCTTCACAAATTCTCTCAAGAGAGAGCCATGGCACACATCTTGCAGCTTGCTGGCAACATCAGGGACCGCCAACAATCAACTTCTGGCCTCCAGCAAGCTTTTGAATATGTTGAATCAGAGCTCCGGAACCTGCAAATTAAGGCTTCTCCTGAACTTCGAATTGAAATTGATGATTCATTTGCAACTGGGTCATTCAATATGGTTTTTTTGGGGCATTCAATCTCTAATACATACCGCAACCTTCGAAATCTTGCTGTAAGGGTTTCTGCCCAAGAAGCACAGGAGGGTGAAGCTGCAGTATTAGTGAATGGGCATTTGGATGGGCCATTGGGATCACCAGGTGCTGCTGACTGTGCTTCCTGTGTTGCAACAATGCTTGAAGTCTTTCGATACATTGTGGACACAAATTGGATCCCTCCATCTCCTATTGTCTTCCTTTTCAATGGAGCAGAGGAGCTTTTCCTTCTTGGAGCCCATGGGTTTATCACAACCCATAAATGGAGAGACTCATTTGGTGCAGTAATCAACATTGAAGCCTCTGGTGCAAGTGGACCAGATCTTGTTGTTCAGTCAGGGCCTGGCACATGGCCCTCCAGGGTCTATGCCCAATCTGCAGTGTACCCAATGGCCAACACTGCCGCTCAAGATGTGTTCCCTTTGATACCTGGAGACACGGACTACAGGGTCTTTTCCCAGGACTTCAGTGATATCCCAGGTCTTGATATACTATTCATTCTGGATGGTTATGTATATCACACTGGCTATGACCGTCCAGAGAAAGTGGGGCGAGAGAGCTTGCAAGCACGGGGTGAGAATTTGATTTCATTGTTATGGGCTTTTACCAGTGCTCCTGAATTGAAGAACTCAACAGATAGAGCTACCAATCCAGAGCCTGTTGAAAAGCGTCCAATTTTCTTTGATGTTTTTGGGCAATGGATGGTCATCTATTCACAAAAGGTAGCAGTAGGATTGCACTTGTTACCATTGGGCGTTGTGTTGCTTATCCCTAACTATGCATCCAAAGGGGTTCAGTCAACAGTCGACAAACGGATAAGATTAGTTCTTGTAGGATTAGTGGTCCAAACATTAGGATGCGTACTAGCAATAGTTTTGCCTCTGTTTATTGCAATTCTTCGTCTCTCAGTGTCGTCAACAGCAATGACATGGTTTGCACACCCTTGGATTGCATACACCATGTTTGTTCCAGCTTCACTAGCTGGATTATTGCTTCCCAGGGCAATTTGGTATGGAGGGATCAAAATCTCCAATGAGGTGGAGCAGAAAGAGCTTGACTGGGGATCACATTGGGGAGGTGTGGCTTTGAATGCATTGGCATCTGCTGGTTGGACATTACTTGGAGTGGGGAGTGGATACTTAAACTTCTATTGGGCCCTTTTCATGATGCCGGCACTCTCAATATTCCAAGCGATGCAGAGGACATTTGGGAAGGATTCAGTGTTTTCTATGCTGGGTTATGTTCTCCCAGGGATGTTGCCTGCTGCATACATCTGCTACTACATGGCAATTTGCATACAGTTCATCACAGAGAAAATGGGTATGAGTGGTACTTTTCCTCTCCCTTATGCTTTCTATGTTGCTGATGCAATCTTGGCAGTGGTTGTTGGGTTTTTTCTAAGCCTTGCGGTCAGTCCTCTCCTGCCTATTCTTGGAAATTGGATTGCAAAACCTCCAGCAATCAGGTTCCTTCTTTATCTTAGCATTGGTTCAGCAGCCATTTCCTCCCAACTCTTCCCATACAGTGCAGCTGCACCAAAACGTGTGGTAATGGGTCATAGTTTTAGGACATCTGGGCCAGATGAAGTGCTCAAATCAAGCTACAATTTTGCTACTATTGACCCGAATCCAATGAAATTTGTGTGGAATAATGTCCCTGCGTTACCCCAAGCATTGCAGATGGACACAAGTACTGAGGCTGTGATCAAGGTTGATCCAAATGTATTCCTGGCTCTCTACCCAATTTCCCGGCTTTTGACACAAGCTGCTGAAGTTCCTGCAAGCATCAGTGAAGGCACAAAAAAACTTGTTTTGCCACTACCCCATCTGCGAGTCATTGAAGCTGAACAGGGTGACCATACAGAAGCTTCAGTTGGCTCAGGGAGACGCAGGGTACACTTGGAAATCAATCTGGGGGCTCTTGACCAGGTTTGGTCCACAGTGATGAACATCACAGGTCCATTGGCTAGTTGGTCTTTTGCTGATGGGAAGCTTCCAAAGACTGAAAGTATTGCAGGAGGACCCCCCTCTTACATAAGTCGATTGACGGGCGATTCAAC
The DNA here is from genome assembly GCA_963920785.1 of Sphagnum contortum. Taxonomy (NCBI): domain Eukaryota; kingdom Viridiplantae; phylum Streptophyta; class Sphagnopsida; order Sphagnales; family Sphagnaceae; genus Sphagnum; species Sphagnum contortum. Next base: position 14,866,070 of record OY987279.1, on the reverse strand, counting down.
AGGTGCGAGATGGCAATTCTGGCTTGAAGCTTACAGCCTTGACCCCTTGAGGATCGAGTTGGCAGTTCTTGACCAACAGGTGGATGCAGAGACACAGAGTATAATTGATCTGTTTCCCTCATGGGTAGCAGTTGTGGCAGGATCTATGTATTTGTCCACATATTTTGTTTAGTGTCAAATTTTATCAGAGCTTAGAAAGATTTTGGGACTAGTGTGATTGTTTGTAGGGCTATAGAGATCTTGTTGTGTAATTACTTCCAAGAATGATGAATCTTTCAAGAGCACATCTTTCAGTACCTGACATGAATGACTTGATTTACATATTCATTTTCACCTGGACGAGTCTAGCAGATCAGGAACTGAGATTTCAGACAAACTTCAGAAGAAAATAGCCATTTGGACCTGTAAGATAGTAAAGGGTAGAAACTGACTTGTTCCTGGTTTTCTTCCCAAAAGTCAGTCTGAACTTGGTCCTCTTCATGCATTGTCAATCACAGCAATCAATGTAATCTGGTGCCCACAGACACTTTTGAAATTAAAGGAGGGGCTTGGACAGGAGCAATTGGAGCTTGCACACTTATGATCAACTGGCTTGGATGCCAGCTGCCAACAAGGATTGTTCCCCTTCATGCCTATTTTCTTTCCTTTGTTTGTCAAATCAATGTTCTTCTGGTTCTTAAATCTTTTGGTTTTGCAACAGCATTTTCCTGTTCAATTTTGAAACCTGGATAAGAGGTATGATCTAATGGTAATAGAAAAAATCACTCTTGCTGTGTTGTGTACTGTTGGGTTTTTGGTGGTTTTTTCCAAGTAGTGATCATTTGCTGCAGTTGTTTCTAGTTTATGAGCCTCAAAGCTTCAAATTGAACAACAGTAGCAGCAGCAATATGATGATGATGATGGGTTTAGGGTTTAAAGGTTATCTTCATAACATCATCATCATTATCAAGTATTTGATCAGACAAAACTTGGTTACAAATTTGTGTGCCAAGATGCTAAGAATTGCTACAAAACTGAACTATCAGCAGAGTCTGCCATGACTCTCTTTTGCAAGGGGGATTATTCATGGAGAACGGTGAAAATTATCCAGGAACATCTTGAGATCTGCTGTGCAGCATGTGGGAAGTGAATGGCAGGAGGGAAGCTGAGAGCAGCTTGATGAATTCTCTACCCGTCACAAAACATGCAATTCCAGCATTCGAATGCTCTTTGCAATCTCCTTCCCTATGAATTGTTTGCAATCTTCTTGTGCATTTGAATTGCTTCTTGCAATCTTGTGGCAAATTCTTATCAACTGTTGGTTAGGTCCTTGTGCATTTGAATGCTTGTTGTAATCAATAGGGTTTGCAATTTCTTTCCCTATCAATTGCAAGGCAATCCAAGACAATCTTTGAACAATTTTTGTATATGATTTTGAAAACTTTTCAGAATCAAGATGTGTAATTTGAGTGTGATATTGGCCATATTCAAGTATAGGATTTTGAAGCAAGCAAGCCTTCGTGCTTGCATGTGTCATTTATTGCTTTCTTCTTTTTTGACTTCCTGCACTAACATTGTTTCCTCCTTTGGTCACAAACTCCTTATTTTTCTCTCTTGCAACTTGCTTCTCCTTTGCAATTGCCTAAACAAAACTTGGAGCTTTAGAGTCAATTGTTGTTTCTTAACTATTTTTACACATAATCTTTCCAGGGATCTTTCTTGAGGGACAGTGAGAGAAGGAAGGTAGAGCTATTCTAAAATTCCACAATTGCAAATGACAGCAATGGGAGGTGGTGGTCCCAGGAATCGAAAGGTGCAGGAAGATGCAAATGCAAGCAAGAATCTGGTGTTTGAGACAAGCCTGGGAATGGAGGTCATAACTTAACTTTCAAATTTTAATACCAATTAATGGTATTTTGTATTTTTAATACAACAATTTGTTGTAATATAGTTTATCAATGGTGACATACAAAATAATTGTATTTTGGTAAATTTTAATATTTTTTTAATATTTTGGAATACTGCAATACATGTACATTTTGGTGTCGGTCAAGCAAACCAACTTTCCAATGTGATACATTTAATTTTGGGTTTCACTTTGGTTTTTGCTATCAAATATTATATGAAAAAAGATGGAAATTTTAAAAGATAAAATTCAAGGAGCCATGAGGATATTTATGGTATACATCAACATATAACAAAGCCCATTTTTCATTTTAAATAACACTATTGATTGCTTTGAATTAATCATTCAATAAACATTTGAAATGGAATGCAAAAAAATTTACTCACCTCACATCTTTTGCCACCTTTTATTTGAAAATGATTTTTGTTAAAATTTTAATTTATCACATATTTAGAACTAATGTTTGGAAAAACCCCATTTGTGTGTTGAGAATTCAAGCTCACTAGTTACTTTCTATTTTTTAATGTTAGTTGGAAGTAACTAGGTTATTTGATGGTTTATTTCATTAACTTAGTTTAGTTGATTGTTTCTTATTTTGATTTCCTAGTTAAATTTTTGAGGTTCTTGTGTGGGAGTCTCTTTTTTCTTTATTGCAAGTTTTGTGTTTTGATTCCGACAAGAACCTTGATGTGGTTTTCATATTGTGTTCCATGAATGTGAACACTGTTGTTAATGTGCTTTCGATTTTTCTTGCAATAAAATTATCTGTACCTGTGATCTCCTACTAGTTAATATGGACTTGTCAAGGACTTGTCAATGTGTAAGCTGATTGATGAGATCTAGAGCTAGATAGTCTCTAGAGTTAAGAATTAGACAATCTTTAGTTGTTTCTAAAGACATTACAAGTGCAAAATAAAAAGGAGGAAAGCAAACCTGCTTCCTCCTGGATCATATTGTGACCTATTTCAAAAATTGTCATGGATCTTTAATGACACAAGTAACCTTGCTTGCCTTACAGAAAATTGGTGACAACCCATATATATGGCTTTGAAAAGGACCATGACATATATGCAGTTGTAAGCTCATGGTTATGTATATAGCTTGCAAGTGGGATTTTGAGTGGTACCCACAAGTTTCATGTTTGAATCCATTAGTGCTTCTCAATGTGCTTTCATTAAACCCAATTTCCATTCATTCTGTTTGGATGCACTAAACACAATCAAGGCACATTTAACTACACCCTATTCAAAATCATCTCTGCTTCCCAAATGAGATTTATTCCCAATCGCATGTTCAATATGTATTTCATATGTAACAGACAAAGAGAGACTGGGGAGGACTGGAAGTAAGGTGCTCAAAAATGCTCTAGAACATGTCACTTGGCACTTGCAAGATAAACCAAAAGTCAATGACACAGTAGAACATGGAGCTCAAGCACACAGAGAAACCAAGATATAGAAAGATGCAGAAAAGTCTACTCTCCCATGATACTTAACAAGAATTCTGATGTTGATCTCCATCTCAAGAGCGGGGAACACTGATAGTTACCTTCAGCTCACCCACTTACTTACATTGTATCTACTAACTCAAGAACTTGGAAGGGTACAAAACGATACAAATTACTGTGCCTTCTCACTGCTCTGGTGGGAGAAAGCAGGACCCATTTGAAGGGTCCCCTCATCTATCAAAACTTGAAGCTCAGCTTTTGCAGCTAGCTTTGTATGTTCGTCAGCACAAGCACCAAAAGCTGAAACCACCTTCGCACTGCACCCACATCAATTAACCATTCAGGTTCAGTGACTCAATTCCTAACTTCCAATGCTCTGATGATCTGAGTAAACTTAACACTAAACCACATAAGCCAATGCATACATATCCATTTCAGGCTACTACAGGACCCCTCACAGATTCAAAGAAATAATGCCCAAGAAAATATATTCAACCAGGCTTCTCCACAAAAGATGACAAGTTCCCTTGCCAGACTACACATCAAGTACCATGATAAGAAAAAAGTTTGACAAAAAGAACTCAATACTTATCATGACACAGAACAGGAGAGAAGACTGAGAAACTGACCTAACAACACAGAGCTTCTCAGATACTAGGAAGAAATACCTGTGGCCCTTTGCCCAGCGTTTGCAATTCCCTTTTAGAGCTGTAGACCAGAAAATTGCAGAGAATGATTCGGCATCTATTCCAGATGGAGGCAGCTGCGACTCCAGAATGAGCCGGCGTATAGTCCGACTGGAAAAGTAACCCTCCATCACATGTTCCTCTGGCTTGTCATCCACATCCATACTAATTTGTGGTAAAGCTACCAGGCTAGAAATTGCTTTGTGAACAGCAGTCACCTCACTTGGTGCTGCTTTCCAGAGCTCTGAGTTTGCACCTCCCATTGCTACCTGCATGTGAAGTCCATGTGTCTATGAAGCCACCTCAAAGTAAACAAGTGACAGGCAGCTGGAACAAGAGATACACAATTACCTCAAAAATCACATCTGTACCCCACTGTGAATGAAGTAGTTCTCTTGCATGCACTCGACATACATCTGCCAGTTCCTGTTACAACCACAAAACAGGCCAACCTTAAGATTTAAGAGATCCATTTAAGCTGCCAGATCTTAGTACACACCAAGCAACACCAATAGAGATAGTAACTACTTACTAATGCAGGAGTGATCTTGGTTGAGGAGATGTGCTCTTCAACTAGATCCATGAGATCAATACATATCTCAACACTTTGAAGGTAATTGTTAAGTTGGTTCAGGCCAAATCAAAACAAACACAACAAGAATAAGTGCAGTCATAAACTTGTGCCTGTCACTCACAAAGTATCAGACCACACCTTAATGGCAGTGACTAGCTGCTACCCACTGACTTCATGAGCTCCCAACAGTTGGGGTAGATGAGCTACAACTATCTGCTCAAATTTTTGGAGAAACCATTATACAAAAATGTGTCCTGAATTTCAGCAAATTCCCTAAAGCAATCTGAAGACCCAGTTATGGTCTTGGCTACAACCCATGTGACATATAGCTAATAGGAAAAGTTCAACAGTATCCTCATTCAAACTGCAACAAGCTTGTGAGAGTAACCTTCATTTCATTTTAGCTTGCCCCTATACAAGCTAGAACATAAGCCTCTGAGATCAATACACTACCTTTGCCAGTCCACTCGTCACTAGTAATTGAAATCTCCGCAACAAGGGATCCTTCTTGCCAACACCCACAACCCCCTCCTCCTCTTCCTCCTCCTCATCCTTGTCTATTACCCCTTTCTCCTCAGGTTTCCCTGTGACACCAGAAACAGGTGAAAACAGGAACACAGATAATTTGTTCACCTGTAAGATATCCAATGTGTCTCTTGTAATAATATAGCAGTATTGGTTCAGTTGTAAACCACAGCATTTGATGAAATGATAGGAAAGCCTCAAATAACTATCGTTACCTTTTCCCATGCAAGCACCAACAGCTGATGCTTCCTCGTCTTCATGAATTGTGACGTCCTGTACTGAAGACACCGCAACCTTATGTCCATAAGATAGTACACTTGTATTGGAAGAGAAAGCAAACATATTCATCAAGCAGCCTATATTGGGTACAAGACATCACCACCACTACATTTTCCAAAATGAAGGAAGAGCTCCTTCAGCCAAGTTTGAATAAGACTAGCTCACAATTGGTTGAATCAACAGGTGCTGGAGGTTCCAAGACAGCCAAGATATCTGGTGGGAAATAGCGTGTGACTCGAGGGGCCAGAAGATACAAAATTACACGCCGTCCATTCTGCAATAGTACAGGTAACACTTTCTTAGATCCAAAAATATCCAGAGAAAGAGGTTCAAAGTATTATGACATATGCCCAAAAAAATTTAGATGAAACCTTTGATGCAGCAGGTGAGGTGCAGATCCTGTAACTTGCTCAGTGATAACAAGCTGAAATCCTACAGGCTAATGTAGCAATATGTAATTAGACCCAAAGATATGTTGAAAATTAGCTGACCATTGTTCTGAGTTCATACCTTGTGCAAGACCAGCTCCTGTAGGTCCTTCATGATCTCTTTGATGATGACCTGCAAAACATTTCCTATGGGGATCAGTGAGCAGAGAGAGCTTGTGAGACAAAACAAGAAGAGAGAGTTGAAGGTAACAAACCTTAGTGGCAAGCTGCGTATCATCCATCACATCAAAAAGTGATAAAAGAACCTGAACAAACAACACAACAAAGCATAAATTTGCAGTGTTCTTATAAAGAGTTTGCAAGACTTTCACCATTAAACACATACATGAACACAAACACAGACTATTACCTCTACTTCAGCAAAACCATGACTACGTAGAAACCAACTTCCTACTCACCATGCTACCATGCTCATCACATGCAATTTTGCTGACGTGACCTTTCATTCCTTTCACTATTTTCTTCCTGTCCTGCAAGGTCAAACACAATTGATATCGAAAGGTTGGTCATACTCAGATGAAGGTCATCCACAATTCAGTTTACATGAGAGCACATCTGGATATTTCCACTATATCTAAGACCCAATAAAATCAATTGAAATGTGGTTTCAACAATTGGACATGTACCAAACACTGCCTCAAACTTGACAGATCTCAAACATATCAAAGGTAAAACTGATACAAAGATGGCATTGCTGTTGACTGACAGCAAAGAAATACCCCTTGTGAATGCATCAAAGTAAAACCATGCTAACCTTATTGCTCCCATGCATGACACAGGTCACACCGACCTTTGCACCATCACGGGTGTGGAGCATGCGGACCAGAAGTGCACCTGAGAGCTGCTGCACTACTTCCTGTATCATGCTCTGCATTCCAAGCCAATGCAAGAGAGTTAATCCCCAGAATTTACTGTGCCACAAAATAAAGAGCTTCACCTCCAAAACAAAAATAACAGGTACATTTCTTACCTTCTTGGAGATGCTCAAGTACTCAACAATTGCCCGGTGAATAATAGAGTGATCAACAATGCCCTTTTCAAGAATGGGCTGCAATGCTAAAGTCATGTGCTCGAGAACTGCCCTCCGCTTTGCTGCTGGCTCAGTTGCTAACAGATCTACTACCCTGTGAAACCAAACAGCAGAGACAGCTCTTGAATCTTGTAGAAGAACACCGTTTGAGGAATGCCCTAACTAACCATGGAAAGAACACACTTTGACATATCAAAGTATGTCAAAAAACACACTAAAAACAACTCCAACCCAACCTCCATGTTGTGATAATTATCAAATCCCAAGGGCATTGATAAAGGCTTACTGACCTGCCCTTGCCAGCAGTGATCATGCCTTTGAACAGTCGAAACTCAGGTGAATAGAACTCAGCCAGTAGCTCTTGTTTCTGTACTGCATTGGCACTCAAATACGCTTGTTCCAGAACTGTAGAAGATGCAACATACACACCAGATAAGCAGGCTCTCAGCAGCTGCATAATCTTCATTCAACACATGTTTCTATTTCTGGAAGCTACTGTAAATAGCTGTGAGAGAGGAAGGGAGACAAATGGTCAACTTGGAGTATGTTGGTGGATCAATAAATTCTGACAATATCAAACAAAAACATGCTGTAGCATAAGGAAGCTCCTCTGAATGATAATAAACAACTGCTACAAACAGTACAGAACTAGTACAGCAATACACCCTTCAAGGTTATAAAAGGTACAGACCAGGTGAACCATTTGGATGTCGTAGAAGAGCCACAACATTGCCATGAAGCAGTGAAAGCATTTGTTGGAGTTGATTCTTATTTGCTGGTCCCCACAAACCCATAGTCGCTCAAATGAGTCAGGAGCTAAAATTACACATGACAACCAGTTTGGACCTGGAGCCAATGAATGTCGCAACTCTTACATACATCTTGCTCATTAGCTATGACATGAGCACTCAGGCAACATTCACCTATGATAACATAATTGCTCCCAGTGTACAGTGTCTCACTACCATACGTCCAGTAAGGAGCCAGTATACCAACTATGAAATGGAGGATCATGAGAACAATTCATCCATTTTGGGGTCCTGACTTGTGCAGACGTAGCAACATCTCTATGAAATTGCCAAGAAATCAACCCAACAATTCCAAATGGAACATAACAACAATTGCACATGACCTTGTTGTGTGTCTGCAACCACAGTCAGTTGCAGGAAGCTTGTAGCAAAACACAAAGCAGGGACTGACCATGTTCCATCATTTTGATCACCAAATGATAGGCATATGTGTCCTTAGCAAGAGTCAGGCAATGAGGCCGGAGCTCATTATATATGCTCTCCCTTTGTGCTGGAGTACAATACTTTACACATGTCTGCTGACCAATAACTGCCCACATGTTAGGATTACAAAAGCCACATATGTGACTTGGAACTTGTGCAAAATGACAGACCCACTGCCAGAGGACAAGTAGAAAGCAATGCTAGCACATCAAGTAACTTGCCTGCAGTGCTCGAGCCATGATATGGTTAACAGCCATGTCAGGTAACTTGCCTTCCATCTTTTTGAGGATTTCTGTAACCAACCTAGAATCAAAATGCCAAAAAAAACCCATTTCCTTATCATCCAAAATTTCGGTTTCAATGATAATTTCACTTACAACACCTATTGATTTATAGGTGCTTTTGATGTTTGTGATCAAAAACCCAACACCCTATAGTACCACAGCTTCATCATTGCCCTAAACCTATTCCTGGTGAAGAGCACCCAATAAAACACAAAAACCCATGGAAGAATGGCTGACTTACTTGCTACGATCTTCCTTCTTGATGTTCCGCTGGCGTGTTTTTTCCCATAATGAAACAACATCCTGAAGAGTGTGGAAAGCATTAGATCATCTCATGACATATTTGCAAGCATAGATCACACCAAATTAAGAAGAAAATACCAGAATGGAAGGAACAGGTTGCTTGCATAGATTTCCAAATAAGTATGTCCATCTCTCAGCATCTCTGTCAACATTGAAGTTCACAAAATCTATCTCCATAGACCTGCAATGAAATGCTTTGACTGCAAGTAACATTTGTTTTTCTCCTTACCTTCTCAAGATCATAGTTAGGTTTGCGTTTCTTCTTGCGGACCTCTGCAAGTTCCTGCATTATTATTGCCAAGACATTGCCAGCAATTGGCAAGCAGTCAATCCTGAGAGCTAAACTCTACCAAAAGCTTGACAAGCACAAAAAATGAAAAACCAAAAGAGGTCAGAAACCCTGAATACACGAGACATTGCAGTCCTATGCAAGTTCCTGCAGCACCAAGAGAGAGATTCCAGCAATTGGCAACTCTACTAAAATCTTGACAAGCAACAAAAAAGAAATTAAAACCGACAGATATGAGGAAAAAAGCCCAGGCATACATGAGACATTGTGCATGACATGTTCTCAATGCGAAATGCTCGGCTGCCTAAAGCTCAAGCTTTATTCAGCTCAAGTTCAGGACTACAATGTGGTTCTTCTTCAAACAAAGATGTTGAGAAGGCTTGCACCTTCCTGGCCTTGCGATCAGCAGGGCTTTTGTTGTTGGCTGCTACACTCTTCATATCTCCATCTCCACCAGCATCACCTTTCATCTTAAGAGAGGGCGTCGGACTCTTCCCGGGACTCTTGCTGTTGTAGCTCTTTCCTAATCCTGATAATGCTCCACTCCCTGGCGATTTTGTTCTAGTTCCACTCCCTGTAGGTTTTCTTGTAGCTCCACTTCCTGGAGATTTTGTTCTAGCTCCCCTATCATCTTCTCCTGATATCTTCCTCCGTTTCCTGGAGATTTCATCTGCCCTTGCTTCAGCATTCCGAGCACTACAAAACAGTTTGTATTCCAATAGCATATTCTACACAACAAGAAAGACATGCTGCTGAATCCGTTTGCATGCAAAGATTCATCAGGAATCGTATTCCAGTCGAGAGAGGAAAGCGAAGGGGGTGAGAGAGGCTCACGGCGAAGGCTTCGTGACAGAAACAGGCCGCTTATTGGGAGTGCGCGCAGGTGTCCCAGGTCTGAACGGTGGTGCCATCGCTGCTCCTGATGCTGCTGAAATCCCTGCCTATCTGAGTCTATCGGCACCAGCACAAACAAAACATGGGATAGGCAAACCCTAACCCTAACTAGGGTTTAGCGATCGTCAGATGCTTCAGCTCCTACTACTGCCTGTTTGATGCGGATTGCAAGCCCCAATTAGGGTTTAGCGCCCAAACGTTTCACCTACAGAGTATTTGCTGTGGTTTCATCAGCGACCGTCGTCGTAATCGTTGTCAGCGTGATCGATTAGAGCTTTGATTCTGTTATCAAATTGTCGAATTGCAATTGAAGAATTAGGGTTATGTCGGATGGAAGAGAGCCAGCCATACAGTTGCACAAACTGCGTGACTACACGGAGGTGATCCGTCAGGTGCACACAATTGTTTCATGTACACTCTGAAGGTTGCATTGCATTCCCATATTCTATTAACTTGCTGTGTTTGTGTTTTCTCTTCAATTTGTCTTCCCATGCACGTTTGGAAGAGGGCACAACAAAGTCCGCCATTTTGTTGAAAAGTGATGAAGCGGAGACACCATTGTCACTGATTGTGTTGCAAATTGCTGGAGTGGAAAGAATTATTATTCTTAAATCCTGGGGATTCTAAGACTGGTTACAATCATCAGCAACATGTGGAGTTTGTCTGTGTACAAGTGTTGAGAACAGAGCCAGGTTTTAATGTTCATTATTTTCTGAAGAGTGCATATTCAACACCGGTTCTATTCCATTCTTGCCAAGAGTCACAGGTTTGATGGGGGTTCTGTGAATTTGATGCTAATGGAAGCAGTCAAACAGGGTTCAATAGTTCAATGATCGCTCCGCAGACTAGAATGCCGTAAGTTTCGTGATTTTGAACCCAACCCGTCATTTCCATTTAAAGCCTTTTGCGACATACCCTTTCATGAAGGTACCCACAAAGCCCCAAAGGACCCTACAGCTCGCTTGTGTGCAACTTGGTACAAAGCCTGAAGCATGTTAGGAAGCTCGGGGCCACGGTTTTCTCGAACGAGCAGATAGTCAAATGCAATAACAACACCAAACAGAAGTGATAGTCTCACTCAGAAGTGTTTTCTGATTGTTTGAAAGTAGTATCAAGTACATAAGACTTGGAAGAAGCATTCAACTATATTCAACTGTAGAGAAAAAAGAATGAGCAGCCAATTACTACAACCTCAGGTCTTTGGGTTACAGAGCAGGAGGAATACCATGCATTCCATGATGGATTCTTCCGCTTCTATCATGGTATGCATGAAATTACTTCAGCCCTGTAACAGTAGCGTTCCAATATCCTCCAAACACCAACCAGCAAAAAAGTCGTGTTGAGGGTTGCAGTGCGGGAAGAGTTTCATGCCTTCCATGATAAAAGGCAGTGTCTTCTTCAGCAGCAAGCTTTCCATCATGGAATGCATGAAACCCCTCCTGCCCTGCAAAGATCCCAAACGGAAACAACCACCAATAACCCCTATCCATCCTATTTCACCAAAAGCTTTGTTTAAGGATTGTTACCAAACAACAAAGAGGTCCGTGCACCTTTTCATGGTTTTACATAACAAGTTAAGCTTTTATCGAGGAAGACATGAAATTCCTCCTGCCCTGCAATACCTCAGATGGAGGAGGAAACGAAGGCAATATGACCTATTGTAGAAGCCCAAGTTCAGTGTTGCAGGTCAAGAGGAATATCATGCATTCCACGACAGAAAACCCTTCAGCTCTATGCTTACAATAAGAAAATTCTACATGGAGATTACGCCATCTCAGATCGTCAACAACGATGATGTCGATACCTCTAATTTTAATGGAGAGCTTTTGCAGCGTTCCGTTCTCGACGGTCTTCGGTTTTGCGCAAGGGAATCGACAGAACTTATGAAGGCACAGCCGCCGCCGCTGTCGCCGCCGCTGTCGCCGCCGCCGCCTGAAAGCGAAGCTAGGGCTGACGCTAAGGGCTGACCACAAAAGGTCGCCGTCCACCGGTCAGTCAGCGCCATTTTCGCCGTCCAGACTAGGACACTTTTCTTTTTCTTTTTTTTAAGAAAAATATTTTGGCTTTCCCTCCACCCCCCCCCCCCACCCCCACCCCCCCCCTTTTTAAGTAAGTGTATTTGACAAATATTTACAATGGCCTCGCATGAAAGTGCTTTCAAAAATTTTACAACCCTTTCAAATGAAGGGCAAGCAATTGAATTGGATTGTAAATTCAAAATTCAAGTTTGAAAATTTTCATCATGTTTTGTTGGCTTATAATTCTACTAGTGGGTACCCGTGACGGTCGGACACAATCCGCCCGTGCCTGCAAGCCCGCGTTGCTGCATTTGGCTCTCAGGACTTGGATTTCAGAACCTCGATATTTGACTCTCAGGACCTGGGTTTCAGGACCTCGATAAATGGACATTGGGTTTCAGAACCTCCTGGGTTTCAGGACCTCGATAAATGGACATTGGGTTTCAGAACCTCCTGGGTTTCAGGACCTCGACGGACGCACGAAAGCTCTCCATCCTATAGTCATCGACCGGTGCTCGGTTCTGTGTTTTATCTTTTTCCCGTCACTTTTCTCTGCGTCCAGTGGTCACAGACAAACGCACACACGCAACCCCGTCACTTTTCTCTGCGTCCAGTGATCACAGACAGACAGACACACGCAACAAGTGACTTTATATATAAGATTCGAATGAATTTTCTTCCCATGTGTTTTAAAATTGGTGGTTTTTTTTAAATCATTGATCGTGATTTAATATTTAATATCCTACACACATTTGTCGCACTCACATACGAAAAAATTAGAATTTGACAACCCTTCAACATGAAGGGTAGAAAAATTGAAGAGCTTCACTAATATTAAGGTTGGCCCACCCTAACACTAGTTGGGATGAATTTTTTTATACAACAACCTCATAATTTTTCATGGTCCTCATGTCCCCACTTTCACTTCTTTGCATCACTACATCAATAAAATAAACACCCATAATTCACGCCCCTAGCATTAAGCATGAGCCCAAAATGACAAAGAACACATGTAAGCTCTAAAAAAATCTTGCACCCAATGAGGTGAGGTAACATGCGCCCATAGGGCCTAAGCAACCCAAAGCACAAAATCACTACATGTCCATTTGGGATTGTCCAAATCTTGATTTATTTTTATTTTTTTTGAAATAGGCCAATCAAAGATTTCCATCCCAAATGAAATAAAATTGACTCATTGAATAATTGTGGAGACTCCCAAAGTTCAATTTGTTTTTTATTTGTTAATTATATTTATGTACCATGTTGTTATACGCACAAATTTCTTTTCTAAAAAAAGAAAAAGGATTTTAATTTGGGTAATGTAAATAACAATTTAAATGGGTAACCAATTTTGAATTTTTCATCCAACACTAGTTTTTTTTTTTTTTTTTTTTTTTTTTTTTTTTGTGACATAGGTCATGGGTTGGTGACAGACCACAATGGCCTTAGCCAAATATACATAAGAAATATTAATACAATTACAATCATGTTATTGTTTGGCTACATGTTACAATCTATTGTCTAAATATGGCAACTTCAAATTCCTCATAATGTGATGACAAATAACTATCTTTTACCCCAAAAATACTTTTGATCTTATCACAAGGCCTTTTTTTTGGGTCACTTGTTTGCTGAAAAAATTCATTGTTCAATGCATTATAAATCTCAAATGTGTCATTGGAATTGTTTTTGTTAATTATCAAACCAATATTAAAATTACATTCCCTTGAAGCAATAGTTGGGTTGATGGATTGTCATGTATTGATGATTTTCCATTGTCAAAATGATCCTTATACACACACACATATGGAAAAATAAAACATGAATGCCAAATTTATGAAATTAGGTGTATTTGTGATCATAAATGATATTTTGAAATTAAATTGCATTTGGGCAAGATTTTGTTACTTAAAAATTTATTCATATCCTTTGTTTTCAAATGGCATTTTTCAAATCATTTTGCTAAGTTTCTAAGCAAATTATTCATAATGTGATACTAACGAATGGTTAAGGACCTAAATTAATTCTCCAAATAATTTTTGTAGGCTTTTTCTTTTAAACATTTTCACAACTATAAATATGTTTTTTTCCTCGTGGCCTTCAGTTTTATTGGGATCAAAAAGGTGGAAATCGTTCAAAATGTGTATTCATTATTGTCGTGGCCCCTTTAAGAATCACATTCATGAATTGTATAAATTCATAATTCAATTATACAAACTCAATTAATTACCTAATAAAAATATCAAATAGAATACCATGAAAATATCTTAATTTTTTCTTTTTTAATGAACATCCCAAAACATGTTTCAAATTTGTGTTCATGACCAAAAAGTTCCAAGAAAAAAACAATGTTACAATTTTGAATATTGTTTTAAATGCAATGATAAAAACATCAACATACAAAACATTATTAATTTTACAAAAATTTCAAATCTATACACCCCAATAAATGTATTCACAAAAAAATCTACTAAAAATTCTTATATAAGTGTTTTATTTATTTATTTCAAATTCAATGGCTCTAACAAAATCAAAATGTGGCATTTTTAGTAGTCCCACCTAAGGACGGGTTTGCCTTTCTAGTTTTTATTCTCATGATGTGAAAATTTTGAATAGGATGTTATATGGATTAATGATTAAAAAATAAATAAAAAATGTGATGAGGCAGGACACCACTTTTTTTTGTTGACAAATCTTACATTTTTTTCTAATGCAAGATGAATTTAAAAAATTTTAATTGTCAAATATTTGATATTACAAAAAAATTAGTACCATACCTTTAAAATGAGATATTTGGTTATTCTTATAGTGATTTAAAATATGTAAAACTAGTAACTTTAAACCTCCTCATAAATAAAATTATAAAAAATCATTAGTTTTCTATAAGGGCTAAAAAGAATTCCTTTTATGTTAGACTTGTCATTGAATTGTAACCTTTAATTATTCATGTAATGAATTATGTTTTTATAACTTAATGACCCCCCTTTATGTGGCTATCATAAAAAATAAAATTGGTTGAACTTAGTTGTAGAACCTTCATGTGTGCATTGTTGTGCACTATCGTGTCAACACCGACTATCATTGTTTACACACACATCATAAATAGCACAAACCACCCTAATGGTGCAATATATGCAAAGTAGAATACAACCCACTTACAAACAAGCATGAAACCAAGCCCAAAACTCAAAATGGAAAACAATAACACGAAACCATGTGCAAAAAAACTTGCATAAAAATATATAATTTTTTTGTAAAGCAAAACACACTATGTGTTCTAGAATATAAAATTACCGAAAGTGATCTGAAAACCCACAACTAGGATTATATCCCAAAAATTAAACAACTAAAACCCCATTCTCACAATAATTAGTTCCAAGTTAAAACACAATTAATTAGGTTAACCAAACTTGGCACTAACATAATTAAGATTTAACTCTATAATTAAACTAACATTTTTAATGACACGTTAATTGGAAACCCATTATGACTTCATTGTGAACCAATTTGGATAGTTGATAAATATCTCACCAATGAAGTTAATTATGGGACATGAATACAATGGAAAATGTTTCCCCATCATCATGCACAATATTTTGGTGGGTCTTGGTTTACTCAAGCCCGAAATGTGGAAGTGTATGAATTTTACATCACTCCATAATCTTTCAACTGTGAAGGTTAATCCAAAGAAAGAATAAAAACCCAAAAATAAATTATGTGATTAAAATGAATGTTACATATAGTTATCATATTCCATCTTTTGGTAATGCATAATTTGAAATGAAACTTTGTCAAACTACATAAATGGAAAAAACCCCGTTTGAAAGGGAAAAGAAGGAACAAAAATTGAAAACCAATGTTAAACCAATAAACAACACCGAAGAACACAAATGAACAAACATAGGTTGCAAAAGAAAAGAACATGGACCCACCAAAGGGGGCAAAAACACAACCTATATCATAAACCCTTCACATGTCACACAAAACAAATTGTATAAAGAGATGGGTAGGAAACTTGAAAGAATGTTAAATTAAAAAAAGGTTTATCTAATCATAATCATAATCATCACAAACTCACAATATCATGAAATTTCAATAAAATCTATCCAAAAATTGTCAAACAATATGTTTGTGCAAATTTTGTAAGTTTCAATGTCTAAAAATGGCACCAAAAAAATACATATTTATTTTATATAAATGATATGTTTTTTTTACTTGTGATATCTTGATGTGAAGTATGTACAATTTACATTTAAACTAAATTTAAGTAATTATCATGATATAATTTTGGATAAAACTATGTGGATTTTGTGTATTAAATATGAACATTCACGTATGTCATAAAAAACAATGTCTCATCTATTTGACTATTTAAAATATTGAATTCATACAAATATGATTCATATTATCCATAATATGGAATTCATGTGGTTTTTATATGAACCCATGAAAACCAAAATTTGAATGAAATTTGTCCAAACCTATGAAACTTGATAAGTTTGTGATGAATGGTTCATTTCAAAATGGAAGTAGCATTAACTTTTTGTAGAACCATTAACATCCTTTGTTTATAAAAATAAATGCAAATTTGATAAAAGTTTAAACTTTTAGAATCCATGACCGCCCACACCATTTTAACACATCAATGAAAAAAATGTTAACCTACTAATGTAAGCACCCAAAATGCCTTTATGGCAAAAGGGATAAATGTGCATCTTTCAAGTGCCAATTGTAGTATAACCTATCATGTACATAGGTTGCAATTTTTACAACCATCCTTCAATAAATGCAACATGTTCGGCCATGAGTTATTAGATGAGGGAGGTTCAACCTAATGCATAATGTTGAAGATAAAATGTTTAAAACCATATAAAATCATAAGATGACTTGATGAATGGAAAGCCCGACACCCAAATTTGGGCTTGCAAGATTTCAAGCAAACACAATGAACATTGGAAATGATGTTGATAAAAGAATGTTTGTGTAAATTTTTAAAATGTTGTTTTGATGACAAATAAATCCCTTGTCTAAACTTTATTAAAAAGGAGGGATGTAAGTTTGCATTACTAGATGAAGAATGTCACACACTTGTTATGTACGAACTTTGAGCGAACATGGAACTTGGATCAACATGCATGAAAATGCATTTAAAAAATAACAATTCAAATGGTGGAATCACAATTACTATGTTTAAGATTTGATACTTGAATCAATACTTGTTTTCACGTGATGCATTTGCTTACTTAGGTTTTGAAAAAACACCATGTTAAATAAACATTCGTTGAAAAAAACCACTAACACCATTTTTGGATGTAAAAACTCATTGGTTAAGTAATATGGTCATGCAAATTTAAATGTAATTTTAAACATTTTTAATGTTTGGGTGTGAATATTAAAAATGTGCCATTGTGATGTACACATTTAATAATCCCCATAGCCTTTGTTACAAAAGGATTGTGAAATACATGAAGAATTTTTTTTTAATTTGAAAAAACAATTACTTTATGTTATTGCTACATAATTTTCCACTTATAAATATTTAAATGTTAGTTATTATGATTAATATTTTAAAAATATGACCATAAGTAGAACACCATGGTTGAATTTTTTCACAAAAAATATGACAATTCAATTGGTGAAACACAATCAAATATTGAAAAATTGAACCTTGTAAAAATAATATTATGTTTAATCTTGTATTTTATTGTGATTAAAAAGACTTTTGAAGGTGAAGGCCAATGAAAGCTTCAATATTGACAAATGTTGGTTGATAAATGATTATTGCAACATTGATTTTTTATATATAATTACAACCAAATTACATAATCATATTTCCAAGTATATTTATTTTGTTGAAAACAAGGTGTGGAAGAGGTCAATCAAGAAAATGCGATCACTCTTATGACTATTTGTTATATTTATTATTTAAAAATCCTTTGATCATCAATTGTTGTTATTTTGTTGACACATTTGGGTCAAGAGTATAACCTATAGACGGTAATTATTCCTACCCAAATCACAAGGTTTTAAATTACTCACATTTGTTTTTATGTTAATCATAAGATCTTCACATAATATTCCAATGCAATCCTAACAAGGTCATAGTAAATGTTATGTATTTTACAAACTCAACTTCATTGAATATTGTTATTCACATGAGTTAATCCAACAATTAAAAATCATGAAAGAAAAACTTGTAATTTACACAAAACATACAAAAACAAAAGTATTCAAAATGAGCAAAAATATGGTTTATACCATATCCAATGTAAACATAAGGATGTAGACTCATGACTTCATTATTCAAAAATCTACCATGAGGACATGAAAAATTATTATAACCAAAAAATCTTCAATGTCAATAAAGTTTATAACAAACCACTACAAAATATAGTAAACCTAAGTCTAGCCACACACACAAAATGACTTAAAACAAGATCATGAAACAAACAAAATAATCTTGAACAACATTTTGTTGATAGCATGAAAATAGATTATAAACATAAAACAAATGCAAAATATGAAAAAATATGAAAAAATATATAATGTAACATTAACTTTAGAATATTAGTGATTTTGAGCAAATTGAAGGTAATTAGGTGGATTAATATTATTAATACATTATTAAGGAATTGATTCAAAAGCATTTCCTTAAAAGCTTCCATATGGACAACTATTTTTTAACACATTCATAAGAACCCATTAAAGTGAAAAATGGATGACAATATACGATAAAAACCTACATGTATGAAAAGCACATGCAAGGATGAAATTCAAATTATAAATAATAAATTGTGAAAATAATAAAATTTCATTTCAAATTATAAATAATTAATTGTGAAATTTTGGACATACATTCAATGACTTATGTTGGAGTTGGTCATAAGATGTCATTTGTGACATGATATATCGTTCAACCATCCTTAATTGATCTTTGAATTTTTTCAAGACATAATGAATATATAAACCAATTGTAAATATTTTTAAAAACAATGGAATTCAATTTAATAAATTTTAAAATTTTAGCTCAAAACTATTGAATAATAAGAATAATTCAATACCATTGAATAATAATAACTAATTCCATAGTGTTGAAGAACATGAGTGAATGCAAATTGGATACACAATAATAAGAGCCACATGTGTTCATTTAGGTAACTTTCAAAAAAAATTGGTCCAAGTAGCTAATTAAAGTGACATGACACATATTTTAAATTCATTACAAGTGGTGATGGATTATAATTTGATATTTTTGTTTATACTCATTTAATGGGGAATTATTTAAAGAAGGTTTTCGTCATGAGGCCTTTTGGCCAAAAAAACTTTTAAAATACCTTGTTGAATATGTATCATGGATGAATGGTTTGTAATGGAAGAACTTCATCGTTATTGATAAAAAAGAACCACATTGCAAATTCATCCATGAAAAAATTTGATAAAATACAAGGCAAAAATATCCTTGAGTGTGTTACCATTGTGAATGTCATACCTTCATTTTAGTACACCCATCAACTTTATAAAATTATTAAAAACATTTAAACAAGGATTTTCATTTAAAAATAATTGGTGAGCACATTTAGTAAACTATATAGACTTTGAAACTTTAATGATATTAAAAACATACTATATTTTGATCTTCCTAATCATTGCATTAAAAATAAATTAAAAATGTTATAATGCATTTCCTTGAATCCTTAAACTTTTTGGTCATGAACACAAATTCAAAACATGTTTTATTTTTTTCTTGGCAAATATCTTCTTGAACTATCTTTGATCATTTTCTATTTTTTAATAATTAAAGTAAGTGAGCACATATATTATAATTATGAATTTCCAAAGTTTAAGATCATGATTATGAAAAATGCCATTATAATTAGGAAAACAATGTAGTATTTTTCACCTTTCTTACTCCCATGAACATTATAGGCCATATATTTTGGCATATAATGAATAAACATGAGAAAACATAAACTTATATAAAGGTCAAGCTTATTATTTGGCAAATTTTAATGTTCAAGGAATTCTTTGAGGTGATTCTTAGTGGTGTTACCCAAAAATAAATTATCATATGTAATAATCTTATAATATGACATATGTTATATATAATTTAATACAAAATGTGTAGTATGTTGATGTTGGTTGTAATACATGTCATTCACTATAATGAAAATGTTCCTTTAATCCTTGCATTTGAAAGGTTGCAAGCTACCTTCATTTTGTGTCATTTTCCTTAATAAAGGTTGTTAATATTAAAGTTGCACAATGACTTCAATGGTAGACCAAAACTATTTGATCCATGTCAAATCACATTACATCATAAAATTGCAAGTTCCATGCAATGGTATTTTTTCTTCTAACCAAATCAATGATATTTTTATTAATTAATTGAAATTACAAAACAACTTCTTATCATGCAAAATTCCTTTAATATATTTACTTAGCCATGTAGACTTAGAAATAGTGAAATGACCATATATATTAGATAACAACATAGAACCTTTAGCATTGTGGCTAGCTAATTTTGAAAAAGATCAATATTTTTTGAAAATAATTGAATTATTGTTAGAATGGTAAAAAAATTATGACATTAAATTTTTCATGTTTTCAAACATTGTTTAATTCTTAGGTTCCTCATTCATTAAGGTTTGGTTATCAAGTTCATAACAAATGTTTAATAGCTCCGACATTTGCAATAGGACCAAATGAATGTGAAATAAACTTTTTCACAACAAAAAGGGACCATGAATGGATGTGTGATAGATTATGTTGAATGTGAAATGAACTTTTTCACAATAAAAATATAAATGCAAGAATATAATGAAATTAAAATGAGTACAAACAAAATGATATGTAAAACATTGTTATGAAACAACATTTCAATTAAAACAATGACATAATATATTGAAAAATGTGATCATGAACATATAAATTGTGGTGACAACAATCAAATCAATACATAATAATTAGATGAAGAAGTGTGTATAGTAAAACAATGTTCAATATTCATCCATAAGTTCATGAGATGGATGAAATATTAACCTAAACCTAGTTTATATTGGGGTTTTATCCCTATGCCTTTATCAATAGATGTGGTTCCTTAAAAATTAATGTAAGAACAAGTTGAAAATGACATAATTGGATGTTATATTGTTGATGCACACTAAACGTTTTAGTTCCATTGATAACTTTGATTTTACAAAGCAATAATAACACTTGAATACTTACTAATGTACTTATATGAAGTTAACAAGAATGAGTGTAAGAGTTAGATAACCCTTGTACAAGGATTATTTTGATTTTGTTGCTTTCAATCATCATGATAGTTAGTTTTATTGATCATCACTTCTAGATTTGATTAAAAGATAATATGTTTGTATTGTTCTAAAGGCATTTTTAATTATTTTTCAAATGTTAATTTCTAGGTTTTTTTGTCTAATTACATTGCATGTGTGTGCATGTTGGATAACATGGCTTTTTTATATGGACTTTTGGATGTGTGATTAGAAGTAATTGGAAATAACACACAGTTGGTGCAAAATTATTTCAATATGTAAAATAATTGTTATGATTTTTTATGGTGAAAGTTTTTGTTAGTTAAGTTCAACCTTGAAAACTTTATAAGCATCATGCCAAACTATGATGGTATTGATATTTTCACATCTTGACCCCATGGAGGGAAAATGAATGTTAATAAGGTAGTTTTAAATTTGGGTAATGTCAAAATTGTGCTTGACTAAGACCTCATGAACATGCTTTGGATTTCTAGTTAACGTTAAGATGTGGATTAATGGTAACTTGTGGAAAATGACATTTCTATCAATGGCATGTGTGCAAATGTTGAATGCCGATGTGTTTTAAAACATTTGGAAGTAGGTTCATTGATGGTGATCAAATGACATTCTAGGGTAATTAACATTTTTACAAGGGACGATCAAGTTTTTGAAGAAGCCACCACATTTATTGTAGATATGTGTGAATGTGAATAATGATAATGAAGAAAGTGAACTTTTGTTGGTTGGGATTATTTATTGGTTTGTTTATGTTTTGGAGTATCTAAATGGATGAATATAAATAATTAAATCGATTTTTTTGCAAGATGAAAACTTTGTAACAAATCATGATAGGATTGGTAACTTGAAACATTATCTAGTTGCGTTGAGGTGTCTTTTTTGTTAAGTGCTTATGATCACATATTCACACCCCAACAACAATTCTCCTTTACATCTCTCCTTTTAATTTTATTCAAAAATCTCCTCCCAATTCTATATGTCGAGAATTGTTTGAAATATAAAGCTTTGAGATTTAATTGTCAACCTCAAAATCATCACCATATATTGGCATTTGTTATTGTTTTTCACATGAACATGCATTATTGAAAAATTCCTTACAAACAAAGCAATCACAATTGAAGACCTATCAAAGATAGAAAGGGATTTTGTGGCAATGTTGTTAGGGTGACAAATTAATTTGCTCTTTTAAGCTTTTTAGGTACTTCTGATATATATATACATCACAAACTTGCCCCCTCTTTGTAGGAGTGCTTTTACAACACCTTAACAATATGTTCACGTTCAATGTTGATACAATCATTAATATGATGTTAAGGTGACATTGTAACACCATGTCTTGAAATGGCATTGATATAAGAATAAAACATTTGACATCTTATCAATATTAAATCAATGAAAAAAATATGACCAACATTGGCACAACATACATTAATAAGTCATCAAATTGATGACTATATGTTGAAGATTCAATGCTAATATGGTCATTGATACAATATGTTGATGGCATTATAACAATATATATTGAATTAATATTGTTTTGACATAATTTACATTTTTTCAATGCGCATTCAATGGATAAGATCTTATCAATGTTGAGACAACACAAATTGATTAACTATTGAATTGATGTTGTTACAACAGTCATAAAGGTGGATTTTCAATGTTGTTGCATATCACATAAAATCAACACATTAAAAATGTTAAAACAATGGTACTCATTGTCACAACAATAATACAATCCTATGAAATGCTACAATATTAAATGGACAAATAACAAGCATTGATTCAATATTAATCAAATCTTGCATTTGATAAGTGTTGAAATAACTAGTAGCATTGTTTTGACATTGATTCATAGCAAATCAATACAACATTGCATTTATATTGTTCCATATAAATTATATAAACTATTAATGTATTATATATAGGTAAAATGAAAAAAAACTCCAAGTCTTGCACTTGAATTGATATATAAATAAAGTTTTGAACTAAAGTTCCAACAATAGGAAGAACAATAGGAAGAAGTTCCACACATGCCATCAAATGTAGAGGTAGGCAGTTTGCCAATTGTTCCACATCCAACACACAGGCATCATCACCTTTGTGAAGTTTTGTATTGTTTGTTTCATCACATTTTCACAATTTAGGAAATTAGTAAAAGAAATAATCAAATAAATAAATAAATAAATGTGGTGATACGAAACATCATGTAGCAAGATGATCCACACATGTAGAAGGAACTAGAAGCTCTACAATGGTTCCCTCTCTAGAAATATTGATCTTGCCCTACAGGTATTGTAGTAACTCCTCACTAAACCTGCAACTAGCAGTTCATGAGTGCACTAGATCAAAATCCAAAAACTTTTGTGAGACAACAACACCTGAAATTTGATCAGATGGGAGGCAGAATGGAAGCAAAATCCTAATCATAGAGAGTGAAAACAACAAAAACCCATCATAATTAATTTCAACAACACTGCATTACAAATCATGTGATTTTGAGAATTCAATCTACTACAACAAATATATAAGAGAATCCTAGCCTCGACCATGAAATCCTCATCAGAAATAAGAAATGGCACCTAGGGTACCACAAGTCTTCCCTAAAACAAATGGTGAATGATGTTTATTGTGTAATTGTTACCTCCAAAATCATACCAAATACGACTAAGAAGCAAGCTTCATTGTGAGCATGTAGAAAACCCCTAGTGATGACATTCTTCATTTTACACATTAAAATTCTTTAAAATTCGTCATTTAGCACCTTGTCAAAACATTTTTCAGTGCGAATTTTAACGAATTTTCGTGTTTTTTTGGGCTTCCATAACATTCCCGCACCAAGAATGTCATAACTATGAGAAAACCAATTGTTGATGGAGCCAATCAACGAGGGCATAAAATATTACACCTTATAGGAACACCACTACAATGCTTAGCATTCTAGAGGTTTCCAGTGGGTGTCGGGTTCATTTTAAATGACTTTTTCTTCAAAGTGATTCTGACTACATTTGGCTCTGCATAATGCTTGACAAATTATGAATATAACCCTCCATGGCCTTCATCTTCTCTCCATCCTCACCTTCAGAGACCCCAACTACATGCTTCAGAAATCTTGGAATTGGGGGTATTGAAATTGGAGTTTGTTTCACCCCATTTTTCAATGCATTTTGTGAAAGACCCCTACTTCCTGCTAGAGACTTTCCACCGTCTCGATCTGGCCTTTATATATCCTTAGCAGGCCTGTTGGGGGTAATACCCACTAGCTCTGGTGGTGGCTTAATGGGGGCAACATTCAGCCTTTGGTTTTTTTACCACCATGCTGAGCTGTTACTGTTGTCTTTTTCTTTCTTTTTAAAACAACATCACATCACCCAATACATGATTGAAAACCTCTCGTGAAACTAGTGGTTTGAGGCATACAAGAAGGGCCACCGTAGAGCCTAGGGATGCAAGTTCTCTCTATAAGAAAGGCCCAAGAATATGCATCAAGAAAACATATGAATTAGTTGGCTCTAGATTGGCACTTGTTGCAGCAACCAAAATTATGGTTGCTCGCCGCACCCACTCACTTGGGTGGCACAAAAAAGGGGAAGCACGCTCTACAACTTTCAGTTAGACTTTCTTATGGAGAAGCCGATGTGTGCATAATGCTGCTAAACATTCCATTGCATTAATAATCACGGTCTCTTCAACATCATTAAGAGCATGTTCAATGCAAGGAAGCAAATATGCCTCCAAATTCATCTGCCCAACAAACAAACACACATGAACTATGCGTTTGAAAAATGTGGCACAAAGTTGCTCGTCATGGTCATTCAAGGAAGTAGGCAATATTGGCAACAAAAAATCATTGTTGTGGCATGGCTTAAAGAATTGGCAAAGTGACCCAATGTGTTGGAGTAGAATTCTTCATATTGTTGGTGTCTACTTCTGCCCCATCACTAGCTCTTGTATCACATGTACAATTGCATCACGCAAGTGGCCTAACTCTAGCCCCACGTGGCCCATTGGATGTCTTATCATACTTGCCCCTATAAACACCTATTCAAAACACACAAACCCATTTTCATTGATTTTTGGATGTCAACAGATGCAAGATAAAACAAGGATGGCCTTGATATCATACAAAAAGAGCCATACTATGGTGACATCAAGAAATTGAAGTGCATAAAACACCCATCAGACCCTCCAAAGTTAGCCCATGAATGCAATGACTCAATAACAATCTCATAACCTATGCAATGTGTAAACATAACAGGACAATTGTACAACCTCCAGCTCAACATCTACCAAATATTGGCATTGAGGAAGAAACTTGGCCGAGGATGCACATCAACACACAGTGAAAAAAGAACAAGTCTATGATGCTGGAGACAAATAAAGAAGGTTAACAATAACCAAATAGTAAGATAGAGATAAGGTTGGAAGTCAAAGTTAACCACTGCCTTGAAGGAGTTGGGCCTTCTCTTAACATAAGACCCTTTTAACTGTGCCCGACTATTGTGCACATCCAACGAACTTCCAGTCTCATGTTTGTCCTTTGAGCACATCATGAATCGATATGATGTCTTTGTGATTTTGTGGATGTTGACAACATACACAATCCGAACACTTTCCTCTGTATCATCTGGTAGCATAGAAAACAATGGCAAAATGTACTAGGAAATATTTTTGCATCACTGGGCGGGAAGACCTACACCATGGATAACACATTATAAAGAGTTTGGAGAATTGCACAACGCACAATTGTTGTTGTGTCTAACAATAAAGCTACAACATAAGGGATTATAAGCTGGAGATGTGACCCATTTGAGGGTTCAACTATGTAGAGTTGCGAAAAGTTGGGACTTGGGGCACACTCCCGACTTCCAGCACTAAAAGGGGGTAGAGGGTTGTGTTAGAAGTCCCGTGATTAGACTAGGAAGAGGGACTAGATTATCTTGCTTGAATCTGCATCAAAAAACCAACCACAAAGGGTTAATTAACATTCAAGAAACACCCTTCGGTGTTGGGACAAGCCACGGGCACTTTGACACATAAGACTCACCATGGCCCAGACTTGGGGGAAGCCACCACCTTCCCCCATATAGTATATTTTGCAACTCTCCGCGGAGGCTACATCTAAATGGCTCTTTTTCCCGGGATTCCCAAGGTGGAGTCCCGAAATTGTCCCAGTTGGAGTCCCAAAACTTTGGGAGCTCATAACTCCCGACTGCAGAGTTTGATTGCGACAAGGTCTAAACCAAAGTTGTAGCTCTCCTCGAGATCTTTCCAACGCCATGTCGCAATCTAGGATCGGACATCGAAAAAAGGTCGATTCCCGACTTTTAGTGGTCGGGAGTCAAACTGTCAATTTGACTCCCGGCCCTTCTTTTGCCCATAACTTGGCTGTAGATGTCCAAATGACCAATGCGAAGCCATTTAGGACATCTACGCTTCAAGACCTTTCCAATGACACCAATAACACTTCAATGCGAGGTGTTTTGGGCCTTATTGTCGAACTCTAAAACTTCGGGAGTCCTGGAGGACTCCAAGTCCCCAACTTTGGGAGTGTGAGTCTCATCCTCAGTGACGCGCTCCCAAGTTCCTTGTAGACCCACTTGAGGGTCCAAGTATGTGGCAATGCGGAAGGAGTTGGAACTTGGAGCCACTCCTTAGCTCACAACACTTGGAGGGGTAGAGGGGCGTGTTGGAGCTCTGGGATAGGACTAGGAAGAATTGACAAGCTTATTCACTCACACGGGCCTGCACACAACCCACACAAAGTGGTTAGTGCATAGTTAGAACACCTTTGGTGCTAGGACGAGCCACGGGCAACATGGACACACAAGACTCACCACGGCCCGGACTTGGGGGAAGCCACCACCTTCCCCCTTATAGTATACTCTGCAACTCTCCACGGAGGTGGCATCCAAATGGTTATTTTTCCCGGGACTCCCGTGTGGGAGTCCTGAAATTGTCCCGGGTTGGAGTCTCGGGACTTTGGACGCCGATATCTCCCGACTGCAGAGTCTGATCGCGACACAATCTGAAGCAAAGTTGTAGCCCTTGTCGAGAGCTTTCCAACGCCGTGTCGCACTTTCAAATCGGATGTCGGGAAAAGGTCGATTCCCGACTTTTAGTGGTCGGGAGTCAAACTGCGAGTTTGACTCCCGGCCCTTCTGTTGCCCATAACTTGCCTTTCAGATGTCCAAATGAGCAATGCGAGCCCATTTTAGATATTTACGTTTCAAGAGCTTTCCAACGGTACCAAAAGCGCAACAATCCATTGAGATTTGACCCTTCAACTCGCATTCTGAAGTTTCGGGAGTCCACCGGGACTCCCTCTCCCAAAATGGGAGTTGCCTTGGGAGTGTGAGTGTTCACTCCCTCACACTCCCTCGCACTTCCTTAGACTCCCGGGAGTATGTGATGACTCCCGGGCTTCCTCTTGGCCCGCACCCTTCCAATGCCTTTGTCTTTGCTCCCGGGCTTCCTTCCTTTTGACTCCCGGGCTTCTTTCCTCTTGGCTCATGCAACCTTGCAACCCCTTGCCTTGGTCACGAGCCCGAAGCTAGGGTTGCGACACTCACACTTGGCCAAAGTGGGGTTGCGACAAGATGTGTGTCATCCTCTATGAAGAGAGATGAATCATTCAACAATTGGATAACACCTCGTTTTGCTTGAGGAAGCTTGACATTTCACAGGCATGCACACAACAGGGATGTAAACAAGACCATGCCTTCACACTTATGGGCCTCCTTTTCCCCTCCATCCAAAGATAGATCCAATAGTTTCAATGACTTCAATGAGACTTCAACTTTTTTGCTCTCTAACAACAATTGTTTCTTAGACATTACAAGAGAGGCTAGCATTGGTTGACAAGACCATTGACGCCGATGTCGTATCTAATGCCTTTGCCTTTAAACACAATTTGGAGAACAATCAGCTGACCATCCTCCTATCACTGAAGCAACATGTTTGACATTACCGTCACTGGATTTTAGACCAATGCCTGCTTCAGTCTTGGGGCCAACACCCATGCCAAGCTCTAAATCTCCAATGCTCATCTTGTGGTATTTCCAACCTTTTGCATTAGCTCCCACACATGAACACGGTACCTATAGTAAGATAACAATTAAAATGCAAATTCTGAACTCATAAAGGATTAACAAATCTTCCGTTCCATCTAAGATACAATAGTAAAAAATTAAGTGACCTTTAGGGAGGCTTGCTACACACCACTATTAGCCATTGGAGTCAACTTCCCAGTCCCTATCCCATCTCCATCCACCATCTAAAGGGAGAGTAATATCTTCTTTGTGGTACCTAAAGCCTGCCATCCTATAATTTCCCATAGTAGCTTCACCACTGTGAAACAGATGCTCACTGAATATGCCACTAGCCTCCCTTAGCTGGTTTTCATACACTTAAGTGTGACACTAAAGGCACCCAAATTCAACATCAAGACCCATGGATTTTTAGGTCTATTGCACACCCTTTCAATAGCTTTGAAGGCACTTTGGTCATAGCAATGGAGTCTTTAAATCTTGCATCTTTTAAACACATGACCAACTGCCTTTTTATTCTTACCTCCTCTGTGACAACTTCTTCAACAATTGAAGTTGCTTCGGCAATAACCATAGCTACAACTTTGACACGAGACAATGACAATGATGTCAATGAACTTTAATATGTTTCTCATTCATTCACATTTCGTTCCTTCTCGAGAACCCCAAATCCCATCTTCCATTTTTTTTCATATCACTCGAAACCCTAATCTTAGTCTCCACAAAAACATAATGTGACATAGGGAGAGCTCGTGTGCAAAAAGAGAGCAAAGCGACGAGGTGTTGCATTTTTTTTTCTCTTCTACAATATTGTCTCACCCTTTTTCTCTCTATGGTCTTGCCTCCCTTGTATACCTTCACATTGTCAAACTTTTTTTTTAGTTTTATTTTGATATAATATTTTTTTATTTGATTCATTATTATTTTTTTGTGGTGATGACGTTGCAGCTGGAAAGCAAAACTTGAGGTCTTGGATTCCCTTCTTCAAGGTACGGAGTTGCAATTTTATTTCTCTTCCTCCTTTTATTTCATTTGCCTAGACTGCAACCAAGTTTTAGCTAGATGTTTTCTTTTATTTCTTTAGAATGTCTAAGTGAATTTGACCTGTTACAAACCGTGTGATTGTCACCCACCCTATGAAATAAATCATTGTTGTTTTTTTTGCTTAAGCTCTTGTAATGTGCAATGACCCCTTTTTTAATTATACCAGGATTCAAAGGATTTTGTGAAATTAGTACTCAAATTTGTATGGTTGCATTTGGCAAAGTTTTAGGCAAGTTCATTTGTTGTGGGCAATTTGTTAACTCCTTATGGAGAGATATTATTCCCTTTAAATTTAAGTTCTAATTATTCCTATCTCATTTAGAATAGCTTGCTTTGTATGGCATTTGATTACTTTTATAATAGATGTGATGTGAGGAGGAATGTTGGGCATATGCCTACTTCTCTTCTTATGGGCAAAAAAACACATTCTTCTACAGGAACTCTAGAGTTAACTATGGTTCAAGGCCAACTAGTCGCATTTATGTGAGACCCAGACAAAGGAGACAAGCTCAACTTGGGAGTTATGGAATTAAACAGGAAATGATAGCCTCTACGTTAGAGGTTCATGTGAGACGGGTATTGTCACATCTCATACCACAAAATTTGTGCTCATAGTTAATAGAATTGCTCATATGCCCTACCATTTCAAGTAGTGCCTTCCCATATACATATAGTTACATCCATATTAGAAACTTGGCTCGTAATAATCTTATGATAAATCTTATCATGAGTATTTTCTCAGAAGAATATCCCTTGTTTTTAGCATATTCTAGTAGGGCCTTCTATCTTCAACATACTCCTGGATACCAAGAATTTCCTTCCACTGTTTAACCATCAATCTTTCTAGAGAGTTATATTCATCTTCTGCAATGAGCTCCCTAATTGTATCCCAAGAATAACTTCTTTCTTCAAAAGATGCTACTGGGTGAAATTTGCCAAATACCACCCAACACTCGATTCCTTTGTTCTTATAAAGTATGGATGTTCAATTGATTATTCAACTTCTTATAGTTGCCTGATTGTAGGAGGTTTGTTTAATATGCGTTCTGCTTTGTTGGTTTGATCTTCTAGGACACTGCGTTATTACTCTCGATTTTTCTTGTATTGCCTCGTAAGATTTTTTCTACCATGTGTAAGATGATCATTAACTATTGAAGGTATAACTTTTTTGCTGGGATCTATTAGTATGTTTAATACCTTTTCTTTTTAGCATGTGAAGGAAAGCCATAGTTATTTGTCACTCTTCTCCTGATTTGTTTTTTTGTTCTAAAATCTTAAATGTTATATGCAAAAATTTTATTACGTTAGGCTTTCTGTTCTTATGGATGTCACAAAACAATGAAACTTTTTTTGCGGTATGATCACATTGTCTGTGATGAACATCATTTTCAACTATTGCTTTAAACTGCTGAAGCATTTCCAAACTTTTATCTGTTTTTTTAATATACAAGTTTTAATTTTAAAATTTTATTTATTTAATTTGTAATGAACCTATAAATTAAATATTTCGCTGCATGTTGTGGAATGATAATGTAGAGTAATTTTTTGGAATTTTGATTTATTGGATATTGTGTTGTGACTTATATATTATGGATATTTGCAGAGGTCATTACTACTCTAACTACTGTGCATAGTCCTTGTTCTGCACTTTCATCACAACATTTTAAGTCTTTTGTTTACATCTGAACTAGATGTTGTGTCATTAATATCCTGGAACTTAATTTGTTGAATGTTTCAAGTGTTTAAATTTAGGTGTTATTTTAATAATACCTACCAACAAATAATGGATTCTTTCTTTTAGTACACAGGTTCGTCATAAATTTATGATCAACTGGAGGTTCTTTTTGCCAACATGTGCTTCTGAACTGAAGGTAAGATCAAACTCTTCTAAAGCTTATATTTCAATCAACATTTCTACCTTATATTGCATAGTTTTATAAGATTCAGACAAAATTCAGCAAATCCTCTTTTTTTGAAATCTTGTAGCTCTTTTCATATGTGGGTCAATTATCTCCCCCAAAAAAATGATGTAGAAGTTGGAACACTTCCCCCATCAACAAATATGCCTACTTAAATGATGAGCCTTACTTTTTTGTGAATACACTCATACTAAATGTAAGGGTTAAGTTAATGTCATTGTGTTTTTCTCAATATCAAAATGGTTGGTCTCCATGTTTGCTTCCCAAAATTCTTTAATGGCACAATATTAGAAGATATGTTCTTTTCTTTCAGTTGCAATCGCTTGTAACTTTAGAAGTTGATATTTTATTGTTGTTGCAAGATAGGTATTTGGATTGTGTAAGCAACTATGAAGCATGTTGTTCCATTGCAACTCAGATTATAAACATTGAATGTTAGACGTGACAAAAAATGCTTCAAGCTCGGGGTGCCTTTTTGTGAAGGGACTCTTTATTTGTGACATATCTTATGGTTGTTTCATACATGTCAAGTGACCTCCATGGCTTTGGAGACTAAAAGATGTGCCAAAACCTTACAATTCATTGTTTTTTTCTTTGAACTTGTTAATCTTTAGTTGTTGGAGAAGTCTGCTCATGTCTTGCCATAACCTTTTCCTCCCATTAGAATGCAAGTCAAAAGTCTTAAGGCCCTCACTGGCTTATAAGATTGTATCTCCTCCAAATCTGAATGACTTAAAGGAGGATGAATTGCTTGTTCTTAGATACCAATATAATTTCCTAAGTTGGCTGAACATTTGGTTTCTGCTAGCCTACAAGGCAGCCTTATTCAGTTCGGTAAGTTTCCAACACATAACTCAAGAAGGATGGTACCAGAGGTACACTATAGGTACAAGAAGTTATCTACATGAAGTTTTGTAATTCCATAATTGGAGATGTATTTTGTTTGACCATATGAGGTGTACCCTATGAATTGGGTCAGTGGAACATTTTCCAGTAACAGTGTTTATCAATACTGTCCAATATTGATTATCCTTTATTGAATCAATACCAATACAAAGTTTGTAAACATGTTGCAATATCATCATATCTCTTGCAACTTCTATGGTGCATATGTAATTTATATATGCTTTTGTTGTGGTGTGCCTATAACATATTTACAACATCATAATAAACATGAATACAACATTGATTCACTATTGAATATCCATTTTGCAACTGCATTGTTGCAACATCACATCACCTACCTTCAACAACACATAAACAATACAAATACAATGTTGGGAAAATATGATTATAACATATATACAATAACATAAGCAACAAGAATACAACATTGAGTCAATATTGAATATTTAGTTTATAGTTATGTTGTTACAACATTGCATCCCCTATGTTCAATAATGCACATGCAATGCAAATACGATATTGAAAATAAATGAATACATCATAAATAAAAAATATAGACAACGTGAATACAATATAAAATCAATATAATAATAAAGTTTGTAACCATATTGTAACAACATTGTATCATTTACAATAAAAAATGCATATCCAATACAATCACAATACTAATGAATATCATTACAATATGGACATAATGTGAATACAACATGTCAAACAACAAAAATACAATGTAAATACGGTGCTACATCATTATCAATTAAACAATACCAAAACTAAATCAATACAATCTAAATTGTTTCAATGCCTATTTAACAGAAACAAAGTACTAAACCTTAGACATCTTGTAAAAATATTGTGAAAGTATTTAAATAGCACTAATACAAAGGGGTCCCCACTTTGTGAT
Source organism: Sphagnum contortum (assembly GCA_963920785.1). Classification (NCBI taxonomy): domain Eukaryota; kingdom Viridiplantae; phylum Streptophyta; class Sphagnopsida; order Sphagnales; family Sphagnaceae; genus Sphagnum; species Sphagnum contortum. Next base: position 14,833,063 of record OY987279.1, on the reverse strand, counting down.
GTATATATATTGCTACAACATAAGGGCAATAAAGGCCAAAATGGTGGATTATTTTTTTCTTTCAAGATTTTGGTGAAAAGAAAAGGGTTTTGCCTTAACAACACTAGTAAAGCAAAAGGCTGATAAAATATTGTTTCTTTAAAAAAAAAATTTGTCAATAATGCAACCCTTTAAGTGGTGAAAGGTTCAAGTCATGAAAGGTTCCTTTTGATTTGACACAATTAATTGTTATGTTTCATGTTTGCAACATTTTCAACATTAATTACTTATAACTCTCCAACCTAGTTGCAACTTTCTAATGGAAAGTGCCTATTCATGTATTAAGCAATATGACATGATTTTCATGGCTTTCCATTACCTTGTTGTCATCACAATATACTACGTGTAATAGTGAGAACAACAAATTAATAAAAGTAGGCACAAATATTAAAATTTAACCACTTGTAATTTGTTTGCATTTTGAATATATCATTTGAGCACAATGTGAAGCACTTCCAACGATCTTCCAATTTCCATTGCACATTCTAGATGTGAAGTTTGGCATTAGGAGCTTTAAAATGGTGTTAGGATAGGAAATTCAAAAATGATTTAAGTTTTGACATGAATTTGCCCACCTTTAAATATTTATAAAAATAATAAAAAAAATTGTTTCAAAGCAATAAATAGTTTGATTTCAAAGCATCAAGAGTAGCATTTATTTTGGTGGGAAGTTTCATCAAAATGTGAACAATTGAAATTAAAATGGAATATTTGGTCACAATATTCCCATTTTGGGGGGAAAACCTTCCCAAAATCTGAATTTTTTTTTATAGAATTCCTTAGCACAATTTTGACTTTGATTTTAATTTGGTACAACTTTTTAAGACGAGTTTTTTTTTTCAATTTAATTTGTTTTTGAAAACCTATTGCCATTTAATGTTAAATTATTCTTGGTATGTAGCCAATTATACAACACAAAGAAAAAAAAATGTTCAAGAATCAACAACTAACTATTACTATAATTGAAAAATCTTCCAAAAGATTTTTGTTGTGAACTTCAATTCTAAACTTTAGATATCAAATTTGTATGACAATTTTTTTTTAATATGAAAAAATAGGGGAAAAGGTGGCTTAAATATATAAATGTTTGTCAAAATAATATGGGCAAAAAAAAAAAAAAAAACAGCTCTGATAAGATTTAAAAATAGATATTATATTTAGTGATAGCAAGTGATTATGAAGTAGTAAAAAACATGGGAAGGTGCCTCATATATTATTTAATTTAATTTTTTTTGGCATAAATGAAGATATTTGTTGAGGATAGAAGGCAAAACCTTCATATATATATTTTGCCAGAATTATATGGGAAAAAAAATCTCAACCCAAAGAGGATTTTTAGTGTTCAGGATGAAATAGGTCAATAAGAGGTTTGGAGGGGTTTAGAGTCTAGGATTTAGGGTTAGGGTTTGGTGAAGTAGCAGGAGGTGTCGGGTAAGAGAAGAGGCGGACAAGAGGACAAGAAGAAAGAAGGAACGGCGAGAGTAGTTTGGAGAGCAGCGCAAGCTCTCTCTCTCTCTCTCTCTATCTTTCCTTCCTCTCTCTCTTTGTCTCCTAGCGGATTAGAAATGGTGAAGGCATACTTGAGGTATGAGGAGGGAGATGCGTTCGGAGTGGTGTCTGCAGGTCAAGCGCGAGTGTGCTACGATAAGTCCGGCAAACTGTTGTTAGTAGGAGCTTTGGAGAAATGTTTGGTGTGGAATGTGAAGCAGGGGAGATGTGTGAGCGTTCTCACGGCACCAGCCCCGTCCTCTGGTGGCGTTCGCCCTCAAGTCACTGCTCTGGCTCCATCACCATCATCATCTACTCTTGTAAGTCTTCTTGTCTGGTCGCTCCTTCTCCTCCCAGTTCTTTCTTTGAGCCTCCCTTCTTGAAGATTTATTGTGCACCGAGTCCTTCGGTAGCTAGTGTCTCTTGTTGCCAAGCTTCAGGACATTATGCACCATTATTGTCTCCGGAAGAAAGTGATGTCTGTTTTTTCCCCCAAGTTTTGGAAGTTTTTGTGGAACACTCTACGGAATATGTGACTGCTAAACAATTCCACCTCTCAAGGTTCTCGTGTGGAATGGAACGTTTTGTTCACCTGATACTGTATAACTTTCTGTCTTGATAGTGTGAGTTCAATAGACAAGAATCGCTTTTGTGTGTCAAGTAGTGTGGTGGGATCCCTCTCAAAATTCCCTCTAGCTTTTTAGGCCATGGGTTTTGAAAGAGGGTTTGACTTGGGATTCAATGGGTGCCCAGGTGGCAGTGGGCTACAAGGATGGGGCGATTCTTGTGTGGGACATGGTAAAGGGCACATGTGAAACTGTGTTAAAAGGACACAAGGGTGCCATCACTGCACTTGCATATAATAAATCAGGAGCACTACTGGCATCAGGAAGCACCGATACCAATATCATTGTGTGGGATGCAGTAGGGGAGGCAGGTCTTTATTCCCTGCGTGCACATCGTGATCAGGTTCCCTCTTGATCCTTTGTTCATCAGTTGGACTCTTTGATCTTGGCAGTGACTGCCTAATGAGCTTAACTTACAAACCCTGGGATTCTTTCCTCTGCTCTCTCCCTTTCTGCAATGTCAACACAATTATATGATGATGCTTTGATTACAACAGGAGCTAACTACAAATGTGGCAACAGGTCACAGATCTTTTATTTTTGGAGAACTGCAAGAAGCTGGTGAGCTCCTCCAAAGACACAAATGTTCGGGTGTGGGACCTGGATACACAGAGCTGTGTGCAAAGGGTGGTGAGCAATCGAAGTGCTGTCTGGTCACTGGATGTGGACCCTCTGGAGCGGCACCTGGTCATTGGGTCTGCAGACCCTGAACTTCGTGTGTATGGAATTGCTCCAAATGAGGTCTGTATGCTCTTGGGATTGTTCCTATGTTTCTGTTTTTAGTGTCATGCTTGTGTACTGTGTGCTAGTACCTATGCTATTTCTGACAAATGCATATTGTTGATTAATCAGAAGGAAGAACATGTAGCACCAGAAACCGAGAAAGGATTGGGTACTGCTGCAGGTCCAGATGGGCAGGTTCTACAAAAGGACTCTGGCAGAGATCTGGCTGAGACCAATTGGGACATTTTGCTGCCTCTAGGGACCATCAAGCGCCAGACCGCTGATCGAGTTGCAACAGTGAAGTTCAACAGCTCTGGAACTCTTTTGGGTTGTCAAGTGGCAGGCAAGACTGTTGAGGTGTATCGCATTCGTGATGAATCAGAGATGCTGAAGAAGGCCAAGAGAAGGAAGAAGAGAAAGAGAAAGAAAACTTCTACAAAGGGGGAGGATATGGAAGGAGAGGAGAATGTTGATGGAGATGACCATGAAGATGATGCTAAGGAGATCTTAGCTTCAGACATGTTTGAGTTATCACAAATTGTCAGGTTGAAGCAAAAGTTAGGTTCTTTTTCTTTTTCTCCATTTCAGCCCAAGAAGGGGGTCATAGCAACAATTGCCCTTGCTCTACAAAACAACAGTCTGGAAGTTTATGAGCTTCAGGAACAGACTTCCTCCCGCATCCATTCAATTGACCTTCCTGGTCACCGCTCAGATGTTCGAGTGACAGTTCTAAGTGCTGACAGTACTACTCTTATGACTGCCAGTCACAATGCTGTGAAGATATGGAACCCTAGGTCAGGCACATGCCTTCAGACTATAGAGTCAGGGTATGGGCTCTGTGGTATAATTGTTCCCGGGAACCGACAAGCTATATTGGGAACAAAAGCTGGCACACTTGAGATCTTTGACATAGCTGCTGCTGAGCTCATTCAAGTTGTAGATGCTCATGGAGGTGCAGTATGGTCTCTGGCTCCCATGCCTGATGGTTCAGGCTTTGTCAGTGGGGGTGCAGACCATGATGTCAAGTTCTGGGAGTATCAACTTGTTCAATCTACAGATAAGGTAGACTTTTGACAGGATGCATGTGATTGATTGATTGATCTTGACAATATCTTGCAGAACAGTCTGTATTGTGACTTTTCCAGTAAGTTTCAGTCTTGCTCAGTGAGAAGGTATTTTATCTACCAGCCAACAATTCATCGTGTATGTCAGTGGTTTTGGTCTTGCAGTCTAGCAAGCATCTCAGTGTGCGCAACACTCGCTTGCTGAGAATGACAGATGATGTGCTTTGTGTGCGTACCAGCCCTGATGCCAAGTATATTGCAGTGGCTCTCCTCGACTCCACTATCAAGGTAGCAGACCTATTTCAACTCTTGATGTATGTGCCTGCTGTCCCTAGGCATGTTAAGTATCAGGGCAAGACCCACCCTCCACTAGTAATGATGAAACTTGTGTTCATGTTGCAATAAGATCCACATTCTCTCAGAGCCCAAATTGGGCTGTCTGATCTGCTGAAATGTAACATCCTGATCACCTCTTTGCTGGGTTGTTTTGAGGCACAGGTGTTTTTTTCCGATTCTTTGAAGTTTTTTGTGTCACTATATGGGCATAAACTACCTGTTTTGACAATGGACATATCATCAGATGGTGCTTTGCTGGCCAGTGGATCTGCTGACAAGAATCTCAAGATCTGGGGCATGGATTTTGGTGATTGCCATAGGTCGCTCTTCGCACATGGGGACAGGTGTAGCTCCAACTTGTGACAATTTTTCTAGTAAGCATATGCGTGGGACTTTTGAAATCTAGTTCCAGTTGACTGTACTCTGGTGTGACTTGTTGGCTGACAAAGGTGTTTGAATGTTCCTTGGTTTGGCAGTGTCATGGCAGTCCAATTCGTGCCGAAGACACACTACATTTTCAGTGCAGGGAAGGATGGGGTCTTGAAATATTGGGATGCTGACAAGTTTGAGCTGCTGCTTACGCTGGAGGGGCATCATGCAGAGGTTTGGTGTCTTGCAGTGAGCCCACATGGTGACTTTGTTGTCACAGGCTCACATGACCGCTCTATTCGTCGCTGGGACCGCACTGAAGAGCCTTTCTTCATTGAGGTGAACCTTACACTCTCCAATGTGATTGTTTTGCTCTGCTTTGTACTTACTTATTCATAAGATAAAGAGGCAAAAGTGAAGGTTTGAAGTTGTGCTGTCATGTATGCAGGAGGAAAGAGAGAAGCGGCTGGAGTCAATGTTTGAAGCAGTTCAGGATGATTCGAAGGATGAGAGTCTGCAGCAGACTACTGAAGTGGGTGCTAAGCGTACTCAAGAAAGTTTAACAGCAGCTGACTCCATTATTGAAGCACTTGACATGGCAGAGGAAGAAATTGAACGTATGAGGCTGCATAAGGTAGGGTTTAGTTCACATTTCTGCAGGAAGCTTTTTCAAGGTGGTGTTGTTATGTTTGAGGCATGTGTCAGAGTTGATGCACATATGTTATCTATGATGTGCAGACAGAATCAGGAAATGGGAAGCTAGTGAACTTCCAGCCAAATGTGATGATGTTGCAACTATCTCCATCAGCTTATGTCCTCCGAACAATGGTTGCTGTCCGACCAAGTGATTTGGAGCAGGCCCTTGTGGTATGTCTATTGCTGGGAGCAAGGTCTTAACTAAAATGTGCATGACTTTTTCTGACTTACACTCTGCCTCATGTCTTGAGACAAGAAGGTTGAATAATATTTGGGGAGAGGGGGGGAGAGGGGAAGTGTTTGCAATCTAGCTAGCCTGTTGAGCTTTTTTCCAACAGCTGAACAATATTACAAAAGGTCATCAGATGGAAAGAGAGAGGGGGAAAGGTACCAATTCTGCAGGATAGATTCCTGCAACCATGTTATAGTTGTGCAGAACCCTGACAAAAGTGGCAGTGTGAATGGTTGAATCTCATATTGCACATGGATATTTACTGAATGACATCATAATGCAGACACTGCCATTTACTGATGCATTGAAGCTACTGGGCTATCTGAAGGAGTGGATCTCTGCTGGTGATCAGGTGTGCTGCTGAGTCTCCTCTTTCATTTCTCTTATTTCTTTTGGCCATGGGGTGTTTTGAGAGTTAACACTTGGGTTTCTGAAGTGTTTCAATAATGAATACTGCTGGTCCTTGACCTCTTACTGTGGCAGGTGGAACTGGTCTGTCGGGTTGCAACTTTGCTTCTCCGGATTCATCATCAGCAGCTCACAGCCACAGCTGCAGCCCGTCCTGTTTTAACATCTCTCCATTCAGTTCTGCATGCTGGCATTCAGGTCTGGTGTGAATGATGTGTCTTATCTTTAGTTTCTCCTTCCTTGTTTGTCATTGAGTTATGTTCCTCAATGCTAAGTTAGAAATACATGGTATACTTACCTGTGCAGAAATGGTATCACTTCAGAAATTTCTGAGCTGTAAGCTGATGTGCGCAGAAAATGAAGGACACTTTGGGTTTCAATCTCGCAGCAATGGGTCACATACAGGTATGTATTGATGCAGACTCCATTCCTCAACTTATTAATTTGGAGTTCATTTTCACCATATATTCCAAACAACTCTTCCATTTTATTGTCTGCAAGGACCTCAGTATTATGTATGTTTATAGACAATGCATTGGTATCCCCATGGGTACTAATTGTGCTGTCTATTTGGCTAATTTCTATCTCTTTACCTAATGAGTTTGATTTCATTAAGCATCTCTTGAAGAGTAACACATGTCCTGTTGTGATTCATAGATGGTCCCTGGTTCGTAGGTTTGTGGATGATCTTTTTGTTCCTGATTTCCCACACTTTGTGAACTTCATGTACCTTAACCAAGACTCTTTTGGTAGCGGCATATACCCAAAAACATCTTGTGAGTTGAATTGTACTTCTAAAGGCTTCTCTTGTAACTTCTTGGATCTAGCTGTGAGACTAAGTCGTCAAGGTTTATTCTGTGACACTTTTGACAAACGCTCGCAACCAGAGTATGCAGGTATTGAAATGCCTCATGTTCATTCCAATATCTCAATGACTGTGAAGCTGGGGGTTATTAATTGTCAATTTTACGGATTCTTGAGACTTTGTAGTTGTAAGAAGTTTTTTGTCTTCCAGATGGTCAGCCTTTTTATCTTTCTGAAGGAAAAAGGCTACCTTTGAAAAGTTCTTCTAAAGAGAACTAGAGGGTGGCTTATTAAAGAAAAATTCCTATTTGGAATTTCCGCTTTTGGCATTTTCAGAATGATTTTGCTTTGGGTCTTGTAAGTGGGGAGCTTCTTGTAAGCCCACTTGTTCATAGTCTTTCCCTGTTTGTCCTTTTTGTTTTTCTTTTCCCTTTCTGTCATTCTTTGTTTCTTTGTCTTGTCATTGTTTTTGTGGTCTGTTGCTAGCCCAGTAGTATGGCTGAGTCTTCCTGTTGATTCCAGAATTGCAGCAGAAACTCAGTTCATAGGTTGGTGCTTGTCACTGGCCTTTACCCACTGTAGGGAGGTGATGAAGTCAGTGGGGAAGTTGTGGTAGATAAGTCACTATCATACATACTACTGTTGAGGTGGGAGACTGGCACTTTTGTTCATAGCAGTGTGTGTTTTTTGTTTGTTTTTGTCTTCCCTAGTTTGGTTCTTTCTGTGGCTTCCTGAGGAAGTGTTAACCTTGCTGTTTCTTCTTCATTGTGGAGATTTCTCTATTCTTATGAAACATATATATCATGTAGGTTGTGAGTATTATACCTGATGAAAAAAATGAACCAGCCTGGGACCTGGCTCCAGACAGTTTAGGATGTTCAGGAAGTGGTCTAGGTCTTTTCAAGATTTATTTAGGCAAGCTGTTCAGATTTTTGAGCAGTGGAGATTTATATGGTTCTGCTCATGGTTAAGTGTAAGTATTCAATTCTTCTTTTCCAGTGAACAATGAAGAGAGACTTCAAATGCATGAATTTCAGCTATCAGCAAGTGGATCGATTATTTGGAGAATTGAATCCAACATAACCATCAGAAGAATGAACTTTCTGTTCAGTGAAATGAACAAAAGAAAGCTAGATTGTGACGGTGATCAGTTTGAGCACTTGTAGGAAGCTGGCTTATGAAATGGAATATACATGGGGCTGATTGTCATGGATTTGGGTCTGGTGGCAGCATTTGTTAACAAAGCGGTCTGATGCGGCATCAAAGGCTGTGGGAATGAAGCTGCTGGACATTAGAGCAAAGATTGCCAAAAAGAGAGAGGAAAACAAGCCAAAGCCCCGAAAGCGACAAAAGAAATTTGAGCTTTCTCACTCCATGTGACAGATCTCTCTTTTCTATGGAGTTTCATTAGCATAATTTAGCATGCATGGATACTTGTATGAGGAGATTTTGGTAGCTTGATTTTCTTTGAAGAGTGTTGGACGGTCACTTGAGGCTCTTTGTGGGATGATTTACCTTAGTTTTCCAATCAGCACGGGATAGTGACAGGGAGAGTATTTGTCATCCAGTGAGTTCTCTGTACTAAAAGAGACGCAGGAACCTACCAGAACTGAAGCAGCTAAATTTGTGATGATGCTTATGAGATGCGCACGTTGATGATAACTTGCTGATGTAGACAGTAGATGAAAGCTGATTAAATCTCTTTCAAGCAGTCCGAACCTTTGATCCTCTTCTGATTGTAGGACATGCAAAAAGTGCAAATGGTGAGCCACTTCTGATTGTAGGACATGCAAAAATAGCTCTCAGTGAGCCTGTTTCCATTGTAGAAGATGCCAGAAGTGCTCTGAGTGAGTCCCTTCCAATTGTAGGACATGTGAAGAGTGTTCTCGGCAAGCTTTGTGAAAGAATTTGAGGGAAGGAGTTTTGTCTTTTTCAGGTGATGAAATATAGGACACTCTTTGTAAGTGTGCATCCCAAGTTCTGAAAAATTTCCTGATTTTATTATGACTAGTTACATATTATAAAAATGATTGCCTTGGTCAAATTGCATTTTCAGACATTGGTAAGTAGAGCAGGCCTCAAAAAACTCCTGTGGAGTTTTCAGACTAAATAAGAAGGTAGATCTGAGTCAAGTTTGTAAATCAAGTGCATACTGTGTGGATGGAGGTAGAAAATGATAAATGACAAGGATCAGAATTGATGATTTCCATTAGATTTGTGCCTGTTGTTGCCATTGACATTCTTTACAGGTATGAAGAGTTCACCTAGCATGCGTTCAACAGTCTCTGGAGAATACTTCACGTGTTTATTGGGAAAGGATGCATGGCTATCTACGAAGGATCCAAAGTTCTGCAAGTAGCTTCTATACCCAGGAACCACAGCTTGTACAACAGCTAACTGTGTGCCAACTCTTAGGTCTTCCTCTGCTATGATCCACTTTGATTGTGTCAGGCAGGTGTCCTCGAAAGCAGATGCAAATGATCGCAGACGCTGTCGTACAAGCTCTCGTGTTGCTGATCTTCCACCTGAAGACAATGAAAGCCCATCCCTGCTAAGATGAACCAGTACTGGTTGCCAGGCTTCCTTCTGAAACCGGAGTGCATGTTGCTCCACCTGAAAACAGGTACACAAAACACTCAATACAAGTATGTAAACACTAAACACAGGCAGTAAGCTAGTAGTCTTGATTTCTCACTTTTGACCCAGAGCTGAAGAGCTTTTTTCTCACCTTCCGGCCAAGATCAGAAAGCCAGGTCTCTCCGAGCAGTGGTCCAAGCTTGCTCTTCTTGGCACGGGTGCGTACATAGTAAAGGTTATTCATCATGAAGATGTGGCGCAAAGCAGCATTGGAATACTCCTTAGACCGTGCCTCCAAGTGCCGCTCAAGTGCTTGCATGAAGTGCAAAATCCCAGTGGAGAGATCCATCTCCTCAGGCTGATCCTCATCAACCTGCCAGCTGTGCTCAATCCTCAGCACCTTGTTGATTGGGCTTGAGTATTCAAGTACCAGGTATTTCAAGTAATTCACCACATAGCTGGAGAGCTGTGTGACCCCACCATCCGGAACAAGAGGGTAGTTTTGCAACTCAATCCATCTGCTTATTTCCCTGAATGTTTTTGAAGCTCCATAAGCAACCTACCAAGTAGAAATCAACAAGGTTAGTAAACTGTTGTTGTCCATTTGAGAGCAAATTTCCAGTCCAAAAAACAACAGAAAGCCTGGAGTCCTGATTGCTAACCTCCTATTGCCAAAATACAAGGAGGTAACAATTCCCCACCTGTTTCTGAAGATCTCGAAATCGTGAGCGAATACCATCTGTCTCTCCATCAAAGACACGTAATATACTTTTTGCAGATTTCTCCATGGCATCAAACATATCGAGCAGGCCACATAATTTTTCAGGTGACCGTCGACTGCGAGCAACTGCTTCCCCAAACTGCAAGAAAGCTGTCATTCCAGCGTGTGCAAGCTTGCCGACACATTCTGCCCACACGGATTGCCCCAGATCCTTGAACACTACACATGCCAGCCGCCTTTCATGAGCATACAACACCTCAACAGTGACCTGAAGATGCTGGATCCATAACCCAATCATGTTCTGCAGCTCTTCCCACTCGACACCATCAACCAAATCCGGTGTAATGTTCTTCAGATATTGCACGTGCAGTGCCTGCAATATAAACCCAAAGGGTGCAAGGCAAGTGACCATCATGAGGTCCAACAACAACCACCACCACAAATCCCACATTTGCACTTTTCTGCATTGAATTGGTTTTTACAAGTATCAAACTGGTCAAGTAACAAAGTAGGAGTTTCCAACATCACAACAAATTCTGCATCAAACATTAACATTACAAGTATCAAACTAATCCCAAAAAGAAGGGGGGGGGGATGTTCCAGCAACATCACAAATTTGCATTTGCACCTTTTCTGCATCAAATTGTTACAAGAAGTATCAAACTAATGAAGAAACAAAAGGGGTTCATTTTTTCCCCAACAACATCACAACAAATACAGACTCGCACTTTCCTGCATCCAATTGTTACAAGCATTCATTGAACTCATCCATCACTGCTACAACCATCGTGGGACAACTACTTTTTGCTCTGACATGGGAAATGGGAGGAAAAAGCAGGCCGAGGCAGACCTACCTGCAAGCTCAATCTGGTTTGAGTGCTTCGGGTTTCTTGGTACACTTTCAAACAGCTGCGATGCCGGTTATGAGCTCCAACTCTTTCCAAAATGGCATGCAGCTTCTGTATCACCTCTGGTGGAAAACCTGCTGCAGGAGGCAGCAAATCCATTGTATCTTCTGAAGGAAAACCCAGCAGCAGCAAATCCATTGCAGCATCTTGTGCTGGAAAACCCACCTGTGGCGGCAGAAGCAAATCCTTGGCCCCTGCATCCTCTAAAGAAGTCTCTGATGGCATCAATGTAGGAGACAGCTCCATAACCCTACTGTGCTCTTGCACAAGACGTTTGAATTCCCGCTCTAAATGCTTTAGCGCCATAGCCAGCAACCCTGCATCCAGCAGCTCTGGAGCAGCTTCTTCTTCACTGTGATGCAACTGCACAGCGGCTTGCAAGGCGACAAGAGATTGATGGAGTTCGCGGCGACGGTAAGAGTCGATGAAGAAGACCCCGCCTCCTGATGGCTGCTCTTTTTCTTCTTGCAGTTGCTTCACTGCCGCTTGCAAGCTTCGCACTCCAGCTGCGTAATTGTGCTTCAGGTAATCCGTGGCTTCTTCAAGCTGCATCATCGCCGCCAAGTACGCGTCCAAATCTTTCCGTGGCTGCTCGCCACTGCAAAGAACCCTTTCCAGCGAATGCATCACGTTGAACATCTTGAGTAACGCAGTTGCTGCTGCGATAGCTCGCTCGATCGCTCTGCTACCGATTCCAACTCCATTTGCGTTGCTTGCTTGCAGCCACAGCTGCAACGGAGCTAACGCTTGTTTCAACGGCGCATAACGCTTCCGCAAGATCTCCAGTCGTCGCTCCGAGGCTTCTATCTGCGTTCCTAGCTCCTGTGTGTTCTCTACCGCCTTCTGGAGCTTCTGGCGCGTCGCTAGAAGACCATCCAGCAGCAGCTGCTGCTCATGAGGAGTTCCTCCTGCAAAACTCCTCCTCCCTGCAGCTCGTCGTGCACTTGGATCAAGCTCCAGCTGCCCCATGATCGACCTTGAGGCAGCTCGACTTCTTCTTCTTCTTCTCTAGACCTTTCTGATCTTCTCCACTTGCTCATCCCTCCGCTTGTCCCCCGTCTCTCTACAACTCTGCGCTCGTCCTCCTCCTTGCACCACTTCCGCTGCAGTTTCTCATCATCTCCAGTTCTCCAGCTCCCGCGGCGATTGCCACTCTTGTTACATCAGAAAGGATCGGCTTTGTAAGCTCCAGGAATTCGAGGATCTAGTTCTTCGAGGTACATACACTAGAGAGAAGCTCTGAAGACAACAACAAGCAGTTGCTCAGCAGCAATGGCTATATACGACGCACGTCCTTTGCAAAGAGTAGGCACCAATCAGCTCGCGGACCCTGCTCCCTGGACAAGGCAAAAAGAAAACTCGTTCCTTGCAGCTTCTTCCTCTCATTTCGGAAACACTCCTGACTACAGCAACACTATATTACTGCAACAGATCAGGGGAAAAACACTTCGGCGACAAAAGGGCTGCCAGCAGCAATCCCAAAAAAACGGACACGACGCTCATGAAACAGCAGCTAACCACCGCACAGTGCGAAGCAGGAGCAGGAAAAAAAAACTCCAAAAGAATGCAGCTGGAAACAACAAGCTAGAAACCCAACACCCTCTTGTTGTCGACAAGGATCGACAAATATGAAGAACGAAAGGAGCTGCTGCAACGTAGAGGAGAAGAAGAAGGAGCAGCAGCAGAAGCAGCTGCGAAGAAGAATCCCCTTCACTACTCAGCTTTTTAAGCAAAATACAGCACACGGGAAAAGAAGGCGAACTTGGGAAAACGCGGAAATCCAAACAAGCGACAACGAAGATGGAATGCAGGTGCGGGAGAAGCTCGAGCGGGAGAAGAAGAAGAAGATTGCGCAAGAGCACGAGGAGGAGGAGCACGAACGCGCGAGCAGCAGCAGCAGCAGCAGCAGTTCAGCGCATCCGCGGACGGGAAGAAATGCGAGCGCTTCCGCGGTCGGTTTGTTGAACCGTGCGGCGGTGTGGGTTTCACGGCGAGGACGGGCATCGGGCGGGGAAACGAACGAACGAACGGGCAACCCGAGGTGCCAAATTTAGGTGCCCGAAATTTGAGGACCTGGAACAATAGGTGAATCTTCCAGTCGAGGGGCCGTTACGAGTTACGATGCTAGTTTTTTGCAATAGATTTGGCGACCGACAAGTAACATTGAGGTGTCGAAATTTGGGCCTTTTCTTTCTATACCTACCTACGGTCGGTAGGTATGTTGTCAGGTGTTAATGGTCCCGCCCCTAAAATTCAGGCTAAATTTGGGCCCCTTTTATTTCGTGCAATTTACCTCCTTTTTTTACTCCTTTTTCTTTTCTCAAAATCTTTCCTTGCTATCAAACAATTTGAGAGGGGCAAAGACTGGGTATGTACCTGACATAATTTCCTTTTAAAATAATAATAATTTTAAATATTATTGTAAAGCTTATCCTAGAGGCCTTTACTAGGTGTAAAAATTGTTGCAAAAATCATTGCGATTTTTTCCCCTTGATATGTGATCGATACCCAATGAATAATACTTGTCAAGGAAGGAAAAAAAAAAACAATGGGCTTTTCATAATGCTCGTAGCTGTGGGCAATTATGTTTCCAAAAAGCATGGCAACATATTATGCTCAATAAGGCTTTGAGAAATCATGCCAACATATTATAACTCAATAAGGCTACCTACAATAACTTGCAAGTTTTTACACCTACTCATTGATATAAGAATCTCTCTCCATTCTATGCCTCATGGTCTACATATGTTTAGGTTCAAGATAACCTTAGCCATACCATGGCTAAAAGCCCACCCATCCAATTATTTTCATGAAATGTTTAACTTAGGTAACACGGGCCAAATTTGAGTGGTGGCTTTGACTCATTTACATTTAGTTTAATTTTACGAATTTTCCTTTCCATGTGTCAAATGACAATTTTCATTCCTTAAATTTGAAAGGTTTTAAAACTAAGTTAATAGGTAGGATTTCATCGAATATTACGAGCTTCTTAAAAACATTTATGAATTGTTCCAATTAACATGGCACATAATGCCACACAAATGTCTAATATACTTGTGTGATGTACACACACACATGCATTCCATTTTTCGAAATGCCTTGCATTGCTTTTTAGTTTTTGGCCTTGCCTACAAAGGCAAGGATATTGTGTTTAGATTCACCTTAGAATATAGTAGCTTAAGGGATTTTGGCCCCTAGGTTTAGTAGGTCTATTTTTATATGAGTATTTTTGAAAGATGATATTTTGGCTTGTGTTGAAACTTGAGATTAGTTATTATAGAGTTATGATATCTTGAAGGATTTTGGTTTCTTTTAGAGGAATTTTTTTGAAGATTAGAGTTTTGCATAGTGAAAATATTTGAATTTCCATAATTCTTCTTTTGCCTTAAGATACTTTCTAATGTAAATGGCAAGGCCACCGTCTACCACACCCTTTGTTTTCCCCATGAGATCCAAAAGACCTTAGCAAAAATTTGTTGTGTGAGTAGAGGGCATGTTCTATAGCGAAAATCTCCCTCTGCTCCGCCCTTAGGTGGGTCCTTATTTTGGGAACTCCAGGTCCTTAGGCATTACCCTACCTAAATGTTTACAACTACTTAGGTGTCGAAATAGGTGTAAAAGGGTCTCTTATAAAGATAAGGTGCCTCTCTCATCCTAGGCCCCTCACTCCATCATAGGCCCCAAATTTGGGGGACGCTCTCACCCTGGGGCCAAAATCCTGCACTTTATTCGTCTTCTTCATTGTGCAGAATCTACCTAGGGTAATGGGCAAGAGCTGGAATCAGCACTAGTCTGACCACTCGAATTGATTATTCTCAAATGAGGACTGTTCTCTGATCCAGAATCGGCCTCTCCATTGTGCGGGGCCGGGTAGAGAGCAGTGCTGGCCGGTTATTCAAATTGTTTGAGAACCGTGGAAGCAGGTTTTTTAGGGGATTACACAGGTTATCAATATCAAATTGTTTTCCCCAAAAAACTTACAACAGAGTAGTTATCAATTTCAGTGTCAAAATAATAATTTTGATTATCAATTTACACCTTTTTTTTTCAGCGATATATAGAGCCTCCAGGTCGGTTTTTGATTTTCCAAAATGCGATACCCAACCCATAAGCATCTTCTTGGGTCTCTGCAAAATACGTAGCAAGTAAGGTAGGTTATCTCCCAGTTCTTTGGTCAAAATTGGAACCGACAAGTAAATTATTAATAACCTACCCTTGAACCCTTTTTGATAACCGTAGAATTCCCAATAACCAGCCACCACTGGTACATAGACTCATCAAACTCATGAGCAAATCTCATGGCAACCACCCTACTAGGGTTTTTTTAGGGGAAAAATTTCGCCTTTTTTTCAAGCTGAGAAATGTGATTTCAACACATACATATGATTTTTGTTTTTAAAAAAAGGGACCTAATTCGCCAGATTTCAATGTTTTTTGAGAAACCTTGTCAGGTTTTACAACAGGCTCTTAGCCAAAAGACAAAAGAATTCTTTTTTTATAATTATTTTTGTATTTGGTCTAAAGCCAAATTTGACTAAATCTTCTTTCAATGATCTCCACTTTGGTTACCGAATCAAATTGAAGAGAAAAAGAAAAAAAAAGAAAAAAAAGGAAAAAAAAATTGTATATAAAAAGTAGGGATGAGAGCATTCACAAGAAGTACAAGGCATATAAAAGCCAGAAAACACAAGCCACTAAAGAACATGACAATCAAGACACCAATAGTACACAAATAAATAGAACATCATGAACTAAAAAGACATCATCTACCATAAATCGACTAGCACTAGACATGCATTAGCTCCAATGTGCGGAAGAGATGATGAAAAGACTATGTCCATTTGAGCACAAGACTCAACTTCATTAGCTTGGAATCCAATAGATGGTTTCTTCAAGTCATTGGTGTAGGTCATTTTATGATTTTTTTTTAATAAAAAAACATTATTTATTTTATTCTTTGTTGCAACTTTGGAGCATGGGAGAAAGAATAATAAGATGAGAATAATTTTGTTCATTATGGTGAAAATCATGATTATGATAAATGTTTCTCATCTGTTTGTGCTAAGCCATAATAAATTAATGAGCTAATGTGGAGAGACTTGTTACCTACCATGGATTTGTTTTGCCGTGAGAAAGCTTGAGAGAGAGGTTGTTGTTAGTGCACCCTTTGATGTAGGCTACTAAGCTACCATGGATTTGTTTTGCCGTGAGAAAGCTTGAGAGAGAGATTGTTGTTAGTGCACCCTTTGAAGTAGGCTACTAACCTACCATGGATTTGTTTTGCCGTGAGAAAGCTTGAGAGAGAGGTTGTTGTTAGTGCACCCTTTGACGTAGGCTAAGAACATGCTAACAAAGGGGCTCATCAGCCTGCCAAAAGCATCCCATGTGCATGCCCAGGACTAGAAGATAAAAGCATGTTGGATAAGTTGTGGCCTTCCACCTAACACCACCAAACCACACCAACTTGTGTCATTGGCAGGGCAGACCAGTCAGGCCTCGAGGGACCTCATCACATGCCCAACACATGAACCAGCATCCCACCAGCACACCATCCATTGGATGCCCGTTATGACTCAGTTGTGGATGAACCTTAACTGAGTTAACATTTGGTTTCACCTTGGTGACCAATTTTGTAGGAAATAGGTCTCATACATAATAGGTAAATAGGTTTTTAAAAAAAAGGGTAACTACTAAGTAAGTAGATTGTTTATACATAGGTAAGAAACTTTTTTTTTACTACCTACGTAATAACAACCTGCTCTTGGGTTGTTAGTAAGTAGGTAGACACCCCCAAAAAAAAAAAAAAAAAAGGCAACTGAGGTAACCACCATGGTTAGTTAAGGAACTGGAACCCAACAGAAAACTGTTTCCTGACCACGTACCATTCATCCTTCATGGTGCACTCGTGGGTGCTGCTGGTTCACTGTTGCGGAACTGGTCTGACTCGGGGATTACGTGACCCAGCACCCACCAGTCCGTGGGCCATTTCCAGTCAGCCCACTCCCCTAGTACATTGTTGATGAATCACAAACTGAGTTACCAAGGTACCTCTCTACTTTCATCTCAGATTACTCAGGTAACAACCTATGTAAGCAGATGAGTATCATCCATGGTCAGACTTTCTTTTTAGGTTTTTTCCTAAGTGAGGTAGGGCTGTCATCTACTGGTTCCACTTTTGGTTCTCCCAGTTCCACTTATGATGATGTGATCATAGGTTATGGGAACACAGGTTACACTCTTAGCAGATATGCACATGAAGGAAGAAGTGCGGCAGTCTGCCTTGCAAGAAGCAGATCTGCCTGCGATCTTTCACAAAACCTGGTAGGCAGAAAATCCTGACTTTCTGCTCGGCTGCACCCAGCAGACGTCTGCCCCAGTCTCAGAGGCTTTGTGTGGGTTTATGTAGGGTTGGGTTCGGAAGAAAAGGAAGTTGATGGCCAGTTGATGGGAACAAAAGGATTTTAATGGGTTATTGATGGGAACAAGAGGAATTTGATGAGAACTGTTTGGGAAGTTGATGGGAACAAATGGATTCTGATGAGTTATTGATGGGAACAAGAGGAATTGGATGGGAATTGTTTGAGAACTTGATGAAAACAAAAGGGTTTTGATGAGTTATTGTTTGAGAACTGATGAGAACAAAAGGGTGTTGATGAGTTATTGTTTGAGAACCGATGAGAACAAAAGGGTTTTGATGATCTGTTCTGTTCCAGTAGGTCCTTGTAACAAGCCCACCAATCTCAATTTTCATCATAAGTTCTGTCATGAGATCTGAGCCCCCCCGCCCCCCCAATCCCATAAGAATGGATTTAGACAGACCCTAGTGACTTCCACTGACATCCCCTAAACCCTAGACCCTAAAACCCTTTCACAACAGCTCAACATTCTCATTATAAAAAACTTGACCAAATCTGTGAAAGTTGTGATTGCCAATGAAGGGAGAATTCCCTCACCCATCTACCCACCTTGTGCCCCACTATACACCCCACCCACCTACCCCACCTATCCACCTACTCAATAGGTGCAAAGCAACATCTTTAGGCTTTATCCATCATAAAGCACAAGATGAACATTATCATGAACCTATACATGCACATATATCATGAGGGATACGAGGGGGGAGAGTTCTCATGCCTACCCCTTAAGAATGAAAGGGATCTTACACCTAGGAACAGGCATAAAGGGATATTCCTAGATATAAGGTCCCCTCCAAATTCATTAGGACACAAATAGTTAAGCAAATATGAACCGTGACTTTAGGTTACATTACATTCAGAGTCATATGTCTACATATGTTCAAGACCATGGATAAGAAGAAAACTATGATTTGAAGTTGTGGATGTTAGGGTTCTTCACAAATGGGTGTTTGCATCCAAGTTTGTTACTTTTCAAAATTTTGAAGAAACCAAGTTGAATAAGATTTTTTTAAGGATGACGTTTCATAGAGTTGAGGATTTGGTGGATAGTGAGTAGAATATAGTTAAGTGTTTCATGACTTACTTAAATTTTCCATTGTGCTAAAATTGTCAAAAGCACATATTAAAACTGGGGCAAACAAAGTGTATTTGGTTCAATGTTTAATCAAAGTTACCTAAATGAAATATAAAGACCAATTTTTTGTAGTTATTTGATTTTTCTAAGAATTTTAATTTTGAATATTTGAATTTTTATTTTTTTATTTTTTTCGTTATTTGAAAGGAGCTATATAGTTATAGGTTTTTGGAATTTAAATTTTGTCAATTCTTCATGAGGTTGATTATTTCCTAGAACCAAAATCTAGGATTTTGGTTTTAAACCCTATATAATATATATTTAATTTTTAATCTAAAGGACCTTGACATGTAAAAAAAAGATGACAATTCTAAAATGGTTTTTCAAATTTGATTTGTGAAATGTAAATTGCACTTGCAATTTATGTACATCTTTCTTTCACAAGTCAAATCGTTGTAAGCAATTCTGTAGCAATAACACATTTCCATCTAACCACAATCCTACTTCAGTACACACATATCATCAACACATTCAAGCAATAAGCCAACAAATTTGCATAAACATTCTTGTTCTTTCATGTTTTACATGTATTGAAAAAAAAGAAGTAAAAAGAGACACATATTTGAATCCAACTAACATTTGATGCCTTCACTTGCTTTTATCTCAACACATGCTTTTAAAGGTTATATATTCTTTACCTTATATATATATATATATATATGAAAGTTCCTTACAAACCTTCAAAAACACATGTTGTGACCAATTTGTTGTGTGTTTTTTTTAATTTTCAAAGAATTGTCCTTTTCAAGTAAATGAAAACAATTTAATACATAAAATCAATTGGTTTTGAGTTTTTTAAAATCTTGTTTCCAAAGAATTGGTCAGTTTCAATTTTATTTTTTAAACTTGGGTGAGAATTAACAAGTTTTGGGGATTTGAGAATCCAAACACTAATTTTTTGTGGTTGGTTTTTAAATAAAAAATTGACTAGTTCCTTTATTTGGCTTTCATTTAAATCCATTAACCCAAATTAATTATGACTGGTACTAAACCAATGTTTTCATCTAGGTTTTTAAAAAAAATTAATACAAGGGTTTTAAAAAAGATCCAAACCTTTTTTTTAAACTTATCCTTCAACAAAAGGCAATTCAATCAAAAACTTCACAATTATAAGATAAATGCAAACGTTACAACCTCACAACTTACTCTTGTTGAAGCAACCATGGGAAAATTAACCATGCAAAATAAGTACTAAGCAAGGGATCCATGAAGCTCTATGAAGCTTCATGAACCAAAATACAATGAACAAGTTCCAAAAACTTGGTCTAAGGAGGAATGAAGAACATCTAAACTTTAAACAAACAATTTTCAAATAAGAAAATCACAAAGGTTTGGGAATTCTTCCTATTCAATTTCACCTTCAAACTCTGCATCAAGCTCTTTTACCAAATTTGATTATGCCGTGCATGCACCTACAAGGTCACCTACAACATCAAAATGCTTAAAACACCTGATCCTTGGATCATTGGGCCAATTTATGTTCACAAAATTATCTATTCTAGGTGGTCAATTTGCAACCAACACCTCCAAAATGCAATGAAAATTCCAACAATGGAAAAAATCTTCACCATTTTGATTTGGCTTGCTACAATTTCAAGAACTTGTCGAGCCAACAAACCCACTATTGGAAACTTGTGTTCCTCCCCACGCCACAAAAACAATGCACATTTGCAATTGTCCACATTGGTTGTGACAAAATGCATCAAACTTTCATGGCATAAATATAGTCAAATCTTATGCACTAGTTTTCAAATATCACACTAGGAATTTGAACTCCTCATGTGAACCTCCTCACCAAACACAGATGACCCATCAATATCTTGTAACATTAAATCAACAAAGGCAACAACAAACCAACATCCTATGGAACAACAAATGCAGATGTTTTGTCATGACCTATGTAACTTGTCACCAATTGTAGACTTTTGAACCTTGGATTGAATATCAAAACCAACATATTGTGACCCCTCTTCTTTTCAAACCTATCCCAAAAGGACATGAAAGGTTGAAGAACTTCCAAGACTTGGAGCTTCATGTGAACCATGAGTTCATCCAACTTTATATTAAAAACATTTGCCTCTAAATCACCCATATTGTTAGGCACAATTGCATCAACAACCTCATCATGAAACTCCCATGTCTTGGTGATGAACAAATGCAACGCATTCCCAAAAAACCAATGTTCATGGCTTTGATTTAACACGTAGCCAATTGCAATCAATGACAATGTTTTTACCATTGTTTGACATGTAACTGATGTTTTTGGAAATGAAACATGGTTTTGTAGTGCCAACTATTTATTAACTATAGCTTAATGCAATTGCATTATGATAAATGAACACATCTTGGAACATCAAAACATGACTTATAAACTTGTAATCAATCATGGCAATAAGTCACAACATCAAAATAAAACAATCATGAATGGAAGATGACAATGACATTCTAGATTTTTAAACATCAAAATCCATGGCTTAAAAAGAATTCCCAAGAGTTGCAAACTTTCCAAGAATTGCCATGACATACTTAAACTGCTACATAATAATCCATAAGGTTTAAAAGGAAATTCTGAAAGTTATATGAACTTCAAGAGTTCAAAATAATTGAAACAAATCACCATATAACTCAAATTATCAAAAATCAAGTGTCTCAAATTTAGCCATTGAATAAATTAGACATAACACAATCACCCCTAGGCGAAAAAAATTGTTTTGGTAGAATATGTTGTTACAGAGCCATAGAAAGACTTGAATTTTAGCCACTATGATAAGTTATGCATGAAGTCATGTTTATAGACACAAATGAAAGCCCTATAACAATAACAACAATATTATTAACATCAACATCATCATTAGCAACAAGCAACACAACTTTAGCAAATGAAACTACAATTATTATAGCAAAATCATGCACAAAAGGTCCAAAAACGTACCTCATTTTCATTAAGGTGTTCAATTTGCGGGGGCTAAAACCAAAAACCATACATGCCTTTTCCCATGTTTACATCCCCTTGTGAATTTCTTTGGCCATGTGATACCATTTTGGATGTCAACATGGGCAAATTTGATTGATGCATAATGTAATCCACAAACCACCTTTTCATCTAAAGTGTCATATTAACATAAGTTTAATAGCGTTTGCCCACAAAAAGAACCGTCAAATGGCTTGATTGTGCCAAAATCACCACATGACATCCCTAATTTGAAAGCTTGAACACAAGTTTGCAAAATTGGAGCCCTCATCCTTGATGTAGGCCAAAATCTTTTGTGTGACTGAAAATTTATCAAATATTTGTTTTAGCTTCACAACCAAGGTAGCACCACTCATGTCATGGGTCTCAAACAACCCAATACTGATGTGTTTCAACTCCTAGTTAGTAGAGATAAAATTCACAACCACTACAAAAATGTCATGGCCCCCTTTTGACATCCAAAGGTCAAAAATGGATGTGGCAATTAAGCATTTTGCCAAGGTAGGTTGCACATACTTTGTTAAGGTCTTGCTAACCAATGCAAGAAGAATATCATCAATGAAAACCTTTTTGGATGGGAAGTTCACCCTTAGGCACAACCAAAAAATCAATCTTTACAACCAAACATATTCGATTCTCCTCAATGGAAAAAAACTCTTGATGAAAAACAACATTATGTCTTCCAAGACTTTCTTTTGGGTTTCATGAATTTTTGGGAACTGGTTTGAAGAGGAAAAAAAAACTAGAGAATGAACTTGGGCTTATATTTTGTCATTTAGTTTCTAGTTCTTGATTTAAAATAGTTTAGGGATGAGTGTGTAGACTTTTGTAAACTTTTTAAGTAAAGAGGCAAGCTCTTGCTCCACATGTCGCGTCATGATTGATGTGCCATGAACCTTGTTGTAAGCAATGAAACTTTTACAACATCTTGTGCAAAAAGGTTTTAATTTCAAGGCCCATTATCTCATTATGGCAAACAATGCATGGCATACATTGGTTTCACTTTAAGTCAACTTCTTGGTTGTTATTTACCTTGAAAAATGCCCATGTAAATGATGTCCTTTGGTGATGTTTCCATGCGATTAGCTACATCTTCAAATTATCAAGCAACGCCTTTTTCGTTAAAGCATTGTTAATGCTAGTGCCAAAAGAAGACCTTATTCTAATCCCATATTGATAATGTTAAATATTATTACCATAACCTACAAAGTGCCCATAAACACAAAGCATGTTAGAGAAATTAACACTAATGCTAGTAGGAACAAAAGAATCCATGGCAAAAAAATTAGGAAAAGGTGGGGCAAGATCGATAAGTTGTTGAGGGCGATCAAAAGAATTTTTGTGATGAAATAACACTAAGAAAAAATGACATGATGACATGCAATTGACAACAAAACCATTAACTTTTCATTCTTGAAATCCAAAACAAAAAACATAAATTGCAAGTTATAATAGAAGAAAACAAACATGAAACAAGAAAAATTGATGTCCTTTTACTATTCCAAGGTCACATTCAAGGAGAAAATTGCATCAAGCTTTTTCGATTGCCATGATGGAAGCTTGAATTCAGTGATTGCAAACTACTAACCCGAATCTTCACAACAAAAACATGAGATTTCTAACTTTGTTTTGGGTTTCAATAAAAAAAACTGAAGGTGTTTTATCCCACTAGTGTTGGGTTAGAAACAAAGAACCTTGAATATTTGAATCACAAGTACATCATGTTTCTAGCAAAAAACCTCATCAACCTTCTGGACCCAAGTCAGAGGAGAAGCCAAGGTTTAAAAAGTTTAAACGTTGAATTAAAAATGGAGGCAAGTTTTTCTTTTTAACAATTTGTAGGTTGGAGATGAAGTTGCGGGGTTTCACAAATTCAGATTTGAAGATATACCCATGTAACCAATCTAAAAACCAACAAAAAACTAGGTGCATTTTAAAGAATCGCACAACATTAGTTATGACCTACCTTTTGGTTATATGTTCCCTATCTTTTAATTATATATATTTATTGGTTTTTTTTTTTAAGTAAGGAATAACCAGTTGGGCACAAGAGTTTTGAACACAAGTTGCATTTCAACCATGTTTGTTACTATTGTATGTTTAAAAAATAATAATGAATAAAAAAGAGTTTGATTAAATATATAAAAACTATCCACCAATAACAAAGAGATTGAATTATAAGGTTTAGGCCCAAAACTATTATAAATACAAAAAATAAAAGAAGTGGCGGCTAAAAGTTGAGTAGAATATATATATGATTTTTTTGTTGGAAACATGGGTTTTAAAAGACTTTTGGGACTTTTGGGACCAAATGGAGGTTGCTAAAACATCAAAGATTGTACCCCTTGTGAAGTCACACATCTCCAAATGCCCATTAACAACACATGCAACAAACAAGCAAGCCATGCAATCAACAACTTAATTCTCCTAATACAAAGCTTCCTTGCACTCATTTTCAAGGAAGAACTTGTTTTGCATTTGTTAAAACATGACTATAACAATGGCTTCCTTGTGATTTGAACTAACAACGTTAACAAAATTTTAATCAACTCATGTTATAACAATGATGCAATGTCAAAACTTCAATATGGATGTCCATCACCCAAAAAAAACTATTCATAAATTGTGGTGCCACCACACTACAACTCAATTATTCACAACAACAAAAGCTCAAAAAACCTACATGAAGTTCTTATAACCCCAAACAATGTTTTTAAAACTAACTAGGTTTTTTCACTCTAAGGTTTTTTCCTTCATTAACTTTTGGGGTTCCTTATGCCCTCAATTTTTCAAAACATACCTTCCATTAACTAAATAGGTATATACCTAGGTTAATCATTTGTAAGCTTTGTAGCCATTTTTCATAAATGTCCAACATTGATAAAGACCCTAAACATTGAACTAAGTAGTCATTGTATTCAATTCTAGTAATGAATGATACTATCATTTCATTTGTATAACAATATCTTCATTCAATAAAATAAAAGCACGACAATTTATATGTAAATGTAGACAAATTGTAATAATAACGATTACATTAAAAAAATCATTAATATGCAAATTTTGTTTAAATAAAAGAGCTACATTGTCATTAATTTGGATTAATGTAGTTGATTGGATTTATTACAACTTTTATTACTAATCAATGCAATTTGAAACATTTTTTTAATGTTAAAATTGATACTAAAATAAATATTGTCTCGATTAAAAAGTCTCTAAATCTTAAAAGGAAGTACATAATTAAAAATATATATATTAACATTTGTTGCAACTAGTTTTATGGTAGGTAAAACTATGGCTAATAGTTTTATCGTGCATTAAAAGACATGTAGATTTGTTTGTTTTATTTTTTTCACGTGTATATGCCGGGTATCCTAGAAAAACAACCATGAATTTAAAATATCTAAATAGAATACCTATTAGAATAGGCATTAAAATTTTCAAAATGCCCCCCTTTCACATAAGCAACATTACGTTCAGTAATGTGTCTTCTTCATGCACTACAAAAATCCTACAAGGTTTTTTACATACTTAAACTAATACATTAATTCAACCTTGAACCTAATTATTACAATTTCACCAACAATGCAACAAGTAGGTCTAAATATGAAAAATTAAAAATTATTCATAATTTATTTGTCTATAAATCCAAAATAATGTTTGTTGGAAAATTTAATCATAAAATAAGTCATATTTAAGCTCCTATAAGTTTTCAAAGAATATAAATGTTTCACATATTCCAGTGACAATGATTCATTAGAGTTGATTTAAGTGAAGTAGATTTAGATTCTATAAATCATCATTTTGATTAACAATTCTATTGATTTTTTTTTAGCCAATTTCCCAGTAAATAGGAATGGAAGTTTTTCTTTTTGAATCTATGCATTTTCAAATGATGTCTTTTTCAACACCATCATTAATAGATTTTCAATGTTTTTTACAATAATTTTCATTCATTTCTTTTCATTTAAATTTGAATTCAATTCAATGTAGATTTAAATTTAGGTTTTTGAATTCAATATTTTCATTCAAATGGAACTTAATTCCACAAAATAAATTCATAGCAATAGGGTAAAATTATTGGTGAATGAACCTTTAACATTTCAAAGCTCAAAGGTTTAATAATCGTGCATTTTTTGATCAAGGTCTTCAAAGAACTTAAATGAACTTTCAACCACAACACTAGTGGGTGTTTACATCATCCAATTCCAAGCCAAATGAAAAAGTTGTGGCTATTGAAAGTGAGGGGGGTCTTCATGTTTTGAAAAAAATGGACATAACCCATAAATTTTATCTTTTTGCAGTTTACCCCTATGAATAAATATTTCAGATCTTATGGGAGATAACATTTCTTCCCATAACCAAGAAAATAATAATACAATTAAGTTAAACTTTTTATTATTATCAATGTTCAATTTTTAATTTTAAAAATAATGTCCAAATATTTGTTGCACCAACTACACAATCATGGGTTCCTTTACGATTTTGAAATAAAAATCTTTTAAATAATAACTTACTGCCTTAAAATTGATGACACCTTAGATGCTAGATGGGGCAATGTCTTCATCTATCCTTAGATCTAAAAGAAGAACAATGTAATGATGGTAATCATAATTTTTTTTTAGACCAACTCACGTATATTTCCTTTTCTGTCTCACTTTTAATATCCCCCTTTCTCTTAGTTTCTATGTTATCCATGTTGTGTCTCCCTATAGGAACTCAACAACATGCATGAAAAACACACAAACAGTCAATGTGTGCACATATTTCAATTTGAGTCTCCTTCTTTCTTCGAATCTATGTTTGTTTTGGACCATGTTTGTCTTTACAATAACTCAATACCATTACAACACATCGTGTGAAAAGGATGCAAGGAATCAATGTGCAAGTGTGTGTCATTTTGTTTCCTTTTCTCTATTTCAATTTCCCTTTCTATTCGAGTTTTTGTATATATGTTTTTTGTGTTGTATTTCTATAGGAACTTGACACTATCACATGAAGAGGACACATGGGTTCAATGCATGTATGTGTCTCCCCCATTCTAAATTTCCTTATTTTTTCTCTCAATCTCAATTTCCTTTTCTCTTAAAGTTTGTATGTTTTCCATGTGACTCTAAAGGAATTCAACGCCTTCATGTGAAGAGGACGTAGGGGTTCAATGTGTGTGTGTAGTGTGTGTGTGGCTTTAAGTCTCCCTTAGTTTAGGTCTCCCTCTCTATCAAAATTTGTGTATGTTTTTTGTGTGTTTCTATAGGAACTCAACACCATTGAATGAAAGGGGCTCAATGCATGTGTGTGTTTTTCAATTTCAATTTCCCTTTCTTTCTCTTAGTCCCAAATCTCCATTATCTTTCAATTTCAAGTTTTTTTTTCATGTTATGTTTGTTTACAAAACTTCAACACCATTGCTTTAGACCAACCTCAAAAATTGATGCCATTGCTTTAAACCAATCTTAAACATTGACATCATTGTATGACTTTCACAGATCATAGCAAACCCTTGTCATTTCCATCATTGTTGCCATGGTAGACCCTTGCCATTGCCATCATCATCACTCAAGATGAACATGAACTATTGCTCACTTTAGAACCTTTACCCCCTCTCTTTTCATTTGTGTTTGCTCACATTTATTTCATGTTTGTAGGTTAACAACATTTACACCATCCCTTAAGTTAGGTTCATTTTGTGTTTGCTCGTGTTTATAATTTGTCATAAGGGAGGAAATGAAAATGTTAGCGTTGATAAAAAAAAAGACAAACAATTTTGACAATTCATGACACATTAACACTGGAAAAATCTTTGAGAAAGATTTGTAATACCTATTTTGATTGTAAAGTTGTATACCCAAACTTTGAGAGTCAATTTTATTTTCAATGTTTAAAATTAATGTAACATACATCTAGATTGTAGATATGCACAACTCAAATTTTCAAGGAAAAAAATGTACCCAATATTTTAAGTGTGGAAGATGTGTCTTAACCCTCTTTTCTTTCTTTGTCCCTCTCTCTTTTCTCTCAATCTTTTTATTTTTTTATTTCTCCTTCGTTCCCTTTCTTTTCTCTCATTGTCCTTTTTAAAAAATAAATAAAAATTATATCAATTTCTCTATCCCTTTTTAGTCATTAGAGCTAATAGAACCCATCATAAAACCCCCATGCTTTTCCATCCTCTTTCTTTGTCCTTTTCTTTCCTCTTTGATTAACCATCATTAATGCCATCAAAACCCACTATAGATCCTTGCATCTTTCATTTATATTGTTGAGTGGAAGGTTGCAATTCAGTTGGGACATGCCCAACAAGCTACATTTTTGCACTTCTTTATTATTTAATATTTATTTGTTGCACATACGTGATTCTTAAGTCAAACCTATGTACCTTAGAAGATGAGCTCAAAACCCTACTCTAAAATTGTTGTGGAATTTTTTGTTAACCTTAAAAATAATAGAAACCATGCATTATTGAACTTAGTTTTATTTTCCTTTTCAATTTCTCATTTGATTTGCTCATTTAACTTGGGTAAATGTACCTTCAACCATTTTTAATCTTCCTTCTTCCCTTTCTTTTGCCTTCAACTCTTTGATTTTATCAATTTCTTATTTGTCCATTGCCTTGTGTTTCAACATTTTCAAGTATTGGTATGATGTTGAAGCACCCCCAAGCTCCTTAATGGACTCATTGCAAGTTTAAAGTTGAAGATAATAAAAGGAAAAGGAGTTGAGGCGCACTCATTGGCTCGTAGCACTTTGGGCATACATGGGCATGCTGGAGCTCCGAGATGAGGAATAGGAAGATTGACAAGGAACTCAATTACTCACACGGACCTGCACAAACCAAACAACAAATTGGTTAATGCATAATTGGAACAATTTTGGTGCACAAACGAGTCATAGGCAACCATGGACTCACAAGACTCACCACGACTTGGACTTGGTGAAATCCACCATTTTCCCCCTTATAGTATTCTTTGTGCTTGGCCATGGGACCAACACCCAAATGTCATTTTGTCCCGGGACTCCCAAGTGGGAGTCCTGAAATTCCCAAAATTGGGACTCCCATGACTTTGAAAGCCCATAACTTTGTGTGAAAACCTTCAATTGATGTGAGGTTTAAAACAAAGTTGTAGCCCTTGTTGAGAGCTTTTCAACAATATGTGGCATGCCACCTACACGCAAAGAAATTAAGGCGATTTTTGACTTTTAATGGTCGAGAGTCATATTGACAATTTGACCATAACTTGTGTTTAAGTACCCAAATGGGTCACACGAGCCCATTTCAAACATGTAAGTTCCAAGAGCTTTTCAACGATATAATGAACTTTTCAATCCAATGAGTTTTGACCCCTGCAATCACCTTTTAAATATTTGGAAGTCCATTGGGATTCCAACTCCCAAAGTGATAGTCACTTGGGAATGTGGGGTTTCATTCCCTCACATTCTTTTGCAATCTCGAAAGCATGAAATGTGACTCCCAAACTCACTACTGGCCCACACCTTTGCAAGCCCTTATTTTGGTCGTGAACCCAAGGTGAAGGTTGTGACAAATGTGACCATGTGTGAATTAAAAGAATTCACTTTAGTGACTCCTTGCCCTTTTTTTCCTTGTTGGTAATCATGGAAAAAATAATAGGTTAGCTAATCCTATAACTTCTTGAATCTAACTTCAATTAAATAAATCATCTCATTAAAAAAATAAAATTCCAAGTTTGTCACCAACTAATCTTCTTTTTGGTTGTTTGTTGGGGTGGTAGAACTACAGGACATTTCTACATAATAACAAATTATGGGTGGAAAAGGGCATTCAAATGTGGTAAGAGTAATGGCAAACATTGTTTGGAAAGTCCCAACAATGTTCTGCAACTTTGTGGCAATTTTGGCCTCATCCCCATTGTTGTTGGATTCATTTGTTACATCTAATTAATATGAATTTCCATGATCTTCTTTCTTTACTGCAATGAACATTTCACTTGGACCAAACTTTGCAACCATGGCTATAAGATTCAATGGCCAAATTCCACATACCTTGAACCTTTAATTTTATATTCTCCTTTTTCAAGAATTGTTTTAAGGCCTTGTCCACCCATTTTGTTAGTGTGATTTTGTTTGGTTCAATATAGTTGTTTTTCTTCTTTTACACAAATTTCACCTTCTTAAACACATTATTGAATAGTTTGAAACATGTAACATTAAATGGTTGGAGCACATGCAAAGTATATGCAAATAAGGTGACCATGTCCAACCTTAGTGTTACTCCTTGTTCAAGGGCCTCTATTGTAACATGTGACCCATGCCCATTGAGAATCAAGATATGTCCTTCTCTTGAAAACCCCCCCTTGAAACATATATGTAGGAAAAAAATAGTTATTGGTTGAAAAGGTAAGTTGTGATCCAAGTTTTTTATTACATTGCCATGCATGTTCTTGATCTACATAACTTTATGAAAATTTCTTGCATCCTTGAACCTTTGAAAATGTAAAATATAGGCAAGGTTATCCTTGCTACATTAATAACACAATTCATAATCCCACTTGGGAATGGTGTTGTAAACATCATGTGAGCTTTCCCTCACCAAAACCATAACACCAAATTGTTGCCTTGTTTGAATTCTTGTCTCATATGAATTCCAAATGTGATATGATGGGTATTCATGTTGTGTTTAGAGGTTTCCCAAGTTGGCATGAAAGGTTGGCATGTTTCTCTAGTTAAGCCTTTTGCCTTATAAACTTATAATCCTTTTGCAAGCTAGTATATGGTGATTTCTAGATGACATCTTTTGAACTAAAACCACCAACTATTTCTTATAACACCATTTTGAAATGGGGTAGGTATAGTCTATGTGATTTTAACAACCTTCAATTTTAGTTGTTGAAGGGTGACATATAAGAGAACCTTTTGCATGTTTTAAAACCAAGTGGCTATTGCTTCATCCTCTTATTTTGTTAACGTTCTTTGGGGGCCCACTTTCTTGTTTCTAGTTCTACCATTGAAATGACTTGAAAGTGAGGTTAGTGGGATCTTTTGATACTTTTTTGCCTACATTAAAGATTTGTGTCCTCTTTTCCATTATATCCATGGCATTTGCTAATTGTTGATGTGTCCACCTACAGGCTATTTAAATGCATTAGGTTGTTTATTAGTTCTAGTTGAATTTTGTAATGTGGTTGTCACATGTTGGTTATGTTGTTGTGGTTGGTTACAAATGTTGAATCACTAGTGTTATTGGAGTGGTAGGTTGGAAATGCTGGTATTTTTTGTCTCCAGTATAACCCCACTTCATCATTTTATTGGCACATTGAAAATGTGTTGGAAGGCAATCTACTAGTGGTGCACCCTTGGTATGGGGCTACAAGGCCTCCTCTCACATAGGTTGATTGATTTGGACCTTATTCCTTTTGGGCCCAATCTCTAAGCACTTGGAGTGTTTGTTTAGGTCCTACAATAAATACAAATTGGTGTTTCATGTATGAAGACCAAAATATCAAAAAAGATGTTAAATTCAAATAGTGTTAAAGTGCATAACTTAAAACTTTCCACCTCCTCACAAAAGACAAGTATGTCATAAAAGTTAACAAAGTTTTTTCAACTTAATGTGACATTAGTTTTGGATGTGTAGGCAATGGGAATGTATATTATGGTGTGTCAAAATGGAAGAAAATGAAATCTATGACATGTGTTACTACTAAAATGTAATGGCATTTGTAGGAATGATGATTATTGAACCAATGCTAATAGAAGTAGTTTGAATACTTGGTTGTGTATCTTAAACTAGCTTTGTTATGATAGTTAAATTTGGTTTTTTTGCATTATTTGCATTACAAGCTTTTCTACCTCCTTTTTGATTGAAAATGTTATAGGAATTGCTTATATCTATTCCTTAATTTCAAATGTAATTGGGATTTCTATTTTGACCTCCCTTGCATTAGAATCCACTTCTATTTATTTTATGATATCCATTGTAACCACATCTATTCTTAATCCCTTATTGATCCTAGTTTGTAATCTCTCTAAAAAAACATTGAAATTCTTGCAACAAACTTTATTTAATGTGACATACTTAATTTTAAACTACAAGCTTTTACTTTAGGAATGCAAAGCTATGTGAGGTTTGCCCTTGCCTTCTTTTTTCATGATTTTTGGTGGGAAAATGCATTATATGATTTGTGTTGAGAAAGTCCTTAATGGATTTACTTGGTTGTTGTTCCAATGGTATGCAAAATTATTTTTATTATTTTACTTGAGTTGTATCTTGTTTTGGTGTTTATTCTCAAATAAAACATGTGCACAAACAATTTAATTTGGGGTTCTTGTATGTTGTTTTTTTCGTTCACCCATGGATTAATTTCCAAACATTTGTCTATATTTTTTTGTGCATGAAGCTTCAAATTCACAATCACATCACCACTGTTAAATGTTGCCTTGGACCCCTAATACTAAACAAAAAATTGCATAGAATCAATCTTAAATATGTGTGTTCCAAAATGCTACCTTGCAAATTTTGGTTGTCTTATGCCTTTAGTCATGAACACTTAATTTCCCAAATGTGTTTTGCATTTTAAATAGTTTAGAACATAAGATTCATGGCTGAACGTTAAGTCATGGGTGTATTTTTTTAATGTTAATTGACATAAGACAAACTAGCACTAGTGTGCAAATTTTCTAAATTGATTGTTTGATCATTAGACTCCAATCAATGATGGGCTATTCTAAACATGGAACAAAAATGCAAAGCCTAAGTTTATAATAATTATGTAATGCCATTCATTTATATGTAAATATTATTAAAATGATTGTTAAACAACTTTCTATGATTATTGTGATGGTTAATTATGGGAATCAACTTATGTCACAAGGTTATGTAAATGATGAAACCTTGCCAAAT
Organism: Sphagnum contortum; assembly: GCA_963920785.1. Taxonomy (NCBI): domain Eukaryota; kingdom Viridiplantae; phylum Streptophyta; class Sphagnopsida; order Sphagnales; family Sphagnaceae; genus Sphagnum; species Sphagnum contortum. Next base: position 14,800,674 of record OY987279.1, on the reverse strand, counting down.
TCTATAGAAAGAAAGCACCTGAAAAAAAAGGAGAGGAAATGAAACAAGGGCCAAGGATTGAAGTCCAAGCAACCAAACAACCCAACACAAGTGAGGAGATGTTCCGAATTGAACCATTTCAGGTTTAGTCATGGTAGTGTGGAATCGGGTAGTAGTTGAGAAGAAAACCATGAAGGAGCAGAAAAAAACTAGGCATGACCTTGAACGAGATCAGTTTGTAGCTGAGGTACTTGATAATCCTCCATTGTTTGTCCTGATCATCTTTTGTCGTTGCTGATTCTCACACTATTGGTCTTCCCATTTGTTTTACTGGCTTTGCAATTGTTTTTTTGTTGTTGTTGTAAGGGTTTGAATTATGGATGTATGTGAGTTAAGACCTGTGGATATTCTGTTTTCTCTGCAGATCACCCCAGCTCATGCATGACTTAAAGATGATTTCAAGGTCAGAACGCAACACAATCTACAGTTCATGAATATTTTCACAGATAATGGGAAAGTCGACAGTAATGGTGGCAAGGAGTACAAGGGCGTGAAACACTTCGATGCTTCATGTGGCTGTTGAAAGGGGGTTTGGAGCAGAAGGTGAACTCTAAGCTCCGTTCAATCTCGAGTCAGAGATCTGCACAGATTTGTCAGATTCTAAACAGGGGTCTATTTTGAGTTGTTGAATGTAGCACATCTTTTGGAGGGCATGATATGAATGTGATTGATGCTGTCCTTTGCTTCTTGATTATAGGTTAGACTTTTTTGCTAAAATCCACAGTCTACTGTTACATTCCTTAGAAGCCTCCAGCTGATCATATGACAGGAGCATGTTATGTAAAAAAGAGTTTGCAGTTTTTTTAGTCTGAACTCAGAAGAGGGCTTGCCAAAATGCAATGACCTTCCTTTGTTCTCTTTTGAGCAACATAGTACAGGAATATCATTGGGTTGTAGCCCATGATGGAAGTGAAGTGGAACAGATTGGAAAGGAGAGGTTTCCAGAAAAGTAGCTCAAAATCAACAGGGAACCTGATGTGCTGGACACCTGGTTCTCATTGGGTTTTTTCACTGTTTGCAGTAATGCGGTGGCCTGATAAGACTCCTGATGTATATGCATTTTATCCAACATCACTTCTGGAGACTGTACATATTATTTTGTTCTTTTGGGTGGCCCATATGGTCATGTTGGGGATGAAACTCACAGGGGAATGAATAACCTCTCAAGCAGGTACTTCTGAATGCTGATGTACATGCTAGAGCTCTAATACCTCTCTCATCAGAATGCATTCCTGCAGGTATAATCGTTATTTCTAGATGGTCTGGTGCATTCATTCTTGATCTGTATGATGGTTATTTTGTACCCTGGTAAACAAATTGAGCAGATATTCAGGCAATCCTCTTCTAGAGAATATATACTAGACCTTGCTTTCAATTTCTACAAAACCTGGGATTTTGTGGTGGCAGGTATTTTTGCATGCGATGGTGACAGATGCTCATGGGCGCAAGATGCCAAAGTTTTTGTGGAAATGTTATCCAGCCATTGTAAGTGATGAATGGGGTTACTCTACAGGATCTTCATAAGCACATTGAGCATGGCAACCTTGGTGCCCTGTGAAATTGAAAAGGCCAAGGCTGGTCAAGTGGCAGATTTCCCAAATGGGATAGCAGAGTGTGGGGCAGATGCCTTGCACTTTGCTCTTGTAGCGTATACTGCCCAGGTATTCTTTTTGTCACTGATGTCACTGATACTGGTCAGCTGGATTTGAGTTGGCCTCACTGCCTATCTGACTTTGTTGCATGTGTAATTGGAAATCAACCCGCATTTTGTGAAATTTTGCATAGTTGTAACTGCTTTTGTGTTTCCTTTCTGGGTCACTGCACCCACCCACCAGTCTTTCTCAGGGAACAAAGTAGATCTTTGTACAAGGAGGGGGTATGTTCAGGTTCAACAATGCCCATACTACTAACCTCTATGTAGGCCTCTCTATACCTTATGCTTAGATGCTCACTTGTACAGGAGCAAGCTAAAATGAAATGAGCCCTGTTATAGTTGTGATGTGGGATACTTCAGACGGTGAATATAAATCTCAATATCATGTGGGTTCTGGTATATTGTCAGTGTTGGAATAAGCTCTGGAATTCAATTCATTTCGTAATGTTGGATCTTCAGGCAAGTTTCAAGCCTTCCAACTATGGATGTGGCATCGCTCCTGCTGAGCTGCAAGTGGATTCTTTCAGTACTCAATATGTCTGTTGATAGAACTGTCAAGGGACTGGAAAATTATGAGTTCTCAGAAAATGTACTGCAGCTTTACATTCATGGTGGCTTTATCAGCTTTGTGATGCTTTCGTTGAACTTGTAAAAACCATCTTGTGCATTAGTTCAAGGTATTATACTTGGCGTATGTGTTCAGGTCTGTTACTTTCATTCCATTGTTTGTTTCCTTTTTGCAATGAAGTTTTGTGCAAATGAAACAAAATTGAATTAAAAGTGCAATGGGAAGTGCATTCAATTTTTGTAAACCTTGGCATCATTTTCATGAGTTCCATGAAAGATTTAAGCTAAGCTGCTTCATTGTGGGTGATATTCGAGATGCCGGATATCACCCATCATGGGATTCAACACCTTGATATCCGAAAATTATGTTAGACATCAAAGATGTTGATATCCGACCTAGATATTAGATCCAAGGCTGGGTAATCAAGGTTATTAAAAGTTATTAAGTAGGTTAGATTACTAATTAGGTTTAGGCTTGTAACATTAATTTTTATTTATTTTTCATTTTCTTGATGCATTTAGGGCAACGAAAAGCCCTAGACAATTTTAAAACTGTTTTGGGGACATATTTTCATAGACTTGTCTCTATAATAATTAGCAAACAAAATTTTGATATCCGACTAATAAATAAACAATGGATATTTAGGAATGTTGATATTTGGGTTAGATTAAAAATGTGAAAATTTCATATCTGACCAAGATATCTAATTTTTTTAAATAATAAAAATGTAATATCCTTATCTAGCAAACAAAAAAAAGGTGGATATCCTTATCCAACGGATATCCCAAAAAGGTGATATCTACCCAACATTGGATATAACCAACATAATACTTGGGTGTATTTTTGAAATTTTCATAGATGTTTACCAAACCTGGTGGGATTTTAACTAAGTTTTTTTAGTTTTTTGTACCAAATTATTTGAAATATGCTTCAATTTCTCGTCCAATGTTAATGACATTATTATCCACTACCTTGCCTATCACAATGGTTTAGCAATTAAAATTTCAAAAATGATGAAAACAAATTTCAAAATTGTTAGGAATTTTTCGTATATTAAACCATTTTCGGAAAAAATATCAGTAGACAACTTCATGTTTCTCTAGCCCCATAATCATGACATTAGAAAAGTCCAACTTAATGGAGTTATAAACAATTTCAAGTTGAAATTTTTGGTAAAAAGAAATAAAAATTTGGTTGAATTTCTCACCATTAAGTGTGCAATTGATGTAACAATGGATACTCTTAAAATTATTACATTACTTAAAATTTGACATCTTTTGGATTCTTTGATGAATTATAAATTTCCAAGGTAAATAAAATACATTCATACAGTTGTCATGAAAATTTGATCAATCCATTTGGACTTAGCATGAAGGAGAAATTTGCAAGCAAATTTGTTTGCTAATTATTGATTTTATTACAACCTATCAATAACATTGCTTGATGACTTTGTTGGAATGACAACTTTGCTTGGATGGTACCATGTTTGAATGGTGTGTGTAGGGACACCACTGTTGCAATTGTGAGCTTCATGTAATGGGTCTAATATAGTTAGCTTTAAGATTGTTGCACCATTGTCATGTTACACAAAATCATGTTCAAGATTTTGGCACAATCATAACTTTCTTGTTTTGTCATTTCATAGTTTCCTCATGTTTTCAAAGATGTGAGTTTGCATTCAAGCAAGTGTTACACCTCATTACACATCTCCATTAATTGTATTACAATTTGTATTTTATGCACTTACACATGATTTCATTTCATAGTTTTATGAGTGACTCTAATGTTTCTTCAAGTTTGTAACTTGTTGGTAATGCTCGGTGGTAAACAAATGGAAGATGACATTTCTTTATGCGAATTGTTTTTGCTTAATGGCCATGGTAGCTTAGGTTTTATTTAATGAATTGCAAAATACCATAAAGGTGATTGTAAAGGTGATGTCAACAAAAGTGGTGGTTGATGATGTTGATGTAAAAGTTGAAACAACTTGGAAAGTGTTTTTTTGTTAATTGGCGATAAGAACAAAAAATACACTCTCCAAGTTGCTTCAATGTCTACATTGGCATCATCAACTATCACCTTTTTAGATGTCACCTCTATAGTCATCTTTATCATATCCTATGATTCATTAAACAAACATAAGTTACCATGACCATCACAACTTTGTTGTACGGGTTCTTTTCAACTAGATCCTAAAAAAGTTGGAGGTGTCATTGATGTTAATGTACTCAAATGATGCAATGTGTGTTGTGCCATCTTATGGCTTCAAGTTCAAGCTCCCAAAACACAAGTTGCATAAAACATTACAAAAAGGGTTTCATGCAATATACATTAGCCAATGGATTAACCTTGCTGATTGAAGAAGCATCTTGAACACGCACATGAGGTAACTTGAAGAGTCAAAAATTGCAATAGTTATTATTGATTTAACAAGACATAAAGGGGAAAAATGGAAATTGGTGAATCCAACAAACATAGCAAAATATTTTGGATCTTACATTCTTTATAAGAAGAATGGTCCACAATAACATTTTGATTTTTTACAAACCTTGTGCTTTTCATAGCAAAAGGATAAATTCCACTTGTTGGTGTGATAGCTTGTGCTTTTGACGCCTTGTGTTTTTGTGTGATTCAAAAGTGAATTTTATTCCAAAAAGTTGTTAATGTTGATGAAGTTGTCAAACCTTTAGGGTGGTGGAATGAGAATGAAGTTCAATTTCCTATAGTTGGATTCCTTGATCAACAATTGTTGGTAATACATGGTTTTCAAATTAAGATTAAATGCATATTTAATGTTGATTTTATTTTAAGGTCATTGTGACAATGTAAGTTGTGAACATTTAATTTGGATTCTCTCATTATGATTTATAAAATTGGCACAAAAGAATGTTCATGGATATAAAATGATGTACAAGATTTTTTACATCGAAAGCTAATCTTATCAACAACCATACAAGTGAAATCTAAAAAACTTTTGGAATAGGCTATAGTTCATGCAAGTTGAATTTGGGCAATTTGTAATAACATAAGTAAATGTTTTCATTGTTGGTGCATTTTGATTAAGGACATTCAACATCACTATTTGTTCAAGTTCTTAAATAATTTTTAGAGGTCTACTTCTAACCCCAACCTTCTAGAGATTTCTCACCCCTATTCACGCAACTGAGGTTCTAAAATTATGATTACCAACTTTTGTTGAAAAAAATAATCAACCTTACATTTCATTCATTGAATATCAAATTTTGAAAAAAAAAAACCCCCCATACAATCATGTACACTCATCATTCCTTATTTTAACTCGGTTACTAAAAACCCCTAATAACTTTATCACACTCAAATATCCCTTATGCAATTCTTACAAATTGAGACTACTGCACTTGGTTGTGTTGATATGGTTCACATTTGGACTTGCCCATTGAATTATAGCATACAAGGCTACATTAACCATCTTTCACCACTTCCAAATTAAGCATCATCAACAATCCTTACACATTTATTCGCCCACTTCCTAGGCATGTCTTTTTGTTATCATTAAACATAATTTGTGGACAAAGAAAAACAAATCTCACACACATTGTGTCATCTAAAAAAAACCCATAAGTTTCATTATTTCAAGTACATGTGTTCACTTACACATTTGTTACAATGCACACCTTTTAATTTTAATTGTTTATAAATTAAAAATGCTATAATCCTTCATCCCGAAATATTAAATATGAAATTCAAAACACTAAAATTTTGTGGTTTTCAAAATAGATATCTCCATGTGTTAACAAAACTTGAAGTCTTACATTCTTCTATTTCATTAATAGTTGTAAATTTCTTTAAACCTATTTCCATAATCCTTGAACTTGCAAGGAGGAATAAAAATGTCAATTGTTTCACAATAATTGAAAAATGGCATGCGAAAATATGTCATTCACAACTAGTTATTCTAAGGAATTATTCTCCATTATCCATTTTACCAAATAAACAACACAACAAATTTTACCATTCAAAACAATCCTAACCTAATGGGTTGTAAAATAATATCTTTATTTTTTGAAAGATAAAAAAGAAGAATATTGTTGTCAAATGCAACTCTCATGCATTAAACTAGTCATAACAACGTTGTTTGGCTTGCCATTAGCCCATTATGCTTCCTAAATGTAACAAACATGCCCTTTCACTTCATTTTTTTTGTCCTTGTTAATAATCATATTGACACCCCCAAAAAAACCCACAACAAGAAGATAAAAACAATGATCTATATTGATGATCCTCTTACAAAGGTAATTGCCATCCAATGTTGTAATCAATTAATTGTTCTACAAGTAAGGTTGTTGAAATAACATGAATAATTTATTGTCCAAGAACTTGCATATTCCATCCTCTAAACCAATATAATTGGAATGATAAATTGTGTGGCTCAAGGAAATAACAAAACTTCTTACATTCTTATAACATGTACCTTCTTCCCATGCTAGAAAGGTTATGAAATCATTACAACAAAAGTTTAAAAGACACGATATTCACATCAAAACGGTGATAAGGACTTATTGAGGTGTTAGTTTCAAGTTACACAACAAATATGTTACATTTTGAAACTAAAGTTCATGTGTATGAATAATGGTGTGAGGCTAGGGTCTATGTAGATGTTTAAGAGCTTATACACGTTGAGGAATTTTTGGATTTTTGTCTTAAGAAAATAATGTTTGAAACATGTCAAAGGAAGGCATTGCATTTAGGAGGCACCTTCTTTCTAGATGAAAATATGTCTTAAAAAATAGGAGGGGTCTACTATTGCTAAGGAGTAGAAAGGACCTTAATCATATGCCTCCTTATACATGTAAAGCCTTCCCATGCATGAATAATAGATGTGAAATCCATTCAATCTTACCTTGTCATGATACATATGTTTAAGCTTGTGAGTTGTGACAATGTTTGCGTCACGTTTTGTGGTAGGTAAAATTCAATAGTGAAGGACATGTTCAAAATGCAAGGCCAAACTTTGCCATCACTTTGTTTTAAGCCTTTTATTTTCACCCCACCTTGGGGCTTTAACTTACATAAAACATTAGGGGTGATGTGGATAAAGGGGGTTAGGGTGAACTAGCACCCATAGTGGTTCACTTCCTTGAGTGAATTTTTTAATGGTGAAAGTAAACCCAAAAAATGTTAGCTTTGGCTTCAAGGACCTTGATTTAGTGAATGCATAGGATATTTATAATGTTAACAACAATTTATATGAATTTTAGGATTTTTAATTTTTACCATGCTGATGGTGTGGGTGTTGGTTCACCCCAAGACAATGAAGGGACGAGGGGGAAGAGATGGTCCACCCACACCCCCTATTTGGGCTCTACCAATGTGTATCATATTGAACAAAATGTTAATTGTTTCCCAATCCCATCCGTAAATGAATTATGATATGAACCCTTTGCCCCCACCACCAAACATAAAATTCAATTGACTTGCACATGTATTAAAATTTAACTAATAACTTATAAGTTAAAGTTTAGGGTGACATATTATGTCAAATCCTTAACGACATTCTATGACATAATTTTCTATTGATGAATGTACATTTGTAATAGTGACCAAAATGTCTCTTGAATTTTTGACCATGCCTACCAATGTACCTTGAAGTTCACATAAAACCATCACCCCCATCATTCTTGTAACAAAACAAGGACCTTGATAACCACAAAAACAACAACAACAAACAAGCTTAACATATATTTTGTGAAAAAAACACAACAAAGTCAATGAATGTAACACAAAATTTTGCAAATAATAGACATTTCATTAAAATGTTCCCGTACACAAAGAACTTTTCAAAATCATGAGTTTAACATGATGGTCCTACTAAATTTACAAAATCATTGCTCAATGTTTCATGTGATTACTAATGTTTTGGTTGAGGACATGAGGGCAACAATTGTTTTTTTTAGGTGATGCAACATTCATGTGTTGGGCGTCATGTTAAAAGCTTTGTTTTACATTGGAATGGAAGTAAAAGTTTATGAAGGTTCTATTGGTTCCAAAGAGAGTGTTTGGGCATAACAATAGTCATGCATGAAGTTTTAAAAGCTTCTTTCAATGTCTTAAAAACAAATATTCACACACATCACACTACTAAAAAATGTGTGGACTTGAACCACTATAGCCAACCACCTAATTCAACTTTGGGTGGTTTTCACATGACACAAACCATTCATGATTTTGTTGAATGGGCAAATCCCACTAGAAATTTTAGGAATTTTTGCCCAAAATGTTTTAAGGCATGGTTGAAAATTTTCCAGTTCACCTTTTGAAACCCTTGGGTAGTTTTTCCTAATGGTCATTGTAAGCATTGTACACAAGGTTAACCACCTTACAAGGTAGGTAGGTAGGTAAACGACCATGTAATTTAAATGTCACATGTTTGTATTTAAGTTTGTACCCATAAGATAAATACATAGAAACAAATATCAAATAAATATAGGTAGAAATATATCTAAGTTAAACTAAATATATTTAAGTTGTGTTTCATTAACCTAACCTATTAAGTATGACCTAATTAGATATAATTAAGTTATACATGAGCTAATGTAATCAATCTATACATAAGCTAAGTATATGATTTCTTATGTACCTACCTAGGTACTTATGATTTATATTTACTTTAAGTTTGGTTAGGCCTACTTAATTATACGTATCTAGCCTAGGTATAACCTAGTTTATATGTACTTAGTCCATACATACTTAAGCTTTACATACTTTAATTTATATGTACATAGCCATTATATACTTACCTTATACATAACTAGCCCTACATATAAGCTACACTACCTAAATACCTTACCCTACTTTGTTTATACCCTACATATACCCTAGCCTTAAATATAAATTGTACATTATGTAAATACCTTAGTTTACATATGTAAGTTAGGTGAATATTCTAAATACCCTACCTTACATACATGTGCTAAATGACTTAGTTTTGAATTTATGTATTATTTATTGTAATTTACAACTCCCATTATTTACCTAGGTATAATTAATTAACAACACCTACGATAAGTTAAATACCTACAATCATACATATATAATTGATTAGTTGGTTACTTAATTATTTACCTAAAATACACTAATTAATGTGTATTTAAGTAATTATATATAAATTATTTAAAATAAGTTTTTAATAATATAAAATGAATTAGGTCAAATTTGTAAGGAATTACTTACAACATGTTTGTAATTACTAATCAACAATATAGTTCATTATAATGATACCGTTATTTTATTTAATTTAAAGATTTATAATATGATTGTATTTATTAATTACTATTACATAACTAGATATTAACTATTACTAATTAACATACCTATTTATTTACATCCTTATCTATTTATTTAATTTATTCATGTGCATTACGTAGTTAGTTAGAGACGATTTTGTATGAATTAAATGGCTCTAACGTTGTATGGATATGAGAATGTTTTTCTTTCCCAAAAGATTGTTCCATATTGTTTGTCATCTTTTCAAATTACAAACAATATAAATGGAAACACTCCAAACATCCAAAACAAAAAAAGTCTTCAAAAAATGAGGACCATTTGGGATAAATCAATTCAAATAATTCAACTTGAAAAGCCAAATTCAAAATAAAATAGGATTTTCCTACTTAGGTGTAGGCTTAATCTAGGTGACCTACATCTAAGCCTAGTCTAATGGCTTAGATTTAGATGCAACCTAGGAAAAGATATAACCTAAGTTCCTAGGGTAAGCCGAGGTTGTCTAGGATTACTTTAGGCTCCTAGACCCATGCCTAGTTGCCTAAACTTTAGGCTTTAGGTTCTTAAACTTAGGTTTAGATGTTAAGCTTAAACTTTTAAGTTCTTGAACCTAAACATAGGTACCTAGTTTTAGTCCTAGCTTAGGTTTTAACCTAAGTTTCAATTGCAATGAAGGCTCTTGACTTTCATTCGAGTGATGGCAACCATGTCAACTATTGCTTTGCTCCTGTTCTTAGCATGAACTCATGAGTTTTGTTCTCTTTGTGATTATCTTTTGCAAGCGTCACCACACTTGATCTCTTGAGAAAAAATTGTGCTATCTATAGACTTTTACCTCCAAGACATACACTTCACAAGTACCACCCATATCCCCTTCTAGAAATTGTGACTATTAAGGCAACTTCTTTTGCACTTTGTAAGTGTCACAATCTTCTTGTTGTCCTCATGTAAATCCCCTTAGGAACATCTCTCAAAACCAACAATCAATGGATAAAATAGAATGCAACATTCTTTGTGTGTGTGTGCGTGTTTTTTCTTGTCAAGTTCAAGTAGTGCCTTTGCAAAGGGTGTCTTCTTGTGAGGTTCTCGATTCATTGAGTGAGTGCAACAACAAACTTGTAAACATCCACAAATGTGCTCACATCATGCTTTGATTACACCCCCAATTTTGTTCTAAACTTTTAGCATTTCTAATTCTTTAAGAAATTAGGTCTCATATATAGGTACATAGATAGCTAGGAAAATAGGTAACTATTAAGTAAGTAGATGGTTTATACTACCTACCTGGTAACAACATGCTTGTGAGTTGTTAGTAGGTAGATAGGTAAGTAGGTAGGTAAGTAGTTAAAAAAAAAAAAACCAACTGAGCTAACCACCATGGTTAGCTAGGGAGAAATGGAACCCAACAGAAAACTGTTTTCTGACCACTTACCATCCATCCATCCATCCATCCATCCTTCATGGTGAGCTTGAGGGCAGGTGCTGGAAGAGAGAGCACACACTTGTCATCTTGTAGGTGCAACAAGCAACACCCCCCACCCCCCCCCCCACCCAAATGATGACCTAAAATGATATTTGTTAGTCCTTGATATTTGTGTGTGCTGTGGTGAGGCTGCCACTATTTTGGGCCTGGACCCAAAAAAAAAAAAAAAAAAAAGCCCTTCGTAAGAACACATTCACCTATTCCAAATGTGTCCACCAAATTGAAGGACTTATTTGTCAATGGATACCCTACCTTGTCAACTCAATGCTTGATTGGCATTATTAATTAGGTATTTAGGTATTTCTTATAAAGGATTCGGAACTTGGGTTGGAATTTGGGGGTAGGGTTATATATATATATATAATTTTAATAAAATTTAAATTTAAATTTAAAAATAAGTTATAAGTTTAATTTCACTATATAAACAATTTGGCGATTTTTTTTTCCAAAAAAATCAAAATTAGTTGAATTTTCATTGAAAAAGCAATAAAATTTGTCAGAGAAAATCACTTCCGCCAGTGTTCAATTTTTTGGTTGTTTTTTTAAGGGTTATTTTTTAAATTTATTTATTTGCTGTTTTTTTGTGTGATGTACATGAAGTGAAGATATGCATAGATGGTTTAGCCAGATTTTATTATTTTAAATAATGAAACAATTATATATATAAAAAGCATCCTTCTATATTTTTCACAAATTTTAGAATTTTTTTATTTTCAACATTTGGCGACTTAAAAAGCCAAAAAGACACATTTTACAACATTTTGACCCCCCCCCCCCCCCCGAAAAAACAAAACCACTATTTGGTGGAAATTAGCCAGGAAAATAAAAAGCACTGGAAATTACCACTACAAATTTTTAATTTCCACGTCATTTGTGAACAAAATGGGCATAGTGCCCGCCTGGAAAGAAGGGCTTAAAAGAGACTGGATAGTTGCGTGTGAATAGAGGTATAGGTTGTTGTGTGTGAATAGAGCATTATGTATATGCATGAGAAATAGATTCCTGTGTGTGAATGGAGTCTTTATCTAGTCCAGTACCCTACCTTATTTAGTCAAGGGCAGCTTTTAAAGTCTTAATTACCTGTTTTTGGCAAGTGCCTAATAATTTAGGAAAAAATAAAATAAAATTTTGAACAATTTCAATTGAAAGTGCATAACTAGGTAATCAGTGATCACTTCAATTAAAAATCCCAAAATTACATGAGGACTTTGCCATAACAACAAGCATATTTTTTTCTGGCTAATTTTTTAAAAAAATGGCTAAAAATATATCTGTGTTTTGGTATTCTAGTAGCCAGATTTCGACAAATTTTCATGGAAATTTGCCAGATTTCTTTACTGGGTTCTGGCATGGGTAGCCAAAGATGTGAAGGATTCTTCAAAGTTTTTACTTTCTTACGTGGTCTATAGCCAAATTTGGCTAAATATTCTTATGAATAATTGCAATTTTTGGCTACATCACAAAATTGGGAAAAAAAAAAAAAAAAAAACCCTGGTTGGCACACCTTGATTATAATTTTTGGGCTCTGATGTGTGAATAGAGAGTCCATTACTCATCAGGTTTGGCTTTTTTGTTTTCCGTGTGAACAGAGCTTTTATTCGTCAGGCAAGAAGCTCAGCGCCGCGAGCCGTTCCTTCGTTTCTTCTTCGTCTCCCTTCCCTCTCTCGTGTCGCTGTCGTCGTCGTCGTCGTCGTCGAATTGCTTCTCTTGTGCATTCAATCCCTGTTGCGGCAATTATCTCAGGTGGCATTAGTGTAGTTGTGGGAAGAGGAGATTGGAGGGATAGTGTTGTTTGTATTTGGGAGGGCTGGTTTCCAAGGTTTTTGTGCAGTTGGGAGCCATTTTTGTAGTAGAAGGAAAGGGAAGGGAAGAGAAGGGAAGGGTATGGAGGAAGCGCAAGAACCGACATCTCCGCAGAAGCGGAAGCGGCGACCGAGCGTGCGCTTAGGGGAAATAGGATACCCTGCTTCTTACCTCACTACTGCTTCCTACCTTTTGGAGTCTGCTGCTCAGCGCAAGAAGCAGCAGAAGAAACAGCAACAGCTTTTGGAGTCTGGATCTAGTCCGGTGAAAGCTCCTCGAACGCGTCTCTTGGACCATGTTGCAGTGGAGAAGAAGAAGAAGCAGCAGGAGGAGCAGCAGCGGTGGAGGTCTTTGGAAGTTGCTGCTGCTGCTGACGAGAGAGTACTACAACAGAGTGCGGATGAAGAGAAGGAGATGAAGAAGACGGAAGCTGAGTTTGCAAGTACTAGCGGTCGGGAGGTGGAGCCGGGAGCCATCGCCGGTCGGAAAGTGAAACAGGTAAGGCGTAAACGGGCGGGTCCTGGTGCTAGGTTCGTTGTTGCTCCTGCTGACCATTCCTCCGCCGGGAAAATGGAGCAGCAGCAGCAGCACCAGAAGATCAGGGAGGAGGAGGAGCATGAAAGGTTTGAGGAGGATCATCTTGATGCTGCTGATGATGATGGCAATGCTCCTGGAGCAGCTTTGCATGTAGATGAACATGAGACTTCTTTTGCTAAGACTTCTTCGAGCTCTCTAGAGCTTTTTGGGGATGGTGTATGTGGCAAACTGGAAGTGGCAGCAGATTCTAGGGATCCTGCAGCAACTTCGGCTGAGGAAGAAGAAGAAGAAGGGGATGATGATGATGATGATGATGATGATGATGATGCTAACCCTAATAGCCTTGGGGATGAAATCCAAGGAGCCATTGAAGATGGACCAATGCGGAGAAGAGGAGTTGGAAAACAAGATATGACGGAGCAAGGTGGCATGGGAAGACAGAGTGCGGATAATAGTGATATGGCAGGAGAGAATAACGGTGGTGCAAACTTGATTTTTGCTGCTAAAACAAGTACAAGACAATCCATCACTCTTGCCAGCGGCGGAGTCAAGGGATGGCTCTGTGCGCTTGACTTGGGAAAGTATTCTGAGACATTCGAGCTCAATGAGGTTGACAATGAGGTACTGCCATTGTTGACCATGGAGGATCTGAGGGAAATGGGAGTAAATGCTGTTGGTGCCCGCCGCAAGATGTTCAATGCAATTCAAGAGCTACAGCATAGCTATGGGGCATGACCAGATGTTCAATGCAGTTCAAGAGCTACGGTGTAGCTATGGGACATGACCAGATGTTCCATGCAATTCAAGAGCTATGGCATAGTTATGGGACAATGACAAGATGGTCCATGCATTTCAAGAACTACGGCTAGCTATGGGACATGTCAAGATCAATCCAATTCAAGAGCTATGGCATAGCTATGGTACAATAACAAGATGTTCAATGCAATTCAAGAGCTATGGCATAGCTATGGGATACTGACAAGATGTTCAATGCAATTCTAGAGCTACAGCATATCTATGGTACATGACAACACTCCTTTATTGAACACAAGAGTGTGTGAGCATACAGAACATTTATTCAGAGGAAGACTTGAATCCCATAACTTATATGTCACCTTGGTGACACTGTTCCAGAAAGTGCATGATTTTAGTTTGACAGCAGGGTCATCTTATGATGCTACCACAAGTGTTAGGCAGCTGATGTTTGGCTACAGAATGAGGTTGGCCCAGGACTTGCAGTTTATTGAATCTCTGAAGACTTATCATGACCACTGTAAGATGTACATTATTGTCCTAAATCCTTGGAACTCTGTTTTCAGCTTCCATGTGTTACCGTGATTTTGCTTCATGACTTGGTGCACGAGTATGAAACTGATCTGCAGTAGCTATCATATCAGATGGTGTGTGAAGTTCTAAACTTTGTGAAGTTGTGCACACAATTTTTTTGCAGATTTGAGGTTTACTGCACTACTGAGCCATAATGCGGATGTTTATGAGTAGTCAACTTTGTCATCATTTTTTAAAGATCTTCTTCATTTCTAGACAACACAGCAACACCCTTATCAAGACAAGAGTCAAAGTGCCCTCCCTAGTTTTGAACAGAATGTGCCAGAAACTCAACCATCGGAGCACCCCTTGGGTATCATGCTGAAGTGGGCATGGCTACTGCACGCATATGTGTTGGGTGTTTGTATCTTAATATATTGTTCAACTACATAGATGGAGGTCATTGCCACATTGCATTTTGGAACTAAAAGTGTTCAATTCTTGAAATGATTCAGCATACTGTACCGCTGCAGGGTTCTAGCTAGAGATGTGGGGATAGCATACTGCCTATACTTGTCCTTCCACTTCTGATTTGCCTGCTTACTGAGTTGATCAGCAGCAATATGTACAGGATAGGGCCTGATGCTCTGTTGGAACTTTACTTCAACTTACAACTTCTAAATTGTTTGAACAACCAAAGACTACATTCAACAAATGAAAGAGCCCAAGTTATGTAGTTCATAAGGAAAGATTTGTCTAGGTCCTTTCCTTGGTACATGAAAGTATGGTGATGGGAGGACTTATCTAGTGTTGGTTCGATGACCTTGCTTGGATACACCATCATAAAAGGTTTCAAAATTAACATCAAAGAGAGGCAATTTGCCTTTGCCCTACATACAAGAGATGACGGTTGTGTAGGATTCAGCTTTGATCACATCAAAGGCGCATATATAATTCCAAAAAGGCTACGTATGTAAGAAGATTGAAAATTAGAAATTTGTTTCCAACCCAAAGGCAAATCATGAAAGATTCCCTTGGCTAGGGTCCTTTGACATGAAAGGTACCATGTCAATGTCTTGTCTTGGGCCTTAGACCATTTTGTCTTAGGCCCCATGCTATCTAAGGTCTTTGGGAACACAAGATGGGAATAAGTTTATAATATTAATTTGTATTTTTTACATGAACATATTTAACATCCAAAATAGTCATCCATGAAGGCATGGTAACATTATGAATCACAGCAACACATCCTGGGTCTTTCAATTGGTTAATAAAATGATTATTGTCTTTTTTGACTACTATTGCAACTACAAGTTCACATTGCTGACATTGTAGTTGCAAAGGACATTGTGATGCCACATGGCATTATGGTTTTGCAATTATAATCGATATCACGACTTGACGATTTTTACACAAATATGAAAATTTCAAAAATGTATTTTTAATCATCCAAGTTTAAGTAATAACAAATTCCATTGATTTTTGTAACTTTTGGTGAATAGTATTGACTTATGGTCACATGCTATTAATGTGACATGTTGCGTAGCAATGAAGTTGATTAGTAGTTGTAACCTTGTGATTTGTGACATTAATTTCAATGAATTTTCATTCATTAATTTATCAAAGGGCTCGTTGATAATGTGATTAATGATAATATTATCTCATTTTTTTAGAGTACATGCTATGTGGCAAAAGTTCATGAGGTGTGCTCATTAGATTTATATGCCAAATATTTTTTTAGATTTGTTATCGCCCCAAGCTATTGGACGCCAATGTGGCAATTTAAAGTTTACCCATCCATTTGATGGGTTGTATTGGACTGCACCCATCCATTTAGAAGGTTGTATATGTAATTTGAAAGGATAAAAAATAGACAAGATAAATGTGTGAGGTAGGTGGGGTAGGAGAGGGGTGTCTTTGGCACAAATCATGTTTATTTATTAAGAAATGTTAAAGTTTCTTTAGAAATTATTTTATTTTTGGGAACATAAATTTGTCTTGTGGAAAAAAATTGAAACATATAGTTATTGGATTGTTTTCCAAATGGGAACCTTTGAAATCGCCATCAATTAAATTATTCAACAAACTTATGTTAAATTTATCCCTTTTAGCGCTTATAATAGTAACCAATAATTTACCTTAGTAAATGATCCCTCATCAAACCTGCACTAGTGTGTTATGCAATTGCTTATGTAATTTAAAAAATAATTATGGGTGATTTTAGTTTTATTTTATAGAGTCTAAATCAAAGCATTACTGGTTTTTTAGTTTTTTCAAAATTCTATGTTAAAGAATTAAGTACCAATTCATATTTTTATTGAGAAAAAACAAAATCAAAGGACTATTAATTTTTGTTTTTTCAAAATTGCCAAAGAACCAATAGTTTTCGTGAAAACACCTAGAAAGAACCAAAGAAAAGTGAGATTTTTTTTTTTAAAGCTTGAAAAACCAAGCTTCTATAGCCAAATTGGATAGCTATCGAGAATGCCAACTACCATTTGTTATATCTTTGGCAAGGTGTAGGAACCCAAAACATTTAAAAGGACCATCTTTGGCTACAAACAACACACATTTCTCCATACATCAAGTGAGCCAAGTTCTCTCTAAGTTTTAAAAAAGTAAATTAATCAATATGCAAAAGGCATGCCCATAGAATACATGTCTAGAGAGATTTGCAAGTAAGCTCTATTTTGAAGTCCTTAGAAATGTACATACATTTCAACTTGATTATAATGGTGAACATATCAAGGGGAGTTATGAGGCCTTCAAATCCAATGTACACAAATCAATAGAAGTTATTGATGATAAGGTTGGCACATTTCTTGGTGGATTAGGGCATGGATACAAATTTAACATGGATGTTGGGAAGCCAAGTAGCAAGGCATGAACATGGTAAGCGACAAATCATGCTCCACGATTGAAACCAAAAGCTTGCCAACACATGGTCTTGTTAGCACAAAGTTGTGCAATATGTTTCCTTTCCCATGAATTGAACTTGGAGGCTTTGTCTACTTTGCAACAATGGACTAGTGAAGATTACTTCCCATTATTTCATAGATAGCCAAAATGTTCAATTTGCATGGACTAAAATGTTTCAACAAGTTAAAATTATATGGAACAATATTAACATTCAAACTTGCATTTGGACAACTACTCTTCATAGATCCTATTTTTCGTGTGGAGTTAATTTCAACTCTAATCATGATTACACAAGATGGTTTTTCATGTTGGTTTTTATGATTGAAATCACAATGAACAATGGACAAAATTGCCCTTAGTCATGTATTGGGTTAGTCATTTATGTCAAAATATGGACTATTTATTTAACTAAAATGACTGAAGGTGATTATTTGAAATGATTGAAATGATTAAGATGATTAAAATTATGAATTGACATGTTTGTATTAAATTAATTCAAAACTTAATCCATTTTCTCACATGTAATTTTATTATATTTCATTTGTTGTCGCCAATTGGCTTTATGTGAATGATTATGAACAAGAAATAAAAATATGAAACTTGAAATTACTTTTATTTTTATTAATTCATTTTTATTAAAAAAATTGATTAAAATTTTGATTACAACATGATTAAAAATACCATTATAATCACAAACTAAATGATTGATTACAATTCATATTTAATCACATTAATCAAGTCAAATAAATTCACATGAATGACATATACACCACATGTTGAACATAATGTTTGTTTTAATTGGATAATTAATTATAAAAAATCAAAATAAACATACCAATTTTTATTTTATTTTATGTTAATCAAATTAAACATATAGTCAATCATTTCAAATAAATAGACTTGATTTTCTACAATGACAATAATAATAATGGTAATAATATATATTTAAAAAATCATATTTTTGTAAGTATTGAATGCTAAATTTACACAGCACATTTTAAACACCCAATTGGGTGCCATTTGTCGTGGATCTTGCGTTTTTGCTAGAATTTTAGGGTTTGGCACCCATCTTTCTGGATCTTGTATATTTGCTAGAATTTTAGGGTTTGGCACCCATCGTTGTGGATCTTGGATATTTGCTGGAATTTTAGGGTTTGGCGTCCATATTCATGGATCTTGTATTTTTGCTAGATTTTAGGGTTTGGCGCCCATCGTCGTTGATCTTGTATGTTTGCTAGATTTTTGAGGTCTTCATGGATCTCGTATTGCATGGACCGGTTATTCTCGGCCTTTTGACGCTGTTCTCGCGATGACCCATTTCTGGTTTTTGGCGAAGTCCGCCAAATCCCACGAAACCCGCAACAAGAACAACACGCGCGTGCTTTATTAATCCGTCGCGAAGAATGTGTGGATCCGGATCATATAAATAGTTTCAGATCGTTGCGGACGAGGAAGAGCAGCAGAAGTAGGAGCAGGGCGGAGGATGGACTTGTTGTGCCCAGTGCGATCCGGGGAATCAGTAAATTGGCGAGGTTTGACGAGAGAGCAGTGATGGGGGGTAGTGGTAGTAGCGGTGTAGTGTCAGTGGGAGTAGGAGCTCGAGTCCTCTCCCTCTTCTTTTACTTGCTGTGTCTGCACAGCGTCGGCATTTTCCTATTCACGCGTGGATTTCTACTCACCAGAACAGAACTACCTTTGTTCAGTAGCTGCTCCGATGTCTTGGATTCCCCTTGCCTCTCTGCTGATCGTGGAGCACAAGGTAACTCTCACTACTACTACACACGATCTTCTCTGCATAAGAATAATGCTTGTTTTTTCCCCCAATTCATTCTTAGTGTTTTAGGGAGGAGTTTCTTAGGGTTTCTTCTCTCCTTCCCTATCCAATTCTGGGAGTCTGGAATGCACATCTATAACAGAGACATCTGGTAATAGTTGTAGTCATGTGATGCCATGGAAAGAAAGACCAAGAAACCGTGTAATTTGTGTGTAATTAATGATGACTGCAGAAACATGCGGGAAGACATGTCTCAGCAATGTAGAAATAGGTGGCGACGGGTCCTGTGAAACTCTGGAAGAATTTCCAGGAGTTGAAATTGACAGCCCAGTTGAAGGAGATTCCAGGAAGAGAAAAGACAAGGTTTGGGGCAGGGATTCCATCCATTGTTACCTACCTGCATGCATATGATAATGTCTTGCAGACTGTGTGTCTATGTGTGTTAGTTTTTGTTGTCATTGATTCAGCATCTGTAAACTCAGAGGGCTTCAACAAAATGCAACAGGTGAATGTAGTCATGACAGAACACACTGAACATTTGGAATCAAGTGTGAAGAGGGGGGGAGCACAACAAGATGTTGAGAAGAGTTATGGCAAAGAGAATTGCACATATGGGGATGATGATGACCATGATGAGGAAGCTTCAGGCATGGACGACAAGGGTAGAAAGTGCTGGACCAAATCAGCTATCCAGCGAGCTATCATTATCATAATTGATGCTTTAAGGTGACAGAACACGCTCAGCTCATGTTTTTCTGAAGAAGCATCTGAGAGTATGGCAGGATGTAGCACACTGATTGCAATTTTGGGACTGGTGTCCATATCATCCAAGGCCAACTGCCTTGAAAATCTAACACTTCTTCGTCATGACAGGTTTGATTTTGTTGCCCACAGCAGCAATTTTCCTGGAGGTACATAATCTACACCTGTTCATCTTGCATTCTAGAAAGGCGGATAATAGGGGAGGGGGGAGATATATTATAGGATTGTTTACTATTGGAAGATTTAGTTTGGCAGGGTGGAACCTCTATCTGCAAGAGTCAACTGTTTACATCTGTGTTCCTTTAGCAGGAAACTCATGTGATTTGCCTTTCGGTTTGCCCAGAGCCACAGGCCTGGATGGACAAGCTCCCAGTGCTGCAGCGATTGGCAAGAGAAAACAGAAACTCAGCCCGCATTTTCAAGTTTGTGGCTGACCCTCCAACCACAACACTCCAACGTCTTAAGGTGGGTGTGTGTACCAGTCCGAAATGTGAGTACAATTTGGTAATTTGATCAGACATTGCTGGTTCAAACTGGCCCCTCTTCGCTCCCTCAGTACCACAAAGATCATCCTTAATACCAGACAGGCTACCTGCGTCAGAAGTGACACATATGTCTGCAACAATACTTGTAGGGGTTGTAGGGCAAATGAAGAGGGCCCCTCCAAACATAGCATGTTATTGGCTGGGATAGACTATTTCGAGGTGAGCTGAGTACTGTTGTTACAGTGGAAGAGCATTTGTCTCAGTTTGGACGAGACTCACTTGTACTTGCAAATTCAAATCATAGTACTACAGTGGGGGCAATCTGTGGTTAATTGTTGATCAGTTTACTTTTGGTGGGAGAAAGGTGACATCTGATGTCCTACCTGACATTGTAGAATCTAGATGTTCTCTGTTGTCAGTTAGGGGATTAATTTCACATTTCATTTGCAGGGTTTGACCACAGGAGGATTGCCAACTTTTGTGGATATTGGACATAGTTTTGGGGCTCCAGCGATTGTGGAGGACAACCTAATCCTGCAGGTGAAGTTCTTGTTTGAACTTTGTAGTGTCTTTAAGGACATGAGTACAGTGAGGAAGGGAAGGCACATATTTTCATATATCTGATGTCAATGTATGATATTGCAGCTGGTAAGAAGGGGAAAGAAGGTGCGGATGATGGGGGATGACACATGGATGCAGCTCTTTCCTTCACACTTTTCAGAAGCACATCCATTTCCCTCTTTCAATGTCAAGGACTTGCATACTGTATGTAGCTTTTATCTCTTTTGCCAAGTTACTGATCTTTGCACCCTGTGGGTCTTTTTCTGCCATACATCATTGGATGTTTTAACATGTCTTCTTCTGTCTGTTGGCTGTGAAGTTGTGAACTGGAGCCCATCCTCTTTACTTCTTGTCTGGTCTCTTTCTCTTTCGTGGTCCTAAGCTCTATGAGAACTAATTTGAGATATGCTGATATGAGTACACCCATACATAGTGAATATCAAAACATGTATGTCTTGCCCCCCATCATTCTATTTTTCCCATGTTGGAAGCTGATTGATAAAAGGCTCCAGAATTCTTCAGTGTTGTGATCACAAGGTTTTGTGTGATTTGTCAGGTGGATGATGGAGTGATAAGAGAGATATATCCTGCATTGCTTCAATCTGACTGGAGTTTGCTGATAGCTCACTTTCTTGGAGTGGTACTTCTCTCAGAACCAGACATACCATGATGCCCTCTAGAAAAGTTGATTCTTAGCTTTCGACACATAAGTTTTGAAACAAAAGCCAATGTTGGTTGAGGTTGCAGCAATCTTGCAGGAGTGATCTGTGCTAGAGCAGCTAGGAAAAAGGAGTAATGATATCTCTGTTAGTTACTGAGTGGTCTTTCATGCCATTTTGTAGTTTAGTTCTTTAAGCTTGTAGAAATTGGGGCAGTGTTTGGTATGCAGTTATTTCAGCTGTAAGGAAGTTTTTAAGGAAAAGATGGTGTTTTGAAATAGGACCATGTGGGCCACATTTTTGGTGTTGAGTCACCTCTCATGGTTGAAAAGCTGGAGCAATATAACAGAGTTATTGAGGTGCTATTCCCTTCTCCATCTTTCATTTGAGGATTGTGTCTCTGGATTCTGGATTGGCACCAGAAAGCATCCTTGCATATTATCAACTGCTTCTTTGCATGAACAGGAGGTGGTGGCAGTGCTGGAAAAAGAATCTGGGCCAGGGGGCTTGCATGAGGGCACAATGTTGCTGGTAATGGGTGACCATGGCCAGACTTTGCATGGTGACCATGGTGGTGGCACATCTGAAGAGGTTTTTTTCAACATAGTTCTTGTTTCTTGGCCTTGTGTTGTTGTCTTTTAAAAGTGGACTGTCCACAACAGAATTTCTGCCTTCTGAGAGCTTTTGTGCAAGGTGCAGACTAACATATGTCAGACAGAGTCATTACTGTTCAAGACTTTTGCTGAACATGAGGGTAGGATGAATATGGTTGTGAATATCTATCCAAGACATTCAGACAGACATGAGACGTGGGTGACTGGTGAATTGGCAAGCAGTCCTTGGGACTGGCAAGGAACTTCATTCAGTCCTAAATATGCCATTCAAGACTTATTTTGTTTCTTTGGGTTGGCAGGTAGAAACAGCATTATTTGCCATGGCCATGCAAAATCCACCTGGTTCTTTACCATCAGACTTCCGAGCTTTTCCATGCAATATGGCAGAGGTAATGCATCACCTCCTTTGATCACCACTAGGTTGGACTGTTGTCTCCAAATTGTTGTAAAATGTTACTTGTTGATCAGGTTTTTGGAGTTGAGAGAAATACATATCACAGTTGTCATGCTCATCTGCAAAACTTCCACTGTTGATGGCCAACAAATTTCTACATTCCTGCTGATGTGTGGGTGAAACTTACATTTTGGGACAGTTTATGCAATAAGACTGAAGTACTACACCTTCTGTGTCCAGGAAGAGCAGAAGCCATGCATCAGCACACTTCCTCAGGTTGGCTTCCACAATATAGTCTCTTGAAGGGCAGCTGGGTGAAGCACAAGCCCTTGAAAGATGCATTTTGCTTATAGATTTGGAAGTTGACCGAGATAATCTCCTTCAAGTGGAATTTGTACTTAGTGTCAGAGAACTAAATGCTGTTGAGCTTTTGGTGGAAATTGTCTAGGTAGTTCTTATTCTTTTCATATACTAGGAAATTAGGTTTTTGCAGGAGATATGCTAATGTTTGGCTGGGTTGTGTGGAATATAAAATGGTGGTATTTTGATGCAGTTGGACTTCTCAGCAACAATGGCTGCACTCCTTGGTGTAGCAATTCCATTTGGCAGGTCAGGAATCTGCTGACCAGGTAGTGGTTAACCACAGACCATCAATACAAATATGTTCTTCATACTTCCAGGTCTTTTATTGTGCACTTGTCAAGATTTGTTTCAGCTGAAGTGTCACTTTCTTCTGCAGTGTTGGGCGAGTGAACCCAGAGTTGTACGCTTTAGCTGCAGGCACTTGGCTCTCGATAAACACTTCCCATGCTGATGAAGGCCATGAATCTCATACTGTTGATTGGCTGAGTGCCTACAAGGATGTTCTCTGCATCAACAGCTGGCAGGTATGTTGATGTCCTTGTACAGATACCTCGACATTATGGGAAAATCATACTGTTGTAAAACAGGATGGATAACAGACATTGCCTGGCTAATATGAGCAATTTCCCTGCACTGTATTATTTTGATGCTATCATTTCCTTATTTGCATGAAATTTTCAGCAGATTATTGTACAACCACTGTTGGGAGCTGATGAAGTCGGTGGGGTGGCCAGTCACTGCCCCATTGCAATGAAGGCGATGGTCTGATACCTTGTGAGTGACATTCACAAGATTATGATCACAATCATTCTTGCTGTGTCTTTTTTGATTTTGCTGGAACTGGCACACAATAGGTACCTTCAAACTTTTTTTGCAACATTGTTGTGGTGCAGGTTAAACGCTACCTTGAGGCTTACTCAACCTCCAGCATAGGGGGATTCCCTGCAGCAGATCTTGCACATGTTCAAAGTCTATATGCAACAGTGCAGTCTCTTGCCTCAAAGCCACTGCATCAAGACCCATCCCAGTTAACTTACTTGGACCATCAGTTTGATACACTTGCAGAGCTGGATGCAAAGAAAAGAGAGGAATTGGTAAGTAAAGTGACTGGGCTGACAAAGCTAGTATATGGTTACTTGAATTACCTGGATTCAGCTGCTGACTTGGCGCGAGCACAGTGGACGCAGTTTGGGGATGGATGGATGGTCCTTGGGCTCTCACTTTTGGTTGCCTCAATAGTGGTTCATGCAGTTGCTCTTTCAAGAGCCATGGTTCTGCCAATGGAAGTGTCTCAACAATCTCCAGGTGATGGTTCTGTATGGTGCAACACACAACTAGGGGAGGATTTGAGGACTTTGTTCCCATTTAAGCGGATGCTTCTTGGTTGTGGACTCATTGGACTGGTAGCAGCAGGTAAAATTTTCTCAGGTGGTCTTTATATGCATTAGAAACACAGCAGTTGTTTTGTCTTGAAAATCTAAAACCTTTTAGGTTACAACTATTTTGGGTTTGCACAAGAGCATTCTCAGCACTGCTTCTTTTCTCACATTTCAAATCATGATGCAGGTGTGATGAAGGGCTCTTGGATATTTATTAAGCTGTTTCAGTGGTCTCCACCCACCCTTTTTAGTGGGCAGTCAAATGTAATTATGCTTGCAGCAATTTTACTGGGATCCATTGCTATATACATTGCTCCCACCAAGGAGAGGTGGGTGCAATCCAAGGTGAATCTTTCCGACCAGCAGGCAACTGGGACCCATGGTAAACAGTGGAAATGCCATAGACCAAATGTGAAGTTTTATTTTGCCCTCCTCTTTGTGGGAATACATGCAGGCAGCCTTCTCTCCAACAGCTATATTAGTAAGTTCTCATTTACTTCTTCTGAATGAAGCCATGCAGCACTAGGAAGATATAATGTAAGATGCTATAATGTGGTTCTTTACAGCAGCTTGCTTGGTAGTCAAAACTGAGCTCTAGTCTTGTTGTCTGATGATGCTCTCAGAATTTTTCATGGTGTTAACACTACCTGTGACCAGCTTCAAAGCCAACTTCTCTCTGTGTTTCTCAGTGGATATGAAGGTCATCACATGAAAGGAACTAAACCTTATAAAAGTGCATACTTGTTGAAAGTAATGATTTCCAAGCAGTGAAGATATGGGTATGGTGTTGTTTCAAACTAAATCTCACCTTTTTGGGCATTGCAGTTGGGGAAGGACAAGTAGTGTGCTTTTTGTTAGCATCCTCAGGTATTCTTTATCTACGGACATCCTTGCAGGGTGGGTCCAACGTTCCAAAGGTGTGTCCCTTGTTCCATAGGAGGTATTTGCAGTTTGCTACAAGTATATTTGTATCAGAGTCTTTGGATGCAACAAATATGATGTCATTTTGAAGCTCAATTGAATAACTTGAAGCAGTTGTAGGTCATCCATTTTCATCCCAGCACTCAAATCTGCCAACAAATTTGCTGCAGGCCATTCTATTTCTGATACTCAATGGAGGAATGACAAGTATTGGACTTGTGGAGATATTCAAGGACCCTGCAACTTCTGGACAGCATACCTTGAGAAACAATCATTTTCCAGCCTCATACTCTCCTATGATGTTAATTAGTTTGTCAGCTACAGCCTTTGCAACCACTATGCTCCCACTCTCTTCTCTTGCGTGGTTGATTATACGTCGTGCACGTAAAGTCTATATGTACTCCCATAGCCTTTGGTGGGCTGTAACTTTTGGTGTTCCACTGGCTTATTTTCTTCTTGCCCTTCACTGGTTCACTATGGATCTAGCTGCCTCTGTTGTCATTGTTATCCCACAAATGTTCAAAGAGTTTGCCCGCCTTCTCTGCCCACGCCTAGTTTACTCAATCAGCCTGGGACTTGTGTGTCTCACAGCTTCATTAATTAGCACCAACAGCACTAAACGCGGTGTATCAGTTCCTTTTGGGGGTTTACTAGTGGAGGCAATCCTTATTGTATTTTCTGGCCTCAGTGGAACAATTATACTCTTGCTTGGGCGCAAAGGGCCGACCATTGCACTCCTTGCTGTTCTTGAAGGTGATCAGCTAATGTTAGATCTTGTTGTGTTACTTTTGGCAAGGGAAACAGTTATCTGTAAAGCCTGCCCAGGCCCAATATATGCTTCAGGATGGAATGATGCAACCAGTTGTACAATAACTGGTGCTCTGGTTAAATTGGTCACAGATAGTCTTATGTTTTGTAGCTGATTACTCCTTACAGGTTGTCTTACATTTGGTCTAGCAGCATAGAAGCCTGTCTGTGAAACCAGCCCCTGGCATTTTAGAGGTCATGACCGTTACCTGACAGCTATAACTTCTGTGATTGTTGGGGGGCAGTATGGTGCTTGCTGGATTTACAAGGCCTTGGGTCCTTAGGCCCAAAATGTCCAGATATGGACAAAGTTGCCTCAGAGAGAAAGCTGGAAGTTAATGGAGGGGTGCATTCAGAGTCACACTTTGCAGCCACCGTTGATTGGAATTTGGTAGCAGTGCAACTATTTTTCTGTACAGGACACAGGTTTGTTTTCCTTATCCTCTTTAGGGTTGACACATATGGCCAACCATGAATATATACCACTAGGGGTGGTGAGTATTGTGTGCATATAGTTGGGCAGTCATGTTCTACAGTGTTCCTGTGTTTGGCAAACCCATGAAATCTTAAATGTGGCCTGCACAAAGTCATGTGCCATGTAACTTGGATGCTAAAATACTGTTACTTTGTGACGATAATGCAGATGTACCTTTGATGGTCTTCACTACACTGCAGCTTTCATTGGGTATGGTACTGATTCCTCCTGCCCAGAATTCTTCTGGGCTTTTTTGTTCTCCTCATTTCAAGGTCTTCTTTGTTGTTCTCATCTGCTTGTATCAAGTTGCTGGTCTCAGCAACTTTGCTTTAGTCTTAAAGTTAAAACATGCATTTCTCTACTAGGATAAGTTTCAGGTATTGAGAGCTCAGGTGCTCTGCACAAGGCTGACCTGTGGTGATTTGTGCTTCTGCTTTTTGTTGTAGGTTTGATGACTTCTACTTCTACAGACAAGGTGCGCTGCTAGCTGCTGATACCTTTGGGGCATCTCATATACTCCCTGTTATTGGGCTTCCCCTTCTCATCACAGGGGCAGCTGGGATGTCACGGAAGATGTTTTCAATGTCAGACACTGGTTATGTCTCTCTTGAGATTGCCAAGGTATTTTCTTCCATCACATGTTAGGCACTCCTCTGTTATGATATTTGGAATTTCATATGGCAATAATATTTTACCAAGTGTGGTTTTTGTGACAATTTTATTTGTCAATGCATCAGGTACCATTAACCATACTGGTACCTGCTCATGTGGAGAGCAGCATAAGCTGTACAGAATGTTACATTAGGGCAGTTCAAGAAGTGTTGTGACTGCAACTTTGACTTCTCTTGTGAAGTGCAGGCATACATCTCATATGGGCTGGTTCGAGCCATTCTTGCTACTGTTACTACAGCTTGTGTTGCTCTGCAGCGGCGGCATCTCATGGTTAGTGCTGTTTCATTTTTTTTCAATGATGGTATCCTCTAGTGCTGGCCTACTTTTGTTGTGTATTGTGACAAGCATTTAAGGGTTGAGACAGTTTTAATGCAATGGAGTTGACCCTGCCCACTTTTGGATGCAGGTTTGGGGGTTATTTGCACCAAAATATGTCTTTGATGCTTTGGGCCTACTGGTCATCGACATCTTTGTTGTTATTGCAGTTTTGTTTTATTTCTCCCTGCGACCCAGGACACGAGAGAAGATTTGAGGCAATGAGTTGAAAGAGGTGTCATAAATTTTCCAAGAGTATTTTTTAGGCAGGAAAATTGGTAGAATGTAGCCGATCTTGTAGCAGGTTTTATCTATGGTCTATCTGCCTCAACATAGTGAGAACACACTCCCATCTCCTAGTGATCTAAGACAACATTGGTCTCCAAAGGCAGCATTCTTTATGCTTCAAAAGTTTTAAGACAGTTTGATGCATACAAGGGTGAACAAATTGGTGAAATAGAAAGGAGCTACATGTCAAGATCATTAGATTACTAAGAGATACTCGTATCCATGTTAGATGTGATTACAACCTTTTCAATTGCAGGTGGTGGATATATGATTGGTATTATTGGTGGTGTCCAGGCAATTCTGGAACACAAAAGAACACAAATTTGTTACGGATGCTGGAAATGACAAGCATGGCCATTGTCTCATGGATTCTAAGCCATTGTTTCTTGTGGCAGTGCAGTTTCAAAGGAAGAATGACGTACATGGGTTTTTCCTTTTGGCTTCTTCCCTCATAGGTCACTTAAATGCAGATCTCCTTTGAAGGGGGCACTGGTAGAATACATAAATATATGTTTTGTTCATAGTTCTGGCAATTCATAATATCCATCTTTTGAAACCACGCATATGAAAGTGGAAGGAATTGATGTTGAAGACAAAGAACCTCCTCAAGACAATACTTTTTACAACTGAAGCTTGATCTTGAGATTGGGATTTCATGGGTGAAAAATGTGTAAACCCATTACTTTTCAGCTGACCATTGCATTCCACTTTCAAATAGGGAGGAACATGCACTTGAGGTGATTTGTCTTAGAAGGTTTACTGCTTAATTCTCATTGTGTGTTTGTGTGAAGGTTTGGTTGGATGTGCATCCTTGACAGATAGAGAGGAACTTGCTGGTTCTCAGTGTTTATTATGTGTGGAAAGTCTTGTGTGTGTGATGTTCACTGTGGAGAGACTGGAGGGCATGTGTATTATATATATGTGATATTAGTTTCTTTAGTTGGAATAACTAGTTGAAATTGTTTTGTTATTAATCTAGTTGTGTGCTACTAGATGAACGCCTAACACTAACAAAGTTAAAATCATGTTCACATTAAATTAAGTTCCAACAATAAATAAACCCCTAAGAAAACTAATGTTTCACAATAGAAAATGTAACAAAAAAAAACTTGACAAAGTGTACCACTTGCATGGCTATCTGAAAACGAATGTCCTACAAGAATTACTTGACAAACGAGTTACACTTGCATGTGTATGTGGTTCATTATCTAATCATGTTTGCATGAAAAATATGTAAGATATGTTATGTCACAACATGCAACACAATATGTTACATACAATAGAGTTATCCGTGAAATAAGACAAACACAGCACCAGAACCCCGAGTTTGGTCATACACAGGGTGAGATTAAAAAAAAACCTGCAAAAAAGTACATTAGCATTCAAGGGGGGGGCGAAACCCTAAAACCATCAATTTTGGTGGTAAACTGAGTTTCATCCTGTCTTTCCTTTTTCTGAGCGCCTCTACTGCTGCTACATACATTTTTCACTGTTCTCACTTGTACAAGTACTATAATTAGTCTTCAACCTTATGCATTAAATGCTGAGTCTCAGCATTTCGTACCGAGTTGGAGCATTTCATATTGAGATTTAATAAAATGTCCTTACTTTGCAGATATCACTGAAAGAGGGGATAGGGGGTGAAAGGAGGGCCAAAGATAGGGTGAAGACTGGGTTGATTTATCGATAACTCTAATTTTCCATGACTTCGTGGATTTCTTTATTGTGTTACATGGTATGTTACATCGCAAGATTTGTATATAACAATTTTGTGAGTGTAGTAGATTGGGCTTGAGCCCATAATTATGAAAAGCCTTACGTGGGGAAATTAATTATTGATATAAGTCCAATGAATTAATTTGAATTTGAGACAACTTGGTGCACTGTGTGTTTCTTTTTGTGGTGAATTTTCACAGCACAGCTGCAAAACAAGGTGCTATGCAAACTCATACAAAGGTTTTATGAGGGGAAAAAATGGTCACAACTTGCCATATTTTGAGGAAAAGCTGTTTGAATTTGCCATATTCAGTAGGTCACCAAACTAAGGCAGGAATCCTATACCCTAAACCCAAAACCCTAAACTCTCTTATATGTAACCAAATTTGGCTTTAAGTCTTCTTGTGTATGATTGCTACACATCCTACCTCACAAAATTGCAAAAAAAAAACCCTTTGGTGTGCTTACTAAATAAACATGTAATAAGATACATGATCATTTTTTAAAAAGGCAACTTCTCAAATGTTGTTAAACTTAGAACACATTGGGCTCTTCTCTCTCTCTCTCTCAACCCTTCCCAACTCCCCTTCACCTCAAAACATGTGCATGAAAACCACACACCCCACAAAATCTAGATGTCATAGTTATCAAGAGCTAATTAATAAATTGTTTACTAAGCTTCATACTAACTTAGAAAGGAAAAAAAAAAAAAAAAACTTAATTTATAAGATGTGAAGAGTCAGAAGTTAGCTTAAAAGATTGCACAAATCAATTGATATCAAGATGAAATTTTCTGCTCAAGAAATAATCCAAAAAAAGCTTCGTACAAAATCAACACAAAGATAAATTTACTACTTTTGTACATGTAATTGTGAATGAAATGTGTAGCAGGAGAGAGGCAAGATAAATGCTAATGTTATGGATTCATGACAAAAATGTTAACTTTTGTAAACCCCCCTTTATAATCATACCCATTTTATTCATATTCTTGTTTGCACGTTTTTTGGTAATCATATGTTTTGGTAAAAAAATTCATTTTTTAGAGTCACTATCACATTCCTAAATAACACAAAATATTTGCAAAGATTTATTTGTAAATGTGACTATAATGGGGGAAATCTAAAGCAAATATTAAGGTTTTGTCAATTGTAGTACCTTTCGGCAATGTTAGTGTTCAAGTTGTGCAAACTAGCAACAATGAATATAGTTGAAAAGATTTTTTTTTTTGGGTTTTTTTCTAGTGCAAACAAATGAAAGGTATGTGAACTTGTCAACAAAGCAAAAAAAATTAATTAAAAAAATCTAGTTGACAAAATAAACAACCTAATAATTAAGAAGTTCAAAGTCAATGTAAATCGTCACATTAAAATAGGTAGAAATCACAACCTTCTTCAAATCTAGAATAACCCATGTAAAAAATTTGAGCAATTGGCACCTTTGTTCTAGCATAAAAAACTATTTTGTAAGGTTTTTTTTTTTGGCCTAATATTCTATATAAGGGTTCATATAGAATGTGACTATACACATTTAAATCACAATTTTTTAGTTTTAAAAAAAAAGGAAATAGAAAATCAAAGTCACCAAGGGTGCGATTTTAAAGGGGGTTTCCTTCAGGTATATAGACTGACAAATGATTTACCCACCCACCTACCTACCCGCCCAACAAAGAGCAACAATTAAAAAAAATGAACCTAGGATTTAGGGTTTAGAGAATATTGCACCAACTAAGAAAGGCAAAATTCTTGAACCCTAAAGCTCAACCCTAAATCCATGCAAAAGTGCCACATGCCTTGAGACAATTTCCTAAGAAAGGGCAAAATTCTTGAACCCTAAAGCTCAACCCTAAATCCATCTAAAAGTGCCACATGCCTTGAGACAATTTCCTAAGAAAGGGCAAAATTCTTGAACCCTAAAAAAGCTCACCCCTAAACCCATCTAAAAGTGCCACATACATGCCTTTGAGGCAATTTCCTAAGAAAGGGCAAAATTCTTGAACCCTAAAGCTCAACCCTAAACCCGTCTTAAAAGTACCGACATGCCTTTAGACAATTTCTTAAGAAAGGGCAAAATTCTTGAACCCTAAAAAAGCTCAACCCTAAACCCATCTAAAAGTGCCACATACATGCCTTTGAAACAATTTCCTAAGAAAGGCAAAATTCTTGAACCCTAAAAAAGCTCAACCCTAAACCCATCTAAAAGTGCCACATACATGCCTTTGAGACAATTTCCTTTTTTTTTGCTTTTGCAGCTATTGTAGTACTTTGTGAAAGATTCCGCCTCCAATCAAGGAATGCATTATAATACCCTAGTAGGGCCCATTCCACCTAGGAACATGCTAGGTTCAGTGAGCGCTGATTCCGCCAAGGAATGCATTATAATACCCTAGTAGAGGCCATTCCACCTAAGAACATGCTAGGTTCAGTGAGCGCTGATTCTGCCAAGGATTACATTATAATACCCTAGTAGGGCCCATTCCACCTAGGAACATGCTAGGTTTTATTGAGGGCTGATTCCGCCAAGGAATGCATTGAACCCGGTAGGAAGTAGGAACCATTCCACTAAGAGTGGAATGTGTTCAAGGCTCGCATCATGAGGTTGGTAGGCCGAGTGGAGGGGTCTAAAATGCAAAAGAAAAAGGGGTCTATACTTTTTTAAAAATATAATAATTGTTTTTTTTTTCCTAGGGTTGAGTCTAGGGTTTTTTTTTTTTTTTTTTCTTCCCTTCAAATTTTCCCAATTTAAAAAAATAATAATTCTATAAATGGCGCAAAAAATCCCTAAATGTCACGAAAGACAATTTGTGTTTTAAAAATAAAAATAAAAATTACCAAGCTGGGAAATTTCGCCAAAAATAAATAAATTCTATAAATGGTGCAAAAATCCCTAAATCTCATGAAAGTAAATTTGTGTTTTAAAAATATTTTCTTTTACCAAGTTGGGAAATTTCGCCAAAAATAAATAAATAAATTCACTGATTGAGTCCTTATTAGCTTAACAACTCTTAAATGATTACATATATTAAAAGACATTGGGATGAAATGAAGCTTCCCCTGAATCCGTCCCGTCGTCCATTTGTCCTGTTGTCCCTCTGTCCATCCGTTCAGTCGTCCATGCGAATCGACACCCTGGAAGCTCCGAGGTTGCCGGTTGCACACCATCCCTCTATTGAGTTTGACACTGCAACTTTCTACCCACCAAGAATGGGAAGGAAATAAACCGAGAATGGCCCTCCATCCATGTCCCTATTTAGATACATCATCATCCTCCATGTGCTACTTGCTTGCTTGTTGGACAGTGCATAAATAATCACCATGTATGAGGAATAATATTTACACACTAGTTTGAACCCCGTGCCTAATGCACAAGTGTGTGTGCATTTGACAGTACAAATGTTAATCACATCTTTTGTCCAAAGGTATATACTTGTCCTTACGTCAGTCATATCCTTTGTCCAAAGGTTTTTTTTTCCTTCTTCTTCTTTTTCTCATTAGTGCTTTCTTTGTTCTTCTTCTTTTCCACCATCATTTTCTTCAGTTCCATATTCTTCTTTTCTATTGTTGTCATTCATGAGTCAAATGAAAAAGCAAGGTACCATGTGCAAAGGATTGGAGTAATGACAAAGCTGTCAAATGAAGAAGGGAAAAACCCTGCCAAAAATATTTCTAGACACTAAAGAAGGATCATCAGATAACACACATGAAGATCATTTGCACAGCAGTTGAAGAAACCCACATTATTTATGGGCAAGCAAACTTTTGATATCTATTTTGATGTTCTCTCATCATCAGCAACAATTCATTGCCAAAATTTGAAGCAAACAACACATTCTGATGCATAGCTTGGAATTGATGCTGCCTCGAATCTAGTATTGTAGGTATTGGAATACTACATCTAGCCAAGCGGCTTTGCTGACTCGAACATCAGTACAATCTGTACTACATACACCTTGCTTTCATAGTAGAACTAAACGACATCTTGGAAATCTGCAGAGAATTTACAGTGTTAACTACACATTTTGATGTCTAATGACCACATGTAATGCGTTTTTTTGTTTTTTTTCAGTCAATTTTGTAATGCACCAATCTTGCTTTCCGGAAAGTTTGGATGAGTTTGAAGTTTACCAGTTTTGATGGTGAGCAAGTCCAATTTGCGGAAGACTTTGAAGAGCTTGTCGATCTTGAAAAGTTTCTGGAGTATTAGGATCAGTTGCACCTAGAGGAAGTTGCTCGAGAGTTATTGGATGTGGATATTGAGGACGGTAGGACTCTTGGACTTTCTTGAACTTTTTTTTTTTTTGTTCTTTTTTCTGTCCAGTCGGAGTCACCTTTCGAAGAAGAGTCACACATACCAGATTCAATAGTCGCGTATCGTGATATAAAGACGGTGGGTGCCATTTTGACAATTAGACATTAGAATGTGTAGTTAACACTGTAAGTTCTCTGCAGATTTCCAGGATGTCGTTCAACTCTATTATGAAAGCAAGGTGTATGTAGTACAAATTGTGCTGATGCTGGAGTTGGCAAAGCTGCTTGGCTAGATGTAGTATTCCAATACCTACAATACCAAATTCGAGGCGACTTCAATTCCAAGCTATGTATCAGAGTGTGTTGTTTGCTTCAAAATTTGGCAACAAATTGTTGCTAATGATGAAAGAACATCAAAATAGATATCAAAAGTTTGCTTGCCCATAATAATGTGGGTTTCTTCAACTGCTGTGCAAATGATCTTCATGTGTGTTATTTGATGATCCTTCTTCAATGTTTGGAAATTTTTTTGGCAAGGTTTTTCCCTTCTTCATTTGGCAGCTTTGTCATTACTCCAATCCTTTGCATATGGTACCTTGCTTTTTCATTTGACTCATGAATGACAACAATAGAACAATAGTTATCCTTAAAAAATGAAGAAAAAATCTCATTCGAGTGTGAGAACTAACCAACCCTCCCTTGAAGTAAATACACGTACCTATGATAGTATAGACTCCCTCTTTTAATGCACAATAAACATGTACACAACAAGGTAGCAACAAAAACCCTAAACTCCCGAAAATAACCTACATACCTAGGATTGACTCCTCTTTTGGTGTTCGATAAACATGTACAATAGGTAACAACAATACCCTAAACCCCGGAATAATCTACATACCTAGGATTGACTCCTCTTTTGCTGTACGATAACATGTACACTAGGTAGTAGCAACAAACCCTAAACCGTGAAGTAACCTATGTACCTACTATGATTGATTGACAACTCTTTTTGTTTACAATAAACATGTACACTAGGTAGCAACAAAACCCTAAACCGGGAAGTAATTTATGTACCTACTATGATTGATGACTCTTCTTTATGTCTACAATAAACATGTACACTAGGTAGCAACAAAACCCTAAACCGTGAACTTGTACCCTATGTACCTACTATGATTGATTGACGACTCTTTTTGTCTACAATAAACATGTACACTAGGTAGCAACAAAACCCTAAACCAGGATGTAATTTATGTACCTACTATGATTGATGACTCTTCTTTATGTCTACAATAAACATGTACACTAGGTAGCAACAAAACCCTAAACCCCAAAGTAACCTAACTTGCGTATATACCTATGATTGACTCCTGTTTTACACTAGATGCAACTTGAGTAGTCATGTGAGGATTGTGTCTGTGATGTTATAACTTTTAAAAAAATAAATTCTAGACATGTGAAAACTATGTACCAAAATGGTCAAGCCCTAGAACAAGTAGAAAGTGAATTTTTATTAATTTTTAATCTTTTTAATGATTTTTTTTTTTTTTTTTGAAATAAGTGAACTTTTTTGATATGTCATAAGTCACCTAGGCTAGATCCTTCTTTGGAAGTCAGCCCAAGATTTGCTTGTGGACATAGGTACCTACCTACCTACCTACCTACCTACTTTTATGCACCTACCTATTCTTGTTTGTTGTGGGTATTTGTTATGGAAGCTTTTGTGGGTTGTTTCACAATCAAGTTGATTCACTGATTGAGTCTTTATTAGCTTAGCAACTCTTAAACGATTAGACTAATTAGTCGTTGTTTTTGGGGGGAAGCTTCTGTTGCTGCTGCTCGTTTTGGTTTGGAAACAAATAGGGGGAATTTTGGCGAATTTAGTTTTGAGAAAAAGGGGAATTTTCGCCAGAAAAAATAATTACGGTCTGCTACCCAGCTTATAAAGACTCTGGTTCGCCAGCCTATCGTTTGCTGAGTAACTAATTAACTTAATTAAGGCACATCGATAATACTATTAAGTGTTATTAGCCTAATTATAGATAGGCTAATTAGTGACTGTTAGTTAATTAATTAGACTAACTAGTTGTCGGCCTTTTGTGTTTTGGGTCCTTCGCAAGGTCTTGTCTGCCTACTCTCGCTCGCTCGCTCGCTCGTTGCTGTTCTTCACGTTTTGCACAGGCTGAGGGGATAGAGAGAGAGTAAGAGAGTGAGAGAGAGAGAGGGGGGGCGGGCGAGGAGATGGCTGATGTGGTGGAGAAGGCATGGCAACGCTACCTCATCTCCTTGCAGAAGTATCCGCTCCGCACCAAGGTAAGTAAACAAAACACAGTCTCTACATATACATACAAATAAACGCACAAAAAAGCTCTGTGTGTGTCTCTCTCTGTCTGGGAAGCTGTTGAACTTGAGTTGTGGCGATTGTAGCTGGATGAATTTCTAGAG
Source organism: Sphagnum contortum (assembly GCA_963920785.1). Lineage (NCBI taxonomy): Eukaryota > Viridiplantae > Streptophyta > Sphagnopsida > Sphagnales > Sphagnaceae > Sphagnum > Sphagnum contortum. The sequence continues at coordinate 14,764,271 of OY987279.1, read as the reverse complement.
ATTGATTAATATTAGTGTTATAATATGCTGGAGACTCTATGTAAAACGGCTTTGTCATTTAGCCGAGAGAGAGAGAGAGAGAGAGAGAGAGAGAGAGAGAGTTGTTTCTGGAGGTTTTGACCAGAGTCGCGATGTGTCAAGATCGTGTGTAACATGATCATGATGATGATGTTCCAAGGGTTTGATTGTTCGGGGGTTTCTTGTCCAGCCTTGATAACAGTGGGGTAAGATAACTACTGGGAGTCAATATATTTGGAGACTGCAATACATGGAGGTTTTAGGAGATGAATCTTTGGTTTTTGTTTTTGGCAGGTCCCAGTGTTTTTTTAAAAAACTTCAGAGTGCTTATATGTAATAGCCTAGGTGAATCAAGGTTATAGTGGAGAGATTCAAAGAGAGGAGCCAGCTTATTGAAATGGATCTTCATGTGAGGACATCCACGCAATATCTGGCTCATGTGATCTTGGTCTCATGATGCTGGAAATCCCCCCTTTTTCTTCTTTTGCTTCCTAAGTGGAAGTTTTGTTTCCTAGGGAACAGCAAATGATGCCATCAAGCTGGCTAATCATCATCATGGGCTTGGATCATGCAGGCAACAACAGCAGGTGTATTGGCAGGATGCAGTGATCTTGTTGCTCAAAAATTGTCGGGTGCAAAAAAATTGCAACTAAGGCGCTCACTTCTTATGTTGGTGAGGAGGAGGCTGCAACAAATTTATTATTATGCCAGAAAACCACTGGCTCTGATCATATTGTGTGTTTCCTGGAATTCTACTTTCTCTTTGAAAGCAGAGTGGCAACTGCAACAAATAATAGCTTCTTCCCCCAGAATGTCTGTCTGATGATGTTAGGGTTGCTACTGTTTTGCTTGTGGGGGTGCAGCTGTATGGCTTAGTATATGGAGGCCCATTTGGACATTTCTTTCATAAACTGATGGAAAGACTTTTCCCAAGACGAGACACCCCAACTCTGGTGAAGAAGGTAAATAACTGTTGCTTGCTGTCCAGCAAATTCATGACAAGGTTTTGACTCAGGCTGCAAGTCCTCCTCCTGAATGCAGATACTTCAAAGTAGAACACTGGAAATGGAACCCAGCTTGTGGGGAACTCACTAAAAGGTGAATTGAAGGCTGGATGACAGGTGCTTGTGGAGCAGCTGACATCAGGGCCATGGAATAACTTTGTGTTTATGTTATACATGGGGTTGGTGGTTGAAGGTTGGTGCAGATCCCTGACCTGGTTTACAAATGTTTGTTGCATTTGTAGTTCCGTTTATGGAGGCCAGTGAGCTTTTGTTGCATCATGCATGTTGGACTTACCTGAATCTTGGTGGGCCTTTCAGGGAGGCCATGGCGACTGGTGAAGAACAAGCTTAGGACAGACTATCCTGTTGTGCAGCTAAATGCTTGGAGGGTACCAAAATCTCAAAACCCAATTGTGTGACTTGAAAATTTATTAAGACAGACCAGGATTCTGGAATCCACTCCTTTGGCAAACATTGCAATGTTTCTTGGTGATTGGCTCAAAAATCTGCAAATAATATCCTTCTTAAATGAGAGCACCGATTTCAGTCTCTACCAAAGCATTGTAGGTTCAATGGAAAATGGATGTATTTCCTCTGTGGGTTCAGCTGGTGTTTTTGTGTGTATGTTGCATTACTTTAGAGATGTTTGGACATTTTCTCTCCAGTTGTGTGTCAATCCTCTTTGTGCTTGAATGCAAGTTTAGCTTAATCAACTTGTTGAAAGCTACTGTGGTTCAGACTACAGTAATCATCCAATTATTGTTTTTTGTTGCAAATTGCAGTCTTGTCCAGTTGGAAGTTTTTTGGAATAGTCTTTGATGTGTGGAGGTAATACTGAGAGAAGTGAGGGTGTGGGTACAGGTGTGGCCATTGGTGAGTTTCATCAACTATTACTACATGCCCATCCACCTGAGGGTTCTCTTCCATAATCTGGCTGCAGTTTGCTGGTACAATACAGTGTCTTTTCTCTAAAATAGTTCCTTTATTTGCTTGAGGGGAGCATGCCACTTTCATCCTTTCATAAAGCTTTGAGTGGCGTACCTTGTGTTTGTGCTTGGGCACTGGAAACTACATAGTTTTGCAAATTCATTATGTGAAGCAGCACCAGTGAGTTCTCTGTTTCTTTTAGGAGGGTAAACAACTCATGGGTTACATGATTGCTAATGGTCTCAAAACCATGCTTTCTGGTATGGTGATGGCAGGGGTACTTTCCTGATCTTGCGAAGCACCCGAGCAATCAAAAAGGCTGCTTGAAAATACCATCCCCCTTGTACACAATGTGCTGTTGTCTCAAATATGATTCTGGAAACAAGATTCACCCCACAATAAAGAGCAGACATGGGTGAAGAGACTTCATGGGTGTTTAGGAAGGGGTTGAATCTGTGTTGCCTGTTTCATCCAGGAATTGCAGTGGGAAGATGCCACCTGCTTGAAGTATCCACCTCATGTCTAGATAAAAAGTTTGGCTAGCTTATGCCAGGTTTAAATCTTATTTCTTGTGCATGGATTGCACTTATAATAACTGCTTCAATGTGAGGATGAGGAGGTGCCACGGCATGCATAAGGAGAATCAGCTGAGATCTTCAACTGCTTGAGCTTGAATTCACTGTGAACTCCTGGAAATATGAGGTTCATTCTCCAGAATCTTTGTTCAAATTTTGGTTGGATTTATTGAATGTTTCAAACTGTCTGTGAATCCTTCTGAGTTATTTTGTTCAGCCTTAAGAGACTTGAACTTTTCTTCCCACTGCAATTGATTATCTTGCCACATTTTGGAGTCTTAATTTTCTTTGCTGAAGTGAAGCTGCAAATTTGCTGTGAACATGAAAACTTCACAGCAGAAAGGACCTTGAAGTGCGCTTGAAGTGGTGTGCTGTCCAACCCTTGTCATTTCTACAAAGGCTGGTAGGTATCACAATCACACTGGAGTGGATCTCACCACACTGGTAGTTTTGCTTGGCAGGGTGCTGATTTTGTCAGAAGCCCAGATGCTACTCTGCCTAATTGGGCAGATTCTCTGCATATCAAATGTTTTCCACATTGCACACAAGTATATGGGGCAGATTAATTATGCGTATAGGTTACCTGCCACAGCTGGTGAGAAATGTAAGCTTCTAACCTAAGTAGCTTCTATATTAGGTTTTTGAAAATATATCATCAAAATTTAGTTTTGACTCTAGGTGTTGGAATTTGATTAAACGTGGCAAATTAGAATTTCTTGTCATTAACATTATCTGGACAAGAATTTTCAATAGCATATAGATTGATTTGAATTTATAACACAATAAAATAATGATAGTTGGTTTAAGACTAATTCCAATGTGGCATTGTAGCGTCAAAATGTGTGTTTTTGAGCTACGTAGTGTCTAAGTTTGACTTGTAAAATGGTTACATTATAGCGTAACTAAAATATACATGAAACATAAAAAGGATTGCTCTTCTTGGTCAATTGTAATGATTGGCCACAATTGCCGTATTTAAACATTGTTTGACCATATAACATTTTAATTTTCAAGGTTATAGGTGAGGAGGGGAAACGATCAATTCAATTTTGGAATGTGATATTATTGTAGTATTTAGGTGGGTTTGGCATCCAAGTGCCAAATAAATAATTTATTTGAAAATTTAAGATTTGCCATGTGAATATTTATTTTTTGATTATTCGGCATATAACTAATTTGTATATTATAATTCTAACTCAACTTCAGAGTTTTTCTATTATCCTTGTGGTCAATCTGTTCACAACTAATGTGCTTATTTGTGTTAGGCTAGAGTTTGACTCCAAATATTTGCAATTTAAATTTTTGAAATTTTCGACAACAATATTATTTTTTTGGCTAAAATTTTGACAAAATAAAGTATAATTTAATGTATGTTGAAGTCACCCATGTACTACAATAAACATTGGTAAACAAGCAAATGGCACCCATAATTGGAATTGCTTTATCATGCTACAACTTGGCACATGTTATTTGGCATGTTACATGACACTTACCACACATAACATGGAAGGTTATGGGTGCAAATCATGCCAAGGTGACAAAAAAAAAAAAAAAAACAAAACTAAAGATAAAAAAATGCAATAGTATTCTTGAATTGATTGCATTAACACCAAATAAACATCTTTATTTATTTATATTTTTTCTTTGTGTCCACACTTATAAGAAGGTACTTAACGCAATGTTGATGTCACCTAACTTTGCAAAAGTTGTGGCACACTTCCATTTCAAAGGTAGGCACCTTTTCAACAATTTTCAATGAAGATTGATGTCACCTCCTTACAATGTCACCATGTTTTTTTCATCACATTCCATTGTAGGTGAGTTCATTTTTACATCATTTGCAAAACTTTTTTCTTCAAGTTGAAGTTTGAAAAATTTCTTGTAGGGATTGTAGGGTTTTTTGTTGCTTGAGTCTTGTAACAAGAAAGTATGCACATTGTATGAAAACTTTGTCTTCTTTACAACTTTCATTAATTTTTATCAAGATTAGTGCCACTTCTTTACAACATCACCTCCTTATAGTGTCACCCCTTTTTTTTGGGCTCTCCCTTCACAAATTTCATTTGCATTGTGTTCTTGAAGACATTGTAGGTTTTTTTGTGTGTTGAGCTTTGTAACTAGAAAGCATGTGCATTGTCATGAAAGCATCATTTTTTTTGTAATTATTAGTAGTTTTCAATCAATGCCTCCTTTTTACAACATCACCTTGTCCCTACATGTGAGTTTCCAATTTCTTTCATTTACATTGTGTTCTTGTAGATGTTGTAGGTTTTTTTTTTTCCTTGAACAAGAAAGCATGTGCATTGTATACAAGGTCATAAATAAAAATGAAAAAAAAGGAAAATAGTTAATTGACATTTATTGTTGCAATTTTTTTCCTTTGTGTTTTTCACATGGTCTTAGTAAGTTGCTTTCTATAATTTCAATTGAACATGGACAATGATCAATTCATGCTTGCAACGGGGTCAATTGTCATTTTCATTGAAATGTTACAACATATTTAGGAAAGACCCCAAGTGTTTTCACAACTTTTTTCAACTATCAACAATGATGACATTGTACAAATCTTGATTGCAAGTTCTACTTTGTACAGTTTGCAATTGTGCTACACAACCTGAATGTAATGGGGTTTGATTTCGAATATTGGGTAAAGCCATGTAGTATTACTTGGTTTTTAATTTGTTTATTGACAAAATATGATGATGGATGATGGATTCAAAATTTCCACGTGTCAAAGGAAACTCTTTTTGACATAGCCAACAAGTTGAAATCTATGATTGTCAAAAAAGATACTAGGTATCATGTTGCAATCCTTGTCAAACTTAAGGTGGCTTGTGTGATTTATAAGCTTTTTCATGGCTCCAATTATTTAATAAGTAAATTAATTATTGGGTTGGTCGTACATGAAGTTATTAAAACTATCAACATCATATTTAGAAATCTAATTACATGGCTAGTGGGACAACACATGGAAGTTGTGATTTTGGAGTTCAAAAATTGGTGTGGCGTATTATGTGCACAATGTGATTGGTTGTATGCATGTTTCCATTTAAAAACCCAACATTTTTTTTATGAAAGATTATTATTGTCACAACACAAGGGGTCATTCTATTATTGCGTAAATTGTAGTGGATGCTAGAAGGTGCCTCGTTGATGTCTATATTGGTCTACCCAAAAGCATCAATGATTTTTTAATTTTGCAAAAGTTTGGTTTATATAAAGAAGTTCAATATAACGGGACTTTCTTCAACATGGACAAATGTCAATAAGGTTTTTCTCCATACCTTTTTAAAGAAAAAGGGTATCCTTTGTTCCCTTGGATAACAACATTCACAAAGAAGGCCAACAACATTTAGTCCTTGAACTATTATATGATAGAAAACATAAGCATGGTTGTTCTATCATGGAAAGTGCATTTGGAAATTTGAAGAAAACTTTAAAAAAGATCTTGTGTAAAATAGAATTGGATATCACCTTGGTTTTAATTGTGTTCGCATGTTGTTTTTTTCACAACCTCATTTTTGATAAGGGTGAAAGCATAATAAAGTATGCTAAAAAAGTAATCACATATGTAATCACAGTCACATTTATGGCACAAACGTTTTAAAGTTTTTTTGCTTGTGGTTAAGACTGCCAACTAATTCATCAACATTTTGGCTTGTTGTGTACCATAATATTTGTTATACTTCACCTTTTTTGGACAAAAATGGGTCACCCATAATGTGTTTTCACTCTATTTTTTTAAAAAAACCAAATATATTCGTTTTATTTTGTTGGTTTTGATTGTGGTTCCTTCAAAGAACCTCATCTAACTTAATTAAATCTTCATGTTAAAAACCTTTAATGTTCGACAAGGTTTGATGAATGGGTGACCCAAGTATGGGATTGTTTTTTCTTACAAATGCTTGACCCATTATTTGTGGGAAACTTATAATTACCTCACCATGCTCCTTTGAGTTTAGTTTATGTCTACATTTTGATGTCTAAAATATTCAAGTTGTGTTAAAAAAATTCATGTTAAAGTTTATTTTATTTTTCTTTGATTTAAAGTTGACAAAATGAATTTGGTCAGTTGATTCCACAAAGGCTTTTGAAACCTTTTCCATTGCATTCACCAAACTTTGATGGGTGACAAAATTTCATTTATAAACTCTTGTATTCCTAATCTTCTACCTATTGCATTTGGTGTTCATTTTGAATCATTAGATGATAGATGTGGAACTTTTTCTTTTGCTTCAGCTTTGGTGTTGCTTGATTTTGGGGGACAACAACCTTTTGAATTCATTCTAGGGATAAGACATGTGTGGTGTTATCCTTTCATCTGCCATTGCATTGTTGCTCATCTTAGGTGTAATGGGGTTATGAAATGAAGGTTTTAATGGAATGTAAATTGATGTGTTAGTGGTTTGGGTGTTGTAAGGTTGTTCATGTTTGTTTGATTTACAAAACTAGCTCCAATATTATACACATTTTAATGAATCTAGACAAGTGTATACATATGACCAACTTCATTTTGTATAAGCAATCTTTGATTGTTTGTTTACTTTCAAATTTTTATTATGAATGGGAGTGCTGTACACATTGTCATTTGCACCCATGAAGTCTCTAGAGTGTGACGGTTTGAAGATGGGCCTAGTGTTCATGAATGGATCAATCATTTTATAGATGTCTTTGTTGAACATCCTCAACAAATTCAATGCCAATCTTTCTAAAGGAGACGAATTCCAAAACTCTTCATTATGACCCATCCCCACCATGTAGTCTCAAATTCTTTTATATTCACCATACATAGTGGCCCACTTTTCCTTGTAAGCAAGCCCATTCCTCATATTTGTGTTGTGGCCAATTCCCAACATAGTATTTCTTGTGGCTTCTTCCATTTCATGACAACACTTTCAAAATAATCTTTGGAATTGATCACATTTGAAAAGACAATTTACTCATATATCTTTGCTTGGACTAGGGAAACAATGTCTTGGCATTCCCAATGAATTGTACTTGGTTTATTAAAATTAGTGGGTACCCGTGATAGTCGAACATAATCCGCCCGTGCCTGCAAGCCCGTGTTGCTGCATTTGGCTCTCAGGACTTAGGCTTCAGGACCTCGATAAATGGACATTGGGTTTCAGGATCTCGACAGACGCACGCACTCTCAAGACCTGAGTTTCAGGACCTCGACAGACGCACGCACAGATGTAGGACGTCGAAAGCTCTCCATCCTATGGTCGTCGACCGGTGCTCGGTCCTGTGTCTTATCTTTTTCCCGTCACTTTTCTTTGCGTCTAGTGGTCACAGACAGACGCACGCATGCAACCCCGTCACTTTTCTCTGCGTCCAGTCGTCACAGATAGACGCATGCACGCATGCACACAACAAGTGACTTTATATATAAGATTTTGAATCTTTGTTGCCAAATTTGTCCTCCCTTTCCATATGCTTCCATGGTGTTGTGTAGTTCTTTTTGTTGTGAAGAAGTTGTTGTTAGGCATTGATGAGGGCCGCTACAAAGTGTTATTGCTCTTGCAATGTCAACAATATCTTTGAAGCTTCTACTTCTACACAATTGTTGCCAAGAAGCCAAGAAGCTATGGTTTTTGTTGTTGTGTATCTTGTTATGCTATACAACCTATTGCTACTATTAACCACACTATTGTTGCAATACCAAGAAGATTTGGAGTGTTGGGCTCTTGTAATGCCCGTAAGGAGGGCTTTTGTGAGCATTACAACAATTTGGACCATGGTGAGACACCTTTACCCTCACTAAAAATTTCTGCCTAAAAGAGAGAGGATGGCACCTTAAGATTCTCATCATCCTTTTACTAAGGAAGATCTAATATAATTTTTTTAATGTTTGTGGAGGGTGACTCGGGGTCCTTAACATTTGTCTCACAGAAGAGGAGGTCCCTAACAAGTAAAGGTGTAAGGGTGCCTTGTCTACTTCTCAAACAAAATTGAAGCCCTTACAAATTATTTATGGGTCTTAATCTTGGTCCTTAATTTACAAATAATAAGGCTTCTAAAAAAATGAGGAATCTCAAGTGTAGTAACATTGCCCCCCTCCTCTCCTCTACTCTCAAAAAAATTGAAAAATTTAAAGCCTGTCCTTTTTATTTCAACAATATTTATAAAAAAAATTCTATTAGTTTCTGTACACCACGTAAGGGTCCTTGAATAGGGCTGTTCTGAGAATTTGGGTCCATTTCTCTCAGCTCCGGCCTCATGCAGGGTCCAGTTAATGATCCCTCCCAGCCCCCCGGCCCCTTTTCTTCTCCTCAGTTATGTTATAAAAACGCATAAATGACCAATCGACAACGTCTCTCTTGGCTCTCTGGCCTAGTGCATGGGACCCGGAAAATTGTCAACAAAAATCTGAACAATATTTTTGGGGTATTTTGGGGGGCTTTTTGTAAGTAATAACCACATGGCAGAGGCCAATGGGTGACAGCTGAAACAAGATATTTGCTTGAATGCGCTTTCGAATAAATTTTAAATAAAAAATTAACCCAACCCCCCCCCCCCCCCCAAAAACAAAATCCCCCACTTTTTTACCAAATGTCAGGTAGGTACCCAAAGTTTGTTTTCAATTTTGTGATGTAGTTGAGGTGGCGATCATCTGTGAGCCAATTTAGCCAAATTTGGCTATTAAAAATTATGAAAGGAAACACTGGGAAAATCATTGTATAATTTTGGCTACATGGCCTACTTGAACCATATATAGAAATCTGGTGATGTTTATTGATTTTGGTGAATTTTTTTTTTTCAAAAAATCGTTGAATTTGTGACAGAAAATGTCCAAAAAATTGCAACAGTACAAAAATTTCTCACTCAGAAAAGCCCGATTTCTTTGGTGGTTTGTGGGGGGTGGGGGTATACCCGGCGGGGGTACGTGAGCTTTTTCTTTCCGCGTACACACACTTGATAGGTGAGGGGAGATAGAAAGAAAGTAGCAGTAAGTAAAAGAAGTTGAGCTGGAGAAGGTGGCAAAGTAGTCCGTAGGGCGGCAAAGCGGTAGGCCGCAAAGGAGTAGGTAGAGGAAACGGAAGCGGCGGTCCAGTGAGAGAGAAGATGGTTTAGGAGCGGCGCGTGGAAGATGTCGTGTCTTGCTGCGGGTGTGTGCGTGCCCTGTGCTACTGGAGCCGCGTCTCTGATCTCCGTGTCCACTCACTGATTTGCATTCTTGATCCCCTGGCTTCCTCTCGAAGCGCTGTTTCCAACGAGCCAAGGAAGGCAAGAAGCCGAGAAACGTCGTGCCAGTAAAAGAAGCCGAGAAGAGAAGAGAAAAAGAAGAAGAAAAGCACCAGTAATTTGATGCCGGACAGAGATTTCTTACTGCACTGTGCGTGCAAAAATATCATCGCGGTTGCAGAAAAATTGGCTGCTGACAGTACTGGAATATAATATCCCGGAGCCTGAACTGCAGCAACTGCAACTTTTGTGCGTGGCTGCACTGCAAAACAGAAGGTCGATCGATCGTTGCAGGAGGGGGGAGTTCAAGATTCTTTCGAGCAAAACTCGCGGGATTGTCGAACATGATATACTACTACGACTATTGGAAAACGTTGCAGGTCACGTCCGAACCTGCAGACCGAGAAACTTGCTGTATTCTTCTAGGATCGTCACGTATCGTGGAGAGAAGATAGTTGATCTCCTCCTCTCAGGAAGTGTAGTGGATCTGATCATTAATTTCTTGGATCTTTCTTCGTCGGCTTGGCTTGATTGACGTGGTGGCGTAGCGTCGTCGACTGCTGCACGGGAGCCTTGCGTAGTGACCGTCGTGTGCGCTAACATTCAGCCGTCGTCGTCGTCTCTCATGACGTGGTGCGTTTTTCATGTTTTGCATGTTGATGTGTTGTGCGGTGCTTTCAGAAGAACAACACTTGACGCTTGCATCGGGTCTAGATCATCTTCGCCTGAAGTGTGATCAATTGGCGCACTGATCAGCGGCCTGTTAGCAAGTAGCTTGCTCCTCAGGAGCACCCTGCTGAGGTGAGAGCCACTGACGGAAAAGCTCACATGAATACCGATCATTACGATCTTACGACAACCTCGTCGTCGTCAATAGGTACGTAATTACTTGGCCGATTTCTTTCGTGTGGCTAGTTGCAGCAGTACATTACACCTCTTGTTCAGGAATCAGTTAATATGTTTTGCGATCTTGCTTCGATTGTATTGCAAGCACGGTATGTAGGCAGCAGCGGCAGTTTTTTAGACGACGATCGCACAAAGCAGATCCGTGTTAGAAGAAAACCACAATCCATGTGGTTTTCCAGACCGTGCATGAGAATTGTAGTCTTGAACGTAGGCATATGCAGATCTGGAAGCCAGGAAAACCAAGGAGCTGGCTGCATTAGCACGATTCCTGCAGCCCGTGGTGCCAGAGATTTACAAAAGCTGAAGGGAGTTCCGTCTCATTATGCATCATCCCTCTGTCTCCTGGAGGTCGCGTCTATCGTCACAAGGCTACAGCAAGGACAGTCTTGAGATTACAGTATCTCGTGGAGGTGCGGCGCCCGGAGTATTGATTATGTTAAGGTTAATACTGATCAGGACTTGTGTTTCTGAAATAGAATAATGGTATTATCCTAGAGAATTGCAGATCATCATGTTTTGATCATGTTCAGCTTCTTCTCTTGGAAACCTTTTTCCTTGAAACTGCAGCAAGAATCTGCTTTCTTGATAGGAGATCTTTACATGTATGCCTTTTGTGAAATTTTTGCAGGATTGAAGTGAAAGGCGGAATTTGCAAGTCTCCAGAACTTGGTCCAGCAGCTTACAGCGTTAGACATGATGGGGAGACCCTCTGAAGAGCCTTGGCAGCAACCGGGGAGATCATCATGTATTAAGCATCATGACGGCAGAAGGGAAGCAACAGTAGATTTTACACGAGATGGAGATCATCGTGATGGGCATGAAGAAATCACGCGTCAGCTGAGAGATCGTCTGGGTAGTGACTTTGTGGCAGTCGATGAAGGAACGGTCAATGGGCCCATGAACGTGGTAAGGACTCTTCAACCTGAAATCCAAATGTTTCAACAAGCCAAAGCTAAAGCCGAAGAAGAAAAAGACTGTGGAGGTGGAGGTGGTGGTGATGGTCGTGGAGACTCATCAAGGCGTCAAGGGAATCCTTTTGCTGAGCCGGCCTCCTCCAGCATGGGGATTGCAGAGCTACAGGGCTCTGGGACCCAAGGTGATAGTCTTATACCAGGGCTTCCTGACGAGCTAGCAATGTGTTGCCTTGCCCATGTCCCTTGGAAGTCTCAGAGCAAGCTATATGCAGTTTGCAAGTCATGGGTTGCATTCCTTTGGAGCGACTATGTGCACAGCATCCGGTGCAAACTGAATGTCACAGAAAATCTGCTGCTTATATTGAGTGTGCCATTCAAGATGGGTCCCCTCAGGCTTACCATCTTTGACACAAGGTCTGGATCCTTGGATTGGGACAGGCCATTGATGCAAGTTGATCATCCAGCCAAGTGGAGTGGGTTCTTGAGAGGATTTCGCTGTGTTGTGGTGGGTTCAGAGCTTTTTATCATTGGAGGAAGGCATGATGGGGTAAGGTATGAGACAGGAAGAGATGTCTGGAGACTGAATTTCATAAGAAGGCAATGGAGTCGTGTAGCACCTATGCTTACACCACGCCGTGACTTTGCATGTGCTGTTATAGATGGAAATGTGTATGTGGCAGGGGGGACACGTTGTGGGCACATCTTACCACAAGGTCAAGGTGTATCACCTGTTCTCAGCTCTGTAGAAATGTACAATTCACAAGAAGATAAGTGGATCCCACTTCCAGATTTGCATATCGCACGCTTGGGCTGCTTAGGAGTGGAGCTTGGAGGTCGATTCTATGTTATTGGAGGAGGCAATGATCATGGGACAGTGGACTTTGAGTGTTTCAGGTCTGCAGAAGTGTTTGATCCATCAACCCGTAGTTGGATTATGATTGAGAATATGTGGCAAAGTGCAGGCAAGCTTCCTCGTGCAGTTGCTGGTGTGAATTCAGTAATGTTTGCAGTAGACAGTGATGAGCAGATGCTGAAGAGCTATGATGAAGCTACCAACTTGTGGAAAGACGTAACAAGTATGCCTTTTGCATCTTCCAATGTATCTGAAAAGCGAACAGGGAATCGGCCATCCCACTACCAGGCTTTAGGAGGTGTGCCAGGTGATCAACTCGTTTACGTGCCACATCGTGGTTTACTCTGGATTGGTCCTTCTGGTTTTCCATCTCTTTCCCTCCTGCCACTGCAAGAAGGGCTATCACCCACTGGTTGGCTTGGAGAGGAAATTCTGGGATCATTGTCATCATCAAGCCCACCAAACCCATGTGCAAATGAACTTTCTAATACTGCAGACATTTGCATTCCACAATTGAAGACTGCGTGGCTCATCATTGGTGCTGCTACCATGTCTATCTGATGTAGAAGAAGAATCTGTAAGTGCCTGCCACTTACTCTTCCATGACAACACTTCAGTCGAAATGGCTAACCATACATTTTGCAAACAAATATGTGAATTGCCTGAGAGAAAGTTGAGGGACAATCCCTGCAGCATGTGCTTGTTTATCATGCAATGTTGATTTTTCCAAGTTAGTATGAAATGGCAATCATTCATTTAAAAAACTTAGGAACTTTTCTTTCAGCAATTAATTTCTATGTTGGATATGTTGATGTCAATGCAAGCAAACTTAGTATCTTCCATGAATTGTTTCCAGTAATTGGTGGTGGAATGCTCATTCAGGTCATGAAAGGGAGGGGGAACTCACATCGGCCCATGAGATGTTTGCATACAGTTAAGTTTACTCATTGTTTGGAACATTACTGCTCATTGTGAGTAGATTGAAGAGAGTTCAAGCAAATTAAAATTACAATTCTTTTTTGACCAGATGATAGTATTACAAAGCTGTAAAGAAAATTGAACATTTGGAGACAATAGAAGAATTCTCTTCATCAAAATTGGGCTAACTTCCAAACAAGCACACTTACCTACGAGTTCACACAAGGAAAGCCAGAAATGAAACTTGGATCTCAACTCCCGATCCCTACTATAGCTCTTAGACTTTTACATCGCAAGGGGAAGAAGTGTAGGGTAAAGCCTGAGGCCACAGACTACCAGAATTAGGGCCCGTGTGAGGTGGAATCAAGAGCAAGCCTGATTCTGGTAAAGCTTGTCGAGGGGGGTTTGTAGTTCGTTTGTTTTCATGATACATGGTGAATTGAGAGTAATGACCTTGCTTGGATTTCAATTCAAAGAGTAAAACTCTTGGCCTGCTACATGGCCTCCAACTACACTAATCTGCACCTGGATCTTTATAAACAATCAAACAGCTGGAACTAGGGCAAGGAAGAAGAACATTGAAGAGGAAAGGTAGCTCCCATTCTGGGCCATCCAAATGAAGTATTTGCTGCTTGAGAAACATGTCAAGGTTTTCAAAATAGCCAATCACTTGTAAACTCATCATAAACTTCTGAATATTTGCATCATCCACTGCAAATGGTCTAGGCACCCTCCCCACACCAAGCTGCAAGACAAGGGGTGTGATCTTTTTTCTACCTTCAACCCAGTTAACTCTTTCTGAATAGTTGCAATGTTTTGAGCTTATGTATTCAACACTGCTGTATAATATGTATTCAATAATGTGAACCATGCCCTACTCGAGATGAAAAGAACTTCATGACCTTACTATACAAAAGGAAATGATACTACCTTGACATTGATCCCTACATCCTCAAATTTCTCCATTCTACTCCTAAATTTCAGTTCTCAATTTCTCCCAGCATCTATTGGGCTAGCTTTCTTCTTCCAACAGCCCCACAACCAGGTGCTCACTCTCAATAAAAATTCACTTTGTGAGCAATAAAAATATGATGCCATCTTCTTCAAGAAAAGACATTATGAATCACCTAAGAGTAAAACACTAGACAAAAAGTTGTCATACCCAACCATTGCATTTGCGATTACCTATATGCAACACAACAAGATGACACTAAAAATTATGTGAGAACATTGTTACACCTCTTTTCAATCACATAATTTCTTTGGTCAAATTGGTTAGGCTATGATAGGTTAACTATACAATAAAGAGATTAAACCTAGATATACCTATTCATTGATTTTTTTTGTAGGGCTATGACATTTCAACTTAGGATTGTTGGTCATCCCATTTTCCCTTAAAAGAAAAAGACATAGAAAAGCTCTTCATAATATATATAAAACATATTACATTTCGTCTTTCTTTGGGCTTTTTGCATTTCCTTCCAGCTTTCATGCTATTAGAGCTTTTTTCACCATGAGTAAAACATTCAAAAAAAAGAGGAAGTATGTCAAGAATTCAATAATAATAAATTAGTTTTTGACATGAACTTGTCACAATTGGAACAAAGCATGGATAATTTGATGTATCTCGATATTTTAAATATCATGGTTTAACCTTATACTTCATTGTGGGGATGTTCAAGTACAAATGATACCTCAATTGAAAACTTCTAAAGAGGTTTGAAAGAAATTGAAAATGATTACATGCATTCTAATCAAACAACTCAACTTGTTACTTAGAAAAGGTTAATGAAAATAAAATTGTAAGAGGGAAAATTAATCGCTAGAGTTAATGAAGAATTCCGAGGAGCCTCTAATGAAATTGCAACATCATGACTTTCAATGGATGATGTTCAATCAATGATTTTCTTTCTAATAACATTAGTGACTTTCTATCAACCATTTCTATCAACACATGGCCATGACACAATCCATTCTCCTATAATTGTTGGTAGGCATTTTAAAGAGGAAGCTTTGACTAAACCAACATTTGCAAGCAAGAATATTTTGCCTTCTTTGTAAATAACAAAAGAAGTTCTTATATATTTAAGGTTTGGATCCAATATTTATTTTAAAGGAGGAGCAAATGCATCAACATAAAAACACAAGATTGAAAAAAAAAAAGTCAAAGGTGGAATGTTAGTATTGCCACTAGAAAGAACATTTTGCCTTAGAATACAAAATCCAAGTTAAAGATGAAACAAATGGGATTTTTCAAAATTCCATACCCAAACATCTCGAACAACTCAATTAAAACTCCACCCAAGATTTGTCAACATAAAAAATTCATTTGTTTTTAGTTCATGAGAGTGGAGATGGGTCCAAACACAATATAAGGACCCACTCAAAGTGTAATCACTGTTTAATTTTTCACATTTTAAACTATTACATCAAATCAATGTTAAAAAACTTTGGTGCATTTGTACAAAAATGATTATAATATATTATGGAAACATTTGGTTAAGTTTGAGATGGATTCAATGAGTATAAAATATACAAAAACACTTTTTAAGCAATGTAACCAGTGCTTTTACTATGCAAAAGACTTCTAAAAGATTTTATAACTATTTGAAAATGACATATTTATGAAAAAAATTTACATATTCTTGAAAAGAATATTAAATTGTAGCATCTTATTGAGTCAAAATATTTTTTGAAAACTTGTAAAATTTGATTATAAGAAAATTCTCTGTGATGAACCAATACAGTTTTGTCACATCACTTTGACTAGTTAACCCATTGCTTTTAAGCAAAGCACCAAGGAGTTGGGTGTGGGTCATTTTATTGCGTTTGCACCTATTAACCAAATTTAAGATATTTGGTTCCTTGACTTACTAGCTAGTTGCCATATGACCTCTAAGATTGATTGGTTCACAAAATATGTTACATTACCAAACAACAAACCTATTTTTTGGGGTGATGATACCATCAAACAAGTAATTGATGAAGACATAGTAATATTTAAAAAACAATTAATCAAATTGTGTAGTTCAAAAATGTATTACATGTCCCCAAAATTACAAAACAATTATGATCTATGTGTCAATCTACACAAAAAGAGGGTTGTAATTCATTTTATCATAAGTTTTGTGCAATTGAACTTTACATCCCAATTGGTGATTTAATCAGCTTCAAGTGTGCATAAATTAACAATTTATACCATGTTGGCACAAGCATTTGATACAACTTCAAGCATGGCTACTACTTTGCAAAATTCACTTAGTCCATAAACATTAACATGACATTATGGGCTTGGCCACTTTAACATCAATTCAATGAAAACTTTAACCACACAAGAAATGATGGACAACAAGGATGTACTAAACTCCACAAACCTACCATTATGTGAAGGATGCATTTAATTTATAGGTAAGCAACGTAAGATACCATTTCCAAAAGCAAGTCAAACCACTTCCAATGTTATATTGAAATTAGTACATTCAAATGTGTGTGGCTTTATGTAAACCACTTCCCTTGGAGGTGTTAAATACTTCACATTTTTCCCATTATTTTATGTCTACCACTTGAAAGACAAATTGAAAATGTTCATGAAATTTCAAGAATATAAGAATTTGGTGAAAAAATAAAATGAAGAGTGATTAAAATATTTTGTATGGACAATGAAAGGGGAAATGTTTTTCCCTTTAATTCAAGAAATTTTGTCAAACCCATGGCATTCTTCATCAATTTACCATACCATACATTCCAATTGCAAAAAGGAAATATCTCATTATTGTTGAGGTGGCCTAAAATATGTTACATGCTATTAAGTTGTCTACAAATTTTTGGGCTCAAGCTATTTCCATTGTAAGTTAATCCAAAATTAGGTTTCAATTTCAACAAAACCCAAAACTCCATATGAATGATGGACAAACCTAAACCCAAAATTGATCATTTAGAAATAGTTCATTGCACATGTTATGTCCACATTTTGATCGAAAAACAAAGGAAGTGAAATTTTAAAACAATCAAATGTATTATTATTGGGTATGAAAAACAAGAAATTAAAGGGTATAAGTGATATGATCATCAATTTCAAAAGGTAATCTGTGAAAAAATGTAAAGTTTGATGAAAACTACATCCTCAAAGTTATTTAAAACATAAGTAATAATATTTTGGTCAACGATGAAAATTCTCATGACCACCAAAACAAAGGTTTATGTGGAGGAGCAAATCCCATCAATACTTGCTCCCCCATTCGTGGTGCCAAATCCATTTTGCACAAAATCACATACAAGACTTGACACTTAAATCACCAATGCAAATAAAACAATTGATCTCTTTGCCTAAATACTATACCTACTCAACTCACCTCAAGTGTGCAATTAACCACACCTATTTCAACTGCTCGTTTACAGTTCATAAAATGCAAAATCAAACAACCACACATCAAAAGGTGCCAAAGAACAAATAATGGTCAAACCCCAACTAGGTCTCATAATCTTTTTATTCAAACCTTTGTTGGAAAAATCAATGATACTACATCCTTGGCCGAAACCATGGCTAGCTTAGAATGACACAAGTGGCAAGAAGTTTAGATGCAAAATATTCATCTCTTTTCAAAATTAACACTTAGCAATTTCATAGATTTAGCACTAAGCAAAACTCCTATTTCTTGCAAATGGATATTAAATAAGAAATATAATGTCGATGGGGTGTTTGCTTATCACAAAACTAGGTTAATGGCTAGTGGTTTTTCTAAATGATACGAAATTGATTATGTAGAGACATTTTCACCCATTGTAAAATCACCTTGTTATGACTACTAATAACTCTTGTTGCCACATACAACCTCGAAATACATTAGATGGATGTTAAAATCACTTTGTTACATGGAAGTTTCATTGAAGAAATATATATGATTCAACCACTTGAATATGAGAAATTAGTTCAAGACTACAAGGTGTGTCACTTTTTGTGGACCATTTATTGTTCAAACTAACTCCCTACAAATGGTATGAAACCACATGTCTTTTATAAGTTGTGTTTATCAAAAATAAAATTGACCCAAATGTGTACATAAAGCAAGCCCATGCATTTTTTTCTCCCTTGGGAGTGTGGGTACACACACAAAGGAACCAATGGGATTACTTTACAAAAGGACTATGAATATTTTTTTGTCATTTTTCACTTTTTCGTGTGAAAGAATTTTTGAGTGAATTGTTTTTCAACATGTTATTAAAAATACATATAGTTGCCCCAATAGTTGCCCCATATAGTTGTGTCAATCATTGTTGAATAAATACCAATTTTTCAAAATGTGTAAGTTTTGCCAAATTTTGTGTTTCATTTTGAAAATTTATCATAATTTTGAATCATACCAAAATATGCTAATTACTTTAGGTTTTTTTTTCTTGTATCACAAACTACAACTTTGTTTTGTATGTCAGGCACATTACAACCCATTTACATGTGGTAAAAGACTCTTGAAAATTTGAAAACTTTAAAAATACTTTGAATTTTTAAAAATTTCAAATTCCATATCTTTTAAATTATGAGTGTTTTTTGAATGTGGGTTGTAGGTTACTATCATTTATTTATTTTTACCATCAAAATTATGTTATTACAATAGTCGTTTATTTAGTCCTATGTAAAATTAACCACAATATGATGTAGCAATTGTTCAAATTCAATATTAAAACCAAAACCCAAATTTTAATTTAATTAATTTTTAATTTTAATTCCTCAACATTCATATTAGTCATTTAGCACATTTTGGAATGATTAACATAACTATAAATAGTAAAACAGAACCACATGTAAAAAGGTTCATAATTATCATCACTATCTGACATTGTTTTTGGCTCCTATGTGTGTACCTGCACCCTTGGGCTCTATGTGAATGACTTTATTTTAATAGCTAATAATCTTGATTTTTTCAAAAAATTAAATTTGAATGTTCATAAACTTTTGAAATGATCAACATTGGTGAATTACACTACCGTTTTGACATAAAAGTCTTTCATGACTGCAATAAATATTTGATACACATTAATTATAATAAATGTGTAAAAAAAACTTGCCCAATATGGGATGGATCATTGTAAACCCATATCTAACCTTATGACTTTTGGCACAAAATTAACCCAAGCCATGTGCCCCCATTTACGAAAGAAATTGATGCCATGTCCATAGTCCCTTATGCTAGTTATGTTATGGGGATCTTCATTCATGTAATGACATCAACTATATTTGATATTGCATTTGCTATGAACTATAGAACCTAATTTATGGTCATCTTAGGATCTATTCATTGGTTTGTTATTGAACACGTTTTTTGTTACCTTCATGGCACATTCACCTTTGGCTTGTATGGTGGTGCTAATGTTTCCATTCAAATAAATTGTTGGGGAGATATTGATTGAGGTGGTGACGACCAAACTCATTGACCTACCATAAGTTACTATGTTTTTATTTTTGGAAATGTTGTTATTTCCTGCAATCTTGAAAACAAAAAAACTCTCACTATCTTTTCAACTAAAGTTAAATACAATTTTGTCACTTTAGTTGTGAAGGAATGTATTGGTTATGTCAGCTCCTTGTGAATTTAAACTGCCACCAACCTTCTCTTATCATTATTTTTTGTGACAAAAAATCTTCAATTTTATTGTTTAAAGATCCCAAGTTTCATAGTAGATTGAAACATATTGCCATTTGGTATTGTTATCTACATTAAAAAATGAACTCCATAGAGTTGAGATTGGTTTATACTTTGATTGAATGAATGAAATCAGACATCTTTACATTGCCACTTCTTCGAGTATTGTTGCCATGGGCTTAGATTCATACCATCAATCTCAATTGAAAGGGGAAAGTTTAAGGTAAAGAAATCAATTTTGATAGATTTGTAACTACAACATACTAACAATGATGTTTAGTTAAGGGGGGGGGGGGAGGGGGGTGTCAAACTATGATAGGTTGCCATACAATTAAGAGATAAAAATTGTATGTAGTTATCCATTGGTGTACTAGTAGGGCTATGACATTTAAACTTATGATTGTTCGTATACCATTTTCCTTTCATTACAACAAAAGGTGTCCCTGTACACTAAATGATTTCATTCGATTTTGAGTGAATTCACTAGTTGTAATGAATGGCAACTGGTGAAGAAGCAATGAATTCACTGGTCTAGTGAATGGGGACTAGTGAACTAAACCCACATTTTGTAGTAGTGCTTAAAGGGAAAGACATATAAAAGTTCTTCATAATTTATATAAAACATATTACATTTCCTTTCTCTTAGGTTTTTTGACTTTCTTTCAAGCTTTCAAAATTTACAAGTACATTCAAAAATTAAACTACATTTTGATTAATGTTCAGAGGACCCTATGAAAAGGATGAACTATGAGGTTTTTCTTGTCCAAGTACATTTCAAATGTCCCATTAGTTACAAATGTCATCAGTAATCTACCTTTAAATAGTTAGGTGACATGTAAATTTATAATGTAAAACAAAATAAACATTATAATAAAATACAATGTACAATATAATGCAATATAATGCACATTGTTACATCACATAGACTAAGTAGGTGAACTAACTAAACTTTTTTAAGTAAATAGGGTAATTGACTAGTCTAAGTAGGTAGGTAGTAACATGCTTACAAATTACCTACCTTTTTACTTGCTTATATATTATTGATTGTGGTTTGTCGTTTGCTATTATAAAAAATATAGTCACAAAATGTTGCCTACAACAAAAATTAGTTGCAAAAACTAGTTTTTAATCCTTGATTTCCTTCTAGTGAAACATGGTCCAATATTAGGTGAACACAACATCTTTAGCAATAAATATCAACCTAGGAGCAAATAGGATAACATGAAACATTATTTTTCACAATCTACAATTGAAATTATGAATACCAATCTTCCTTCATACAATGATGAGTTCATTTCTATGAAGGTGAATCAAGTGCTCATGCACATGACTTGTTTTGATGAAGTATGAAACAATGTTGTCGTCATCCAACTTCATGTTAATTATTTTAATGACAAAAAAAAAATGGGATGAAAAATGTAACAAAACCTTCCCCTCACAACTCAAACAATGTCCTTAAACACAAACAAGCATGAGGTGAAAAGCTTGATTCCAATTTAGAAATTGTCTTTCTAAATGAAGAGACCTTTAACGGAATTCATTGGTTGATCCCTTATGTGAGTTCTAATGTACCATCATCATTGGAATTTAGTTGTGAATGGGAAAATGTTTTTCCAACAATTTACATAGATCATATCTATCACTAATAATTGGCAGATTTTGCCAAAATATATATAATTATTTCGAAAATGTGGGTCCAATTGCCCAATTTGAATATTTAAAATTTCAAAATTCAAAATTCAACTACCTACCTTTAACATTACAAAAGTTTACCTTATATTTTTAAAATGTATTGTAACAACCCAAGGGAGTTAAAAAATGAATTTCCATCAATCGAAAAATTGGATTTCTAAAGTTGAAATTATTTTAAACCTTGGAAAATTGGATTAGTTAAGGTTGAATACTGTAGTACCTTTATCATTTCGGCCATAATTAAAATAATATTAAATAATAATAAAATTTCAAATTTCAAAAAACTTTGCAAGTTGTTCTATCAAAAGTTTCAAAAAACTTAATTTTAAAATTTCAAAAAAATTATGGTTTTATGTGTTCATTTGTACATGAACACCTTCTAATTCTAATTCCAATAACAAATACTTACTTGAAATCAATACATGCTTTATTAAATCATTATAATAAATTGTCACAATTGACTAACTTGGTAATTTAACAACATTAAAATTATCTACTTATTAGCGCCAACATACCTACATTAGATACCTATTTGCAATAATATGTTGAATTAATAATTAATTATTATTTTTACATCTGATTTTTTTAAAAAAAATGATTAGAGAGTCAAAATGAAAAAAATAAAAATAAAATTGCGTGAACTATTTAAAAATGGGGTAAAACTACTCCGGTAATTTGGTTTAAAACCTTAGGGAATTTTGATGAAATAAATAATTCCTGAATCTTGGAGACCTCCTTTTTTTAAGGGGGTTAAATGTGACTTACTACCTACTGGATGCCTTCACAACCATTAACCAGGGTTATATCCTAACCACAACGCGGTTAGGGTTTTTATTGGGGACCTGCTCTTCTTTTTTTAAAAATGGTTAAATGTGACGACGGTATGCCTTCACTAACCCTGAACCAGGGTTATAAGTTAACCACCATGTGGTTAGGGTTTTTTTGCGGACCTGCTCTTCTTTTTAAGGGGGTTAAAAAGTTTTAAAATGTAACGACTGGATGCCTTCACTAACGCTTAACCAGGGTCATTAGTTAACCACATCGTGGTTAGGGGTTAACTGTGGCGACTGGACAAGGGACATTAACCAGGGTTATATTGTAACCATAACGTGGTTAGGGTTCCATCTCGTCGATTAGGGTTTCGTTTCCATGCCAAGTGAAGAAGAAGAAAGAGAGCTTTTCTCGCTTGCTTGCTGTCGTTACATTCAATCCAAGTTTGGGAGAATTTTGTGATTGAATTCCCCTTCCCAGTTGCGTCATCTTTCGATTCTTGGCGGTTTCTATTACGGCTGCTGATAAGCGGGGAACGAGGGAGTTTGTAGGAATGGCAGTGAAGCTTCAGCCTCTGGAAGTTCTCTACTGCCCCGGTATATACTCCTCTGCTCTTGTCATCAGTTTGATGTCCATTTTGTTGTGAGATTTTTGTTTTGATTTTTTTTTTCGTATTTTATGGTTCATGGAGAGGATTATGTGTCTTCTCTGCATTTTGGTTATTTGCATAGGAGAAAGTATAGAGCTAATTGTGGTCACCAGGGTTTCTTCGTATGCCTTGTTAGGGTTTTTTCCTTGCACTGTGGTGTCCTTGTTTTGTCTTCTAGATACACAGAGCTTTTTGTTTTACAAACCCTCACATTGAATGCTTGCTCTTGAAAGTTAAGTTTCTTTTGGGCTTTAGTGCCCTTGCAAATGCTTGGAAAAAATTCCTTCTTGCTGACTGACTATAGGTGGAGATCTTTAGTTATTCTGTGGTCTCATTTTCTCTTTACTTTAGGGTTGGTTTTCCTCTTTTTCATGCTTGCAGTTATTTTGTCAGATCTGAAATATCCATAGACTTATTCGGTCATCTCTTAATTCTTTTCATGTTGACTTAAATTGTAGGTATTGACAAATTCTCAGTACCTATGAAGATATGACTCTTGTATAATTTGCTGCAATTCAAAATAGGAGTTACTCTGTATTTCAAATTTCTATGTCAGTTCACCTGTTATCCTTTCAGTAGAGCTACATGGAGAGGATCCTCTTGGACTCCTAGTCTCCTGGCATAATTCCTCTGAGACTTTAGGGCTAGAATTTCCAGTACATATAAAATAAGTTTTCCAGTTTCTCCAGGTCCCTGCTGTGACTAAGGACTTGAGATTGCCAGTCATTATTCCTAACTTGAATTGTCCTTTTGCAAATGCTCAGGGAGAAATCATCATAAAACAATCTTGTTATAAGCTAGGTGATTCTCAGGCTCTTCCTTGATGGTGATGGGATTGGTAACACCAGAGTCTTTTGTTGTTGCCTTCCCATTGCTTCCAGGATTGTGACAGAAACTCAGGACACAGATTTTGTATTATTATTTGTTTGAAAATATGGGCAGATTATTCTATAATCATCATCTACACCCACTTTCTGGATCTGACAATATTGGTGGGGAGTCATGGATGGTACTTACTGCTATTCATGGTGAAGGTGATGGTCTGGTACTTTGTGAGGTTATGACCACACTCATTCTTGTCATGCTAGTTTTGGTTTTGCTGGAGCTCATACAACTGGTACCTTCAAAGTGTTGTTGTGGAGTTTTCTCTGCAATCTCATGGGGATGTTTTTTCTGAAGGCTAGTGTTAGCAAACATAATGCATGGTAGTTCTGCTTGGAAGAATTTCTTGAAGAATGCATAAGGGTGCTGCATGAACTGTCTCATCTTAGTTTGGGCTCTTTTTATAGTCTGTTTCTGAACTGTGTTCTGTTTTGTTGAAAGATGAACTATCCATCAAGCTAAGAAACTGCCCGATGCCACTTGTTTTTTTGGCTAATCATTCGAATAGACTTGCATCATTTTGCATGACTACAACCTCAAACACAGGTGTCTGCATCATGTTGACAACAATCAAAAGCTGTTGCCCCTACAAATTTATTTACAGATGATTGTCATTCTGCAGGTCTAGGTTTTCATACTTCAAAATAATTGGGTGTCTATACTTATGATTTGATGTGGAAATCAATATTTTGTTGCACCAGATCACCCCCCTTGCCTGTGATTTTGTGAAGCTTGTCAATACCCATATGCCTTTTCCACAGGGAAGTCTGATTCAAGGCCATTGGAATGTGTGATCAGTTTGCAGCTTGCCCGCAGAGTACTGTGAATTTGGTCCAGATTTTGAGAAGTGCAAGCCATGGCTCATAAAGAATGCACCAGAGCTGTACCCTGATCTGGTCAAAGGTGAGCTCCAACTTTATTTTTTCAGAACAGCAAATTGAGAAAGAGGATTCCCCATAATTGGGAAGTCACAAGATAGACTAGGGGTCATACATTACATTAGGGTTCATTTTCTCCAGCTTATCCAGAAGAAATGGACATAAGAGTCAATCCATTCTTGTTCCCTTGTCTTCTGTTTGTCATGAATTGGAGATCAAATTGAGAATATGCAAAATGAAACAAGGGATGTTGGTGGGTGTTGTGTGGTCTTTAGAAGCAGCGGAGAAGACCACAGAGCAGCTTGAAGGTCTAGATATTTCATGTGAAAAAGATCTCACCCAGACTCAAGGTACAGTTGAATTCTTTATGATCCATCAGCCTTTGGTGATGCTTTGGAAGGCATAAACTCAATTTCTAGATCAGGACTTGGCCTGTGACTAACTTGTAGATGGTTGATCCATGGACCTTGGTTGTCTGAACTGTTTGAACATTCTCCACATTTGTAGATTTTAGATAAATAACCAATTCATCAGTTTTTAGGTTTGGAATCTGGAGCTTCAGGTTGACTCAATGGATTGTTTATAATGATGTGTCTGACTCATTGTGGGAGGACAGTTTGTCGGGTCTTGACTGGTATGTGGTTGTAAGGGTTTTAGAGTTGTCCAATGGATTTAGGGGAAAATAAATGGTCCTGGATGTGTGTTTTTTTGCATTCATCAGGAACCACATCAGATGTCAAGAAGGATGAGGAGGTGAAAAGGTTACCGGGAGGCAAGGTGAAGAAGAAGGTAACATTTCAGGTGCTGAAGGATCAAAAGTATGACAACTTCAAGAACTATAGCTGAGATATTAAATTGCAGTCTCAACTTTTTTCTTGATTTTTCAAAATATTTGACATGCTGGTGGGGAGGTGTAGGAAAAGCCAGAGGTGGTTGTTGAAAAGATAGTCCGTAATAAGCGCAAGTGTGTCACTATCATCAAAGGGCTTGATATGTTTGGTAAGTATATCTGGATATACAAACCGGGTTGGTTGTAAATACCGGACAAGTGCTAATTTTGATGGTAGTGGCTGGAACACATTTCAATTAACCTGTTCTATGTTTAGAGTTCTGGGTGAGCTGCTTGTCTGGTTCCATGAAACAGCAAACGAATGCTTATGGGCACCAAAGGGTCAGGCTAAGAGCTTGTCACCTGCAAATTTTGGTTAACATTATGCCTGAGGGATTGCTGTATAGGTATCAAGTTGAGCGATGCTTCAAAGAAGTTGGGGAAGAAGTTTGCCAGTGGTGCATCAGTTGTGAAGGTGAGCTTTGCCACCCATTAGACCAATCGGCACTAGACAGTTTTTCCTCAGTGATAGTTTCCTGCTCAGAATATAGGCCTTTGGTCACAGGAACTGAAGGGCGTAGACATTATGTAGAATCCAGATTGCATGATAAAGGCTGTTGATGGGATTCACATTTGTGGTGTGCATGTTTTGTCTATGTTTTCAGGGCCCAACTGAGAAAGACCAAATAGATGTTCAAGGTGACATTATGTATGACTTAGCTGAATTCATCACAGAGACCTGGCAAAATGTGGGTTCTCTTTCCTCTACTCATCTTGTTCCCTGTCCATTACTCTTTTGCAGACCTCTATGAGCTTTTTGCTCATATTTTTGCATGTTACAGAAGCTTGACTTATCACCGTAATAAGCGCAAGTGTGTCACTATTCTTTTAGTGACATTCACTAGCATAGATGAGGCTCAGATGTTGGCTAGCACTTTGGAGAAAAGGTGAGCCATAGGTACTCCACTGAAGTACTTCACTGTGGCACCTCTGACTGCAACTGGGAGTCCAATCTTGAAGCGAGATCATTGCCCTGATTCTATTGTCAATCTTAAATAGAGTACTGCCATAGTAATCAGAATCCAATGAGCTGCTCTTACTCAATTGGTTTTGGAGACAGGAGCCCTCATGTGTCATAGAATCATCAAGAGGTTGTTCTGAGAAATGGGTTTGTGAATCTGTATTACAGGTCCCAGAATCTGCAATATACTACATCGAGGATGGAAGGAAAGTTCCTGCAATGGGCTAAGCGCCATATTTTCATTCTGACATTGTTGAGTGAAGAATGTCTCAATTCACTTGGGAACATTGAGAAGCTAATGTTGTTTTGGACTTGTGAATGCATTGCACAGTTCATTCAGTTCTATATCCCTCCTGACACTCTAACTACTTGTAAGTCTCCCTGTCAATCTATAGAAAGACCACTTCACAAGAAGATATCTTTTTTGTCTTGAAGCTTGCAGTTTAGGAGGCTTCTTCTGGTCAGAAACTGCAGATGGGCATGTTACAAAGTCATGTAGTGCTGTCATTTCATATCTTGATAGTCAGAAGCATGCTGAAGTGAGTATCAGGTGGGAAAACTCCTTGAATTTTCAGGATTCCTGCCACATAAAGTTCTTGTTGACACCTTTGTCTTTTTAACAAAGAGGTCCATGTCCAGCAAAGTCAGAAGCCATGGATGGTTCTGGAGGGCTTGGACCATTTATTATATGTTAACAGTTCTTCAGTTCTAAGAGTGAATTTTCTGCAAGGTCAATGCAGCATTTGTTGAGAAATAAGGGCCTTTATGTTTCAGTTGTCCCATGACTACAGTTTAGAGATCCAACTATGAAGTCTGTGATCTCCCATGTACATAGGGTCACGCCAACAGCATGTGTCGTAGATCCAGCTAGCTGACTTGTGCAGCCATGTGTGTAGCTGAAATCTGCATGTCTCTATGCACCAGTATGTGAATTTGGCAGCTGCAGGGCCGGACTGATAAAAATATATCCCTTTCTGCATATTCTTTAGCACAATTGTGGTAGCTGTTTTGTTGAGTGGGAAGTGGACTCTTGGTTTAATTCCTGGTATTACTGATTTTGGGTCCTGTACAGTCGAGGGCTAAGAATCTTCCTTCACCACACAGCTGCCATACTTGCTTGCTCATCTATGGTGTGTATTCTCCAGTGTCAGAGTAGAGTTCTCATTAAATCCAGCAAAAGCAGTGGTGACAGCAAAGCACTGGGGGCAACAAATAGTTGCAGTTTTCAAATCCAATGTTGAATCATTACATCACCAACAGGCAGAAGAGACCAGCAGTAAGTTCCCATAGCCAGGAAACAGTATAGTAATAGACATGAACTTAGGAAGCAAAAAAGTTAACTTCATTTTTAGGGTGCAATGTTTGGGCTGGTATCAGGGTGCAGGTGGATCGTTTCTTGTTGCTGGAGCAGGGTTAGCTGGTATGCTCACCCTTCTGCTTTCTGGGCTTTGCCCTAGTCTTTTTGTCCCTTCATCCTGTGTACCGTATGTGCAAAACCTGCACAATTGCACCATGCAAATTTGTTTGCTAATTGTATCTACCTACATCCATGGGTTAAACTAGGCACTTTGTCAACCCATAGAATCTGAAGTGAGTAAAGAGCAAAATATTTTTTGAGAGTTTCTGCTCCAAGTGCCCTGCTAAATGAGCAGTTCCAGATTAACAGGTGGAGAAGGATATTCAAGGAAACATAAAGGAGAGCAATTGTTTAGTCTCACAAATATCAGTAGTCAAGTGGCTGACCCTAAAGCAGACAGAAGGCAATGCGAAGGTCTGTGTATGTCTTGAGTTTGGATATTATTGCGACTTTCAGAAGTTGTGTAAAAACAGTAGTGAATAAGGCTTTGTGTTTGCATTTTGTGGTATTTTCATTCTTTCAGGATCTTGCATTCCTAGCCAAGTTGTGCTTAAGAGTGGCAAGGTAATGGGGTTTCAACCACTGCAGCCTGGCTGTTAACCTCTTGGGCTTTGCTCAGACTGACTGTCCTACTTCTGGATCTATGAAATCAAGTAGATGTTTGTCATGTTATGCTTTTGGGTTAGATCATCATCTCAGGCCAATTAGTCGAAACCAAGGTGATGGAGATGTGGGTTCAGGAAATCAGGCATGCCTCAAGCCGATAAAGATATGGGGCACCATGACACATGTTGGCAGAGTACTGTCAATCAAGGATGGGCAGGAGCTTTACTGGCTCCTCTATATGCACACGTGGTGAATTTCTTTGAGATTCACAACTTGTGTATGAAAATAGCTGTAGAGGTTCAGGTTATTTTATTGCAGATGTGTACCACCATTCAGCTGTGAGAGTAAAAGCTATTTGATGGTGTATTTTTGATAAATTGACCTGATGTAGAACTCTTCTGCTAACAATTAGGAATATGTAACAGATGTCTCGTGTGGCTGTCACTATCTGCACTCATCTGCTTTTCTGAATGGGAGAAATCTCCACCTTCTTTCTGCAACAGTAATTTTTGGAACAAGGTGTGTACGAATGTACCTGATGGTGCTACTCTAAAGTAAGTCTCAAATGAACATGCCGGAAAACATCTGTACACTGCAACATAATTGTCTTCACATTCTTTTTGTACTTGGTGGATTGAGACTTATGTAAAATTGAGAAACTGTTCCTTTTTGAGTCCAGCTCATATGAACATGAAGTTTGAGTGTGAACATGAAGAGATGGGGTCTTTTTTTTCTCCATGATGGATATCAGCTTTTTTCATTTCTTCAATCCCTGCCACCTTTTTTCATAGTTCTAGAGATGTAACCAAGAATGACCATGACTATTTAGGGGGGCTGCAGAAAGCTAAGTGGGCAATGTAGCTTGCAAAATGCATAGCTGAGATAGGTTTGTTGAGCTTCTGTGTACCCTCAAATCTTCTGACATTGTCCTGCACAGCAACTATGCTCTTAGGCTGAATAACTTAGAGGTGGTGGTGGCGGCGGGCAATGGTTATATGGTGTTGCAACCTATTAGCCTTCCACTCAAGGACATGTTCCATTGATGGATTTAGAAGTTATAAAAATCTTCAAACTCTGTTACAACTATATGACTTCCTGTATCTACAATGCTTGCTTAGAACTGATATTTCTTGAAGAGTTCTGAAAATACTTTTTCCTTTCATCACCTTTCAGCAAAGAAGTGGCAGCAGCAGCACCGATTGGAAGCTGAAGTTCTGTTGGACTGGATCTGTAATGGAGACATAGGCAACACATGAAATGTTCAACAATTTACAGCAATGCTATGGAGCTGCAAGAATTGCTACAGTAAAAGACAACTTTAGAATAGAGAGCCTACATCTGTGACCAGTTGCATCTCCACTGCTAGAAATGTGAGAAAAAGAAAATTCATAATGGAGTCTCTGTAATATGCTACACAAGAGCTGACACCAACCTCCTTAAGCAGGCAAGGTCTGCAAAAGGAAAACAAGGTACATCCTATCTAAGTCACATACAAATTTTCAAAATAGTTTGAAAACTTGTAAAAACCCAATGCCCAATCCGTACTTGATGTGGCAACCATACACTAAATTCCAAACTGTACTAGAGTGCAATTGCTGGAAATATTTCAAACTTGGGTGTTAATTTTACTTCCTTGCAAAGGTGATGGATCAACCCTGAAAAACACACAAAGAATGGAACAACCAAAACTTGTTGTGTGGTACAGCAGCCAAATTAGATTTTGCTTCTTACTGCAATGAAAGCATGGAGTAACCAAAAAGGCATCCTTTCTTCAAGCCTCCACCTTGGAATTGCTGTCAACAATGTTTGAAAGCATTTTGATTAATGCATTCAAACCCACCAAGAAATTTTCATCAATTGCATCCTGGTCATAGAGAACATGGGCAAAGTCCACTAGCTTGACAGCTACAGTCCTTCCATCCACTGAAGGCTCCCCTTCATACACGATTAGGACGGATGCAGAGAAAAAATGGTAGAACTTTTGCTCCTCAAACCTGTCACAAACAAGTCACTCCAATAGTTATGAATTAACTGGAGATCCAAAACATTCCAGGTAAATATACCAGGATCAACCAAATTGAGGAGAATGATGCTGCTGTGCTGGCTTACTAGTCTTATACATACCATGCCTTGAGCTCCTGAAGCTGTGCAATAGCACCATGAGTTCCTCCATAGACATCAGATGCAAATGCAGCATCCCAGTTTTGTTCGTCAGAGGGATTCGATGAAACATAGCGCTCTAATGCCGCAGGTACATCACTGACAGTCATCTTCTTGCACCAGACACGGGGTGCTTTCCACACTGTTGCATCTACTGACTTGTACACCTACAAAAATTGCAAAAGCATCAGTTTTTTGCACCCCATAAATCAGACATAATTCAAGTACATGGATTTCATGCATACTCACTCATTGAGAAAGAAACCATTGATATCACAAAATCAGGTCTGGTATTGGAGAAACAACCTGCATCCCCGCGAGACGGAATCCCAGAGCTCCTGAAGTAGTCTCCCTGTCTTTCTCTCTAGTGGCAATCAAATCCACACCACACAAAATGCACACACCATCTGCCCTTCAATATCCTTCTGAATGATATGTGAAATGCCATATTCTAGCATCTGTTCTAGGACACTAATCTATGTTGTTTACCACTACTACCAAGCAGCTATTTATTTATTTATGGCCTTTGTAAATGCCAGGTGCTTGACTAATTTGCAATGTGCATCCTTTTAAGGCAGTGTGTGCAATGGTCTTAGAGGCAAAAGAAGAAATGCAATGGGAAAAGGGCAAAAGGCACCAGAAGCCTTACAAGCATTTTTGGATATATTTTTCACCTGCTTCAGGATACCATGTACGTGCTCCAATCTGGAAACCAGTTTGAATCCACACTGATTGATTTTAATAAACATGTGTTCTGCCCAAAACAAATAAAATTGCAAGTCGGTCTCTTAAAGAAGAGATGGGCAAACATTATGATGACATCACATGTTATTTCCAATGACCCAAAACTTGAAAACATTTGCTCTGTGTGGTCCTGAAACCCAAGACAAAGTTACAAACAAAATTTCCTATCTGGCAATGATGTGTCAAGAGAGGTTTGAGAGGAGGGTTTGAAGAAGGGCTCTTTAGACTCACTTTAGCATCAACGATACAAGGGTGGGTGAAGCCATGTGTTAAATCCTCCATTATTGCATGCCGTGACCAAGACCAATGCAACTGTCAAGAAAGCCAAATTGAAGCAGATCCACCCAACTAGAAATGAAAGCCGAGGAAATTCAAAACCCCCATACAAAACAATTAGGATTGCTGCTGCTGAAAATAGGAGATTGAAGGATATTGATTGAGGATCCATCTGGAGCATCAATGTTGATGGTGCCATAAAAGTGTGGGAAGAATGCCTTCACTGCTGGAGGCACAGCTGTATCAGACCAAATCTTATCATAGAATAGAGTTTCTTTGTCACCTCGTTCACCATCTTGCAAAGGCTTGTAGAAGCGTCCTGAATCATCGACTAGTGATCCCACCCGCCCCTCTGCCCATAGAACAATTATAGACATGAGCCTAATCTATATCAAGTGGAAAACACCTGTGCTGTTCAGTTGAATACTCACATTTATCTGTGTAAATGCATCAGAGAGAAAGAGACTATGGCAAAAAAACATGCCATGCCAAAACAGTAAAATTTTGCATAGATATTTCTACACTAAGTCATTGTCACATTTAGTTAGATTCTGTGGTATATCTGGAAAACCTCGTCCAATCAAAGCACTTGGAATAGGGTCTTAGAAACATATCAGCTTCAACTCACCTTCAAAGCGATGGCCTGCAACTTGATTTGCTGCAACTTTGAAAGCCTGATTATCAAATCCAAATCCACAAACTTCAGGGTTACCTCTGTATGACTCTATCATTTCTCTCTCTCTCTCTCTCTCTCTCTCTTTGTCTTCATAAATCCTCTGCACCATTCAGAACTACAAAAAATAAACATTCTTGGCTTGAACTGAACCTTGTTTTGTTTTTTCTTGTCAGTTACTCACAAATCAAGCCAAGATCAAGGGACCTCAGCTCTGTTCAGAGCTCAGGAAGAAGTAAAAAGAAGGAAGCAGGACACAGGAAGATTGACTCTGAATCTATTGACCTGAGTTCAATAATCTTCACAGAAAAAAAGTCAAGAGCAATCCTTCATCCATTCAAACTACAAGCAGAAGGAGAACAGGAGAGAAAATGAAGGATCCAAGGTATTTGTTGTCTTCTCCATTCCATGATCATCTCTTACAGTGAAGGATGTTCATGTCAAAACCTGGTATTTCTCATACAGAATGTAAGTAAGTAGATGGGTGTCCTGAGAAGGAAAAAAAGATACAGTGATTCAATCATTCAGCAACAGATGGTGTATACAGCAAGAGCAATCTGAAGAGAACCACTGTTCAGCACAACAATCCAGAGACTATTCTTCTCAATGGGGTTGCATCCTAGCAGCAGAGCTTCTTACTGGCTTTGGTTGCTCTGCCACAGCATGCTCAGCTCCAGAATCCATTTCTTGCACCCAAGACTTCTGCTTCTAACCCTGCCAAATGGGAGTTTTGTGAATTCTGAGCTGCAGATCAGGATCTCTCTCTCTCTGCCTGTGAGAACCCCAACTCCTAGATAATGTAGAGAAAGCTTGCATATGTATGTGTATGTGTGTGTATGTGCTTAGTGGTGAATTCTTTCTGTGTTAAACAGTGGTGATAAAAGAAAAACAAAATTGATGATATCACTTGTCAGGTGCTCATGAACACCACCCAACACTTGGCTCTTCTTGGCTTCATTCTGATGCAAACCCAACAAGGATTTGCCTGAAAACTTGGGCTGCCATTCTCAAGAGTTGAGCAAAGAAGCCCCTTTCATACTTAAACCAAAGAAAGAATGCATAATTTTTTTGCAAAGAAAGCAAGCAAGCAAAGCAGTCAATCTGTGTGTAAGAAAGAGAAACAGGGGGGAAAAAAAAGCAACATCCACCTGAGAATAAAACCCTTGCTGGGAATCCCACCAAGCAACAGAAAGCAACAGACAAACAGCTGCAAATATCTTGAAGAAACAACCCCTTGAACACCAAGTGCAAACTCTTCTTTGAACCTTGAAGAATCTCTCTCTCTCTCTCTCTCTCTCTCTCTCGATGATATGATGAAGAAGAAGATGAAGAAGACGAAGTACTTGTACCCAGATGTTGTGGCGCGTGGTCTTTTCGGATCGTTGACTTATTTAAGTATTTAGGAGAATCTCCCTCTCTCTCTCTCCACGGAATCCGGATGTCAGTCAACCCACGCACAAGCTCATTATCCTTCAGTGAAAACCCTAATCCGGTTTCCTGAACTTGCAGTGCTTTTTCCTCGAAGAAGAAAAATGTGGAAAATCGACAACACGGTTTCTGGATGGTTGCGTCCTTCACGAGAGAGAGTTGAATTACGCCACACCCACAAGTTCGATTTTTCACCCATCTTTCTTTCTCGGAGAAATCCTTTGAGCTTCCCTTTCTCTTTGCCTTGGCTATGACAAAAAGGGTTTTAAGAGGAGTCTGCTTCATAGATACAGGACTTGTCCCTTGGCTGCTGCTGCTCTCTTTCTCTCTCTCCTGGGATCAAGTGTCAAAACAACAGGTTGGTTTCCTTTGAAGATTCCTGATGCAACCCTGGTTGACAGGCAGAGAGCATATGTACCTAGCTTCTTGCAAAAAAACCCAGAGAGCAGCTCCATGGATGATCCTCATGCTTTGTGTTTGTATCTATTTCATCATGTCTCAAAACCAGATCCAACAAACAAAATGGAGATGATGATGTCCTCCCGCATTTTGCCTCCTCACATCATCTTCTTCCATCAACTAACTGCTATTCACACATCTTGTTTGCATCATTTCACAGCTTCAAAAACCGCAAGCAGAATTTTGAAACCTTGCCATTTTTGTTGTTGTTGTTGGTTGTTGAAGCTGGCATGCAGCTCTCCTTCCTGCTGCTGCTGCTGCTGTTGCTGCAACATTCTCCTTTCATTGTCAACCCTTCCAGTGGTAGATATAAAAAGCCTGCAAACCGAGGTTCAAGCATCATCACCAGATGTTGGTGCAACAGGTACTTACATTGGTGTGTCTCTCACCCTACTCTTCTTCTTCAACACTCTTCCTAACTTAGGACCATTGAATTGTAAGAAGCCGAAATGTTCAATGTAACATAGGTTTTTTCAGAATCGACATAGCCAACATGATTGAAGTAATTGTAGGTTTCTACAAAATCAACATAGCCAAAATGTTCAAACATAACTGTAGATTTTTTCAGAATCAATATAGCCAAAATGTTCAACATAACATAGGTTTTTGCAGAATCGATATAAGCCAAAATGTCCCTCTACATAACACCTCTCTTCTTGTGTGTATAGTTTTTTCACCATTCATGACAATTCCAAACTTGTTGTGTATGTTGGGGGCGGGTTTGCTGGATAGCTCGATTTTACATACCCATTGCTTCCAGAAATGCAAAAGAAACTCAGGATGACACAGATTTTTGTACATTGGTTTTGCCCAGATTTTGAGTGGATTCGTACATATGCATTACTTATCTACACCCACCAACAGGAGCTGATGAAGGCAATGGGTAGGACAAATGGCAGCAGCTCGTCATTGCTCTCTCGTCTTCATGATGAAGAAGAAGGTGATGGGTCTCTGACATGTTGTTTGCAACTCTCATAGGGGCTTAGGGTTTAGGGTTTTAGCATTGTTAGAACTGCACTAATTGTCACATTACCTTCAAATTGATGAAGATGATGGTCATGGCAGCTCATCACTGCTATGCATGAAGAAGGTGACGATGGTCGGACACTTTGTGAGCAACTCTCATACGGTTTTAGGGTTTAGGGTTTAGGAGTTTGTGATGGTCGGACACTTTGTGAGAAACTCTCATAAGGCTATGAATAATGCACTCTTGTTCATGTTAACGTTAAAAAAATTGGTCGATTAGGGCTCTCTTAACAAGCCCGTTGTGGGGTGGCCCAATTGGACACATGATTGAAAGATTTTGGTTTTTTTTGTCGATTAGGGCTCTCTTCTTAACAAAGCCTTGTGTGGTGGCCCAATCGGACATCATACAATTGACGGATTTTTTGGTTTGGTTGATTAGGGGTCTCTTAACAAGCAGAGGGAGTGTGTAGTGTTGGCCCAATCGGACATCATACAATTGACGGATTTTTTGGTTTGGTTGTTTAGGGGTCTCTTAACAAGCGGAGTGGAGTGTGTAGTGTGGCCCAATCGGACATCATACAATTGACGGATTTTTGGTTTGGTCAATTAGGGCTCTCTTATCAAGCGGAGGAGTGTGTAGTGTGGCCCGATCGGACATACTATTGATGGATTTTTTTTTCTTATAATAATTATAAACAACAAATGGGATCAAATCAGGCCTTTGTTCCGTGGGACCCTCTCCGTTGGGGCCCCAACAACAGTTTGCAATCTCCGAGATAACCGATCACTACGTAGGTGCCTCCTATAACTTAGGTGTTATAATTCGGTGGGGGTGGGGTGGGGTGGGTTGGGTGGGTCTGCTGCAACCGGAAACAATCCACAACATCCGGTGGGGAATTCGGGTGTATGTTTTTGAATCTTGGTAGTCATCCGAGGGATGAGTCGGACAAAGGAGGAGCCCACCCCACATACACCCATTACCACGGGACAAAGGAACTAGAATCATCACAATAATTTTTCTTTTTCTTTTTTTTGAAATACATCCAAACTGCAAGATTTCAACCTAAAAACAAATTTCCAAGTCGCCATATTTAAATAATAATTTCGCCATATTTATTATTTTAATAAAAAAATCCAAGTTCCAATAGGTAGCCAGAAATATTGGAAGAATCCTTGACTTTAATCTTTTATTTTTCACATATGGAATGATTTTTATTTATTTTCTTTTATTTTTTGATGATGATTTTTTTCACCTGAGCTACATTAATTTTTTTAACAAAAGCCCAGAAAAAGAAGTAAAATAAAATAAAATAAAATAAAATCAGCTACCAAGGATCTGTGTGGTATCAAACAAGAGCCATATAGCATTAAGCTATCACTCTTGGACGTTGGCGCTAGAGTGTTTAATTAGCCTCTATGAGACAAAGAGAGAGAGAGAGAGAGAAAATATGCTCCAAAAGAGTCAAAAAAACCCATTAATGTCCTTTTTGACTAGATGCAAGAAAGAGAAATTTTGGGTGGTCCCCATTTGACTGACTAGGCTACCCGAAGGCAAGTAGTTGGATGATTCTGATTCCCCAATCAACCAATGGGAAGACCCATGTGTTGTTCCATGATGAAACTAGCTTAGCTTAGCTTAGCTTAGCTTCACATGCTTTGTTTGTTTTGGAAGTTTGCATAATTTTGGGACCTTTTTTTCCCTTTTCCTTTCCTTTCATTTCATGTCTTCTTCTTCTTCTTCTTCTTCTTTTTTTTAAAACTTGGGCAACACTATATAGGCTAGGCCTTTGATACCCAATTGGTATTATTAATTAGGCTGAGATCTTCCTCCCCCTTTTTTGGAGTTTTCCTTTAGGTTTTTTAACATATTTTCTTTTAGCCCTAGGTTTTTTTTTAATTTGGGGGGGGGGGGGGGGGGGGGTGGGGAAGGGGGGAAGATTTGCTTCATTTTAACCTATCATAGGATCAAAGAAAAGGAAATAATCCCTCCATCAACTCTTTTTCATGACTTTCAATCCCTTTTTTCTTTGTTTCTTGTTTTTTGGGGTTTTTTTTGTTGTTTCTTTTTTTTTTTCTTTTTTCCTTTTTGTTGCCTATGATATGCTTATATACCTTGGCTAATCAGGTTTGCCAATGTTGCTTGCTCCTGCACACATGAAAGGTGGATTCTGGGGGTGTAAGGGATTTTTTGCTCTTTTTCAGGCGGTAACTATTCTGATTTATCCTCCAATGGGAATCCACTACATACTCGCTCCTCCTCCCCCCCCCCTCCCAATTCCCAAAAACAAAAGAAAGAAAACTAGAATACATCAAACTCTACCACCTATCATCACGTCAAGAGGACTTGTAGCAAATAGTCTTCAAAGTTGCCAATCAAGTTGCCACAATTTCTCCCGGGTGTGAATTACATGAAATAATGACCGTTGGTTGGACATGCCGGACTTTACGACCAGCCACCACCTCTCGACCGGGTCTTCTAAATGGCCCTTTAAACTAGTAACTATAAAATCTCTAAGCTCAAAATGTCAACAAAAAGGGTCGGGCGGGCAACCCTAAGAGAGAGGGAAAAAAATAAATAAAATCGCTCACCATCAACTTAGGTGAAATCTTGTGTAAAATTATTATTTTCACAAAATCGTGTTCCAATACACACCACAAGTAACAAAATTTGGAGTGCAAATGCACATGGCGGAGTATGGGTCTCGTCCGATCTTCACGACGGTTGCTCCCCACAACTCTAACATTAGGTCATTCTCTCTTTCTCTCTCGGTTCCAATTCCTCTATGATAGAGAGAAAATCTTGCCTAACTTAGGACGCACGAAGCTTGTGTTTTAATCGATACTTGTTGGCCTAATCAAACTTTCTCTGTGCCCGTCAGCTCCCCCCACACCCCCACTACAAACCAAAAAAAACCAAACAAAGTTTCACGACAACATTACAAGAAGTGAAGGAAGGAAGGAAAAATATGACAAACAAACAAACTAACGAACATGATGATATTCTTGACCAACAATTTTATTTTACTTTTTTGTCCGGATCAAGGATCAAATCAAAGCTTATTAGCTAGAGTGCATCGAAGAATCGCCAAA
Source organism: Sphagnum contortum (assembly GCA_963920785.1). NCBI lineage: Eukaryota > Viridiplantae > Streptophyta > Sphagnopsida > Sphagnales > Sphagnaceae > Sphagnum > Sphagnum contortum. The sequence goes on along the minus strand of OY987279.1, from coordinate 14,725,852 downwards.
AGAACGGATGAAAGTGCCCAAAATATGGGATGAATACCAGGAAATTTGGGAATGGTTTTGGTTCCACACATGAACGGAAACTGGCAATCTCATTCATTCCCAGTCCGGTTCTTCAAAAAAATAATTTTTTCAGTTTGGATTTCAAATATTCAGACTCGGTTTTGGTTTGGGTCACTGCTAGTCGGGTTCCGGGGGTAACAAATGGCATACAAACTGAAACAGCTTCGGGGATTAATTGTCCAGTTAACCCTTGGTTGTAATCTGATTTTTTTTTTTTTTTTTTTTTCCCCTGATAATCTCCAGTCTTCGCATAAATAAGACCCGAAACCCGGTTGAATTGAAGCTTGCACCTTTAAATTGTGAACGGAACAATCCATTAAAAAAATCAAATTGTTGTTTTTTGCACCAATTTTGCAACTAAAAAATATCTTTTGTAATTGAATAACAATTGTAAATAATATTTTTTAATAAAAAAAAAATTGTGAACAACAATTTATTTCTTTTAATCATCCTCTGAGCTTGGTTATCACATTAAATTCAAAATATTGAAAAAGATTTTATGAACATAAAATTTTGCGTGAAAAGATGGTAAAATATGTCACTTCGGGCTATTTTTTAATTTCTTTAAAAATATAAAAAAAATCGGATGGCTTTGTTCAATGTTTTTTTTTGGGCAAAATTTCACCACTTGGCAACCAAAAAAAAGGAGGGGGGGGCGGGTGTGTGCTACAAATCTTACAAAGATTTTTTGGGAATTGTTTTGCTAAATTCACTATATTTTGAGGAAAAATTTGTTAGAACCGCCATATTTAGACATTCCATTCATGGAAGTTCCAATACAAAACCAAAAAAAAATTTTACAACCCACCTAAGATAGTCACCATTTAATATAAATTGATGTTGTGGATCCCCCCCACCCCCCTAGTGGACCTAGGAATTTGAAAAAACAAATGCAAGTTGTTGAAATTGTGGCACAAAACCCTAGAGTGCATAATGACCTCTATTGTGCATCCAATGCAAGAAATTTTCTTTGAATTTGTATAATAAGAAATTAATTTCAAAACTCCATATTTCCATTACTCTATATCATTTGACATCCAAAACAATTTTTTTTATATAATGCATATAAACAACAATTCATTTTTGTAATTTTGTAATGGAAAATTTTAATCTATTTCCTAGTCTATTGTTGGGAATTTTTGAATTACAATTTGCAGAAGCATTTTTATTTATTTTTAATGTGACAATAAATACATTTGGCATAGTATGTTGAAAAGATTATTTTGTAAAAAATTATTAATACAAAATCTTAAACTTTTAAAAACATGCCCATGTCACATATGATACATCCATTTAGTTTTAACCTTTTGTTGGTTTAGGGTCTAACACTAGGCCAAACCACATTTATTTTCAATCATGCTCTTGTGTCTATGGCCCATGATTATTTGGATTGAAGACATTTCGACTTAGTGTGTTTGCAAGACATTTAGCATAAGGTGTTGTTAGTGGGATTTTTGGAATATTGCCTAGAGCTTTTGGTTGAAGGTCTTTGCAAAACTTTTGGCTTAGGGTGTTCATCAACCTTTTTGCTTAATGTATGTGGAGAACAATTTGGCTTAAACTACAACCAAACTTACAATTATGTACCATTTACTTATTGTGGATTTAAACTAAATTAATTCATTATATGTTAAGAACGATTTAAAGCAAAAACTTGAAAAACATTTGCTAGTGTTATTGAGCCTTGAAGATTTATTGTTTTAAGTCCACATCTAAACATGAATTAGCTACCATTAACCATGTTTCATGCAAAAAAACTAATGAACCATCCCCTTTTGGCTACATTTATCACTCCATGTCGTCATTTTTCTTGATCAAAGTTTTTGTTCACATCATTTTTTCATCATTCTCTCTTTGCTTTGATTTTTCATAGATATATTCTATTCAATGTTCATTTTCACTACTTTTTAGTGCTTGTAATTTTTTTGGAATGTGGAATTTGTTCAATTTCGTCATGGTTGACATGAATTTTGACATTGTTGTACGCTTACCAATTTCATTAATGTTGCCACATGTCTTTTGGACAATTTATTCGACATTTTTTATCAATTTGATAGAGTAGGTGATCACATATAAACATTCATGCAACTTTGCTACGACAACTCACATCAACTTCTCTCCACATATAAATTATGTGCAATTTTGCATGCCTACGTAGTGATTTTAATCCTGGGTGAAACCATGGTCAACAACTTGGTTTTCCCATTTCTCGGTTATGATTTACAATAATGAGGATTGAATAAATAATTTCATATTGATTAAATAAAAAACTTTGTTTGATATTGTTATTCAAGACAAGCCTCTCATGCAAAAACAATATATTAAAATTTGAATATTAATCCTCATAAAAGTCATGTGTGCATGTGCAATTTTTCAATTTGTTCAAGGTACAAACATATATTCATGTGCTTTGAAATGTTTTCCATTAGTCAATCTATAGGAGGGTTTATAACCAAGAATTCATTCGTGCTATAAATGAAAATTTCAATAACCTTATTAGGGAACAAAATGACTTTAATCATGATTGACTTTAAGTGATGGTGTAATCTACTTAGTGTCCATGTGGTTATTGACATTACACACATAGGAATTCCAAAACCATTTGGCCCCATTGTAACAAATTATTACGACCATAAATCAAAAGGGGCATTCTCTAGTGTTACAATAGTGATAGATTTGAATAAACAACATGTATATGTAGTCATAGGGTTTTCATGGAGTGTGAATGATTTATGAACTTTTAGATGGTCTTCATTGTATCGAAAAGTTCCATACAATGGTCTATTCAGTTCACAATTGGTAGCATGTGAGAACAACATTCCATTGTGATTTTTAGATGATAAAAGATACCCTTTACTCATGGACCTCATTGTGAATGTGATCAATCCAAGGAAATTATTGAAAAGCTTGAGTTGCATGTAACCATCGTCTTTAATATTGTTGTATGTTGTTATTTCTTGCACAATATGATCTTCATTTGTAAAAAAACAAATAATGACAACATTTTGAAGATGTTGGGACAAGATGTTGAACAAGCTAATTTAGTAAATGGAATTAGTTGAATGAGAAGTATGCATTAAAGCCATGCACATAAAATTAAAAGCACATTTTAAAAGCCAAGAGATTTCAAAAGAAGAAAGAAAAATAGACTTTAGTATGTCAAAAGGCAATTACATTTCAATGAGTAGTTCTAGGAGTAACAAGTCTCTTTCTTGATCCTAGTATTCAACAATCAAAATAATAGTTGTTTCAAGAATAATAAGCATTTCATGAATAGAAGGGTGAGGTGTTGGAAGAACTAGAATAGTGGCCACTACAACAGTAACATGTGTTCCATGACTGAAATAATGAGGTGCTATAAGAGTATTAATAAGGTTAGGTTTAATGAATGTAATTTGTTTTGTAAAGCATTTTTTATTGATGTTGTTATTGATTGTTATTGTCTATTGTGAGAAGTGTCGCCAATTCTAGTGTTGCACTTCCAATGCCTTAAATGTGCCATATATTGGCATTGGAGCTTGGGGGGCACATGAGATTGTGTAGATTTTTCACTTTGAACATCTTTAGATTGTTGTAAACCTTGTGGAATATAGACATGTTCTTCTTTTGGACATCAAATCTTGCATTTGAGGAGGTTGAACATATAGCCTACCTCCCATATGGATCTATCATCTTGTAGATGTTTAGTTTGTTGAAGTGCCTTGGAAGGTTGAGTGAAACCTTGGCTTGAGGGTTCAAATCCTAGTATTTTTTGATTGTGTGTAGTCCTTTGATGGCAACCAAACACTTTCTGAAAATCATTTTAGAATTACTACCATTTATTCTTACAAGAAGCAAAATTCTTATAGTAAAGGGAAATTTTGTTGCCTTCTATAACTTTAGAAATTTCTTACCATTTAACAATGGTTGTTTTGAATCCATAGAATCAAGAAATGAAAGAAATTTGTCCCACTTTACTTTCATGAGTGGCATGACTTCATCCATCTCCCTATTTGGCTTCTTGTTAAACATTTCACAAATTGAAGCTTATGATGTTGATGTTCGTTTGTGACTTGCATTGGCATTGACTTTGTTTTTACCTCTTCCACCACCACCACGTCTACACCTTACGCTTTCATTCAACCTTTTCTTATTCAACTTGCATTTGTTGTACATTTGCACATTCATTTGCACTAATGGATAGTTTTGTATATTCATGATGGAGCATTTCAAGTTGAATGAACCAACAAATGAATAGAAGCTTGTTGCAAAGCAATGCAAAATCAACAAAAACATGTTAATGCACATGTTTTATTTGGATAGGTTGATCTCTTTGCTTTAGTGTCACATTCCATAGTCCATGATTCTTGCACATGTATAATAAGTATAAAAAATAATGTTGTAAAATGTTGAACCACAAACTAATGTGAAAAATCGTGAAGAAAAACGATGTTACAAAATAGAACATTTAAGGAATGCATTGTTAAAGTGTAGTGTTGTGAGACAACGTACAACAACAAGCTTACTAAACAATGATCTAGAAACCCACCATAGTGCCAATACTAACCTAACACCCAACTTAACCACCGAGAAACACATAGCTAATACCAAATTAACACTAGGTTTTATTCACATTTTTTCAAAAAAAAAAAAAAAAAACAAAAAAATTAACACCTAATGTTATTTAATGTTGGAGTTAACATTAATCTAACACACAAATGCTAAACTTACTACAATATAAGACTCGGTGTTAGTTTAAAATTATGGGTGTGGCCAATGTGCCAAAATCATTAATTTTAACTTAAATTTGACATTGAGACACCCACAAATGTTGCAAATCATGAGAAATGTTTTTTATTATTAAAAAAAAAGAACAAGTGGAGAGGATAACTGAGGCCCACGTGAATCCCAGGGGGGCCTGTTTCCCCACCCCCCTACCCAAGTAGTTTCACGCACATGCAAAGTTCAAACCCAACTCCCACTATCCCATGTGAGCCCAGGGGGCTGGGTGGGGAGCCAGGGAGCCCCTTTGTTCCCTTGTCTCCCTCTCCCACCCTCCTCCCTTCTCCCCTAAGGAAAGACCTTTTAAAAAAAATAAAAATAAATAAAAATAAAAATTATTTCCAATACTTTAGCAGCATATGTAGAGGAAATTGGGGTATTTATATTGGGCGAAAAACAAAAAAAAAGACAAAGAAAAAAGGGCTATTTGGCTATTCCTCTTGATTTCACTCGATTACCAACCTGATCAATCAATCGCCACTGTCTGTGTATTTGGTGAACGGCAACTAATAAGTTTGGCCAAAATTCAAAGTTATAACCTCTCAAATGTCGGTTGAATATTGATGGGTTACCAAATACCCCGGTTGCGAGTAAGTGCAAAGCTACACTACAAATAATGGACTTTCTCAAGTAAATTTTCTGAAGTTTTCTATGGTTTGTTTTTTTTTATGTATAAAAAATTTGGGGACAATAAATTAACTATGTCGTTCACTGAGTTCTAAGTTGGTGAAGAATCTAAAGCAAATTAACACATGCAAAAAATTAAAAAATACGGGCACCCTATTGTGGACGTAAAATACACCCCCATAGACACACATTTTCACTCATCATTCCACAACCCATCTACAATTCGGTATGTTCTTTCCCAAGCCCCCCCCCCCCCCCCCCCCCGGTTACATTGTGAGCACCCATCCAAGGTCCCAATTGAAGCTCATCATCGGCCCCCCTCGACTTCACTCATCATGTTCGACAACTCCCATCACAATTCTGAAAAGCTTGAAAATGAAATTGTTCAAGAGTTTTGAGTTTCAAAGGAGAGTCTTGAAAGAGGGTGTAATTCAAAAGAAAGGATAATTTTTTTTAAATTGTTAATCAAAATATTATTTAAGAAGAAAATTATTATTTATAAAAAAAAACCCCTCATTAGACCTTAAGAAGCATCATGACATTGTTCCCTAGTTTTATTTTTTATTCATTATTTTTTAAAATAATATTTACTGATGGGATTTTTAAATTTTTCTAAAAAAGCTACAAAACCATTTATTTATTTAAGTAAATAGAAGAATGGGTGGCCCGTTGAATTCACGGGTCCGTGTTTGGGGAGAAAACCAGGCGTAATGGGGTTTAGGGCTTTTTGTCTGTATTGGGGCCCATTCACACCTGAGTCTAATGATTGGAATCAGACTACTGGTCTACTTGGCATCTGTGCCCACAAGTCTCTCGATGGAAGTGGCGACTCTCGATCTGACACGTGTAGAAGACACGCACCTTAACGGCTTCGTCCCTTCCCCACCGTTAGCCTTTGGGATGTCCGCAAGCCTGGAGATTCCGACACGTGTATGTTTGGACTTAACCAGAGTTAAAGTCTCACCTTGGTTTGAGCTGAGTGAAAATTTGGAACCATTTTTTTTTGCATATCCCCATCATCGCCCTTTCAGCGATTTTTTTTCAAAATTTCGACCAAAAAATTTGGATTTTTGTGGAGTTTTTCTCCCAGTGTAAATTCAACTAAAATCTCTCAAACTCTGGGAAAATTTCAATATCACAAAATAGGGGGGGAGGGGGGTAAAAAATTTGAAAGGAGAAAAATGTTTAAGTTTATTTATATATTTTTGGCTATTTAACAGAACTTACTCAATATAGAACAAGGAAAGCTTTAGATAAAATTATCAAAAAAAAAAAATCCAAATTTGGTGAGGAAAAAAACACAATTTTGACAAAATATTGACTTTTGGTGAAATTTCTCTAAGGAAAAATAGATATTTGCAATGTGAGCACAGCCCTTAATTATTTAGCTACATTCAAATTTAATAGTGACCCATTTACATTACCTACCTACCTGCCGACCTTGTAATACTTAACCCATACGTAACAAGTTATTGTGTGATGAAAATATATTGTGTTACTACTTTGGAAAAGCCCTTGATTTGTACACGTTCATCAAAGTGGTTTTTCTAAAGTTAGACCTACAATATGTAAGCGCTTTTCAATAAAATTTTCATTAAAAACTTGATATTAAAATTTTAAAAATTAGTAATTATAGGGTAATTGGGCCATCCTTATTGATACTTGTGAAAAGCTCTCAAATGAATGGGAAGTGCATTGAGGAGATTTCACAAATTTTAGACTTAAGGTATGTGAGAGATATTAAGCTTTTAAAGCAATTTTCGTGATTGAAGTTTCAAAAAAAAAAAAAAAAAGGGAATTTTAATGGAAATTTAAACTTTACGTAGTGTAAAGAAAGTGTACCATTTGCCCCTTGGAAATTCATTCAATATTACAATATGTATTCAATGGCACATTCCACATAATCTACTATATTAATTTACTATGTCTGTGCGTGCGTCTGTTTGTGACACGACAATTTTGTTGCAAAAGCATTCTATGGTAGAACTGGCCTCTGTATAATTCAAATGGCGTTGCGGGTCGTGGTGGTGGAAAGACACATGCTTGCTGGTCAGTTAGTCAGTGATGGGGGTTTTGGGGGGTGGGGGAGGGAGAGGTCGGTGAAGCAGCAAGCGACCACCACAGTTTCCGCACTGGCCAAGTGTACAAACCAGGACCTGATCTCCACAAAGCATCGCAGCCGCCCGAAGGGAAGGAATGACGGTCGGATCGCATCCCTTTCCCACCACACCAGAGGCAGATATAAAAACCTTCCCCTCCCCCCCCCCACTACTGAAAGAACCGGCGGTTATATAGAGGAGCGAGTTTTCGAAAATTTCCAAAACTATCAAGAACTAAGGTTCAAAATGTCAGAACCGGGGTTTTGGGTTTTCTCACCCCCGTTGGATAAGGGAGTAAATACCCGGACTAATAACTTGAGGGTACACACGGCTGGTTCTGATGCCCGCACAACGTCGGTTGGGACCACTGCGCTAAGTCACAATATTGTTTTTATTTGTGGGGATATAAATGCCTTAGGCTGGGACCCACGAGTGTTATTTTGGGAAAATTTCGGATTATGGCGACCAAATAGAACGTTCGGGGTGGCTCGAGTGGCATAGCCACGGGTGTTCGAAGGTCACGGGTAGCACTAGTATTTATAATGTTAGCAAACAACCCATTAAGAAGACTAGTAGTTCAATTTTAATTGGGGCAAACTAGGTTCAATGTGGATATTATGAGTTTAAATTCACCCATTGTTTTGGACACAATTATTGTTAACATTATTTTTTGGTGTTTTCTTTTTGGTGGTGGTTTTTCAATTTTATGACATAGTTAAGGTGGCAATGATCCATGAGCTGATTTAAGCAAATTTGATTATTAATAAAATGTGGAAGGAATTTTTTTAGAAATATATATATATATCCTTATATAATTTTTGCTACATACTTGAAAAACACATATTTTATTAATTTTGAAAAATAATAACTTTTTTCAAAAAAAAACTCTTGTTGCATTTTTCTCCAGCTTTGTGATGGGAAGGAAAGCACCCTTGCTACAAAAACTAGGTACTACTATTACTACTACTACAAACTAGTAGTACAAACTCTTAAGTGATCTCAAATTAATTAAGTGTACCTCAAGTTTTGGATTGTCCATCCAGAAGGTGAGAGAGAGAGGGTGTAAGTAGGTTGAGTTAGTTGGAGGTACATAAAGAATCCATTATGGTAATGAAGAAGAAAGCATTGGCAGAAGTCAGTCAGAAAAAGGCTCTTGAAATTTGTTTGAATTCTTCAAGCAATCCTAAGAATCAATGAATGAATGGATGATTGGAAGAATGTGGGTTTCCATAAAATGAAAGGAAGGGTAGTAGAGAGTGTGGTGTGATTGCATGAGTCATTTTGCCAAAGGAAAGTTGCATTGCATGGCTTGAGGAGCTCAAGTTACTTCCTCCATCACTCCTTGGAGCATTTGTTAAGGTGAAAGAAGAATTATGGAAACTCCAAATATTTCACCATTCAAAAATATAATCTTCTTAGAATCATCCTCTAAAAGAAACCCAAAAATCTATAATAACTAATCTCAAGTTTCAACAAAAGCCAAAATATCATCTTTCAAAAATCCTCAAATAAAAATAGACCTATTGTTATTATTATTACCTAGGGGCCTATAAAAATCCCTGAAGCTACTATACTCTATAATGAATCCGAACACAATATCCTTGCCTTGGTAGCCAAGGCCAACAAAATATGAATATCTCAAAATACTGTACACAACAAAAGAGCCACTTTTTGATGGGTTTTGGGACAGGCATCATCATCATATATGGCAGCTTCTTCTTCTTTTGCTTTTTCTTTCCATTTGTTCAGTCAATAAGCTTCACAATCAAAATCTCTCTCTTTCTCCTCCTAAGTTCTGAGTCCCTGACTCCTGACTCCTCAGGTTTGGTTCGTTTCTTTGTTGTCCACGCATTCCTCTGGGAAAGTACCTAACTCATCAATGCTGAATTTGATTACCATTTAATACTGATGATGATTATGATTCTTCTTACTTCCTGAAAATGAGCTGAGCTGAGAGAACTGTGAATCAAATCAAAAGTTACTTGCTAAAAAGCTAAAGCCTCCTGACAGCCGTCATTTAGAATACCCCCACTGAAGACTAAGGCCCACTTTACACTAGGAGTCAAGGCCAATGTTCAACTCAAATGAAGCATTCCTATTGGTGCAAAAGTTGAAATCACACATAATCAAATTATTGTAAAATGATTATTTTTGGTATGATTATTTTAGTGACAATTCTACTAGCCAAAAAAAAAAAAAAAACCCCATGTTTTGTTATAATGATATGATCATCATTGAAATATTGTCACGTAATGTGATAAACAACATGATATAATCTATCACCTTGGATCTTAATGAGACCCAACACCCACAAATGCACCTTTTGTTGGAAGCTTGTTATGATGAAATTGTGGATGAACTATAACTAATTTCGAACCTATGTAATTTACTTTGAAACCCCTCCAACTTCATCCTTTTCATACTACTTAGGTAGTTACATCATAAACTTGTTTGTTATATATATGTGTGTGTGTGTGTTTTTTTTTTTAATAACATTTTAACAATGTGTTCAAGATTAAGTGCTAGTGAAATGTTGATCAATTATTGATATGATATTGCATTGACATTGTAATACAATGTTCCATGATCACAATTTGTCACAATGCCATCACAACATCATTTAACAATTGTATCAACATTTTATCAATAATTATTTAATATTAAAGACATTGTTAAAATGTTATAAAAACACAAATACATGGAGGGACAAAGTTTGTGATGTACGAATAAGTATCATCATGGGTAAAAAATGTAAGCGATTGCTATGTAGATATACAAGTAAGTAGGTAATGCACTTGGTGATGACTAGGTAAGTAGATTGCATGGGGATGGATCTAAGTTATAGCTACTACACACATTTTGAGATTTGGATTTGTGCAAGTATGGGTGTTGTACAACCAATTGAAAATGGTGACCTAATTTAAGAAGAAGGAGAAGAAGAAGTACCACTACCTACTTTGAACCTTTTGGGAATTCAAAAGGTGATAGGTACAACATGACTACCCTAAAACTCTGCAAAAAGTAATACTTTGCTTACTTAGGAAACTGGAAAGCTTGCTTGCAATAACAAGGTGTGAAGGCAGATTCTGGTTCAGGTTCTAGTCAACAAGCCTGGTTCTACTAGTCACATAGAGGTGCAGAACATGCAGCCTGAGGAGGACTCAAGAAATTGGCCTCCCTCAATCTGAAACCAGCCATTATTAGGTTGAGTCCCTTTTGTATCATCAGCTAAACTGAGCTTAAAAGTTCAGTGGGCTAAAGAAGTTGAAAAAAAAATGAATGCAAAATTCATCACTTGATCACATCTTTGCATCAATTGTTAAACACTAGATCTACTCCTTAAGAATGGGAGGGCACTTATGCCTACTTATAAGTGTAAGATCCTTCCCATTCATAAGGAGTAGGCAAACAAACCTTCGCCATGCTACACCTTGTGATCTATGTATGCTTGAATTCATGGTAATGTTCACCTTATAACCCAAGCAAGGGACATTCCCAAAACTTTCAATTCATCACCTTGTCCTTGTTTTGGGAATGGCTCCCCCCCCCCCCCCCTTTTTTGAGCTTCACTTTGCACATAATCTACTTGTGTCTAGATCCCTTGAAAAGGGTAATAGGAATGCAAAAACCAATGAATTATGAAATGGGTATGTGAGATACTTATGGGAGTCTACATAGCCTCCCTAGTGAAAAAGGAATTCATAGGTAGTATGTAAACAACTGGAGCTCTATTGTAGTAAGCTATATAGCTAACACCTTTCACATATAACAAAATTTAAGTAGGTTAAGACCATCCCCAGCGGTGCTCAGTATATGATAAACCTGCAGATTCAAACTGGATAAAGTAACATCAAAAACATGCCACTTTGGATCAGCAACATGGTTTTGGTCCAGCATTTTTGTGCACAAGTTTGCTGAGGTTGGTAAAACGCACAACACAGATATGAACCTGCCTGAGAAGAGTGCAATTAAATATATATGATCTGACTGCTGTTCCCTGTTTCTGATTGGTCAATCATAATGATTGGTCCAGGCGGTTTGTTATTCGGTAGTACCTAGTCTCCCATCTTTAATTTGCAGTCCCAATTGTAATTTTGATGGGTGGGGTTGCAAAAAAAAAGTATATAACTAAACTGGAAATTGCACTTCTAGAAATTGGGTGATGACTAGAGGGAGATGGTTGTAGAGAGAGGGGGTGAAACTTCCACAAAGCAGTGCACCTGCAATGGGACATGTAGTGGGGGCATATTTCCATAAATGGAATGCATAAAGAAAGAAAAAAAAGGAGAGCTCCCACATGTTCCATGGTTGGTTTGGAAGATTTCATTAGATTCTTTGCTCTTTTTCTTTCTTTTGTTAGAAAAGTTGATATTCTTCCTCTCAAATCTGATGAACTTTTACTATGTGAGAATAAGCACCAAATTGGAAAGGGAAAAGAAAAACCTCAGGTCCAGGATCATTGATATAATATATTATTATACTATGATATCATATAATATAATCAAATATAATATAATATCATATAATATTTTTTTGAGGATTAAGCTCAAGTTCCATAATCTAGTAATAAGTGATTCTTGGTTGCAAATTGATAATTGACTTTGCAATTGGTAATTTCTAACATTTCTAAAAAATGATATAAAAATCGGAACACCAAATGTTTGAAAATTTGAACTTCAAGATTATGTGTTACTTGAAAACCTTCAAAGTTTGAGGTTGAAGTCAATCAAGGCTACTACTATTTAGTCTTCATTTCCACACTTAATTTGAAAGGCAATATGAGTAGCAAATTAGTACAAATTTGATACAAATTCCCAATTTTGTATCCCAATTTTTTTCAGTTGAATTTGAATTCAATTCAATTCAATTCAATTTGCATACAAATGTCATCAAATATATTTCCATTTCAAAATGGAACTTAATTTCCACATTGAAATCAATTCATTTTACTCTCATTAATTAATTAATTAATTGATCAATTGATTGTCATTGCTAGTGTGTTAAGAGTGTGAAGCCAAGTTGGGGGTAGTTATCAATTTTTTTTTCTTTTAACACTTATAAAACAAGTCATTTATTTGGATCCAAAGGAGATGTTGCTTGTAAAAATGTAGATATCAAAAACCACAACTTGTCTATGACACAAGAAGCAGTTTGGCTAACTATAAGTTGGAAAAATTATATGCTGAAAAAACCCAATTGAATTGTGTGCCCCCAAAACATATAAGAACAAGGGGTGGCCTTGCCAATTTACATTAAATGAGTTTCTTATGGCAAAACAAGAATTATGAAAACTCAAAAAATATATTTCACTATGCAAAAAATATTAATCTTCCAAAAATCCTCTAAAAAAATCTAAAATCCTTTTTAAAGATATTATAACTCTATAATAACTAATCTCAAGTTTCAACACAAGCCAAAATATCATCTTTCAAAAATCCTCATATAAAAATAGACTTATTATTTATTACCTAAGGGCCTATAAAAATCCATAAAAATCCATACTATATTCTATAATGAATCTAAACACAATATCCTTGCCTTGGTAGGCAAGACCAATAAGGATGACTTGAGTTTGTTTTTTTTGGGGGGGGGGTGGGGTGTTGGGTGCCCTTGGTAATGAATCTATCATGCATTTAGGCTCTTTCCCAACACCATTTTTCCTTTGCAGAGTTCAAGTCCAACAAACCCTACTCAAACATCATCCTACATTTGGTGAACCTTGGGTGTGTTCTATTATTGTGTAGTAAGTACTTAAAAAAGGATATGATGAAACATGTAGTGTGGTTTTGTGTTTATTGGGGGATGATTTTTTAGGGTGGCAAACAAGGACTATTCCCATTTCACTTGGGTCTACCACATTGAAGAAATAGCTCAACTGTTTCGACCATTAATCCAAAATCTACTTCCATATAACATTCATCCATTGGATGTATTTATAAACCATTTCAATCCAAAAACTTCAATGTAACATTCATCCATTGGATGTATTTATTAACCATTTCAATCCGAAATCTTCCATATAACATTCATCCATTGGATGTATTTATTAACCATTTCAATCCAAAATCTTCCATATAACATTCATCCATTGGATGTATTTATTAACCATTTCAATCCAAAATCTTCCATATAACATTCATCCATTGGATGTATTTATTAACCATATATCTTCATTACACAATTAGAAACCCTGATGAATAAAGAAATGTTGTACATACACGAACAACAAAAGAAGGAAAAAAAACACAACAAGGAAAGGCTCCCCCCCCCACACACACAAAACTTTGTGGCCGGCAAGTAAGTACTAACTTACCAACTCCGAATGAATGGTGTGTCGGGGTGAGGTTCTGTTAATCCGTGCATTAAGTCCTCACCCACATGATTGTTGTTCCGTATATGCTTCATAACTTGGTTGTTCGCGGCGGCGCTCAATTCAGAAGGCTCCGGATGTACCAGGAGAGATTCAGATTGATCTATGGTGGCTGGCCCATAACTGGAATTTCTTTAATATAAAAAAAGGAAAGAAAAAGCCCCGCCCCCCCCCCCCTTCCCCCAACAACAACATTCATCTGTATTTCTCATCCTTCCCCATGATGCCATTCTTTGGGGGGCGGGGGGCCCCAAAGAAATAAAAGCTCCATCCGTATCGCACAAAGGAAAATAAAACTTCCCAAGTTTTCACTTAATCCCATTCAAACCTTTGATATTCATCCGTATCGCACATTCCCCATAACCCTAAATGTGCGCACAAAAACACATAGAAAAACCTTTTTTTTTTTAAAAACTGCAATGATAAATATAGTGAGAATTTAGGATGTTTTGGATTGATCGGTAAGATGCCCGTCTAGAGTCTTCGAGGTACTAATCTAGTTAATTGTTGACTTTCGAAACTCAAATCTTCGAACAAACACGCACACTCACATCTTGGCAAGCAAGCAAATATTCCGTGGTCCCAACCGTCGTCGCACCATTACGAACATGGAGAGTCCCCACCACCCCCACCCCCCCCCCCCTCTCCCCCCACCACACATCATAGGTTTTGTTTTAAATTCCATAATAGTGGTACCACCGCGACATTACGCATAATTTTTTTGCCTCACTTTGAGGCAACCATATGAGAGAGAGAGAGAGAGATTCTTCATCACGTCTTTGGTTCCTAGCCCCGATCATGGTGCTACCCATCCATGGTATGGGTAAAACCCCTTCTACCCTTGGCTTGAGACGTTGTCATCTCATTACCTATCATTGTGTTTTTGTTTCATCCATGTGTTATCATTGTGTTTTTTGTTCATCCATGTGTTGAATGGGTTGTACTTGGAGCCATGAACATGCTTCTCCTATAACAAGAATGGGATGAAAATGTTGTATAGCCCACCCAACAAGTCAAGTCCCTTTGCGATTTCAAAAGCCATGGGTGGGGCTAACATCGATCACATTATCCTCCTTAATGTAAAGCACTTGCATTGGACAAAATACACTAATTAATAAGGGCAATACAAATTCTAGTAATCTCCCTCCCACACAATTCCAAAAATGCAATGGGGACCTTTCTCTTTTTCATCTTCACCAAGGAGAGACCTCTTGCTTGCTTTTTTCATTCTCACTCGTGGGACCTCGAGCTTTCTTTTTCATCCCCATTCTTTCATCCTGAGCCAATGCTTTATGCCATGTAAGAAGGCCCACACACCATGGCTTTACTGAAATTTTGAGAGCCCCAAGGTGATAGAGCTAAGGGGATTTGGTGTTCCCATTGTGTTCCCCCCAAGGTCCCCAATGGTTTCAAATGAAACCCCCTGGGTGTGTTCCTCAAACTCTTCAAAACATTATCACACTTTGTCCCATATCCTTTGCCCAAAGTTTTGCTCTTTTAAAATATATGGCTAGACCAAAGAAAAAAAGGTTCCACAATCTTCTAGAAATTGGTGGTAAGGGAGGAGGAGGAGGAGGAGCATAAGTTTCAATCATTCATGGAAGCCATATGAAAATATCATTCATCTAATCAAAGACCCATGGAGGCCATGTGAAATATCATTCATCTAATCAAAGACCCAAAGCACAAAAATGCAACACAATCAAACTCTTATGAAAGCCAAAAATAATAATTTATAATTTTGTTTTGATGTTAGTTATACTTACAATTTGTGTTTTGTCTATACCAAAAACATCGTCATCTTATGACATCAGCTTACGAGTTCCTTCTTCTTCTCGATGCTTCTTTGGAGTTGCCCAAATCACACTTTCTTCCACATGATCACGAGCATGTGTTTCCCTCCAACAGACACTCCCTTTTGCACAACCACTTGCAAGGCGATGGGAACCAAAGGGGGTTTTTAAAAAGGGGGTATTCCACTCACACTAAAATATAAGTATACGTAGTAACTCAAATCACACATAAAAAATTTGTCACAAAAAAAATCTTCGTTTAACCAATTTTTGGCACTTATTATTATTTATTATATAAGTTTTGGGTGATTTTAAAGGGGATGAAACGTAGATAGTAGATAGAGTTTCTTTGAGCTAATCTTACATCCTAGTTACACATTTAAGGAAAGCATACAAAGTCTACGTATTAGAGCATCTCCTCCAGGAGTGCTCCTCCTCTGTACGTGACCTTGCAAAAATATTTTTCACATCCAAGTTTAGTTATTTATTTGTTTTGCAACCCGAAACTGAAACTCCGAACAGCAAATATGTGGGGGACTACTAATAGCAAACCACCTGGACCAATCATTATGATGGGCCAACAAGAAACACTGAGAGCATGGGTCACATCACATTTATTATTACACTCTTTCTTTTCCTTTCCTCCAGGTGCACAGCGCTGCTGCCACTTTTACCAGCCAGGCGCAAACTCTACAATTATGCTGAGCCAAAACTACATGTTTTGATTTTTCTTCATCCAATTTTTTACTGTGCAGGATCACATACTGAACATTGTTGGAGATGCTCTTATACATACATCTATTGGGTTTAATTACTGTTACATCTCTTATGTCTTTTTGACACTACATGAACCAAATTGCTGATGTACATAAATCCATAACAAAACCTACTATAAGTGCATCATAGTACTAGTGACCTTTTTTAGGGTGCGAAAAAACATTGGGTTTTGGAACACTTGTGAGTGCGAACTAGTTCCTAGAATCACATTCACTCAACTTACAACCAAGTGTCTAAATGGAAGTATATAACTTAGAAATAGGTACTAACATGAGATTTTTGAACTTGTAAATTTTTTTCAATATATATGGTTTTAACACCGAAGTATCTAGTCGGGACCTAGTTGGATTGACAATTTGGGTTTCTCTGAAATTATTTTTGTGGATGCGTGGGTGGGTGGGTGGCTTTCTAGTTGGATTCTTGTTTTGGGTCTCTCTTTCAATTGATGGGATTGCAAGTTGTATGATAATTATTTATTGTTTGTAGTTCTCTCACATTTGTAAAAGTTAAAGTGCTTTAGCTCCCAACGTGTATTTTAATGAAACAAATACAAACTTGTCCCAACGTGCATACAACACTTGTGAGTTTAATGGAAGCTAAAACAAACACTTTTTTTTGCTTTACTATAGATAATCATCTTGAAACCCCTATTCAGGATACACCATGCATTATTGTCGACAAAAGAAAAAACCAATCGACAACCGTGATTGGTGCCAAGAATTATGCATATATATATGCACACGACGTGCATTTTACATTGTCATAGAGATAATATTTTCACTGAAATGAAATCAAGCAAACAACAATATAGATATGTAGAGAGCAAAGCAAGCGACTTGGGGCTTTAATATTTTAATACCCACTATAATAAGATAGATTAGTTCTCCAAGAGACGATTGTGTAAAATAATTTGTTGGTGCAATGGATAATCGTCTCATGTTGTAAACAACGCATATACTCATATGTTCTACATGATACATGAGCACTAGGTAATATTTCAATAACTTGAGAATGGGAGGGGAGATAGAATGATGGGGTGCCCTAAAAAAAAGAGTAAATGGTGACTTAATTCGTGTAGTTGTTAATAAGAAGGTTGAAATAAGACCTACGACACCACAATGCCCAAACCTAAAAGTTATGACAAAATGGCACAACTCTCAAAAGCATTGTGGCCAAAAATCCTTTCTCCCAAGTTGTGTGTGGGTTTTGAAGATTGAATTGAACTAATTACAACACGATTGTGAGACTCATAACATAGCTTACGTAATAGTTTGTTCAGCCATGTGCCCCATGTGCAACATATGCCCCCGCCCCCCCCTTGCGGACGCCTTGAATTTTTGTATAAGTATATATTACTTATGGAGGGCCACCAAATGTCTAAATTACATGGTGCAATGTTGATCATGAACAAGCATATATTGCTTGATTAAAAGTAATAATAATAAGGTGTATGATTTTGCCTAAATTTTGTTAGTGTGAACTCTTTTAACACACGAGGATCTTAAGCTTCTATCTTTTTCCCCTCTTTTGGTTTAGGGTCGGGCCATTCCCAAAATGAAGATCCTAGGACAAGGTGATAATCAAAGGATGGCCCCATCCATATTTTGAGAATGTCCCTTAGCATCAACCGAATGTTATTGTGAACCCTAAACCTACATAGATCACAAGGTGTGGGAATGGGAGGTTTGTTCTAACATGGTACCATTGAGTGTGGGAAGGATCTTACACCTATAAGTAGGCATAAGACCCCTCCTCTTTTATATTCGTAGACAAAGGGTGCCCTCCAAATACCCACAAGGCAATTTTTCCTATTGCTTTCCGTTTTTTGAAATGAGAGTGACAATATTCAACCCAAATGTGAGACCCAATGCTTTCTACTATTGGACTCAAAGGAGAAAGAGAATTAATTTTTTAATATGTTCAAAAATTACATTATTTGGACATGAAAATAAAGCACTCCATTCACCGAATCACCATATACGTATATGCAACCATTTCGAATCGAAAATTGATGCACGTAACGTGCACAAGTCGTTCAAAAGCACATGTATATTGACTAATTGGGGGCACAAGGGGAAATAGAGTATTCGCCGAAATTATAGAGCCTTTAGTGATATACAATGACCCAACATGCATTTTGGATGTTTTTTTTCTCACCATTCCTTTGTGCAATTAAAATATATTTTCCTATAATAGAAATCCTCAACCAAAATATAATATTTAAAAAAAGAATAAAAGCATTTAGAAATAAATAAATAAATAAAGGAAGAGAAAAACCCATTTATAATTTGGTTTTTCTTTTTTGCAAGTTTTGAGTTTAGTACTTAATTGTGAGAAGGGTTTAGTACTAGTTAAGAAATATCATTTAACCCAATGGTAAAATATAACCATAACATTAAAAAATTGCCCCCCGCCACCGGATGAAGAAGGTGTAAAATTTGGCATTCAAAATTCATCCAAATATTACAATATGTGCTCACTATTGGCACAAGCCACACATGTGTGTAATTTCATCCATCCGAGCAAAAATAAATAAAATTACATGCGGTGTTCTGTAAGTAGGACATGACGAAGTCGAGAGAAATGGATGTAGGGGGGGGAGCAAAGGTAAAGTTTTTTTGGATGTAGAATTTCATTCCATTCTTTGTTTCTTTCCAATAATGCGCCACTCACGCACTATTTCCAAATCGACTTCAATACGGACAAGTGTTGTTTTGCATTTTCATCATCATGTACGACACAGGTGGCCGGGCGAGCATTGCCATGCCAAGCATTTACGCTTGACGGATGTAGTACAAGCGTAATGAACTTGGGGGAGGGGGGGAGGGGATTGGCCAGTGATCAATCATCGGACGGAAACAACAAATACCTTACTTTCTGCAGAACTCGTACTAAGGATGACACCCCCAGCGGCACCGAGAGGACGATTGGGGGGGTGGGGGTGGGGGTGACCTTGCATGCTCTCTCTATTGTTCTCATATTTGGCGGCTCGAACACCCCCGGAGCAGCTTAGTACAATCTGCAACTGTAGAACGAATGTGTAACCAGACTCACTTGCCCGACAAATGACAGCCAGCAAGAGAAAAAAATTTCACTCCCGACACCACACACATAAAAGCACAATTTATTTGATTTTATTTTTTTCCGTTTTCCGAACCCATCGTCTCCACCCCTCCGCCACCACCCCCCCCCCCCACCCACCCACCCACCCACCCTCGGCCCACTTCCTTATCCATCCCAGCATAAGTCTGACTGCAAAAGCAGCAATTGGGTGACTACATGAGCGGGGGACTAAGTTCAGGTGTGGCCATGCCACATCCGGATATATTATTATCATATTTTTTCAGTGCCAAACAACACACACACACACACACACATATTAATTTATTTTTTATTTTTATTTTTTATTTATTATTTATTATTCTAATTAATTAATTAATTAATT
The DNA here is from genome assembly GCA_963920785.1 of Sphagnum contortum. NCBI lineage: Eukaryota > Viridiplantae > Streptophyta > Sphagnopsida > Sphagnales > Sphagnaceae > Sphagnum > Sphagnum contortum. The sequence continues at coordinate 14,705,920 of OY987279.1, read as the reverse complement.
TTTAATTCTTATGATGGTAAATGAGAGAAGAGGAGTGTGAGTAGTTTGTAAGGATTTGATATTGTTGTCCGTCCCACATTAGCATCATCAACCGCTTAATAACAACCTGCACCTGATCGATCACTCCCCATACACCACTTCCTTCACTTTGAAGCTTAGTAACGAACTTGAAAAATTTGTCAATTGCAAAATAGATCATAGTTGCGAGACCAAACTCTTTGTGGAAAAATATCTGGATGTGGGGACTCCCCCCCCCCAGCCCCACCCACCCCCAAAACCTCTGTCCCCTCTGTGGCTCCTCAAGAGAGACTCTCTCTCTCTCTCTTTCTTTCTTTCTTTCTTTCTTTCTTGATTTTGTTGTTGTTTGTTGCGGCCAAAGAAAAGTGGGTGGTTTAGATTAAGTTTTGCTTGGTCCGTGCCTTGTGGAGGGTATAGTCCATTGGTCTGCTACTACATTCACCTTTTTTTCAGTTTTGGGATTACATTTTACCGTTAGATTTAGCAATTCTAAACTAGGATTTTTTTTAATTAAAAAAATTAGAATTTTTTTAAATTTTTAAATTTTTATTTATTTATTTATTTATTTATTTATTTAGAGGTATATAGGAGCATTCTCCAATTTCATATGTTATGTGGGTTGTTATGTGTTGACCTTAAAAGCTGATCTTATTATTACATCCCCCACAAATGCACTAAATTCCCACCTTCCTCTCCATAGTACATACCCCCCACACCAACAACAGAAAATTATTATTATTTGATTAAGAAGAACTTGGATGAAAAAATTTGAGGGCCAAAAAAAAGAAAAAAAAGAAAAAAAAAATTTGTTTAGAGGAGGAGGTCCGATGGATGGATGGATGGATGGAGGGAGGGAGAGGGTTGAGGGGGAGCAGAGAATACGTGAATTCCAAATTATTTACCTGCTTATTACTTAACTATCTACCTACCTACCTACCTATTTACCTTCTTTCCTATCTATCTACCTACCTACCTGCCTACCTATTTAGATACCTACCTAGCTCTTAGCTGCTCCCCGTCCCTGGCCCTCGTCGTTGGGTCGGTCCCACTCACACGGTCTCGTCGCTCGCTTGCTCGCTCTTGCTGGCGCTCCCTCGAGAACGATCTCCTTTTTCTTTCAACATTTGTTTGATTGATTGTTTGTTTGTTTGTTTGTTTGTTTGGTTTTTTGTTTGTTGTTGTTTCAGTTACAGTAGATGATCTGATGATCTAAGTCTTGTTTTTTTTTTTCTCTCGTGAGATTTTCTGCTTCATGCGTGCCTCACATGTGGGGATTCGACGTGTTGTGGTTGCATCTGATCAAAAGAAAGGTTTGGCGAATTTAGTTTTTGTCATGCACAATTTTTGTGTGTGTGTGTGTGGGGGTGAAGTTTTCTTCTTCTTCTTCTTCCCGCTAGAGTTGTTGCAGCTGCTATGATCTGCAGTTAGCTGGTTGCACGCAGTTGGTTATCTAATTGGAACCGTCTTCTTCTTTTTCTTCCTTTTCTCTCTCTCTCTCTCTCTCTCTCTCTCTCTCTCTCGTCATGTTTACTATGATTTTGCAAGCTCAGTTTAGTCCTCTTCTGATCTTCTTCTTGGAAAGATAGCATACGTTGAAAGCTCTTGTAACTTGTTTCTACTTCTGCTCAGGAGCTTTCCTCTTGTGCACGTTGTTGCTGTTTGTGAAAGCTGTGGAGTAGTATACACCTGCTGAAGAAGAAGAAGAAGAAGAAGAAGAAGAAGCCCCTGGAAGACTTGTCAAAATACTTGGACGTCATGTTCATCCGCTTGTAGATCCCCCGGCTGGTGGTGGTGGTGTTGGGTAGTCGTCACCTCCAGCAGCTTTCCAGCTGCATTCCTGAGATCTCATCAAGCTGCTGTTGCCAATTCAGAGAAAAGAAATTTCACCTTGAGTCGCTTAGCTGCTGCAACAACCGGTTTACTGCGCTCGAGGATCGACAAGAAGGAGAGACATTCAAGTGCAGTAGCAACAACAAGTTCTCGCTCGTTCGTTCGCGTGAGCATGACAACGACGACGACGACGACTACAGCAGCAACGACAGGAGCTGCTGCGTGCATGGGAACCAGCACCTGCGAGGCCGTGGAAGAATGGCAGGATATAAAGGAGGAGCAGCCAGCTGGAGCAGCAGAGCAACAACAGAGCAGCTGGCTGCCTCCCGGCTTCCGCTTCCATCCTACCGACGAGGAGCTGGTGAGCTACTACCTGGCCAAGAAAGTGCGCAACGGCAGCTTCGCCGGCCATGCCATAGCTGAAGTTGACCTCAACAAGTGCGAGCCTTGGGATCTCCCTGGTACTCAGCCTCTCTCATGCTCCTCCTGGGATACACTCTCTCACACAGCTGCTGCAGCTCCTGAAGCAGCTCTTCTCGTCATCATGCCATCTGAGCTTCTCTAAATTCTCTTGGTGCTGGTGGGTTACAATGATCTTGGTTGCAGAGAAAGCTAAGATGGGAGAGAGGGAGTGGTACTTCTTCAGCTTGCGAGACAGGAAGTACCCGACGGGGATGAGGACCAACAGGGCGACGGATGCAGGCTACTGGAAAGCTACTGGTAAGGACAGAGATGTGATGAGCAGCGGAAGCAGCCGAAGCAGATCACCGCCGCAGCTGGTGGGCATGAAGAAGACGTTGGTTTTCTACATGGGCCGCGCACCCAAAGGCGAGAAGACCAACTGGATCATGCATGAGTATCGACTGGAAGGCGATCATTCCTGCAACAACAACACCCATCATCGCGGCATTCCCAAGGTACAACACACCACCCTCCACCCCTCCTCAGTCTTTTTCTTGTTCTGTTCTTGCTTCTTGTTCTTGTTCTTGTTCTTCTTTTGTTGGTTCTTCTATTGTGTCTTCTTGTTCTTGTTGTTACTTTGAGTGAGGGTTTGAACATACAAGTCTTGCAAGAGAATTGAAATACAGAGACTGGGTTTTTTGGTGGTGGTGATGGGTGGGTGGTGTGCAGGACGAATGGGTTGTGTGCAGGATTTTTCAGAAAAGTGTTGGGGGGAAGAAGATTCCTGGGTTTGGGTACTCGTCAGATTTGCGGTTTCTGGAAGCCATAAGCCACTACCATCATCATCAGCAGCAACAACAACAGCAGCTGCTGCAGCTTGATGAAACGAGATCATCCTCGTCAATTCCCATTACAGCTTTGATGGATCACTCACCAAATCCCACAGTCACCACCGCCACAGATGATGCAGCCGCAGTAGCAGCAGCAGCAAACTTGGCAGATTGTGAAACGTGTGCAGCAGCAGCTAACAACACCAACAACTATGATCACACGTCTGGCTGCATGTCTAATTCTTCGTCTCTTTGTTGTTGCTTTCACAACTACTCTCATGACAACACCACCATTCTTCAAGCTTCTTCTTCACCAAACTTCTTCTTCAACCACAAGGAAAACACCGCTCCAGCAGGCACATGGGCTATGAAATCATCGGCAGCATCAGCAAAGTCTTCTGGTGGTGGTGGTGGGATGATGATGAGCTTGCCTACAACAATGCACTCTGCAGGCACAACAGCAGCAACAATGGGTGGCATTTCCGGAATGGAAATGATTCATCAAGCTGCTGGAGGAGGAGCATTGATGATGAACAGCAGCAGCATGGCAAAGCTTTGTCCCAACCATGAGCTCAGCTTCATCGACCCCAACTCTGCTGCAAAGAGCAATGTCAGCATCATGCCATGGATGGATTTTGCATCATCTCAGCAGCAACAGGCGGCAGCAGTGGCAGCAGCAGCATATCTGCACACAAATTTGATGCTTCTGAAATCGCTTGATCCAGTGAGCTTGAGGGCAAAGGCTGAGCCATATTACTTTGAAGGGAATGATGATGAAGAGGATGAAGCTCAAAGCAACAGCAGCCAGAAAGTGTTGGGCTATGGTTGGGGTTTTGAACAACATCATCATCAGCATCCCATTCTCAATGAGCAACTCAACTTGACAGCAACAACCACAACACCAACAACGGAGGCTTCTTCATGTGTTACACCCAATCTCTTCCGCTACAACAACTTCATCATCAACAACAACAACAACAATAACAACAGCAAATTCGGGTTTGCTGATTCTAGTGTTGATCTTGAGTGCATGTTTTGAGTGCATGGATGGATGGGGTGTGTGTGTGCCTGGAACTTGAGCAGCACTTGAGTAATTTGCTCCTCAAGAAGCCATTATACATAACAACACATGAGCTTGTATCATTGTATACAACATTCCTTTGCAACAGGAATTGTTTACATAGGCACCAGTGTTTTCTTTTCACTACAAAAGAATCGACAGCTCATCTTTTGATCACCACAAATTGGACTTCAATGTTTCAGTATAGCGCATCGTCGTCGTCGTCATCATCATCATCTCCTCATGAATATTATTTGCAACTTGATTTGTGATTGGGTTTAGATCTGGAGATTTGTTTGAAAGATCTGAAAAAGCTTACTGCCGCCTCATCAATTGGAGGACATGCTCTTACTGTGTACACTAGGGTTTCAAAAGTTCTGGAGCTGGATGATGTTGGATGATTGTGGAGTGCTCTAAGGAGAAGGAAGAAGAGCAAGGAGCAGGCAAACAGACGGAGACAAGTGATTTCAGCATTTCCAACATGTAAAATATGGAAGGATGAACACAAACAAGGCAGCAGATCAAAAGCATGGGATGGAAAGTTTTTTTTTGTGTGCTGTTGCAGTAAATAGTTTTTTGTACATAACACCACCATTTCTTTTGGTGTCAAGAAAAATTGCAAAAGCTGGAGATGATGGGTAGAAAAGAAATTAGGTAGTTGATTGTAATTGTGGTTAAAAGAAGGTAATAGGAAAAGGTGTCAAAAATGCCAAAACATTTTCTTCTGTGGTTTAAAGTTGAGCTTCCATACACGAAACAAGGGCAGATGACTTACTTGAACCTTACTGGATCCACCCCACCCCACCCCATTATATAGCTGTGAGTTTTTTTTATTGATTACCAAACTAGTTCAAAAACTAGAACTCTCTCACAATTGAATTTGTTTTCATTTATCAAACAATTGATTTGGCATAGATCATCATCTAGTGTGTAAAAATCACATGGCTACAGTGTGCAGTGCGGTGCACAACAACAAATTTTAATTTCTCTCATGAAGCCAAAAAGTTAGCATGTTTGTAACTACAAAGCAAATGGCTTGAAGGTTTGTAAGTATTCCAAGGAAAGAAAGACTTGAAGAAACATCAACCTCTTGTTCATTAGGTTCTTGACTTCTCTCCATCTACTCCCTGTTTCCTTTATCTCTCTGCGCCCAAGTTTGCTCTCTTTGGGTGGTTGGGTAGTTGAGTAGTTGAGTAGTTTTCTTCTCCTTCTTCCCTTGTGAAGGCAAGAAGATTACAGACATGACTAGATTTATCAAACAATTTAGCATTGTTGGGTGTTCCAAAAACCTTCCTATATTTTGATGACTCGAGACTTTGAACTAGCACTTAGCAATGCACCTGAAAGAAAGAGAGACAGAACCTACTCCTCTGTGACCATGGAGCTTATAAAATAAGAACAAAACAAACTAGTGGGTTTGTTTTGTGCTTACACATAAACAAACATTTTGAGGTTGGTTTCTTGCTCAAATCTGCATTGAGCCAATGTAGTTGCTTTGCTATGTTTCTCCAGCAAAATCATCTTCAACATTCCAGCAGTGCCTTAACACTGTCTTATGAAACAAGAAATTAAAGAATCCTTTGCAAAATTTTCATTATATGACACAATTATTGTTCATTTTCTAAAGTCCTTAACTAAACTACAACTTCAAATTAAATTAAAATTGAATTGAATTTTTTATTTCAATATTTTTCACATTCATTTGAATCATTTTAGCACAACTTGGCATGATTGTCCTAATTTTCAAATGAATTTGACACGACACAACATTTAAATAAATTTGTGAGTATACTATGCAATGTTATTTGCACATTCGTGATTTTTCATTACAATGCAACATTTTTGCTCATTTAACAATGTTTTTACCCAAGAATCATCCTTGTGCTAAAATCAAAACCTAAACCTAAAACCTTGATTTACAACTCGACTTAGAATTGGCTTCATGCTCAAACCAAAATTGGACCCAAGCACTGTCTACACCTAATAATCAACATTCTATTGGAACCAAAACCAACCATGTGAGTTTGAAATATGATATTTAAAAAAAAAACAAAATTTGAAAGGAATAATGAACTCACATGGTGTCAATTTGCATCTCTAAACAGAAGGGTTGTTTTTTCTAGATACTCAACTTGAGAAGCACTTAGTATAATGTTTAAGGTAGGATTTAGGGTTCAAATTTTCAAAAATTATCATGACTCCAAACTTTGTTGGACTCTTATCCCCACAATAGAGTTGCAAAGTCCAGCGAGAATGGCCAGTTTCAGCATAATAGGGCACCAACTGCATGACTGGGAATGTACATTTTAGAGAGTGAAATAACTAGGACCCAAGCTAGTTTTTCCACCACTTTAGATGGTGAACTTGAGTTTCATCCTGTCTTTCCTTTTTCCCCGAGCACCTCCATTGCTGCTACATATATTTTCAATGCTCCTACTTGTACAACTAGTATAATTACTCTTGAACCTCGTGCATTAAATGCTGAGTTTCAATAATTTGTATTGAGATTTAATAAAATTTCGTTACTTAGCAGATACCACCGAAAGACCAAAAGAGGGTAAAGGGGTTGATAGCAGGCCCAAAGACAGGGTGACTTTGCAGATAAGTGTAATGTGCCTATTTTGATATATAAATTTCTTTTTGAAAATAGTGAAGTAGAGACTATTTCCAGGCTCTAGTGTCCCAATCTTCACATTACAGGGTTTACAGCCAGCATTAGAACAACTGGGCTATAAAAACTTCTTTCTAATCTGCACACTTGCTTCGTATGACACATTGCTGGCAGTACACGACATCTCCACCTCCCCCCCACCAAGTGTCGTAGAGCGAGCATTCAGACATCTCTTTTTGCACCTAAAGAGTTCTCATCATCCAGGCACTCGACAAAAGTAGGAGCCTTGCAAGCAATGAGAAAGATTAGGAATGTGACACAAGTTGCTGTTCAGCATAGTTTTCCATCATAATATGAGGGCTCTCTATTTGGAGTGCAACAATTCAAATGATCTCTAAACACAAACCTACTTACAAAGCTCTTAATATAGGAGCCATGAGACTCAATCAATCACTCACAGAAAGACAAGGAGTGCCTCCCACCACAATCCCCATCGCAATGGCCTGTGGAAACACAAGACGCTAACTACTACTACTACTACTACTACTTTATCCTCACTGACAAAAACCACTCACTGACTATAAAGATTTGTTTGCAATGAAGAATTGCCCAAACGGCCAGATCTAGGGTAAATAATCATGTTCAGCTATGCACTCATTCAATGGGAGGTGATAAAAGTTCTTAAGAGCAACTGATACTTCTCTATAATCTACCTATAACCAGCATACTGCTGGCTTGTATAGCCCCCAATGCCCATCCCCATGTTAGGGCCACCCTGACCCATTCCCATGTTCAGGTTTGGAGCCATTCCCATCCCCATACCCTGACCCACACCCATGTTCATGCCCGGGTTTATGCCCATGTTCATGCCCGGGTTTAAACCCAAGTTCATGCCAAGGTTTACACCCATGCCCATGCCCATACCAGGATTACCTCCCATCTGTGGTGCCATCATACCCATACCAGGTGCCATACCTGGTGCCATACCCATCCTCACATTCATGGCTGAGGGTGGTGGAAGGGGTGGAGATGGCAAAACACTCGCGCCTGCTCTGCCAAGACCAGATCCAGCTCCCATTGCCTGTCCCATTGATGATGCACCATATGTGGATTTCTTCTCATCTTTCCTCTTATTCTCAGACCCTCCCCAAAGTTCATTACGCAATGATGCATCCGTGAGCTGGATGCCCAAATCTGCCAAAGGATTCACTTTTGCTGCCAAATTCCAACACAAATCTCAGCATTTCACTCCCATATCCATGCCTGTAAATCTATGAAATTGCAGAAAACTCTCCACAGTACAACAATTTGAAGATAACATGACAGTGAGTGCAGTCATAACATTATGTGAGTTGCTCACAAAGTGTCAGACTATCACCTTCATCACAAATGGCAGTGATGAGCTGCCATGACTGCCATTGACTTCATCAGTCCTGAAATTGGGTGTAGACAAGATTATACTAATCCACCCAAAATCTGGAGAAACCATTACACAAAATCCCTGTCCTAAGTTTCTGTAGCATTTCTGGAAATGCTACACGAAGACTTGGTTATGTCCATCAGTGAAGATTGAGTATACTGAAAGAGGAGCCTCAACTTTACTCATAAACATTACAACATTTTGACAAAAAGACAGCCTAGACTCACAAACACTTCCACTCTCACAGCTTTTCGAGGAGTCACAGGACCAAAAAACCTGCAAGACTACCTTGCTGCTTATCTTTTTGGTATCCATTCCAAACCAGAAGGAAAACTTGAAGATGGCATGATTAAAATAGAGCATGGCAGCAGAAGAGGCACATACGTCCAGCTATATTGAGGTCCACCAAGCCTGTGCTCAGAGTATCAGTCCATAAGGTTGACTTGGGTGGTGCAAAGGTTCTCTTTGGTTGTTGCTGAGCCTGCAACGTGCTACCATTGGTGCTTGGTTGGGCCTGCACACTTCCCAATTGTGATTGTTGGCTGCTTAAAGACTGACTGTGCCCAAAGGGCTGATTGTTGTTATAAGATTGAACATTGCTTGAAGGCTGAGTGCTGCCGACAGATTGGTTACTGTATGATTGCCCTTGCAACACAGTTGAACCTTGGGAGAAACCACCACCATTACTTGGTGCAAAATCAAAAGTAGGTGCAGACTGAGGAGGTGGAAAAATGCTTCCACTGGCAGAACTTGGTACAGCATTGCCATTTGAACCCCCTGATCCAAAAGCTCCAAAGCTCTCTCCTGTAGCACTGCTGGCAGGCAAAATGGGTGGTTGATATGCTGGTGGGGCTGGGAAAAGGCCTGGAATGGATGGAGGAGGAGGTGCCTGCAATGCTGGAGCTCCAAACATGTCCGGGGCAGATGATGGAGCTGCCTGAAATGCTGATGCCCCAAACAGGTCCCCACTTGGTGCCTGTATTGCATTGGCAAGACACATACATCCAGAGTTATTGATAATTATATGCAAAGCCCAGTGTTGCTCAGATATATCTTCAGAAGTACTGAGAAATTCTCCAAAGAATTACAGAATCCATATAAAGATAAATTTCTCTATAGAAATTCTAGGAATGTCAACAATGCACTAACATCTGTCAAATGTGGAAAGTAATATAAAGACCTGGGAATAAAACCAAACAAAATCCCCAAAAGAGAAAGCCATCTACCAAAAGCCAAAATCACACTTAATCTAAAAATGCAAAAAGAAACACAACTCTTGGTTACTGTAAAGATCCACCAAGAGAAACAATAGTCCAATAACCATTTAAGTCTAAAACCATGTGCAACCAAACATGTCCTATATACTCACCTCCTGCATCCAGATGGAGATTGCCACATCATTAAAGTCTGGGCACAGGAAGGCTTCCAAAGCACCAAAAAAAGGCACAAATAGCAGTCTGGGTAAGAGACATGGTAAAAAAAACGAGTCCAACAGTTCAACAACAGCAAAGAAACACAGGCAAAGTGTTCAAGACTGACTCCCACTGTAAACTCACCTGCGTGGAAACTGTTGCAGGAACTGGAACGACCTCAAAGCCCACATCCCCAAATAAATCTTCAATACCACCAGTGCTTTTTGAGACTGCTAAAGGTGCGGAAGTTGGTACAATAGCCGCAGTTTCTCCAAAGAAATCATCCTTGGGCTGGCTTGCAGAAGAAGCTACAATGATCCAAGGTCAACAAAAGAGGCTTAATACCTGTAACTTCAGATAAAACCCACCATGATGCACATCAAGCTAAAAGATAATCACAGTTACTTACTAGTTGCAGAGAAAGCCCCTCGTGGGTCAAAATCATCTTCATCATTTGCTAGCTGGCTTGCAAAATAAGCTCCCCCACCACCAGGTTTGCTGGGAACATCCTCAACTGTGCTAACAGCAGCCTGTGCCTGGTTGGACTGAGTTGTTGCAACTGCTGCAGCTACACCCTTGCTACTGCCCCTGCACACACTCCCAAAAATCACTACAGTGCACTGCAGCAAATAATCAATGGGCACTTTTTAAAAATTCCATTGGCATTCACTTACTGAAGAAATGCAAAAGACTGACTGATCATGGTTCTCTGCATGAATGGATGGACCAGCTTGGAGCTACTTGAGCCATCACTTCAGTCATCTGGATGACCCCTCCTAAATGCTCTCAGAAAAGCCTACTCAGATCTTTTGTACTGTAGGGAGGATATGCAGCAAAAGCTGTAAAAACAGTTGCTGATGAGATGCTTGGCACCACAAAACACATCCACCACTTGCTCATTGAAGAGATACTGGCATGGTTACACCAGTCCTACCTGTCATCCTCCTGATCATCAGTCTGCACTGTGTCTTCATATGCAGGAGGAGCACCTTTTGCTTTGTTGCTTTGCCTGCCATCACCTACAATTCTTCAGCTTATTTGTTGAAGTACAGAGTTGCTAATTGTAGAAAAGCATGTACTCTCAATGGTTTTTCACATCTCTTGTGCCAACATCCTGACTTGGAATATCCCACACTAAATAACAAATTATGTCAAAATACAGTTCTTTTCAACTGACGCACTGTTCCTACCTCCTACAGTTTGAATGTGGAGGGACCAATGGCAGATCTATGTGAATATTTCACAATGTATATGAAAATATTTTGACACAAGATAACAACTCTCCATATGGACAATTTGAGCCAAACTGAATAGAAACCACCAGACAACTAAAGCATAGAGAGATGGGAGCCATGTTGCACCTGGAAGAGTATCGATCATCATCATCATAGCCCCGATCTCGATCACGATCACTCGTAGCACCGCTCTCATACTTGTCATTGAAGCTTCCCTTTGTACTATAATCATCAATGTAACGGTCTCTATCCCCACCATATCCATCGTCTTTGTAGCGGTCCTTATCTCTACCTGACCGATCATCATCCCTGTACCGATCACCATCCCTACTCCCCCCACCATAACTATCATAATCATCTCGTCCTCCACGGCTTCCCCCATAGCTCCCCCCATACCGATCATCATCCCTGTCATTGTAGCCTCCACCAGTACTTGAGTATGTACTAGGTCTGAATGACATTCCGGTACTCGAAACACCCCGATATCTGTAGGAACAGCAATCAGGACAACATGACCAATGAGAAACTTCATACACAGCAGGCACCACCAAGCACAGACTGTAACAACCTCCCTGGCCTATCAGTCCCAATAATACATCACCCATGTATTGACTGCCAGACTTTGAGAAGGCTATCACTTGGAGGTTGCTGAATTATCCACATCACATTCACATAAACAACTTGAATTGCAGTAAAAATATTGCAAATGTCAAACATCCCTGTCAGCAACCACAGTGGAAGGCATTTTATCAGCAGCAGCTTGAGGACTAGTTTAGAAATGATATGATGACATGAGGAGGACAATTGTTCCAGACTGTTGCAGAGAAGACCTCAACTCTGACAAGATGCACACAGGAGGTATGAGCAAAATTGCAAGTACTTGTCTCTGTTCGCATTTGCTTTTTGTCTCACTTCACGAATTCTCTCTTTGTCATTTATCAGTGAGACAAGACTCTGGGCCTTCTTCCGTACATTAATTCCCTGGTCCTTGCCACTTGCTTCCATGTACTGGAAATCAACCAATGTCTGCAGACAACAAATTGCTTAGCATAGATTAAAAACCCAAGAACATAGGAAGACAAACATGAGTAGTTTGAGATGCAACAACACATTAACTTGCTCCATACCCCACCCACAACTCTACCTGTTGGTGGTTACATCCAGTCAACAGTAATTGCATGTGGAGCCCAAAGGAAAATCCAGGACATCAGGGACCAGTGAGACCAGTAATATATTAGCTGGCTGACCTGAATGTGGTAGGTATGCTCCCGGAGCTCATCTATGACCCTCTCCGAACCATTGGCAACCAAATATTCCAGCACTGTCAAAGACTGGCACAGACAATGACAGAGACTACCATCAGCAAATGAGTTATGTCCAGCAGCTGCAATAGACTGGGCAGATCCACAGTAATGTGTCCTCCAAATAAATTCATTATGACCTAACATTGCAAGATTGCAGGAGGAGTATCTACCTATAGGATTGCCGAGAAACCTCCACAACAAACACTTTGAAGGTAACACAATAAGGAGTGCTGTCATAACCTTATGACAGTTTCTCTCTAAGAGTTAAACCATCAGCTTCATCACAGATAGCAGTGACAAGCTGGCATGATCTCAAGGGAAGTATGCATTAAACTACCAACTAGGAAGATGAGAAGCTTCAAAAGGCCCTCAACATTGAGCATCCATTTGCAGAATCGCTGAATTTGTTTCACATTGACTAACAAGCCCCTATTCCTCTAGTGCACTACATCAGTGCTGTAGAGCATTGTGCTATTTACCTTGTAGACATGACGCCAATTTCTCCCAGTGTCATTCAGCCGCTTGTACAAAACTGTCATAATCAGCTGGTAATCATTGCTGTACAACCCCACACAAAGGAAAAGGAACACAATAAATAGTCCAAGCCACTGGCAGGCACACAATCAAAATGCAAAAGAACCTTGCTGTACAACCCCACACAAAGGAAAAGTAACACAATATATAGTCCAAGCCACTGGCATGCACACAATCAAAATGCAAAAGAACCTTTCATATTGGTCTCTCTCAGTGGAAACAACAGACTGGCTTTTCAGTTAGAATCTCACTAGTTTCGAGTAGCTTGCGCAATATCAGCCATGATAGTTCCATGAGGACCCCAAGGCTCATTACTTGTTGCTTCCAGAACCTGCAAAACACATTGAGTTACACCCATCAATCAGTTACCCATGATTCTCAACAGGCATTTATTCCACTTTGTCCATTTCTATGAGTTGAATTTGCATGACATGAAGAAGCACATGCACCTCAGACCAGATGCATTTGGTAAAGACCTCTGACAGGCTACAGCATCTTGGCCCTTGCAAATCTTCATCAATGAGAGAAAGCATTCTTAGCTCGAAAGTGCTGAGAGAAAAACAAGGAAACCTAAAATGATGCTTTTGCACCAATCATTGCTTGCTGACATGCAGAAACAGATATGAGATGGGGAGAGACATGATTTCAAAACTTACTTTCACTTCAATCTCTGGAACCTTCAGGACTTTTTTGTTCACTTCTCTTTTCCTGCAAGACACAGACAGAGACAGAGAGTATGTGGATAAGAACACAGACTTAGATTCTCCATGTAACATCCCTAGACCATAATAGCTTTTAACTGTTATAAGGAGTTTCAGATCCAGTCAAGAATGTACTGGAAAACGAATGTTGGATCCTTGCGGAGTTTTCATTTCTCTCCTCCACAGGACATACACCAGTAAGATAGTAGTGATCGCTTCATGCATTTGCATGATGAGGAAGCCAGCACTGACTCCCTTTCTAACCTTAAGACTCACAACAGGAGACATGTGCACTAGATCTGGCCCGAATGAATTCAGATACCACTTCCTACTCGTTCAAATCCATCATGGCACATTGCATCTTTGTTCTTAGATTTTCTAGATCTGTCTGCACTCGAGTCTATTTTCAGAGATCTATGCTGCTGAATCTCGGAACGAGACAGCGGCGCAAGAGGATGATGACGGAAGCACCAGCGGCACGAGCACAAGATCTCAAGACAAAACAAAAAAGACAAAGAGACTTTGAAATACTAAGAGGCAACGCAACACAGAAAAAGGGAGGGAGGAGGAAAACAAGAGGCGGTGAAGGAAGGAGGGAAGTTGACTGGGTTGATGAGAGTAAGGATGTTGTGCAGACTTACAGCTCTCTCACGGTCTGATCGAAGACCTTCTTCAGATCCATCGCGTCCGAATCAGCTTCTCCTCAACGACGACCAGGCTTTCTTCTTCTCACAGTTGTTGTGGTTGTTGTTGCACCAACACCCCGACGATTCTCCGCCAATTCCACAACCCTAAACACCGAAGCTCATCGATGAGGAGTTCGCCTCAAAACCACCAGATCTCAACATCAAGCCCTCAAGCAGTTACATCAACAACAACAACAACAACAGCAGCAGCAGAGCACCTGTCTTCCGTCTCTTACTTATTGCTCCAACAACCAACAACAATACAGAACAAAAAAACACTAATTACCCCCACACCTACAACAACAACAACAACAACAAAGAACAAAACACAAACACCTGCAGCAAAACAAACCGGCACCGAGCACCAAAAAAAAAAGGACGAGACCGCCGAGAGAGACGGATGGACGTTCTAACACAGATCCAGATCAAAATGGCCACACTTTCTCGAATGCCGTGCAGATGTCAGTCTTAATGTAAAAGGGATACAGAAAAGAAAGAGGGATTTCAGTCCGCGACAGAGAGACAGAGAGAGATTGTGAGGAAAACCAAAACCCCAACCAAAAAAAAAAAAAAAAAAAATCTATAGTAGGAAGGAAACCAGGCTCCCCCTTTTGCTCATGCACACTAGAGCAGAAGCGATTGCAGAGAAGAAAATGGCGACGTGTTGTGTGATGGGAGGAGGAGGAGGAGGAAGAAGAGCGCTAGAAGCATCATCATCATCATCATCATCATCATCGGCATCTGCATGATGATCATCGGCATCGCCATAGCGCGTCATCGTCTCCTTCCTTCGTCCCTTCCTTTTCTTCCCCGCTGCCGCAGCAGCACCACCAGCAGCGCTCATCACGGGCAGAGGATCGGGCAGAATACCGGGCAGTAAAACGGGCACAAGATCGGGCACTAGGACTCATTTTTCTTGGTCGCTTTTATGAATAGTTAGAACACCCAACCAACCCCAGGAAAAAAAAAAACAACTGGCCAATTATTTCAAACTGAAATTAAATTCATTTGTTCCCATAAGTGGATCCCTCCTCTTCCTCAAGAGTGTGTGTGTGTGTGTGTGTGTGTGTGTGCAAACCCTATGTTCGGTGTTCGGTGTATGCTTAATCCCGGAAATGTCTTTGGTTTTTTTTTTTTTTTTGGGTTGGTGCATGATCAATGTGTTTGTGTGCGGATGGATGTTTTTGAGTGCGATCAAGTGTTGTTTGTGTGTGACCAATGTTTGTATGTGCGTATTGTTTTTTACCCGATACAACTCGACTGGGTGTTAATAAGGAATCTTGGGTTTCGGCATGATCTCAAATCCCGGATGAGCCCCTTCCCCTTCTTCCCCCATTGCCCCCCACCCCCCCCCCCCCCCAAAAAACAAAAAAACCCAAATCCATAATTTTTGGCTTGGGGGAATGATTTTGATTTCCAAGGATGATGGTATATGCTCCCAACGTTTTTTCTTAGGCCACCCTGCGCGCAAATAATTGTCAACAAGGAGTCGCACCAACATTATTAGTTTTTAAAACAAGGAGGGTGCAGTGGGGTGGGGTGGGGTGGGGTGGGGTGGGGTGGACTGGACTGGACGGCAATAAAATCCAAAATTCTTGGGGTCCACACGGTTTCTCCCAAGGAAATTTTGTGGAACACTCTATTTACTTTCCATTGCGCTCTCTGTGGACAGACTTTTCGTTGCCATTCATTTATTTACTCCATTTCCCAGTAATTCATCCATTCATTCATTTGTTTCATGCTCAGTCATCCATGCATCCATTCGTTCATTTGTTTCATTCTCAGTCATCCATGCATCCATTCATTCATTTGTTTCATTCTCAGTCATCCATGCATCCATTCATTCATTTGTTTCATGCTCAGTCATCCATGCATCCATTCATTCATTTGTTTCATTCTCATTCATTCTTTCATTCATTCTTTCATTCTCATTCATTCTTCCATTCATTTGTTTCATTCTTTCATCCATTCATTCTTTCTTTCTTTCATCCATAAATTTTATTTGTTCCATTCCCATCCATTCATTCATTTATGTCTTTATTTTACCCATTCAATGGCTTCTTTCTTTCTTTCTTTCTTTCTTTATTTATTTAATTATTTCGTTCTGAAATTCCAATTCATTTAATTTAAACCCAAAATATCCCCCCTTTCCAACATGGCCCTTCTTTAACAATGTTTTTTCCCCAACAAATTCTGTACTTTTTTGACCCCAAAAATTGGGAAACTTTTGGAATCTTCTGTTTCTTTGATGTAAATTCAGATTAATTTTGCTAATTTTTTGGGAAAAATATGGCCAATTTTTTTTATATCACAAAATTTGGGAAAAATAATTTTTCTATTTTTTTTGGGAAAATATGGCCAATTTTTTTTATATCACAAAATTTGGGGAAAAAAAAAATTGCTTCATCCATCTAAGATCCCTCCCTCCCCCCCCCCCCCCTTTTTTCTCTTGTGTTAGAAATAGAAAAAGATAAATTGCCCAATGCTTGGAGTTTCAACCTTGCACATGGAAGACCATTGATGATTGCCCCCCAAGCCCCCAAAACCAACAACTAAATGATATACAATAGACATTATAGTTAGTGAGAGAGGAATGTTGTGTTTGAAGAGCATTATAAAATGTGGAATGTCATGTTTGAAGTTTGAGCCTTGAGGGAGCACAAGAAATGTGTATTATTTATTTATTTACATGGGACAATTCATTGTATCATGAGTATTATTTGCCATGTGATTTTAATATCATAAATGAAAATATTATGGGAAAAAAAAATCAATTTCTAGTTACATTTGTGTGTGTGTGTGTGTGTGTTTTTTTTTCAAAAAATGGTCAAGTTTAAATTAGAGGTGAATTAGTAAGTACACTTCAATCTTCTAAATCAATGGCTAACTAAAACCTTATAACAAAAGGGAATTTTACCCAAAATGATTTACATGGATGAAATCGAACTTCAAAAATGAAATTCATGTAATTAATTAACTTAATTAATTAATTAATTAGTTAATATTCTCAACAATAACTTAACCTATCATTGAAAACCATTTAAGATGAAGGGTGGGTTTTTTTTTTAAATTGTGATGCACCATATCATGAATGTGCTTTTAATATATAATGTATTATATGAATCTATGTTAGTGAAATTCAATACACAAGTCAATTACGCATGAATGAAATGAAGTTATCGATTGAAGATTTGACAATTTTTGATGAAAAATTGACTACATGGATGATGAATGATATCACATAAATGAAATTTTCACAACATGGATGAAATTACATTCATGGTTGAAAATTATTGTCTTGATCCATATTGTTGAACTTCGGCCACAAGGATTAATGACATCTAATGTGGTCAATTGTTCATCCTTGAAACCAATTTCATCAATGTCATCATAGTAGGTCCCAAAGATTGATGGGGAACATGTAACATACCATGTCACTTGGAAAATTGTTTGGATCCTTTACATCACATGAAGGTCACATTAGAAATCTCTCTCGTCAAAAAAGAATTCTCCATCCTCAAACAAAAAACCAAAAACATTTACAAAAACTCTTCAAAAAATCAGCAATTCCCTTATGTTTTCTTGCAAAAGAGTAGTAGTAGTAGTAAAACCCTAAATGTTTCCCCCAACACTCTGAAGGTAAACACAACAACGAGTGCAGGGTCATAACTTTATGAAAGTGGTTCACAAAAGTCTCAGACCCAGGCACTTCACCTTCTTCATCATGAATTAGTAGTGATAAGCTGGCTGCCATGACCACCAACTTCATCAGCTCCCGAAGGTGTGTGTGGACATAAGAATTACCCACCCGACTTCAACAGCTCCTGACAGTGGGTGTGTACATAAGAATGAACCACCAACTTCATCAGCTCCCGAGAGTGGGTGTACATAAGAATTACCCACTGACTTCATCAGCTCCTGAGAGTGGGTGTACATAACAACATAACAACATAACACTATAGCAAGCAAACCAGGAAAAAGAGGAGACACAATCCTTAAAAATGCAGAAACAAACTGAGGAGTGGTTTGAACAATAACAACATTCACCAGACTGCATGCATGTTCAGGGACCTCCAACAGCAATTATGTAGTGGTATTGGGAATGGCACCAGCTATCATAACATCCCCCAAGTGACTTTCATCACCTCCCAGCTGTGCATCATGAAGTGAAGCTGAATACCCATACATACATTCACCAACGTACTGGGTTGCTGTCACAAGAAGTGGCAGTAATGGGAAAGACTCAACCATGATGCTGGCTAGCTTGACTCTAAAAACGTAAAAAAACAGAAGGAGATGACCAAGGAAACCAAGAAATCAGTATCCTGCATTCCTGGGTGCATTTCTCGAAACCACCCACGAAGACTTGATCGCGAGCTTTTGAGGTAGCAGTCAAGAGAATCCATGGGAAGTAAGTAGAATTAAGCCTATAAAATACTACCAAATCCCCATAGAGTAAGTCTTTGACAAGATATATAAACATTGGAGAATCAGTGAACAAATTCAAGAACTAGTAACAGACTGTCCACAATCCTTCTTATGAAGCATAGCTTAATAAAACCACAATTGGAACAGAATATCTACAAAACTGCAGAGAAATCTCCACAACAACAGTTTGAAGGTAACATGACAAATGAGTGCAGTCAAAAGTCAAAACCTTAAGGTAACATACCCTTTTCAACTGAACATCATTGAAGTTTAGCAATAGAAATATGCAGCAAAAGGGACTCAGAACATTCATTCTACCAAAAGATGAAAATTTTCAATCTAAGCTTTCAGATCTGATAGTTTGATGTTTCTCCAAAACAAAAAAAGTTGAGAAGAAATCAAAAAAACAAAAACAACAAAAAATAATGGCAGAAAAAATATTTTTGTCAGGATTATTGATTTCCTCAATGAAAATTCAGCTGTCTGCAACTTGGGAAGAACAACAACAACCACCTTGGCTTCATGAAGGCTTCGTGAAGACTTCTTTTGCATGAAGCTGCTGCACAAGGAAAAAACAGGAACAAGACAAGGGGCAACAACAACCAACACATAGAATTACTGTCTTGCATGACTGACAGACACACAGCTAACATGTGTGCGGGGATTCTTACATGAGGATGGAGCAGAAGAACCTGTAAAAAATTTGCTCAAGGATTAGTACAAGAGGGGGGGGAAAAAAATCGCCAACTGGGTGTGGTCTGCTTCATTCATGCTGGTAAGCTCGTGCCACAAAACAACATGATGCCAAACCTTGATGCTGATCATTTGCACATCACATGCGTGGAGCTGCATGTGATTGTCCATCTCCCAAATGGTCTTCCCTTGGGATTCCTACGCACCACCGCACTAGCTCCCCCCCCCCCTTGCATGCATTGTCAAACCCCCCATCTTTCAAAACAACAACAAGAAGGAGTTTGACAGAAGAAAAGCAGCAGATTGAAGAAGAAAAAGGAGTTGTAGATGAAGATGAAGAATTAGAAAGAGGATCCAATCGGTGAAGCAAGCAATGATGAGCGTTGATCTTTAGGGTTTAGGGTTTAGGGTTTCTGGCTTACGTCACAGATTGCGGTGTCGTCGCGCGGCTATCTATCCGCAAGATCCGATGAAAGGCTGATGTCTTTTGTTGCACACAGGATCATCTGATCTACACCATTCTGCAGGCTGCTCTGACCTTCTTGTTCTTCTGGGTAAGAAGGTGGGTATCTTCATGTCCTCTCTCTCAGGAAGATGAATTGAGGAAGAAGAAGGACAAGAAGAGTAGTGGTGGCATTTGCTTTTCGAGCTGCAAAGAATTTTCTTCTTCCCAGTTTATCAGCAAACTACATTGTATGGTGCTCTCATATCAAAGATGAAGTTCTTGCGAATGTGATGTTCTTCTTCTTCTTCTTCTTCGTCTTCTTTGTGCTGCAGATTTGTGCCAATTTCAGAAGTGCGATGTGTTTTGAGTTTGCTGCTGCATACACACACACACACAGGTGTGGGATCATTCCATCTCCACCCATCTTGAGCAGCATCAGTGGGTGTACTACTACTCCTTTTTCCTCTTGGTAGCTGGTT